>CM064527.1:48293910-48620515 GCA_032716605.1 Paralithodes platypus | reverse complement strand
TGATAATCTTCATCTAACAGTGGCATTTATAACTATCTCGGCCGGTACAATAAGATTTATTCAGTTATAGTGGATCACCTTATACCATGTGAAACAAAGTAACAGTTGTAACGGCAAATCTCAAATATATATTAAAAAAATATGGTTCTTCAGTCCCTCCCGTGTGTTTGCACATTTATGAAACTACTGTATTTACTTAAAGACTAAAGTAATTACATACTAATATTAACAAGGGTACAGTCACTAGAATAGTGTCGCCCGACACTTATGACATTAAACAAATCTTACTATTCACATACTATATTGGAAGCACATTCCTGTCAAGGGAACAGTAGTAATATTACACTTACAATTCCACTATTTGAGCGATTTGTGGGCGAACTATGTTTGTTTCGTCGTGACTAACTCGGCAGCATTTATTCTATATCCAACGTAAGGGAATATTCGTACATTTGCGCAACGTCGGTATATTACAATTTCAACTTATGAATGTAAAGAACGTATAGGAAAGTGGAATTGTAGTGTATCTGAGAGAATATACCTTTTGGAAGCATATTGGTAATATTAAACCCATCTAAGGATATAAATATAAATCTAATTATCAAGGGAACATCAATATAATTATTTTATTTATAATTAATATTCCAATTATTTTAACTGTCGTCAGTCAAGTTAAATCAACCCTAAGTTACTTTGATATCAAGACTCTTGGAAACTCCCACTTCAAGATGGCCAAGTTAAATATTTTGCAAGGTTACTTTGTCCAGACATAACTTCTCAGGATCTTCGAAGAACTACGTAATGTGAACCCAATTGAATCAGATGTGGAAAACTGGAATTCAGTAATAGTCTTAAGAATCATTAATTATTATAATTTTATTAAATTCCATAACTCATTTAAGCAGAGGACTCAACGCTTTTTCATCATTGCTACCTCCAGACGATTTTAGTTAACTTTTAAAAAGAAGCAGTCCGAATTTGAGGGGTTTATTAGGATAATCTTAAGCGCTTTTGATTCCCCGAGTTTAGTAAATAACTGTCCGTAATTTTGTTTTTGGTTATGCTGTCACTATGATTATTTACTTTATTCTGGCTACCCGTAGACAATTTTACTCAGTTTAGGAAGGACCTGTTGGATTCTAAGGGTCGATATAATGTCTACCCCATTAATTCCTTGTAGTCCTTAACTGGTCGATAAGATTAATGCTATGACCTGATTATAATGAAACTTAATTTTTCTAAATATATTACGCCGAAATTAGGTTCTATTTTTGCTACCTCGAGACTATATTATTCAACTTAAGAATAGCCTGTCAGAGTTCGACTAATAATTAAGATATTCTTTAGGACTTTCATTCCCAGTGGTTCTTCCAAAGGGATTAAAATTATCTGGTTGGAGCATTGATCAAGAATTAGTCACACGATTGAAATTCTATATTTATTCTTAAGAGAGGGTTAATATAATTTCAGTTGACAACTATCCCCAATTTACTTTTCAATTTGTCCACTTGTCCTTGTTAATATAATTTAAGTCATTTGTTCCAATTACGAATACAAAATAAGGATTTCAATTGTGATAAGCGCCAGTTCTCCACATCATCGAATTCAGTAGCACTCATTACTAAGCGTCCAAGAGTATAATTAGTATCTTCATTCACGATAGATTCTTTAGTACCATAAGCTCTTCACTTAATTTGCCATCTTAATTGAACACTGACGATAGTTAAATACGGTACTAATTTAGGAAACTTGAATATGGTGTATTAAGACTAAACAATATTACTTAAGACAAATCTCCGCCTACCTATAGTGAACCGAGTCTAGTTTAATTTAGTTCATTTTCACCAGTCACCCACTTCCACAGATCTCAGTTTGGGAAGGATCTGTTACACAATCTAAAATCAAGTGTTGCCATTTGTACGAAATCCTTAAAATTGGTTAGATAAAGCTGCAGCCTCTACCCTGTCCACCACTTATGATTGTCTATGGAATATGTTGAAGTTTATTAGGCATTACTAAACTGGTCTATTTAAGCCAATTTTGTCATTCAGGTTTTTTGACCAATGTAGGTTAAGTATATAATTATTAGTCTTATAGTTTAACCAAAGAGTTTTGATAAATTAAAGTTATACAAACTTCGAAATTACATTATTCACACATTTAAACAAACCTTCCATAGTAGGAACTGAATTGAAAGTCACCAAATCCCATTTTGAGAATTATGATCGTGAAAATTTTAACTTAAATTTTAGGATTATCGGATATCGTCGACCTCTCGCGAGATTAATATTTTAAACTGTACTCTGCAATATTAATCCTACTTTGGGGGATAAGGCACACAGTTTAGTATTTAGGTCTTACAAAGGCCTACGTCCACTAAGACAGAAACCAGCCGCCTGTGTGTACTCCAGGACAATTATTCTTCAGGCCAAAAGGGCACCAAACATTAATTCAGTATCCATAGCTATTAAATTAGTAGTTTTATTAATTAAAACTGACTTTATAGACCAAACTTCAAAATATTACATTGCATAGACTTTCATAATAGATAGTATTAAAACATTTTAGTGACCCACCCGATATTGCAGAGTTGTGATGGAGAGGTGTTTGGCCATCAGTCTTCACCCGTCTGTTGTCCCCCCGCCCCCCCCCCAGGCTGGACGTCTACCACACATCTGAAACATTAGGTCAGTATTATTAATGTATCTGTAAAACATCAATAACTAATATATCCACTGCATAAAGGCCTATTATGTGGACCCCCTTTGCCCTCATGTTTAGCTCAGTTTGAGATTTTATGACAGCCGACCATTAGTTTGACTATTTCAAGACCTTTCGCCCTAATGTGTCAATATTAAGGCCTATCATGCCATTCAAATATCTAATTTTTCCTCGCGAACGATAGCGAGCCTGTCATTTTGGAGGAAATTGCCTTCGACCGGGACATTTTTCTACCGAAATATATACACATTCATCTCTAAGGGGGGTCTTGATGGAAGTCTAGGGAGCAAACTAAAAACCTCCCCTTAATCCGTGATGTTGAGCAACTAGTCAGTCCTCTACCGTGTTGTCCAAGGTTCAGGTTTTGGTAACTATACATAAGCCTGCAGTGATAAGGGCTATATATTTTAAAACCTCTTTAATTGAAATAATCTGCAATATAATTTATGAATATATACTCGTGATTTTTTTTTTGTTAAAGGCAGGGAGAGATTTTAATGCAGTGGCGGGTACTGTTATTGACCCTTCTAGATTAGAAGTCCTGATCATAAGCTGTGTCCTACCTATAAAAGTTAAAAACAAATCTAATTCCTAGTAAAAAATAAACCATCCACGGACTAAATTCCACAATATTATTATTAAACCTTTCATGCACAGGACGTGATTTGCGCCCTTTCTGTGATACTTAAGCCTTTGTGACCATCAGGGGTGTTTAGAAACTTTTAGTTACTTCAACCTCTGCAGTTGTCTTTGAGTTAGCTGTGGGCATTCAACTAATTTTGGAGAGTTAATGATGAGATTGAGAGAACTATTTCTGAATACAAATAAGGTATTTGTAATGAACCTATGTTTTAGTATTAATACAGTATATGGAACACCAGAATTTGTTTAAGAGGTCCAAGCTCTAAATACACAACTTAAAAAAATAGGTGCTCATAATATAATGAATACATTATATGGGAACTTAGTCAACTATACACATGGTAACCTAACCTTTTAATATTGTTAAGGAGAGATGGGTCGTTTTTCTGGTCCCCCTTCATGTTTAGCCCCATTACTTTGCCGATTATAAGACGTTCAGCCCATTACTTTGGCGATTTTAAGACCTTTCAACCTATTTGTGTCATTATCAAGACCTTTCGTGCTATTTAGGAGACTAATTTTCCTGGCGAGTGATACCAAGCCTGTGATGTAGGAGGAACCGGCCTTCGGCCTGGACAATTTTCTACCGAAAAGTTTACAAATTTGTCTAAGGGGGATCTTGGGGATGTTCTTTAAGCTTATGGATGTCTAGGGAGGAAACAAATTTACAAATAATTAAATCTATATACCAATAAATAAACAATTAGCCATTAACCCTACTACCCTTTCAAGCTCCAATACGCGTTTTCTGTTCTGTTTTCTGGCTACTATTAGAGGATTTTATTCAGTTTAGGAAGGGTATATGGAAGTCAGAGGGTTGATCGAGATGGTCTTTACCCTTTTGATACCCACAAGTCCTTCCTAAGCTGCATAAAATTGTCGAATGATAGTCAAAATAAACTGCTAAAACGCGTCAGAGCTTCAAGGGGTTAATATTGTTGTGTTCTTACCCTAGTTTGTTGGTGAAGATGGTTAAGGCTCTTCAGTGTCTTCCTCCGCCGAGCCTCAACTGTACTTTGTAGGATACAGGGACCCTCCTCTCTCCCTCACATCTGTTAGAAAATCCAATATTAATATTACATCATAAGGAATTGACCACTTGCGAGTTTCAAGCTATAAGGAAGTTGGATTTTTTTATATCGACATTTAGCAGAATTACTTGCTAAAATAAGAGTTGTATTGCATTTATAAACACATAAAACCAAATTCACCATACTTTATATCCATTAAAACCTACATTACATTACTGCACTTCTGTTTAATAACTTTGTATACGGCCCAAACTTCCTTACAGCCTGAAACTCACAAGTGGTCAAATATTTCTGATATAATGCAGATTTTAAAAAATTATCAATTCATATGTTTTTGCAACAACAAAAAACATTATATCTCAACCATAGTCAAGGTGGTCGTGATGCCTGGAGTATCGGGTCGTCTTGGGTCGGGCAGGGTCAGGTTAGGTCGCAACGGTCCTCCCATCTCTAACCTGTTGGGAAGATTTAACGTTCCATTAGTCACAGTTTCTCGGTCATACCTTATTTCACCGTTGTTCCTCTTTCGTCGGGCCATCCAGCTCATGCCTGTTGATAAAATATTAATTATTACAGGAGCGCCGTTCTGCCAGCAACAACATCGGTCTGCAAATCGGCCACAGCGGGTCTGCAAGCTGCCACATCAGGTCTGCAAGCCGTCACATCAGGTCTGCAAGCCGCCACATCATCTGAAAACCTGCAACCTTCACAACCAACGAACAGACGACCAGAAATGCACCGGCCGGATTTCAACCAACAGAAAAAAACACCAAACTCCAAACTTTGTAACCCTATACTAACTAAATCTAACTAACTAACTAGCTTCTACCCAAGCCTCTAACACAGCTAACCAACCTCCTCAGGGAACCGAATAGAGCAACACCTAACCAATACTAACCTAGAACAGACTCCTACCTATCCCTACCCCTTGAACTAACTAGAGCTACCCCCCTCTAACCCCCCCTCCCCCCCCACCTCAGCATCCCTACCAGAAACCTTGTCTATTCGAAGCCAACGACGATAGAGGAGAAAAAGATTAGTGCATGGATTAATTATATTATATACAAAATGATGTTACGTTATTGGAAATATTATAGTTATAGCAAATTTTAAAAATATATATACCAGATTCATTTATATATAAATTATTGCAAAACAATAAGTATATCATTTACACTGAAATGTATTAACATAGAATCTTACCTTAAATTTGCCGCCTATCTAACGTAATGTCTGTACACATGTTAGTAGAAGGGAGGTGGTTTAGGTGGTGACAAGGATAATGGAAGGAAGGGGGGGGGGGGGGGGATGGTTAGGATTAAAGGGAAGTTTGCTCCGGCCCCTTTCTCCCTCATGTTTAGCCCAGGTTATTTTGAGACTAAGACGTTCACCTTCTAGTTTGGCACTAAAGACCTTCTGTGTCATATAGCGATCTATTTTGTTCCTGGCGAGCGCTAGCGAGCCTGAAATTAATGAGAAACTGGCCTTATTAGTATTACTTTTTATTATTATTATTATTTCGGCTGGTAAATTTTTCTATCGAAAAATGTACAAAATTATCTCGAAAGGGGGTCTTCGAGGTATTTTATTTAAGCTTGACTGAAGGTCTTGGGACGAAACAATATATATACTGTATATAAAAAATCAAAATAAAACTTCCCTTTACAGAGAACACAGTGATGGAAGCGGTGGGAAAGGATGGTTAGGATTAAAGGATATTGTTGCCGTGGTGGTGGTAGTGGTAGACTGGTTGAGTGGTCTGGTTGGGGTTTCCATCATCGTTCGACATCTGTAAAAGAAAAAAATACATTGTTAAAATATATCTCAATCAGCCAAGTATCTTGTATATAATTTGGGTAAAAATTTAACTCCGGACAGCCTTTTTACCTAACCTGTCTTGGTAGCGTAATGCATAAGTGCGCGGAATTTCGATGAGTGTCCTAGGTTCGAGTCCTAAGAGTGCCTTTTTACCTAACAAAACGACAAAAATAACTTAGTCTCTTCAATTTCTATCATAATTTGTTTGTGTTAGCATTATTATTATATGTGTGTATATTTAGAAACTGTCTTTTTCCCAGTGCGTAATGCATAACTGCGCGGAATTTCGATGCGAGTATCCTAGGTTCGAGTCCTTTGAGTGCCACATGTATTTGTTGATTTCATTGAGTTTAAATGTGAAGTTGGGGTATAATCCTGTGTAGCGGGTGGACATGTATTTATACCTCAATAATTTGGTAATGTTACAATATATTTTTAAGTTTTACATTCATAAATAGTCCACTAATATACTAGGTTAGGTTAGGTTTTGGTTAGGTTGGGTTAAGGGGAGGTTTTTAGTTAGTTCCCTAGACCTCCATCAAGCTTAAAATGTCACCCCCTAAGCCCCCTTTCAAGATAAATTTGTAAATTTTTCGGTAGAAAAATTTCCCGGCCAAAGGCCGGTACCTCTTAAATTACAGGCTCGCTTTCGCTCGCCAGGAAAAAAATAGACACCTAAATGGCACGAAAAGTCTTAAAATTGACAGAAATGGGGCGAATGCTCTTACAATCGCCAAACTAATGGGGCGATCGTCTTACAATCTCAAAAGCAATGTTACTAAACATGAGGGAGAAAGGGGTCTAGAAAAAAAATCTCCCAGGTGGAAATCCCCCCTTAACGATATTGTTCAATGTTTCTTAGTAAATAGGCACCTCAAAAACAGTTCTACCCGCTACACAGGATCTTACCCTAATGTGCTTCCAAAAACGTATATTCTCTCACTTTAATTATTCCTTTGTATACTTTCTTTAAATTCATAAGTTGGTTGGTGTTAAAAACATAATTCTGGCTATCATTAGACGATTACATGTACAGTTGCGCTAATAAGCGATGTGTCGGCACCAAGCATATTTTGATTAATAATTGGTATCAGCATTATCTAAACTTTATTTATTCATTTCGAGTGAGATGTACAAACATGTTCCTACACTTACCCACCCTATTCAACATCTGGCAGACATTAATACAGCACAGAGCGAGCCAAACTAAATGACAGCGGAGACATGACTTATTAGCGCGACCGTACCTATCTTGATTATGCAGCGAAGATTTGGTAGCTAAGCATGTTAATGATAAAAACCTTAGCATTATTATGATCCAGAAGCATAGAGTACTTTCAAAATGGCATTAATTATCGATAACAAACTTTAAAGTCAGAAATTGTTTAACATTAGCAACATTCAACAAAGTAGATAGATTGGAAGAGCTAAATGCACTATGAAGAAGTAATCCAAACTAAATATATTGATTAGAAGAGCTAAATGCACTATGAAGAAGTAATCCAAACTAAATATATTGATTAGAAGAGCTAAATGCACTATGAAGAAGTAATCCATAGTCTGTTATATTTCGGCCAGCGGTAAATTGTCATGCTCCCGTGTTCACTACTCGACAATAAGATGTTAAAGCAAAATATGTTAACCCTTTCATTACCAGTGCGTCATTTTAGCTTTATATGGCTACTACTAGACTATTTTATTCAGCTTAAAAAGAGACTCCATCAATTAATAGGCTTTGAACTATCTCATTTAACCCTTTTTACTGCCCCAGATCCTCCTTAAACTGCACAGATTCTTCTAAATATAGCTTGGATAAAATTATAAGAGGTCGCCGGTACAGCAGGGGTTAATTATGATAACTAGGTATTAATAGTATGCAAATCCACAACTAAGGCGCTAAGCATTGGTAATTTAGCGGCACAGGAATTTAATTTTCCGCCAGGTGCAAAATTAAACTGGCCTTAGCTTGTAATAATATAACCTGCCATGTGGCTAATGGAGGCGCTGTGAGAGAACGGCCATCATTTTCCTTGGCCGCCATTTTGTTGTCAATTATCAAACAACGGGGCGATATTTAATTTGTGTAAATTATATCCATGGAGTGAACTATATATCCTGTACCAGTATTACCGAATGTTTGTTATGGGTGTGGAATCTATGGACATATTGGAGTGTAAAGAGAGGATCACCACCCTACTGGTTACCAAAATGGCGGAGGTTGGCAGACATGTTACCAGCCCCAAATAACTGCGCCTTGTTTGTTGTTTATCTAGCATTTCACTGAACTATATTAACACTATATCTATAATTATAACTTTTAACCTATTAAATGATTCGATAAAGTACGTGTTGACTGATTAATGGAATGTTATTAATGATCGCATATGGGTAAGTGGATGAAGCAGAGTCCTAACACTTTCATGTTTCTATATAATGTAGATTTTGTGCAGTTTAAGAAGGACATGTGGTAGTAAAAAGGGTTAAGAGATAATTAGAAGCCTGTTAATTGCTGGAGGCCCTTTTGAAACTATAAAATCTTCAAACAGTAGCCAGAATAAAGTTAAAATGACTGCGCCGGTACAGAAGGGTAAATTGACTACATTGCTCTCATTAATTCCAGACTTAAACCCAAATTTTCCGGTTTGACACTTGGGAGGTTGAAAACAAGCGAAGAAATACAAGTAAAAAATAGAATAAGATTTATAAAATAAAATAAAATCAAACTAAAACCTATATATATAAATAAAACTTAATAAATTTGCCTGAAACTTCCGCAAGGCTTTCCAAAACTATGAAAATAAAATATGACCAACATTACATAAAATTAATCTGCGTGAAACTCCAAGGCTTTCTAAAACTAAAATCTTGCAATGATAGCCGAAATAGATTGGAAAAGATCCTTATGCTAGCGTTAATAAGACGGTAGCCTATACAGTAAATACCCACGAGGTATCCAAGTTAACCGGTCTCGTGCCCTTAGGATTCCCACACATCTTTCGTAAACTATGAAATCTAACGATAGCCAGAAGAAACTCTATAGGTAAATGTTCAAAGGGTTAAAGAGACGGTGGCTATTTTGTTAATCTATTAATTTATTATATTCATTCAAGTTTGATTTTCCTCGCTAGACCTCCAAGCTTAAAAGTACACCCCTTATACCCCCTTTCAAGATTTATTTGTACATTTTTCGGTAGAAATATGTCACGGCCGAAGGTCAATTCCTCTTAAATTACAGGCTTGCTCTCGCTCGCCAGGAAAAAAATGGACACCTAAATAGCATGAAAGGTCTTAATATTTAAACAAAGGGCGAAAGTTCTTCAAATTTCCAAACTAATGGGGCGAACGTATCACAAAAGCAATGGGGCTAAACATGAGGGAGAAGGGGTTCCAGAAAAACTACCCTCTTCCCTTAATGATCAATAACCACGAGGGTCTAGTCAGCCGGCTTCGATTCGCTAGTTTGCCTAGTTTTCAAAATCCAATTAAATTATTCTAACCAAATCATCCACGTTATCATTAAGGCATCTATTACTCGTGGGTTAAGGAGTAATTAATCAATATATAAATTATATTCAGGTTAAAAAATACTTAGCCCAATTCAGTTTAGAAGTCACTTGGGAATATAGCCTAAGTTTATGCCATAAATTCATAATCTGGATCTCAATTTCTTCCTTCATGAATAAAATCTACAAGTGATCGCCATAATATTGAGACATATGGTTTTATTGGAAGGGTTAAGGAGGTAGAACTGAGCGAACGATCAAGTGCCGGCTTCCAGAAAGTTCGTCAAACCTGCCGGCTTTTTCAGTCACATTTCTGGCCTTATTTAATGCAAACGTATGAAGTATTATGGGAAAATAACAAGCTCTTGTCCACAAATTCGGGTTTGGTGGTAAATAGGTCACGTTATTTAGCTATTACACCTTAATTTCTTGTATTTTCATGGGAAACAATGGGGGAAAACGGGAGCACACGAGACTTACCTCCTTCAAGCTGGACGACCGGGAACAAAATGATCGATTCAGGCGAAAATGAAGTGCCTATATACCCTCGGTTGTATTGCTGGTGGTTGATGGCAACTATTGGGTGACAGATGATCGAGAATTTCGCTCACAAAATCGTCAATATCTCCCTAACTATACATTTCTGAATAAAATTTACTTAATATAAATTATGCGTATTTGTATCCTCTATCTTTTGGTATAAGTTTGACAATTTTAACATACATATTTTGTGAATAATTAATGGTTGTCGTCATATTTACTTCACATGGGGCTAGAGAGAGAGAGAGAGAGAGAGAGAGAGAGAGAGTTCCTATGCCAAGTTAATTTTTGGTACCCGAGATTTTTATGCAGCTCTCGTGTCCTAAAAAAAAAAAAAAAAAAAATCTTTTTGCCACGCATTAGAGCCCTCGATCCCCCCATGAACGCCTAGATCCCCGAAGGGATGACCTCGAAGGAATCGCCCTATAATATATGCTATTATAGAGAAGTTATAATTCAATGGAGGTGTGAATAGGAGTTTATTTTGGGCTATCTGTATACTATTATAGCTTAATGTGATGTATACGATTATAGAGGGCCTTTTCATAATATTATGGAAACTATTAAACGATTTTATTCAGCTTAGGAAGGACGTCTATCTATTCAAAGGCTACGAAATATGTCACTTAATCCTTTTAGATGCCACATAGCCTTCCTAAGACTCATAAAATCGTCTAAATGAAGCTGATATCAATTAAAAGAAAAAAAAAATATATATATATATATATATAGCGTAGAGAGTGGGAGTGCAGGCGATCTAGCCTGCCTCCCCTGCTGGCCTCTAGAACCTGCCTCCACTCAGCTCTTGTCTCGAGTTACAAGGAGAGACAGCCCCCCCCCCCTCCCCCCACTTCTCACCCCCCCCCCCCCCCCTTCGATGACGGAAGAAACCGGACAACTTCTCATCCGGTCGCCATTTTGGGGACACTAGCTTAAGCATTAATTATTTTGCTATGTATAGGTATGCCATATACTGTATAATAAACTGTTCTCTGTTTGAATGTACACTAACCCATGATTAAATAAAAGGGACATTTTGTTATTGTTTACCTATCCCTTTGTTTTATTTTTTTTTAGTTTGTGCTCTTTATCTCTATCAAACTTAAGAAAAACAACAACAATCGAGATAAATTTGTACGTTTTTCGGTAGAAAATGTCTGCTTAAGCCCTCCTAAATTGCAGGCTTGCTATCGCTCGCCAAGAAAAAAATTAAACCTAAATGGTACGAAAGGTCTTAATATTGGCAAATATATGGGGCGAAAGGTCTCAAAATCGCCAAACTAATGGGGAGAACGTCTTAAAATCTCAAACTTAATGGGGCTAAGCATGAGGAAGAAGGGATTTCAGAAAGAAAAAAATCCCCTTAATATTTCCAAGCACTAGTTACTTGTGTCTACACTACTGAATGGATAAAGGTTAGGGAAATAGGTTGTAATAAATTCATCTTTATTCATATGCATACACTTCATACAATAAATACATCATACATGAATACAATCAAATAAATTACAAACACATATACTTAAGCTAAACAAATAATAATAAATTAATACATCAAATAAATTAACTAAAAATATCAACAAAGCACCTAATTAGACGATGTCATTCAGCTTAGGAAGGACCTCAATTAAAACGCTACACATGATATCAATTAACGCTTTTAATTACCCCAGATCCTTCCTAAGCTTCATAAAATCGTCTGAATGTAGCCGAAATCAAATAGAAAAAAAGACGTCATCGGTACAGCAAGGGTTAACTATCACAGGTCCTTCCTAAGCTTCATAAAATCCTCTAAATGTAACTATGATAACAAAAGACGTCGCCTAAACTAAAAGGGTTAAGAACATAAACGCCATTATTTTTATTACATTTTGGCTTTCATTGGGCAATATTATTCAGCTTAGGAAGGTCCTGTAGAACTTAAGAGGGTCTTTCCGAAGCCGAATAAAATCATTTATTATATATCCGTAATAAAATAATAATAATAATAATAATAATAATAATAATAATAATAATAATAATCCATACTCAAGGTAAAAATAAAAGATAACTATTAGTATGTTTTATTATCCCTAAATGCCTGTGACCCATGAGAAGAACTATTTTCAAGTATATTATTACTAGTAGTAGTAGTAGTAGTAGTAGTAGTAGTAGTAGTAGTAAAAATAATAACTTTTAGTAGTAATAGTAATACGTGAAAATAGGAGTACATTTTCCGTAGACTATTTCCATTTACTACAGGCAGACTACCCTCACCATGTTCTTCACAGTTGCTATGTAGAAGAGTTGCCAATTATACAATAAAAACGAGTAATTATCAATCCCATTTCAAACTATTGCCTAATTGAGCTATTTATCAATATACTATTGTTTATTAAAAGCATATTAGTGATGTTGTTATTGGCCTTATTAAACCCTGTACCTTGCATAATTAAATTACAGTTACATAATTACCATTTCGTCTTGCCCCGCCCACCAAGACTAGGGTAACATATATAAACAAAGTTCACAACTTGATATTTGACCACCATCTTGACTCCAACTCACACTGTAGAATATACCTCACCATTATTTATATCCATCTTATTTTGAGCATATGATGTTTATTCTATTAACATTTATACTTATTTCTATAATTATTCGTATCCATCAATGTACCCTGACTGAAAAGAGTGCTTGGCAGGAAGTGAGTATGGAATCAAGATGGCGGCCGGAACCTCTACGACTACACACTCTGTTAATCTAGGGACTCGAACCATGAACACAGGCTCGGCTTCAAAACACACGAATCTGAATCACAATTTGATTCATTAGTTATATATTACTACAATTACTAACACATTTTGTCCACACATATATATTTAAAGTACATATTATTTTTCTTTATATACAGTAGGCCTACAGTAATATATTATACAGTAAACATCAGAATTATTAAGATTATTAATTTTAGGTCTACTTTCAAATAACCCTTTCAAGATTCGATTACGCATTTCAGATTAAGAAGGGTAGCCTAAAACAAACTTTCTTTGTGTATGAAGGAGACAAAAAACAGGTTGCCTGTAACGAGTGTCTCCCCCAAAGCCAAAAGAGTGACAGAGCCAAATTCAAGAGCCATTGGGGTCAAAATGCCTGGACACACGAAGTTTAAAGTAGTTTAAGTCATAGGATGAAGGAACGATTGATAAAGGGAGGGAGTTCCAGAGTTCACTTGTCAGTCGGATGGTTAATTGAGATAGTCTTTATCTGTACAACCCCCACACATCCTTCCTAAGCTGTATAACATCGTCTAATAATTGCCAGAATAAATGGTCAAACTGCGCCATAATCTTCAAAGGGTTAACTCCTTCTGTACCGCAACGTCTTTATCATTTTTCTCTAGCTATATTTAGACGATTTTGTGCAGTTGAAGAAGGATCTGTGGTGGTGAAAAGGGTTCAGTGAGATAGTTCGAAACCTGTTAATTCGTTGGAGGCCCTTAAGCAACTGAGTAAAATCGTCTAATAGTAGCCAGAATACAGTTTAGTCTATGTATCTTGGGTGTACCTATGTAAATTGTCTCGCGAAAACGCGCCTAAATGTCGCCTCAGGCAGTAATGTGACGTCAGACAAAACTTTCAATGTTCAGCCAATCAGAAGCGAGTAACTTTTTCAGGGGTCTAGAATTCATACGCTATGGCTTCTGGGGTGGACAGGTGGGGTTCATCCTACTCGTGACGTCACTTGCTCAGCTGCTTCGAGACCAAAAAGTAGAGCCAAAACAAAAAGGATAGAAGGAAAGAGAAGAACCTGGTTATTTTATCACGCGAACTCTATGGCTAAAAACAGAGGCCCAAAAAGACTGAGCAAGTTACGTCACGAGTAGGATGAACCACACCCGTCCACGCGAGGCCATAGCGTATGAATTCTAGACCCCTGAAAAATGTTGCTCGCTTCTGATTGGCTGAACATTGAAAGTTTTGTCTGACGTCACATTACTGCCTGAGGCGATATTGGCTGGTTAAGCAAGAATGACAGTGCTTCTCCCATAGATTTTTATATGATATTTTCTGAATGATAAATAGGCTATATCTAGTAGCTCAGTTTAGTTCATTTGTGTGTGGGGGGGGGGGGGGGGGGGGGGGGGGGGGGGCTGCGTAAGGGGCTGTTCTCGGGCAACATGATGTGCGGTGGGCTATATAGGGGGTATATACGATTATTGGGTATAATGATGGTGATTAGCCTTCTATCCTTGTATAATATGGGTTTATTACCACCAATATTCATCTTAATTAACCCTTTCAGACTCATATGACGCAGAGGTTGCCAGATTAGCAATAAGAAATAGAGTTTTCTCACTCTACTCCTTTGTACTCCTTTGTACTCTTATAATTACTCTCCAAAATTAGTTTTCTGCCCACAGCTAACTCAAAGACAACTGCAGAGGTTGAAGTAACTAAACTAAAGGTTTCTAAATACCCCTGATGGTAACAAAGGCTTTAAAGTATCCCTAATAGGCTCAAAGTCGCGTCATATGTCGGAGAGGGTTAATGGGTATTCCCAACAACACGCTGATAATAAGTACGGTGGCGCTAATAAGTAATGTCTCAGCTGTCATTACGTTTGGTTCGTTCTGTGCTGTATTAATGCCTGTCAGATGTTGAAAGGGTGGGTAAGTGTAGGAACATGTTGGTATATCTCACTCAAAAAAGAAGAAATCATGTGTAGATATTGCTGATACCAATTATTATTAATCAAAACATAATTGATGCCGAGACAACACTTATTAGGCCGACTGTACATTATGTTTTTGCCTGTGTCCGGAACCGACGACAGGCTTATTTCCGCTCGTTTTCTCTTCTTGTTGTTGATCTTGTGCTTGTTCTTCTGGATCAGTCGAAGGAGTTGTCAGGCGGGAGAGAGACAAGAAAGAAGGAGGGTTTGGCTGCTGCGTGATTGACAGCGTTCGACGGAGGCCTTCAGTGCTTTACAACCTTGTTCTTCTGTCTGGCCAACAGTAGGCAATTTTGTCCAGTTGAAGAAAGACGTGTGGTAGACCAAATGCCGCCTTCATTCTTGTTACCGCCAACCACGCCATCTGAAATGAATAATGACATAAATTAGCTCTTTCAGTTCATTGGTTTCTGTTGTGTTGTCCCTATTTTGGCTCTGTCTTGAGTCGGCCACCCCCCCCCCCCCCAAAAAAAAAGGAAAAAGAGGGAAAAAAAGAAAAATCAAGTAGGACAAGTGGGGATTGGGCCTGAGTATAATAGAACAGAATAGTGTTCAAGATGCACTTACGCACATATTTGTTTGCTATCATTAGACGATTTTACTATGATTTGAAAGGATCCGAGGGAGTACAAGGGTTAATTGAAGTGATATTGACCCCTCTGCTTGTTCGAGATCCATCCTAAGCTACATATAATCGTCTAATGGTAGCCAAAATATACTGTAAAACGCACCAAAACGGGCATACAGATAAGATCATTGGGTATATTGATAGTGATTTACCTTTCGTTTACACTCCCATTATACAGTTTAAGGGCTGAGATTTATAATGCTTTCATAGAATATTTCAAGTTTAACCCCTTCAGCACGATGATGTCGTTTTACCTCTGATTCTGGCTAAAATTAGTCGATTTTACGCAATTTAAGAAGGACCTATTTTATTCAGAGGGTTTATCGAGATCATATTTACCCCTTTGAGTCCTAGAGGTAGATTACAAGCTAACGAAAATATGAATACATATGAATACATTTACATCATCGTGCTGAAGGGGTTAAAAGGCTTCATATAATGATATCCCGAAGTTTGAGATCATCCTGTGTTATTTTGTCATAAAGTTTTTACACTATATTATTGTACAGTTGAAAGGGTTAACCTGTTCAGTACTGGTGACGTTTGCAGCCTTTTAATGGTTAGAGGCCCTCTCTACACTTAATAAAATCATCTAATAGTTACCAGAATATAATGAAAAGGACATCAGCTGTACTGAAAGGGTTAATGTGATCTATGAAGGGGGCGGGGTCACTGTAGGCCTATCACATAAGGTAGGAAGAAATGGGCGGAGTTTGATGACACTGATATCCTTTTGTCACTAAACTCCGCCCACTGTTGACGAAGTGGGCGGAGTTTGATGACACCAACAATAACTCCCTTTTGTGTCACTAAATTCCGCCCAATGCCCATTTACTCACTATATATTTTTCCTATGTGCATGAAGGAGACAAAAGACAAAACTCCCTGTAACAAGTGTCCCCCCTAGGTTGTAAAAAGTGATAGAGAGCCAATATCAAGGTATGTTAGAGGTAATTTATGTGTTGGAAAGAAGTGTGTGCTTGTTAAGTGTAGTGAAATGAATAGGAGTAGGTGTTTGCGAGAGATGGCTTAATTACTATATGTGTAGGCGAGGCACAAATAAAAACAGTGGGGGAAGCCAAGCAATCGAAACAGGAGTTCCAGCAACTCCTTATCATATGACTATGTGGCCACTCCTGGGTACTGCCCTGCTCGATTGGTACCTACAATATCCAAAAGAACATTTATATATATATATATATATATATATATATATATATATATATATAGATATATATATATATATATATTTATTTATATATATACGTTATATATATATATATATATATATATATATATATATATATATATATATATATATATACAATAATATTAAAAGTAGCTACGTAACAGCTGAACGTGTGGACAACTGTAAATGTCTGTCCCCAAAATGGCGTCAGACTGAAGAATCGACTGCGCATGCGTCAGTGAGGGTCTTCTGGTTCCAAATAGCTGTAAACGCCTATTTTAGGTGTTGTTTCACTATACCATCAATGTCTCTCTTGTCTATAATGATTTAAGATGACACTATACCTTATACCACTCTTGGGTATTAATGAAGTGGTCCAAATGTTGAGTAAGATGGTCTTAATTAATCACTATAAATTTAAATCGTCTGCTTCTATGTTGATATCCCACTATATGTACCATCTATGGGGTGAATGTTAGCCTACTCTTTATCGACTCCATGTTGTATACCTTATGATAGACATCTTGTATACCCGATTCCCTCATAGACGGCTTAGATTGCATACATTTTGTTTCGTCCGCTTTTTATATAACTCCGCTATTAACCCCTTGAGGATTATGATTCCTTTAAATAGTATATTCTGGATACCATTACACTATTTTATTCAGCTTAGGGAGGATCTGCATGAGCCAAGAGGCGTAATTAAGTTCATTTTGACCCCTTAGATTCATAGATACTTCCTAATCTGAATAACATTGTGTATTATTAGCCTGAATGAGCCAATATGTTTCCTCGGATACTGAAAGTGTTAAGAAGATATTGTCGAGAAATAAAGTTATACAACATTATTATCATGCAGAGACCTAGCAATGACGTATCGTCCATTAATTGTCCAAATTTCATTTTTTTTTTTTTTTTTTTTTTTTTTTTAATATTAGTTTAACCAGACCACTGAGCTCCACAAAAGAACTCTCACAGGGCTGGCCTGATGGATTCGATCAAGATATATAACTAAACGAGTCAAGATAGATAGGGAAGGGCAGTAGGGGAACAAATCGAGGAAGGTGAAGACACGCAGACATTTCTCGCCATTTCACCAGTTCAGTCAGACCACATGAGCTCCACATCAGAGCTCTTATAGGGCAGGGCCGAAGGATGAGGCAAGAACTGCTACACCGCAACACCAATGAAAGATCAGGTCGAATGCAGAAAAAATCACATCGAGAAGCAAAAAATGCATTACCGAAGGGAATCAAGTCAGTTCGGCCACATCAGCAACCGAAGAGACAAACGGGTCAAGAGTGAACCACCTAGCCAGGCCATGGAGACATAAGATATAGGCTGCCCGAGGACAGCCGGATAGGACAGAATAAGAATAGAAGGGGAAAAACATAGAATGAGGAAAGAAAAACTACTCAAAATTAGTCAAGCTGAGGATGAAAGCTCGAAGGGAGAGGGAGGGAAACAACATCCCTCCCCCATCAAGCCCCAGTCGCCGGCCCCGAAGCCCCCCAACCGCGACAAGGAGAATAGTACCAGGGGGGGAAAATTTCATCTGCTAAGGGACAAAACTTTATGCCAGAGGGGAAAAAAAAGGGAGTACAAATTGTCTCGATTAATCCTTGACACTCCAATAAATTCTGAAATTCCACTAGTCCACTGCATGAATCATACAAAAATTTATAATTTCTGATTTGCAGTTCTATGTCTTTGGAAGTAATGAAATGGATAGAAATTCAATTCCATGTAAATATTCTTGTATTCTTTCTCTCATTCCAATCTTAAGACTAATTTGTCCCAGTTTGACGCCCTATCTACTGTATAGTCTATGTGTTTTTTTAAAGCTGGAGAGGAACTGACTTACTCCCATCTAAATTTCTTTTTAATGCCAAATATAGTGTTAATTGTGAAAACCTGTCTATAATATAATACAGAGACATAGCAGACCTCAAAACTACCACTGCATCATAATTCAACTGCAGCTCACTCTTGACTATTTGTCCACTTGATGTGCCACTGATGGGGGTGCTTCTGTGTACCCTTTGGCACCAACACTAGTTGTACCACTGGCATAAACACTGTTTTGTATAGTCTCTATATATATTCAGGCACATACCCCATTGGGTTTTGTTTAAGCTGGGGGTGGCCGACTCAAAACAGATGTTGTGTAGTACTGGCAGTAATCAAATGGCTTTGTGTACCAATGGCACACCTCTTGTTCGTCTGAGACTGGCAGCCATTTAGCATCTACGTGTACCACTTGCGCCAGGCTTCGTATACAACCGTCACCCCCTTGCTTTGTGTACCACTGGCACCCTGATTCATCCACCACAGTTGTAACCACCCTGTAGCCCTTACACATCTGTCCACCTGTTGAGTCCAAGCCACCATCACCAGACTTTTACAAGCCCAAGCCTACCACACCAGAGCCCTCGCTACACCTGGGCATCTCGACTCCGCCTACTTCAGCTGCAGAGAATGACGACATCTGGTTGCCCAACAAACCTTTTCTGCCACACATACACCTTAGCCACACTTGGACCATGATCGCCTTGCTTCCCAAGGCCTGGGCTACAGCTATGGAGTTTCTACCCACAGGCCGTAGCGCGGTTGATAGAGCACTCGCCTGTAAACTGTGAGGTTGATGGTTCGAGTCTCGGGCCAGCCAGTGTGTTATTGGCAGACGCCAGTGTTGTTGGTGAACGGTACGGTCTAGCAATCTGTGGCAACTGTTCACTGAAGTCCCAGATACGTCAGGGCACCCACCCTAGCCCAGTTCTTGAGCATGGTGATAAAAAAATGCATCAGGTGTAGCCATTATGACTCATAATCAATATACAGTACTATAAAACTGTCAGCGAGTTTCGTTACCAGTTAAAATAATGACCACATATCAACAGTAATATATATGCACATTATTCTTGATCCAATACTGCTTATATTTTGTCTATTGTCATTGAAGGTCAGTTCTCCACATCTTCAGATTCACTAGCACTCACATTACATAACTATTCAAAGATCCTAAAGTTTATAGTCTCCATTTACAGTATATTCCACATTAACTTCTTCTATAGTAGAGGACAATTTGTTTAAGTGTATGTCAAACTATTTTATATGTCTATAAAAATGTACTTAGACACTACACACTGTTCAAATTGACTTGGCAGCTTTTCTCAGGCTTTTTTTAAACAGGTAATGCTGAGTGGTTCAATTTATATTTTTATTTTGGACATAAGTTATTCATTATTCTGTTTCAAGATCCATACCACACACCACTGCCAAACAATCATCTGCTGTCAATATCATACTTATTGTGGGAGGATACACTGCCAAGTACATTTGAACAGAGTACAACAAATAAATCCATAGTAAATCCATTGTTAATATGACAAAAAATAGGCTAATCATGATCAAATATAGCTCCTTGTATGTTTATTTGAAATTTAAATGGACATCAACACACAACAATTGGCAACAATATTCTGAACTTTCTCCAATTGCATATACTGTACAGTATATACAGTATATATATTTTTTTTGTTACAAAATTTGTTTAACCAGACCACTGAGTTCCACAAAAGAACTCTCATAGGGCTAGCCCGAAAGATTAGATCAAGATGGACAACTAATCAAGTCAAGATAGATAGGGAAGGGCAGGAGGTGAACAAATCTAGGAAGGTGAAGACACGCAGACATTTCTCGCCATTTCACCAGTTCAGCCGGACCACATGAGCTCTACAGCAGAGCTCTTATAAGGCAGGGCCGAAGGATGAGGCAAGAACTGCTACACTGCAGCACCAACCAAGAAGTGATCAAGGGCGAAGAATGAGTGATAGAAAAAAATCACAGCGAGATGCACAAAAAATGCACTACTGAGGGGAATCAAGTCAGCTCGGCCGCAGCAGCTGCGACCTAAGAGACAAATCAGGTCAGGAGCCTACAACCTAGCCAGGCCAGGGAGGCATGTGATATAGGCTGCCAAAGGACAACCGATGAGACAGAATAAGAATAAAAGGGAAAAAACATAGAAACAGGAATGAAAAACTACGCAAAATTAGTCAAGCCGATGACAAAAGCTTGAGGGGAAAGGGAAACATCCAGAACCCTCCCCCATCAAACTCCAGTCGCTGGCCCCGAAGCCCCTCAACCGAGACAAGGGGCGTAGTAGTAGGGGGGATCTTGATGTGCTAATCAAACACCGTATTATCAAACAAATTATAAGTATTACAATATAAGGTAGGGATCAAAATACATATAATTAGGATTATGATGTAAAACTTGCAAAATAAACCAACCAAAACAGGGACGACACAAAATATAGTCAGAAGAACTTATCAATATCACTATGTGGAAATAATGCTTTAGCAAATTATAATTTTGCAATAAAAGAGCACAAAACCACCACATAGAATATACATCATTATATGAGTAAGTGAATTTTGTTTCCCAAGCATCATGTTCAAGGGATTAGTCAATTTGGGAATTTCAGGACGTTCTGGTAAATTTGTTTAAATTCTGTACGAATAAATGTCAAAATGTTCTATTCAAACAAATTTGCAATTTGACAAGATATTAACAATAGTATTAAATACATACAACACTCACTAACGATAGTGTAAGCAAAGGATGAACACATGACATGACCCCTACCAATTACAACCCTACATTTTTGTTTTTTATATAAAATTAGTTCAACCAGACCACTGAGTTCCACAAAAGAACTCTCACAGGGTTAGCCCGAAGGATTAGATCAAGATGGACAACTAATCAAGTCAAGATAGATAGGGAAGGGCAGGAATCAAGTCAGCTCAGCCACAGCGATAAAAGAGACAAATCAGGTCAGGAGCTTACAACCTAGCCAGGCCAGGGAGGCATGTGATATATGCTGTCCGAAGGACAACCAAATGAAACAGAATGAGAACAGAAGGGGAAAAAATAGAAAGAGGAATGAAAAAATAAGCAAAATTAGTAAAGCCGACGACAATATCTCGAAAGGAGAGGGAAAGGGAAAACTCCAAAACACTCCCCCATCAAGCCCCAGTCGCTGGCCCCGAAACCCTCCAACCTCGTCAAGTACAAGTAAATTAAGGATATTTTGATAAGTTCTTTTGCATTTATCTTGTGTCGTCCCAGTTTTGGCTTGTTTATTTTGCAAGTTTTACATCATAATATCACAAAGGCAAGCCATTGATACTATGAAAAGTGAATAGATATAATAAAATAAAGTACAATATTGCAAAATATGAAGAAGCAACAACAGATTAAAAAAAAAAGTAGCCTACTCTTTTAACAAGAACAATGAATTTTATAGAAAAAATAATTAATAACAGTAGAAGGCGGTGCTGGTTGGGGGGAGGGGCGTCGACTGACTGGGGACAGAGACTATTGAGAGGGTGCAGCGAAGAGCAACCAAGATGGTCCCAAACCTAGAAGAATTACCCTACGAAGAAAGGTGTAAGCATCTTGGCCTCCAGACACTAAGTGACCGCAGAAAACGAGGGGACATGATAGAAACATAAAAACTTCTACACGGCTTTGAGGACATACCATACACCAGGTTTTTCCAGAAAAATAACAACCACCTACGGGGCCACTCGCTGAAACTCTCCAAACCAGACCACTGGAGAACGACTGAAGGGAATTGGTTCTCTATCAGTCATCGACGAGTGGAACGCACTCCCAGAGAGTGTGGCAAAGATTGCCACTTTTAAAGCCAGATACGACAAACATAATAACATAACCTAGTTAATATTGGCTGACCAATCTTTGGAGGTGGGGTTCACACAAGAAGCCTGCTTCTTAATTCCCCACTATCATTCAATATGTAAGCATTCAATAGGTAAGCAGAGGTGCATGGGGCGGTTCGTTCGTGGCCACCCCTTCGGGGATCGCGGCGTCAGGCAATAGATAGATAGATAGAAGTAGATAAACAATCAATAAATACAGACAAACAGTGAGCAGAGGTTATTCAAGAAACTTCAAGTAAAAAATGCTTGATTAAAATTATTGATATCAAAGTTAAGAATAGTCGCAATAATTGACTTTAAAAAGATTAAATTTATTCAACAATTTACTTGCATCAAAACCTCTGTCTACTAAGAGTCTGTATAGTAATCTAGCTCTAGCCCAAATGTCATCTAGTTTAGTACAAATTTTACAAAATCTTATTAGTTGGGAATATAAAAAAAATTATGGTATTTTATTATCAATATTACTAAGGAGAAGGAAAGCTTATTATGGTAAAATTATAATCATCAACTTTGTGATATACTTTAAGTGTGCACTGTTCATTATCAATCTGTATATTTATATCAAGAACATTTTCAACTTCATCATTTATGTTACCTTGTTTGAGAGGGAAGGAAATTGGATAACTTAATCTAGCGACTTGATTAAAATCTAACATATTCAAATAAATTTGCAATTTCACAAGATATTAACAATAGTACAAAATACATACAGCACTCACTAACAATAGATGCAAGTCCATGAATGTGGAGGGAGCTGCACCAAGGGGCGGATAAAAAAAGACGTGGGATCGGACTTTGCAGTCTGATCTTAAATCAAAGAACCTGACAAGTGAGGCAGCTCTTAATAGGGCTGCCTGGAACGCCGCCATTAGGAGGTGAGACCAGAGCCGCGTTTTGTGTGGAGCACTCGGTCTTTAAGTTTATGTATGTACTGTACTGTATATATGCATAACTACAACATAACTCCTGAATAACAATATACACTCTTAACCCCTTTGGTACCGGCGAAGTCTTTTTTATATCATTTTGGCTATATTTAGAGGATATTTGCAGTTTAATAAGGATCTGTGGTAGCTAAAAGGATTAAATGTGATAGTTCGAAGGCTGTTAATTGCTGGAGGCTTTTTATAAACTGAATAAAATCATCTAATAGTAGCCAGAAAAAAGAAAAAAGATGTCGCCGGTACAGAAAGGGTTATTTCAATCCTGATATTTATCCTTCCATAAAAGGGGTGGATACAAATGTAAGTGGACAATTGACCACTTGCGAGTTTCGTTCTATAAGGAAGTTGGAGCCGTGAACATCGATATTAAAGAGAAATGCAATAATAATGTGGGTTTCTAATGGATAAAAAGAATGTTCAATTTGGTTTTATGTATTTATCTAGGTATTATGACCGTATTTTAGCTGGTAATTCTGATAAATATTGATGGCTAGAGCTCCAACTTCCTTATAGAACGAAACTCGCAAGTCGGGAATTGTACAGTTACCCAGAGAGCTGTTACAGAACTACTTTTAATTATACTATTTTCCAACATATCTTATATAGAAATGGAAAGAAAAACAGAAAACTTTATTCAAATCGATGGTTAAAGCTGCATAATTTGCTTGCCATTCCATAGTCCTTAAGGGGATTTTTTTCCCCACATGTTTAGCACCATTAATTTTGAGATTCTTAGAGACTCACCGCCCCTCACCCCATTAGTTAGGTTATTGTAAGACTTTGCACCCCATTTCTTTGGCAATTTTTTTCTGGTGAGCAATAGCAAGCCTGCAATTTGCTGGGGTATTTTTCTACTGAAAAATTCACATATTCATCTTGAAGGGAGATCTTGAGGATAATTCTTATAAGCTTGATAAATGTCTAAGGAGGAAGCTAGACAAGAAAAAAATATCTCTTAATAATTGTAAAAGCAAACCTAACTATCTCTGTAACAGCCTTATGTGTGGGTAACTGTTCATATCTATCATTCAGATTAGATAAATTAAGACTATCTAACACTTCCTATTATACACAAAACATCGTTGAGATCACTCACTAAAGCCCCATTGTAATACAGTACTCTGACCAATTATGACCAACAATAGTAATTTTGTTATAGATTACAGATGTGCATATACTATATACTGTACATGTATTTTTTTATATAAAATTAATTATAACTCTCTGTCAACTTTAATAAAATCTCAGCCAGAAGTGCAATCCTCACATGGTTGATTTACAAGGCAAGAGACTTTCTCTAAAGTTAAGTAGGCGAGGAACACATGTCGGCAGAGGATGTCTTTAGAATCCACAACAATACTAGATTAAATAAAGAAAAACAAAGGCCTAGATACATAATATTCATAGTATCACCAACCCACCAATTAACTTACAAATAAACCTAATTAATTAAATCAATGAAACTAATGAATACATGCGGTACTCCAAGGATTCGAACTTAAGATACTCACACCAAAAATCTGTGCACTAAACATTAAGCTATCAAGTCAGTTAGAAGGTTTATGCACAAGCTCACAATATATTATGACAGACAAAGCAGGGTGTGGTGGAGGTGACAGCGTTGTAATGGTCGTGATCGGAGTGTCGTAGTGGTGATGATCATGGGTGTAATAGTGGTGATGATCATGGCTGTACTGGTGGTGATGCAGGTGGCATAGTAGTAGTGGTGGTGGTGATGATGATCATGGCTGTAGCAGTGGTCGTGATCGTAGTGTCGTAGTGGTGATGATCATGGCTTTAGTAGTGGTGATGAAGGTTGTGTGGTAGTACTAGTGGTGATGACGGTGGTATGGTAGTAGTAGTGGTAGCTGAGTCAGTGGCAGGGATAGAGTACTTCTGGATGTTGGTGAAGATAACAGGTCAGGATGATATAGGGGTTGGTAGGGGTCATCATCTTGGACAACCTATTATCGCCTCTTGACAACCTTGTCCACACTCAACCTGCTGTAGAAAAATAATTGAAAAATGTAAAACTTGCATAATAAACAAACCAAAACTGGGATGACACAATATAAAGGCAAAAGAGCAATATTATAAATCTCTACTTACTCCAGAGATCTGTAAACAAGACAAGTTACAATTGTGAAGGGGAGTCAAATAGATACATAAATCCAAAGTACTATGTTGTATACCTATGAAGATTAGCCTTTTTCTCCTAAAACATTGATGAAATCTTAGCTATCTTCCACTTTGTGGAAGTTTGTCTTCAATATGCTTTTCCAGTTTCTTTTCTCATTGGTGGTCTTTCACAGTTCCTATTCCTGTACTATATTATGAATTTTTCCTGACATTCTGTTTTCATCTATTCTTTGCATATGGCCATGTCACCAGAAGATACATATCTTTGTATTTTGCTTTTGAGTGTTCATTGTTTTCTGTTGTGTTGTCCCTATTCGGGCTATGTCTTGAGTCGGCCACCCCCAGAAGAAAAAAAAAGTGGGGAATGGGCAAGAGTAAATACATACATACATCTGCACAACCAATCTACTTTCAATGGCCAGAACTTGCACTTTAATTACAAAAGACGTAGCAAAATGAAAGGTAACTACCGGTAAAGGTGTTTGCGAGGTAAAATATGAAGCTATAGTGTATGTCAAAATATCAAGCATTGCAGACATCCAAGAAATACTGTACTGAATAAATAAACTGATAAATAAGGATATAAAAGAGAGAGAAAGCTTCATATATTTTGGAGCAGTACAGTGTACAGTTGGCTACATGAATGTGAATACACATCTTAATTTTATGTATGCAAGAACAAATAGAATGACTGAATTAGAAGCTTGACTACAGTATTAGTAAAAGAGATATTCCATATATGATCAATTGATGGTTTTATAACATTATTCTTGTAAGTCAATCATACTAATTGTACTTCCATACATACACTTGAGGTGTATGCAAATTCATGTGGCCAACTGTACATGTCGTAGAAAAGAGAGTGAACTAAATAGGAAATCAATTCAAGGGAACTGATTCAAGAGATTCCTGGCATCTTCAAAGGAAGAATGGTAATTGAGGAACAATTTGGAATGGAAGTGTGACAAGGAAATCCACAAGCTGAGACCTGTGGAGGTCATGCCGAATTACATTCGAAAGGGGTGAAGTCACAGAGTGTGAGGTGAAGTTGAACGGTCAGGCTATGGAGATTGTCAGCTCATTTAAGTATCTGGGCAGTGTGTTGAGTAAAGATGGGACTATGGATGAAGAAGTGCGGGAGAGGGTACAACAGGGGAAGAGGGTTGTAGGAACGCTGAAAGCAGTAACAAGAAATAGAGTGGTCAGAATGGAAGTGAAGAAGTCCTTGCATGAGTGTGGTAATCCTGACACTGACTTACAGAAGCGAAGCATGGACGTTTGAGAAGAGACTCAGACCAAGAGTGAGAGGGGTGGAAATGAGTTACTTGAGAAGTGCGTGCAGAGTTACATGGAGGGATAGACAGACGAATGAGGAAGTAAGAAGGAGGTGTGGTGTAGAGGTAGATGTGCTGGAAAATGTGAAAAGGAACACCTTGAGATGGTTCGGCCATGTGGAACGTATGGAGGGATAGACAGACGAATGAGGAAGTAAGAAGGAGGTGTGGTGTAGAGGTAGATGTGCTGGAAAATGTGAAAAGGAACACCTTGAGATGGTTCGGCCATGTGGAACGTATGGAAAGCGAGAGAATGACTAAGAAGGTGTACGAGAGCGAGGTGGAAGGACAGAGACGGAGAAGTAGACCGAAAGAGAGGTGGAAGGATGGAGTGAGGAAGTATATGGATGAAGGCGGTGCTGGTTGGGAGGAAGGGCGTCGACTGACTGGGGACAGAGATGACTGGGGACAGAGGTGAATGGGGGCAGTTCGTTCGTGGCCACCCCTTCGGGGATCACGGCATCAGGCAAATGATAGATAGATAGATAGTAAACAGGCAAGATGTAGTAAGATAACTATTTGGTTCTTTTGGATTGAAAGAACATACTCTTGACACTGAACACAAAGTGGTTAAACAGATATAGAACAGTATTCTATGGTATACGTCCATGTGTAGAGAATGGATGAAGACAAAATGCTATGAGAGATACATGTAAGTCAAGTGAGAGAAACAGGTAGCGGAGAACACCAGTGGTTTGGGGAATCATTAAAACAAAAGAAGCAAACAGTATAGAGACATTGGCAAAGGGAACATGACTGGACAAAAAGCCTGGAGGCATTTTTGTTATGGCTATCCTAAAGTGGGAGCTTCCTGTGAGGAAACAAAGCATCAAAGATAATGTTGAACAGTAAATTAACAGATAGGGAAAAATTATAAATCTAGCTTTAATCATTAAATAACTAAAGGTAGCGTCAGCAAACTTGACAATAATATTGACCCATTAACTTCTTATAACTCGAGATAAATGAAAGCAATCGGGCTGACGTTTCTATCATTTGGGAAAAGTCCACCAGGAAATACAGGTGTGGATATTTAGAGCCAGTTTGCTCTAGGCCCTTTTGAGTTACAGAGAGGTCAGGGATCAAGATTATTGTCGAGTTTGTTGGCACTACCTTTAGTTACTTTTAAAAACAATAAATTATTCTGGTAAATACTGTATTCAGATACTGTACTACCGGTATGAATACAAAACAAATAGAATACAAACCATTATTAATTTGACTGTATATTAATCTTCTGTTCTGTCTTCCTGGTCAGCATTCTTGGCAGACTTGGAGCTCATTACTTCATTGTCAAATTCTGGTGGAGTCAGTCAAACACCTGCAATTAATAATATTATTATACCATTATCAAAACTACCTCTAAGAGTACCAGGCTGGCAAATGAGAAAATATTTACCCCTGGCCAAAAATACTCCCTTCATGTTAGTCATTACAGTATTATTAAATATATAAGGTTAAAGTTTTGCTCTACTGTACTGTATACTGTAGTTGCCTAGTATACCCCTGATGATGATGATGATGCAGTTTTTTACCACCATGCTCTCCCTGCTCAAGAACGGTGCAAGGGTAGGTGCTTTGATGTGTCAGGGACTTTAGTGGACAGTTGTCACAGATTGCTAAACAGCACTGTCCACCACAGCACTGTCGTCTGCCAATAACACACACTGGCTGGAATGAGCCTCGAACCCTTTACCTCTCGGTTTACAAGCGAGTTCTCTACCAACTTCATTCAAATTTTCTAATACAGATCTCCCTCGATTTACGATTGGGTTACGTTCCTGAAAACCAGATCTTAAAAGGAAAAATTGTATAGCGAACCCTAAAATTAATGAGGTAAATGGGGATGCGTTCTCGGACCAGCTAAAACCCAAACACAAACACCTAAAACCCTATAATAAGATCCTAAATTGGGGTATCGGATAGTGAGGGAGACCTGTACTTCCTCTCACACTTGACTCAGTCTCTGAATAACGTTACCCAGGTTTGCCACATTGGTTTACATATGCTAACATGGATAAGGCCAAAACCTTCAATTTGAACTAATGGGGCTAAATATGAGGGAGAATGGGGTCCAGGACAAATATCCCCTTAATCAAGTGTGAGAGAGAATGGTGAATAAAGTAAAATGTTTAAAGTAAATGTGTGGTCCACTAGGAGTTGGTGCTGAGTCCTCTACTTTTCATTATGGTATTAGAAGTGCTATCAAGATATTTTAGGACATGACTGCTATGGAAGTTGCTATATTCTAATAACCTGAGGATGATGCATTTTTAATCTGACAACCTGATCTTGATTTGGAAGGTGCTGATGATAACATTTTGAACTGAAGGGACTGAAACCAGGAGCCCAAGAGTTGTATGTATGTATGTATATACTCAGGCCCAATCCCCACTTTTAATGTGGATAAAATAAAGGTAATGGTGATTTGAGTAGATGGAGGTACGGTACTGTAGAAATGAGTGGGGTCTAGTGCAGTGTATGCAAGGAGGGTGTGGGTAGCAACTTTATTATGTGTGGTGCGCGAGAATGTCTGATATCATACATAAAAAGTGTAGGCGTGGGAGGTAGTCTGAATGCTGACATTGATTACAGGTACCAGTATACCTGGATGACATACTGTATCGTGGGAAACACCAAGATGACCCTAGGGTGGAAAGAGTTTGATACTGATCAGTGCTGGGAGTGGTGCAGAGACTATCTAGGATGCAAGAATCCTAAGTGGGTGGAAGAAAGTTAAAAGAGTTCTTATGCTACCACTATTGACACCGAAGGGTTTTTCCCTACACACTAAATGGAAGCTGTACTGTATGCTGCTATTTGGTAGTGGGATATTGACAGTCAAAGAGGATGATGCCTGAAAACATGAGCGTACAGTATTAATATTAGCATGACGTGTATTTGCCACAGTAAGAGAGGAACTAACAAAAAAAGAGTGAGAGTGTGACTTGATATGGTACAGAATGTATCAATCAGACTTTACGGTCTGATCTTAAATTAAAATAACCTGACAAGTGAGGCAGCTCTGAACAGGGCTGCCTGGAGCGCCGCGATTAGGACATGAGATTGGAACCGCTCTTTGTGTGGAGCAATCAGTATCTAAATTTATGTATGTATGTATGTATGTATGTATGTAGACTATGGTGGTTTGGCCATGTGGAGAAAATGGATAAGAATGACTGGGTGAAGTGCATTACAAGTACTATATGAAAATGGTCAATTAAAGACAGTCAGTAAGTTGAGGAAGACCAGGGATTAGGTCCGGCGAAAGGATCTCAAGGTTCGGGGAATTGACATGGACACTGGAGAGTATTGTGAAGTGTGGAAAGAAGCCATCAGGTGACCAAGGCATACCTTTACAAAATATGGTGTATCTTTTCAATCAATACCAACACTGATTAATTAATTAATTAAAAGTTTGTTTAACCAGACCACTGAATCTAGAACAAGACTCTCACAGGGCTGGCCCCCCCTGATGCCTTGATGTAGACACCATATGAGGAGGAGCACTTCACTGACAAGGTTTTGCTTAAAGTTTCATCAGATCAATGACAAAGCAAAATTTCAACAAAGTACTCCTCCTAAAATGATGTGTGTATTCATTCTGTCAAATATCTGAGTTTATTTATGTAATTAATTCACTTACAATCTTGAGGATCCTTGAGGATCTCTCTCCAGCCTTTCTTTCCTGAGATAGCTAAGCTTCCGAACTATCTCATATGGTACTGTAGGATGGGGTATGGGCTGCTGGGTGTAGGGTGGTACTGGGTGCATCATGCCCCCCTCGTCAGGTCCACTGCCACTCCACCACCGCATGTTCTGCAATTGTTAAATTTTTTAACACACTATTTTTTATTCATAACTACATAACATAGCCACACAGGCTAGTAAATAATGTAGCAAAGTAGAAGTCAAATTTTATCATAATTTACAAAGGACATTGATTACTTTTTCATGAAGTCTAGTCCTTTCCAATGTTTTTCTTATACCTCATATGAATCACCTTCATGTTCCTGTCATCTGTCAGCTAGCACCCCTCTTCTCACCCAATACTACTTTCACTCATGTACCTCCCAACTCCATCCCTATATCTCACTCTCGGTCCGCCTCTCCCTCTACAGACTCCTTTCATTGTGTAGGTATAATTTCTCTAGTAAAGTCTAACCTGTGGCCCCATAATAGATCTCCCAGTAGTTGGAGGGGAGGTTCCGTCATGGTAGGCAGGTAGCGGTGGATGAAGGTTCTGAACAGCAGTCTATTCTATTGAAATGCTGGGTGTGAAGGGAATTCATGGTCTCCTGAAAACTCCCCAGGCCCACTTAGGGTCAACCTTTCCTGGTGCCTGGCGCGGGGATCGAACCTCTGAAGGGAGTTTAACCCTCCTAAAAACCCACAGGTTTTGAGATGCCTTGGGTGGGGTTCGAACCCTGGTTAGTGACCATGGCCCCTAGGTCAACCAGGCCCGCGCGCTAACCTACTGTTCTACCATGGACGTACAAAAGTATAGTAACCTTAGTCCGACTTGTAAGAACCAGGTGATAGTCTCGTGGTAATTTACATGATGAGTTTATTGGACTTCCCATCAACGACTATTTTACACTATACCTGACGTCAACTCGGGTAGTACATTATTGGGGTTGCAGGATATTTTCGAGGGCATTACATTACATCCTTCTTTAACTAGGCTAGTCCCTAGCCTCTTTAAGGTCGTAAGGTATTGTAGCTGTATCACCTCAGTAATCTCAATATTGCTAGGGTCCGCGTGATGGGTGCTCTATGTAGCTACCAGATCACGTTCCGTGACTGCCACCAATGAAATGCTGGGTATGAAGGGAATTCATGGTCTCCTGAAAACTCCCCAGGCCCACTTAGGGTCAACCTTTCCTGGTGCCTGGCGCGGAGCTCGAACCTCTAAAGGGAGTTTAACCCTCCTAAAAACCCACAGGTTTTGAGATGCCTTGGGTGGGGTTCGAACCCTGGTTAGTGACCATGGCCCCTAGGTCAACCAGGCCCGCGCACTAACCCACTGTACTACCACGGACGTACAAAAGTATAGTAACCTTAGTCCGATTTGTAAGAACCAGGTGATAGTCTCGTGGTAATTCACATGATGAGTTTATTGGACTTCACATCAACGACTATTTTACACTATACCTGACGTCAACTCGGGTAGTACATTATTGGGGTTGCGGGATATTTTCGAGGGCATTACAATAGCCAAAGACGTGAGTGTACTGAAATGAACATGGTGAGATGTAAGTGTAATGCCTCAGTGAGAGGGATCAACGAGCGCAGAGTTGAGAAATCAACTTGGTATAGAGTGTGTCGGTGAGGTAATGTATAATGGCAGACTTCTATGGTTAGGGCATGTCGAGAACAATTGAGGATGATTGGATGAAGCACGTTAGAAGTAAGGGAGTGGTCAATAGGACGATAGTTGGTAGACCAAGGAAAACCTGGGATAAGGTCCTGAGAAAGTACCGTACTGTATTTCAAGGTTAGGGGAATTGACAGGGACATGCAACATTAAGACTAGCCACCAGGCAAAACATGGATCAGCCTTTCATACGGTATCAATACACTGATCCCTCTTAATTACTAAAGTGATACATTAACTCTACCATGGAATGGGGTGAATTTGGACATTTTATTGGTAAAAAGTATTAATGTTGCATATCTTTCACACAAATAAGCACAAAAGTATTATTGTTGTACTGTACTGTATATTTTTTCATACAAACAAGTGAGCAGATGTTGAGTAGTACTTGAAAAGTAGACAGACTGGATTAAAAACACCATCTGAGGAGGAGCACTTTACTGACGTTTCACAGATAGCTTCTTCAGGTCACTGACCTGAAGAAGCTATCTGCAAAACGTTGTCAATAAAGTGCTCCTCCTCAGATGGTGTTTTTTATTCAATTGAAGAAATGTCTATTTGTATGTGTTTGTTTGTGTTGTTTTTATAAATTACAGAGCATTCTTTCCCCAGCTACACATTGTTGTCAAACTGATGTCTAACAGATGCTTCTACACAGAGTTATTACTTAAAACACCCCAAAGAAGTCCGAAATCACCCCAGTTTACGGTACAATACCTTCTTGATGTGGGTAGCCTCTCTAACGTTCTCCTCATATGGTGGTTTGGTTGGTTCCCTTGGCTCCTGGTGGTGTTGGATGCATGTATGTCCCCATCATCAGCTCCATTATAACTCGATCACTGCCGGCCGGGATCTGTAATTATTAAGCATTTTAGTACACACAATTCATACTCATAACCAGTAACCATACAGTAACAGTATACAGTATATACGGTACGCTAATAAATTATGTAGCCGAGTACAGTACCGGTACTACAATAAAACTTATAAAAATATATATGGGCCAGTTACCAGTCAATCAGTCATAGCTTTTTTCATGAAATCTAGGTTTTGTTGATGGTCTTTAATGTGATTCATTTAATGTGATTTACGGAAATTACTGAGGAGGGCTGCTAGCCCAACTGCCCATTGCTGTGAACAGAACTTTACAGTATACCGTACTGTTTGGGGTGCTTGTGGAATGTTATCGTACTGTTTGAATGGCTGTGAATTAGAATACTTCTAATGCGATCTGGGCTAGTTGGGCTAGTAGCCCTCCTCAGTAATTTCCGTAAACAAACTAGAAAATTGCAAACGAATTGCCTCGGATATAGCCTAGAGGCGATTAATTTGTGGGTACTCCTTCGGGGACCAAAGGCATCTGGCAATAAATAGACAGATCGCATTAGAAGTATTCTAATTCACAGCCATTCAAACAGTACGATAACATTCCACAAGCACCCCAAACAGTACGGTATACTGTAAAGTTCTGTTCACAGCAATGGGCAGTTGGGCTAGCAGCCCTCCTCAGTAATTTCCGTAAACAAACTAGAAAATTGCAAACGAATTGCCTCGGATATAGCCTAGAGGCGATTAATTTGTGGGTACTCCTTCGGGGACCAAAGGCATCTGGCAATAAATAGACAGATCGCATTAGAAGTACAGTAATGTGAATGTAGGCCTTACTATAGTCTCACAAAAACATTTCATAGGCCGTACAGTTACATAGGGATAGTTAGGACCTATCTATCTATCTATTACTGTACCAGGCGCCTTGATCCCCGAAGGGTGTAGCCACGAATGAATCACCTCCATCGAGGCAATTATCGGTAGTTAAATTCTCTAGCTTAATTGTTTCCAGGAGGGTCGCAAGCCTAACTGGCAACTGCCCATGCTATTAGGACCCAAAGCCTAAGCTTTAATAATAATAATAGCTTAGTAGGCTATAAAAATAATAATACAGTCCAGTATACCGGTAATAGCCTAAGCTAATAATAATAATTTCTGTCTAGGCTTATGTAGGCTAAGCCCTGAACCCCTGATAATAATAATAGGCCTAGGCTAGGCTAGGCCCTAATAATAATAATAATATTATTAATAATAATAATAATAAGAATGGTAGGCCTATGCATGGGTTGATTAATTGGTAGGGAGGGGAGGGGGGGATAAAAATGCGCTTCCGTCTCCTTTAATATTACCTGGGCCTAGCCTATAGGCTTGCCTACATTTATCGAGGAACCTTTTATTCATGTAGCCTATGTAGAAATGATAAAGTTAAAATTGTGAAGGTAAGGCACGAGTAGGCCTATTGAGGTACTATACTATAAGCGGTGTGACAGTGACCGGTTATTCCACTAGCCTATTGTGACTTGTTTATAATGATGGCAGCCACTATGTTAAATACTTGGTTATACTTTCCTTGACTGAAGTGGAAAATTATACTCATTGAAGCTCCCTTAATCATATTTATGGTAAAAACTCACGATAAATGGATAAAGGAAATCGCCAAACAACGTTCTTCTACTGTATCTTGAAGGCTATTCTAAAAAAATAAATGTTATCCATCAAAATATTGTTTACAAACGTTTTCTTCGAAGTAGCCTGTACTCGTTCTCTTTGTTCAATTCTTTTACGGTAAGCTAATATAAAGACTCGCACCCCATTAAACACTGACAACACCCGACCTGTTGTGGGTTCATTATGATATTTTGTTGAACTATTATTAAGGATCTTTCTTGCATTTGCTATTATCGAGCAATGTAGTTTAGCTTGTCACTTAGGCTAACAAAAACGCCTTGCTAGACTAGACTTCTTTCAAACTGAAAATTAACCGCCCAGTCATCCTTCAAGCTACATTTGCATATTTTTCTATAGAACAATGTCCCGACCGAAGGCTGATTTCTTCTAATCGGCTCGCTATCGATCGCTCAGAACAAAATCGACACCAATATCATTACATATTTGGATTCGTCTCGCCGTTGCGGATTCAACGGTATAATTTTTGTTTAATGTTGACCTATTTTTAGGCCCTCGATTTCGATTTTGACTGGGCCTTCTTGGAGGGCCCAGGGGACCGTTTTTTGGACTTTAAAAGTCCTCTGTAGCCCAAACTATAAGTCCTAGGGAATTCTACTTGGTGCCATTCGATTTTCATCGCCGAGCTGCTTCTAGACATGGTCTTAGATTTCATTTTCGCCCAGCCATTCGGCCAGAATCGAAAATATTTGTCTCAAAAAACCTTGGGTTTAAAGAAACTGACTGGAGCTTTTTAATTAACAATAACGACATAAATACATCTTCGAAGTTATTCGAAACCATTTACCGAAAAGCAGTGCAAGACTGCATACCTGAGAAAATACGGCGTCCAGGCCATAATAATATGCCCAAATGGTGGAATAATTATATTTTAAACTGTCTGCTTGCTAAAAAAATTGCTAATGATAGATTAAAATCCTCACAAAATGACGAAGAACGGGTGAAATTTGTAGAGCTACGACGCAAAGCCAAAAAGTTAATTAAGCAAAATAAAAAGACCCTAGAGTTACATATTGCGAATCAAAGTAAAACAAACCCGAAAAAATTCTATAGTTATATCAGAAAGAAAAAAGTAGTTACTTAAACTGTTGGACCGTTAGTCGATGAAAATGGAGAATACACCAAAGATGAAGTACAAATGAGTAATGCCCTCAATACCTTCTTTGCATCAGTTTTTACAACAGAAGAACTCAGTGATATCCCTACACCATCGCCGATTCAGATTGATAACTCAGATGTTCTAAGCAATATCACCGTTACAGAGAGAGAAGTATTGAATTGTTTAGATAAACTCCAGGTAAATAAAATGCCTGGACCTGATACAATCTCGCCTAGAGTTCTAAAGGAAGCTAAGGATGAGCTCTCCAAATCACTGACATTACTATTCGATAAATCCTTGCAGTCTGGAACTATGCCTGATCAGTGGAAGCTAGCCAACATAACACCGATATTCAAAAAAGGCAGCAAATCCCTACCCACTAACTATCGTCCAATTAGCTTAACCTCAGTTGTATGTAAAATGCTAGAAACGGTCATAAGAGACAAACACGGCTTTCGTAAAAAACGTTGCTGTTTAACAAACCTCTTAGACTTCTTCCACGATATCCTCAACCTCTACGATGAGAGTAAAGCTGTAGATATTATATACCTTGATTTTCAAAAGGCCTTTGACAAAGTTCCCCACAAACGTTTACTGCTAAAACTAAAAGCGCATGCAATACAAGACGGTGTGTTGAAATGGATAGAAAATTGGCTCAGCGACAGAAAGCAAAGAGTAGTCATAAACGGTAAGGCATCTAAATGGACCAATGTAAGTAGCGGGGTACCCCAGGGATCGGTACTAGGACCAATTCTCTTTCTAATTTACATCAACGACATAGATGAGGGTCTCACCTGTACAATCTCAAAATTTGCTGACGATACAAAAATTGCAAATAGCGTACTCTCAAAAGAACAAGTTGACGATATACAACACAATCTAGATAAATTGTCATGTTGGGCCCAAATTTGGCAAATGAGTTTCAATGCGGATAAATGTAAAGTACTACATATCGGATACCTAAATGAGAAAGCAAACTATTCGATGAATGGCACTCAGCTTAAGAATGTAAACGTAGAAACCGATCTGGGAGTAACAATATCGAGTAACATAAAACCGAGTCAACAATGTTCAGAAGTTGTTAAGAAGGCAAACAAAATAATTAGCTTTATAGGCAGGTCATTTGAGCATAAATCCAAAGACGTTATCCTAACCCTTTACAATTCCTTAGTCCGCACTCTTCTGGAATACTGCGTTCAATCCTGGTGCCCTTATTACCAAAAAGATATAAACAAGCTAGAACGAGTTCAACGTAGAGTTACCAAAATGATACCCAGCCTAAAGAACAAACCATACGAAGAGCGTCTTAGAGAATTAAATCTATTTCCTTTAACCCAGTGCAGATTAAGAGGTGACTTAATTCAAGTGTTCAAAATCATCAAAGGCATCGACAATATGAACTGTAGTAAGTACTTCACTATCGACCAATCTAATTACACGCGGGGAAACGGTTGCAAAATTATTGGTAAATCTTTTAACTCGCACGAATCTAAGAATTTCTTCTTCAATCGAGTTGTCAACTTGTGGAATGGGCTTCCCCGAAACGTTATAGACTGCATCACTGTTGATTCATTTAAACTCCGCTTAGACAAATATCTCGCATCAAACCCGCGACTGACTGCGTTTGTAAATGAATAACTTTATTTTAAACCCCCCTCAGTTACTAACCCATCTGTCCCCTACTAACTTCCTAATCCTACCACGGACATTAGTTCCCTTTCCAATGTTCCCTTACCCACTCTAAACCACTGTTTGGACACTTGATCCTCAGTGTTTTGGAGGACAAGCAGCCTAGAAGGGTCACTAGATCTGTTGTTGCTTGATTTCGTTTGTACTCCCTTTGTAATAACCCTTTCAAGCTCCAAAATACGCGTTTCTTTTCTATTTTCTGGTTAATATTAGACGATTTTATTCAGAATAGGAAGGATATATGGAAGTCAGAGGGTTGATTAAGATAGTCTTTACCGTTTTGAATACCCATAGATTCTTCTTAAGCTGCATTAAATCGTCTAATGATAGCCAAAATAACTGCTAAAATGCGTCAAAGCTTCAAAGGGATAATATTCCCATATAAATGTATATTGATATAGTCTATTTCTTCTAGCTGATGGTAAATTGCCATGTCTTCATCTTAATTACTAGGCTATTACGATGATTTTGTAGTGAAATATGTTGCTGATTATGAGAACTTGGCAATAAGATGATGCAGAGACACAATAGTTTCATATTTTTGTATTAAGTATCGACAAATCAGCTGCTAAAGGATTCAATTTGCCATAAAGTGGAAATAAACCGACTTGTAGTAATAAACCTTCGACTAAAAACAAATTATCCTGAGGAAAACTAGAAGTTAAAGTGAGGCGCCGTTGAAAAGGCTTAGCTTCCCCCTCTACACCCATTTTCTTTCATATAACTTACATTTTTCTTATTAATAAACACTATCCACTCTTCAATGCCTTAGCTATGAACTCTACAGCTATTCCTCATCATATTAAGCAATCACCGTAATGTATATATGTATAATAAGTCGATATGAAGAATATTACTTACACGGTCATCCTGCTCTGCTCAGATGTAAACAAATGTCGAAATCAGCTGATATCAACTCCGTTTTCTTTCTCCTGTAATTGGGATACTTAGCTAAAATATTGAAGGCAAAAAGACCAACATATAATAAAGCAATTATTAAAACATAACTAAATGAATATTAATCAAGTTAAGTTTGTTGTTCTATTCTATAAGTTTACTTTGGTGTTTTTGTTTCAGTTTCTCCTCCTCTATTATATTTATATAATCCTTTAAGTATATATCTTGCTTACGTCAAGTTCTTTGCAGTTTTCACAATATTGATTTTGTTCTTAATGTCCTTTCATAAACTATAATTATTGTTAGTTGGTTTGTAATTACTCGGCAATTTCTTTTTGTATTTGTAGTTTCTGGATAGCTTTTTCTGTTAATTAAATGCCTCTGTCTGTGGTTTAATGATGTAGCTACTAAAGTGTAGAGGTGGTGACACACAAGCATTTATTCCGTCAATATTTACCGGCAATTGTAGTCTGGCAGCTTCAAAAATTAAGGGGAGATTTCCACCTGAGGATTTTTTCTTCAACCCTTTCTCCCTCATGTTTAAATCCATTGTTTGTTTCTTTTAGATTTTAAGACGTTCTTCCCATTAGCTTGGCGATTTTAAGAACTTTCGCCCCATTTCTGTCAATTTTTAGATCTTTCGTGCTATTTAGGTGTCGATTTTTTCCTGGCGAGCGATAGCGAGCCTGCAATTTTAAAGGAACCGGCCATCCCGGGACATTTTTCTACCGAAATATGTACAAATTTATCTTGGGAGTGTAATTTTAAGCTTGATGTAGATCTAAGGATCATACTAAAAACCTTCCCTTAAGTAGCGTAAGAGTTAAACTAGCTAACATAAACTACCTTTGATCTAGTCTCCTATCCCAATTCGAAAGAGCCTCAAAATATTTCCAGAAAAAGCTTACTCGTCGAAAATTGCCGGAAAATTCGCTCGTGTGACAATGGCTTAACCTTTTCGGTACCGGTGATGTCTTTTTTTATTTGATTTCAACTACATTTAAACGATTTTGCGAAGTTTAGTAAGGATGTATGGTAGTTAAAAGGATTGGTTGGAATAGTCTGTTATATTTTACTTGGTATACGTCCTTCTTAAGCTGAATAAAGTCGTCTAATAGTTGCCGAAAACGCATAAATATATCTCGAAGGGAGGTATTGGGGTGCTATTTTTTCTCTCTTGTTATTAAGCTTGATGGGGTCTAGGGAACAAAGTAAGAAATAATAATAATACTTTGAAAATAAAATAATTATTAAAAATATTTATTTATATACAGTATTATACTGTATATATATATTTTTTTATTTTATACAATACCTCTCCTTAAAATCCCTCCCACTCATGCATTAGTTTAGCTTAGAAAACAACTCTTATACTATGTGGATTAACACAAACGACCAGGATTAGTTTAACATTTATTCTTCCAAGATTAACCTTATACAAACATAAAGATTACATTTGGAGATTTGTATGATATAGTTTTATTTGTGTAAAATTGGTTGAATTTATGGCTGTACTAGGTAATTTATGGCTGTACTAGGTAATTTATGGCTGTACTAGGTAATTTATGGCTGTACTAGGTAATTTATGGCTGTACTAGGTAATTTATGGCTGTACTAGGTAATTTATGACTGTACTAGGTAAGTTATGACTGTACTAGGTAAGTTATGACTGTACTAGGTAAGTTATGACTGTACTAGGTAATTTATGGCTGTACTAGGTAATTTATGGCTGTACTAGGTAATTTATGACTGTACTAGGTAATTTATGGCTGTACTAGGTAATTTATGGCTGTACTAGGTAATTTATGACTATTAGGTAATATATGGCTGTACTAGGTAATTTATGGCTGTACTAGGTAATTTATGGCTGTACTAGGTAATTTATGGCTGTACTAGGTAATTTATGACTGTACTAGGTAATTTATGGCTGTACTAGGTAATTTATGACTGTACTAGGTAATTTATGGCTGTACTTGGTAATTTCATAATGCTTACAACAGTTATTATATTATTGGAAGCAACAATCATTACATATATGAGTTAAATTCAGTATATTGGGATTTCTACTATTGATGTTTCTTTTTCATGGATTTCTTTTTCAACTTGTTTGGTATCTTGAGTTTCTTCTTGTGGGTTTGTTATAAAGTATGATACAATACAATACAATGTTTAGAACAATAATCAAACAAAGCTAGTAATAATAGGTCCGTGTACTCGAGCATTGAAGCTTGGCGATTAAAGCAATGCAAGTTAATATTTGTTTGTCTATTACTATATTGTTTTTGTCTGTTATTTTTCATTTTTTTTTTTTTTTTTTTTTTTTTGTACTATGGTTTTGCTTTGGGGTTGGGATGGAACAATATTAGGTTGGGTCAGAAAAGTAGAAACATGAAGGAGGGGGTAAAAGAGTGAAAGGTAGCTGGGATCTTCAAGGTAGGTAGGTAGGTAGGTAGATAGGTAGGTGGGTGGGTATAGGTAGGTAGGTAGGTTTAGTATAGGAAGAGGAATGGATAGACAGGTGCTTCTTGTGGGATGCTGGATTAGAAGTGTGGAGACTGACGCGATGCTAAGTTTTTTTTCTGGTTTTCTTCTTGAACATTTCCATATCATTAATTCGGGTTGGGTTGAAGTTGGGATGAAAAGATAAGAACAAGTGTTTGATGGAGTAGGTTGGGTTGGGGTTGGATAGAAAGAAGAGTTAGTTAAAATAAGGACTTCAGAGGCTATCAACCCTCCTGGATTATTAAGCCAGCACACTGCAAGTCAAAAATAGCGTCCGGACTAGAGCCCCTTTTCGAGAACTCCAGTCCCTTGAAATATGAGAAATGTGTTTCTTTAGTTAGTTAAAATAAGACTTCAGAGGCTATCAACCCTATTGGATGATTAAGCCAACACACTGTAAGTAAAGTAAAGAATAGCGTCAGGACTGGAACCCCTTTTCGAGAACTCCAGTCCCTTAAAATAGGAGAAATGGGTTTATGTTGTGGGATGCGGTCTTTTAATTGGAGGACTAAGGTGATGCAGGTGGAGGAACACACGGGTGTCTTGAGTGGAGTAGGTGGAGGTACGAGGGGGCGATTCCACTTTCCTGTAGTCCACTCGACCCCTGGTTCTCGTCCTACACCACCACTCATCCACTGCTCCACATCATCCACATCTTCTCCACATCCATTATCTTCCACAGTATCTCTGGGGAAAAGGCATAAGATCAATTAGACATAGCATAGTAAAAGGACAATTATTAGCCTCTTTTGTACGTAGGTTTAATTTCGATTTTATTCTGACTATCATTTGACGATTTTATTCAACTTCGGAAGGATTTATGGTAGGCAAAGGGTTAGGTACAATAAATTCTACCTCCTTTGATCCCTCTATATCCTTTCCAATCAGAGTCAAAATCGCTTAGATATATCAAAAATAAAGTTCAAATGACGCTCCCGTACTGAAAAGGTTAATATCTCTAGAATAATTGTTTATGATAGAAAGTGGAACCTTGCAATAAGATTAACCATTTCAGTATGACATGATGCATTCCTTCAATTTGTTCAGGCTATTATCAAACGATTGTATTATGCTTAGAAGGGATCTATTGGAGTCGAACTCAAAAGGGATAATTGAAAGAGACTTTACACTTTTGAGTACTAGAGGTCTTTCCTAAGCTACATACAATCAGTGTTAGCCAGAATATGATAAAAGAAAAACGTCATGTTACTGAAGGAGTTAATGTATTGTATATGATTAATGAAATAACTATTGAAGCAACACAAACTGAAACTCGAAAAAAAAGACATTGAAAAAACTATATACATCATGTTATTTATACTAACTAAAAAACAACCCATTGTAGATTACGACGCATTTTGACAGCTTAACATGGATATTATCAGACAATTGTATTCAGATTAAGAAGGGAATATGGAAATGAGGGGTTAATTGCGATAGTCTTTACCCCTTTAGTTCCCACAGATCCGTCCTGAGCTGTATAAAATCGTCTAATGATAGTCATAATAAACTGTTAATCCTTTCAGTACCGGTGAAGTCCTTTTCACTTTATTCTGGCTACTATTAGACGATTGTATTCAGTTGAAAAAGGGCCTCCAGGAATACAACAGGCTTCGAACTGTCACTTAACCATGTTTACTACCACAAATTATTCTTAAACTGCATAAAATCCTCCATATATAGCTAGAATAAAGTTAGTTAAAAAGACGTTGCCGGTACATAAAGGGTTAAAATGCATCATAATCTTCAAGAGGGTATTAGTATTATTATTATTATTGTTCTACTCACCCATGGTACCTTCTATTAGATGATGAAGAGGCTGACTGCAAACAAACTATTATATACAGTCATAGTAAATAATTATCTAAGCTGAAAGATAAATTTGATAAGGAAAATATAGCTAAAAGTATGAAGGAAGGACGTATTATAAGAGCTATGAGACTTAGAACAGGGGGGGGGGGGATGTTTGATAATGAGAGAGAGAGAGAGATAGAGAGAAGGGGGTGAGAAAACTAAGAGAGTGAGAGAGAAGGTTAGTTGTCAAACCATTGTAAATATGAATGGCAGAAAATAAAATAAAGGCAATTTAAGATAAAGTAGGAACACAGAAAACCTACCAAGAGGCAGGGAAAATATGAAATAAATAGGAAAATTAATCAAGAGGAAGGAATAGTGAAACATATCAACAGGAAACAAGAGGAAAACAAATATAAGGAACAAAGATAATAAGAGGCAGGTAAAAAAAGTCAAGAGGAAATTTAAGATATAGTAAAACATATCAAGAGGAAAGGAAATAGAAGGAACACAGATAATAAGAGGACGAAAATCAGCAAAAGAAAGGCAAGAAAAATACATCAAGAGGAAATGTATATTAAAACATGTCAAGAGGAAATAAACCATCAAGAGGAAATATATACTAAAACACGTTGACAGGAAAGAAAGAATGAAAGAAAGATAGATAGATAGATAGATAGATAGATAGAAAGAAAGGAAGAAACACGGCAAAAATCAAGAGGAAGGGGAAACAACAAGTTTCAACACAAGAAAACAGGATAATAACAAATACAAATATCAAGAGGAAAAAATAACAAGAACAGAGCAAGACACATAGAGGAAGGGGATTTATCAAGAGGAAAACAAATATTAAAAGGGAAAGAAGAGCAAGAGAGAAGAGCAGGATAGAATATTAAAAAGGAAGAGAAGATACCATTTCAAGAGGAAAGGATAGCATATTAAGAGGAAGTAAACAAATACAAAAACACCAACAAGAAAAAACGAGAAGATGAAAAATTAACACAATATCAAGAGGAAAAAACAGATTAATAGGAAGCTAGATATGTCAAAGAAAAAAACATTAGGAGGAAACAAAAGCATATCAAGAGGAAGGGAGAAACTAGACGACGAAAAATATATGTATCAAGAGGCTAGACAATAGGAAGACGATAAAATTATATAAAGAGGAAGGAAAAAAGAAAGTGGGAATATACAAATATTAAGAAGACAAGAATATCAAGAAGTCAAATATATACAGTAGATGGGAAGGAATAACATGCAACATACCAGAGGGGGGGGGGGGAATACAACAAAATGGGAACTACAAAACATCAAGAAGGAAAAACGAGAATACATCAGGAGGAATGATGAAATATTAAGAGGAAAACAAGAACGAGAAGAAATTAATAAATATCAAGAGGAAAGAAAGGGAAAGAATATCAAGAGGAAGAAACTATATTAGTAAAAAGAGAGACTAACAAAGGCATTTCAGAAGGAAGGAATAAACAAAACAATATCAAGAGGAAGGAATAAACATAACAATACAAAGAGGGAGGAATTAAATGTATCAAGAGGAAGTACAGAACGAATAAAGAGGAAAGAAGAACTTACCAAGAGGAAAGGAGAAATATATCAAGGGGAAAGAAAGAAACATACCAAGAGGAAAGAAGAAACATGTCAAGAGAAAGAAGAGACATCAAGAGGAAAGAAGAAACATATCAAGAGGAAAGAGGAACATATTAAGAGGAAATAAGAAACGTATAAAGAGGAAAGAAGAACTTATCAAGAGGAAAGAAGAAACATATCGAGAGAAAATAAGAAACATATCAAGAGGAAGCATATTGAGAAGAATGAAGATACATATCAAGAGGAAAGAAGAAACATATCAAGTGGAAAGAAGACACATATTAAGAGGAAAGAAGAAACATGTCAAGAGGAAAGAAAGAAACATATCAAGAGTAAAGAAGAAACATAGCAAGAGGAAAGAAGAAACATATCAAGAGGAAAGAAGAAACATATTAAGGGGAAAGAAGAAACATATCAAGAGGAAAGAAGAAACATATCAAACGGAAAGAAGAAACATATTAAGGGGAAAGAAGAAACATATCAAGAGGAAATAAGAAACATATCAAGAGGAAAGAAGAAACATATCAAGAGGAATGAAGAAACATATCATATCAAGTGGAAAGAAGAAACATAAAGAGGAAAGAAGAAATATATAAAGAGGAAAGAAGAAATATATCAAGAGGAAAGAAAAAAAATATCAAGAGGAAAGAAGAAATATATCAAGAGGAGAGAAAACAGGAAATCGAAAATACAAATATCAAGAGGAAGAAAAAGTCGAATGGAGAGTAAGGAAAAAAGTCACGTCAAGAGAAAAGAAGAAGAAGAAGAAGAACAACAACAACAAATATCTGGAGGATGGAGAAATATCAAGAGGAAAATAAAACGCATCAGAGGAAGGGAAAATAATGTTATCAAGATTAAAAGCAGGCACAAATCAAGATTATGGAAAAACATATCAAGAGGAAATAAAACATACCAAGAGGAAGAAAGGCATATTACGAGGAAAGAGAAGTGTATTGGAGGAAGGAAAAAGGGAAATATGTCAAAATAAAAGGACCACGTCAAGAAGATGGAAAATCATATCAAGAGGAAAGAAAACATACCAAGAGGAAGAGAGAAACAAGAAGAAAAAACATAAAATAGCAAGAAAAAGAATCACGTCAAGAAGAAGTAAAAGGGAAATATATCAAGAGGAAAGAGAAAAATAAGAGTGAGGGTAATTAAGAGTAGTGTTATAGAGGAAGAACGGGTAGAACAAGTAAGAGATAAGCAGAATGAGAAGTAGGAATATTAAAGGTTAAGAAGAATGAGAAATATAAATAGTAAGAGACAGTGTGAGGTAAGGAAAGAAAAATAATGAAATAATAAAGGTTAGACAAAATGAGAGGTAGAAAGAATGAGAAGCAGTAATAGTGAAGGGTATGAAGAACAAACGGTTAGGGAGAATGAGAGGTAGAAAGAATGAGAAGTAGGAATAGTGAAGGGTAGGAAGAACAAACGGTTAGGAAGAATGAGAAGGGGTAGTAGAATGAATGGTAGAAAGAATGAGGAGTGAGCAGAGTGAGGTAGGAAGAATGAGAAGTAGGCAGAGTAGGAGGTAGGAAGAACGAATGGTTATGAAGAATTAGAGGTAGACAGAATGTGAAGTAGGTAGGGTGACAGGTAGAAAGAATAAGAAGTGGGAAGAATGAGGGAGAAAAAATGAGCGAGAGGTAAAACGAATGAGAAGTAGAAAGAATGAGACGTGGGCAGATGGAGAGATAGTCAGAATGAGGGGTGGGTAAAGTTACAGATAGAAAGAATGATGAGTGAGAGGTAGAAATAATGAGAAGAGGGTAGCATGAGAGGGAGAAAGAATAAGAAGTAGAAATGAGAGGTGGGCTGAGAGAGAGATAGAAAGAAAGAGAAGTAGGCAGATAGAGAGGTAGAAAGACTGAGTGAAAAGTAAAAAGAATGAGAAGTAAATAGAATGAAGGGTAAAAAGAATGAGACGTAGGCAGAGTGAGAGGTAGATAGGATGAGCAGTGGGTAGGGTGAGAGGTACATAGGATGAGAAGTGGGTAGGGTGAGAGGTAGATAGGATGAGAAGTGGGTAGGGTGAGAGGTAGATAGGATGAGAAGTAGGTAGGGTGAGAGGTAGATAAGATGAGAAGTGGGTAGGGTGAGAGGCAGATAGGATGAGAAGTGGGTAGGGTGAGAGGTAGATAGGATGAGAAGTGGGTAGGGTGAGAGGTAGATAGGATGAAAAGTGGGTAGGGTGAGCGGTATATAGGATGAGAAGTGGGTAGGGTGAGAGGTAGATAGGATGAGAAGTGGGTAGGGTGAGAGGTAAATAGGATGAGAAGTGGGTAGGGTGAGAGGTAATATAGGATGAGAAGTGGGTAGGGTGAGAGGTAGATAGGATGAGAAGTGGGTAGGGTGAGAGGTAGATAGGATGAGAAGGGGGTAGGGTGAGAGGTAGATAGGATGAGAAGTGGGTAGGGTGAGAGGTAGATAGGATGAGAAGTGGGTAGGGTGAGAGGTAGATAGGATGAGAATTGGGTAGGGTGAGAGGTAGATAGGATGAGAAGGGGGTAGGGTGAGAGGTAGATAGGATGAGAAGGGGGTAGGGTGAGAGGTAGATAGGATGAGAAGTGGGTAGGGTGAGAGGTAGATAGGATGAGAAGTGGGTAGGGTGAGAGGTAGATAGGATGAGAAGTGGGTAGGGTGAAGAGTAGGGTGAGAGGTAGATAGGACGAGAAGTGGGTAGATGAGAGGTAGATAGGATGAAGTGGGTGGTTAGGGTGAGAGGTAGATAGGATGAGAAGTGGGTAGGGTGAGAGGTAGATAGGATGAGAAGTGGGTAGGGTGAGAGGTAGATAGGATGAGAAGTGGGTAGGGTGAGAGGTAGATAGGACGAGAAGTGGGTAGGGTGAGAGGTAGATAGGACGAGAAGTGGGTAGGGTGAGAGGTAGATAGGATGAGAAGTGGGTAGGGTGAGAGGTAGATAGGATGAGAAGTGGGTAGGGTGAGAGGTAGATAGGATGAGAAGTGGGTAGGGTGAGAGGTAGATAGGTAGATATGATGAGAAGTGGGTAGGGTAAGAAGTAGATAGAATGAGAAGTTGGTAGGGTGAGAGGTAGATAGAATGAGAAGGGGGTAGGGTGAGAGGTAGATAGGATGAGAAGTGGGTAGGGTGAGAGGTAGATAGGATGAGAAGTGGGTAGGGTGAGAAGTGGGTAGGGTGAGAGGTAGATAGGATGAGAAGTGGGTAGGGTGAGAGGTAGATAGGATGAGAAGTGGGTAGGGTGAGAGGTAGATAGGATGAGAAGAGGGTAGGGTGAGAGGTAGATAGGATGAGAAGTGCGTAGGGTGAGAGGTAGATAGGATAAGAAGTGGGTAGGGTGAGAAGGGGGTAGGGTGAGAGGTAGATAAGATGAGAAGTGGGTAGGGTGTGAGGTAGATAGGATGAGAAGTAGGTAGGGTGAGAGGTAGATAGGATGAGAAGTTGGTAGGGTGAGAGGTAGATAGGATGAGAAGTGGGTAGGATGAGAGGTAGCTAAGATGAGAAGTGGGTAGGGTGAGATGTAGATAGGATGAGAAGTGGGTAGGGTGAGAAGTGGGTAGGGTGAGAGGTAGATAGGATGAGAAGTGGGTAGGATGAGAGGTAGATAGGCTAAAAAGGGGGTAGGGTGAGAAGTAGATAGGATGAGAAGTGGGTAGGGTGAGAGGTAGATATGATGAGAAGTTTGTAGGGTGAGAGGTAGATAGGATGAGAAGTGGGTAGGATGAGAGGTAGATAGGATGAGCAGTGGGTAGCGTGAGAAGTAGATAAGATGAGAAGTGGGTAGGGTGAGAGGTAGATAGGATGAGAAGTGGGTAGGGTGAGAAGTAGATAGGATGAAAAGTGGGTAGGGTGAGAGGTAGATAGGACGAGAAGTGGGTAGGGTGAGAGATAGATAGGACGAGAAGTGGGTAGGGTGAGAGGTAGATAGGACGAGAAGTGGGTAGGGTGAGAGGTAGATAGGATGAGAAGTGGGTAGGGTGAGAGGTAGATAGGACGAGAAGTGGGTAGGGTGAGAGGTAGATAGGATGAGCAGTGGGTAGGGTGAGAGGTAGATAGGATGAGAAGTGGGTAGGGTGAGAGGTAGATAGGATGAGAAGTGGGTAGGGTGAGAGGTAGATAGGATGAGAAGTGGGTAAGGTGAGAGGTAGATAGGACGAGAAGTGGGTAGGGAGAGAGGTAGATAGGATGAGAAGAGGGTAGGGTGAGAAGTGGGTAGGGTGAGAGGTAGATAGGATGAGAAGTGGGTAGGGTGAGAGGTAGATAGGATGAGAGTGGTTGGGTGAGAGGTAGATAGGATGAGAAGTGGGTAGGGTGAGAAGTGGGTAGGGTGTGAGAGGTAGATAGGATGGAAGTGGTAGGATGAGAGGTAGATAGCATGAGAAGGGGGTAGGGTGAGAAGTAGATAGGATGAGAAGTGGGTAGGGTGAGAGGTAGATATGATGAGAAGTTTGTAGGGTGAGAGGTAGATAGGATGAGAAGTGGGTAGGATGAGGGTAGATAGATGAGCAGGGGTAGCGTGAGAAGTAAGATGAGAAGTGGGTAGGGTGAGAGGTAGATAGGATGAGCAGTGGGTAGGGTGAGAAGTAGATAGGATGAAAAGTGGGTAGGGTGAGAGGTAGATAGGATGAGAAGTGGGTAGGGTGAGAAGTAGATAGGATGAAAAGTGGGTAGGGTGAGAGGTAGATAGGACGAGAAGTGGGTAGGGTGAGAGATAGATAGGACGAGAAGTGGGTAGGGTGAGAGGTAGCTAGGACGAGAAGTGTGTAGGGTGAGAGGTAGATAGGACGAGAAGTGGGTAGGGTGAGAGGTAGATAGGACGAGAAGTGGGTAGGGTGAGAGGTAGGATTGAAAAGTGGGTAGGGTGAGATGTAGATAGAACGAGAAGTGCGTAGGGTGAGAGGTAGATAGGACAAGATGGGGGTAGGGTGAGAGGTACATAGGATGAGAAGTGGGTAGGGTGAGAGGTAGATAGGATGAGAAGTGGGTAGGGTGAGAAGTGGGTAGGGTGAGAGGTAGATAGATAGGATGAGACGTGGGTAGGGTGAGGGTAGATAGGATGAGAAGTGGGTAGGGTGAGAGGTAGATAGGATGAAAGGGTAGGCGGAGAAGTGGTAGGGTGAGGAGGTAGGATGATAAGTGGGTAGGGTGAGAGGTAGATAGGATGAGAAGTGGGTAGGGTGAGAGGTAGATAGGATGAGAAGTGGGTAGGGTGAGAGGTAGATAGGATGAGAAGTGGGTAGGGTGAGAGGTAGATAGGATGAGAAGAGGGTTAGGGAGAAGTGAGTAGGGTGAGAGGAAGATAGGATGAGAAGTGGGTAGGGTGAGAGGTAGATAGGACGAGAAGTGGGTAGGGTGAGAGGTAGATAGGATGAGAAGAGGGTAGGGTGAGAAGTGGGTAGGGTGAGAGGTAGATAGGATGAGAAGTGGTGGAGGTAGGGTAGAGGTATAGAGAGTGGGGTACGGTGAGAGGCAGATAGGATGAGAAGTGGTAGGGGTGAGAAGTGGGTAGGTGAGAGGGATAGATGGAGAAAGTGGGTAGGGTGAGAGGTAGATAGGATGAGAAGGGGGTAGGGTGAGAGGTAGATAGGATGAGAAGAGGGTAGGGTGAGAGGTAGATAGGATGAGAAGTGGGTAGGGTGAGAAGTGGGTAGGGTGAGAGGTAGATAGGATGAGAAGTGGGTAGGGTGAGAGGTAGATAGGATGAGAAGTGGGTAGGGTGAGAGGTAGATAGGATGAGAAGTGGGTAGGGTGAGAGGTAGATAGGATGAGAAGTGGGTAGGGTGAGAGGTAGATAGGATGAGAAGTTGGTAGGATGAGAAGTGGGTAGGGTGAGAAGTGGGTAGGGTGAGAGGTAGATAGGATGAGAAGTGGGTTGGTAGTGAGAAGGGTAGGATGAGAGGTAGATAGGATGAGAAGTGGGTAGGGTGAGAGGTAGATAGGATGAGAAGTGGGTAGGGTGAGAGGTAGATAGGATGAGAAGTGGGTAGGGTGAGAGGTAGATAGGATGAGAAGTGGGTAGGGTGAGAAGTAGATAGGATGAGAAGTGGAATGGGTGAGAGGTAGATAGGATTAGAAATGGGTAGGGTGAGAGGTAGATAGGACGAGAAGTGGGTAGGGTGAGAGGTAGATAGGATGAGAAGTGGGTAGGGTTGAGGTAGATAGGATGAGAAGTGGGTAGGGTGAGAGGTAGATAGGATGAGAAGTGGTAGGGTGAGAGGTTAGGATGAGAATGGGTAGGGTGAGAGTAGATAGGATGAGAGTGGGTAGGGTGAGAGGTAGATAGGATGAGAAGTGGGTAGGGTGAGAGGTAGATAGGATGAGAAGTGGGTAGGGTGAGAGGTAGATAGGATGAGAAGTGGGTAGGTGAGAGAAGTAGATAGGATGAAAAGTGGGTAGGGTGAGAGGTAGATAGGATGAGAAGTGGGTAGGGTGAGAAGTAGATAGGATGAAAAGTGGTAGGGTGAGAGGTAGATAGGATGAGAAGTGGGTAGGGTGAGAGGTAGATAGGATGAGAAGGGGGTAGGGTGAGAGGTAGATAGGATGAGAAGTGGGTAGGGTGAGAGGTAGATAGGATGAGAAGTGGGTAGGGTGAGAGGTAGATAGGATGAGAAGTGGGTAGGGTGAGAGGTAGATAGGATGAGAAGTGGGTAGGGTAGAGGTAGATAGGATGAGAAGTGGGTAGGGTGAGAGGTAGATAGATGAGAAGTGGTAGGGTGAGAGGTAGATAGGATGAGAAGTGGGTAGGGGAGAGGTAGATAGGATGAGAAGTGGGTAGGGTGAGAGGTAGATAGGATGGAAGTGGGTAGGGTGAGAGGTAGATAGGATGAGAAGTGGGTAGGTGAGAGTAGATAGGATAAGAAGTGAGTAGGGTGAGAGGTAGATAGGACGAGAAGTGGGTAGATGAGAGGTACATATGACGAGAAGTGGGTAGGGTGAGAGGTAGATAGGATGAGAAGTAGGTAGGGTGAGAAGTAGATAGGATGAGTAGTGGGTAGGGTGAGAGGTAGATAGGATGAGAAGTGGGTAGGGTGAGAAGTGGTAGATGAGAGGTAGATAGGATGAGAAAGTGGGTAGGGTGAGAAATAGATAGGATGAGAAGTGGGTAGGGTGAGAGGTAGATAGGATGAGAAGTGGGTAGGGTGAGAGGTAGATAGGATGAGAAGTGGGTAGGGTGAGAGGTAGATAGGATGAGAAGTGGGTAGGGTGAGAGGTAGATAGGATGAGAAGGGGGTAGGGTGAGAGGTAGATAGGATGAGAAGTGGGTAGGGTGAGAGGTAGATAGGATGAGAAGTGTGTAGGGTGAGAGGTAGATAGGATGAGAAGTGGGTAGGGTGAGAGGTAGATAGGACGATAAGTGGGTAGGGTGAGAGGTAGATAGGACGAGAAGTGGGTAGGGTGAGAGGTAGATAGGATGAGAAGTTGGTAGGGTGAGAGGTAGATAGGATGAGAAGTGGGTAGGATGAGAGGTAGATAGGATGAGGAAGTAGGTAGGGTTAGAAGTGGGTGAGAGGTAGATAGGACGATAAGTGGGTAGGGTGAGAGGTAGATAGGACGAGAAGTGGGTAGGGTGAGAGGTAGATAGGACGAGAAGTGGTAGGGTGAGAGGTAGATAGGAGAAGGGGTTAGGGGGTAGGGTGGAGATAGGATGAGAAGTGGGCAGGGTGAGAGGTAGATAGGATGAGAACTGGGTAGGGTCTGAGGTAGATAGGATGAGATGTGGGTAGGGATGAAAGTGGTAGGTGAGAGTAGATAGGATAAGAAGTGGGTAGGGTGAGAGGTAGATAGGATGAGAAGTGGGTAGGGTGAGAAGGGTAGGTAGATAGGATGAGAAGTGGGTAGAGGTGAGAGGTAGATAGGATGAGAAGTGGGTAGGGTGAGAGGTAGATACGATGCGAGAGAGGTAGGGTAGAAGTGGGTTAGGGTGAGAGGTAGATAGGAGAAGTGGGTAGGGTGAGAGGTAGATAGGATGAGAAGTGGGTAGGGTGAGAGGTAGATAGGATGAGAAGAGAGTAGGGTGAGAAGAGGGTAGGGTGAGAGGAAGATAGGATGAGAAGTGGTAGGGTGAGAGGTAGATAGGATGAGAAGTGGTAGGGTGAGAGGTAGTTAGGATGAGAAGAGGGTAGGGTGAGATGTAGATAGGATGAGAAGTGGGTAGGGTGAGAAGTGGGTAGGGTGAGAGGTAGATAGGATGAGAAGTGGGTAGGGTGAGAGGTAGATAGGATGAGAAGTGGGTAGGGTGAGAGGTAGATAGGATGAGAAGTGGGTAGGGTGAGAAGTGGGTAGGGTGAGAGGTAGATAGGGTGAGAATGGGGTAGGGGTGAGATATGATGAGAAGTGGGTAGGGTGAGAGGTAGATAGGATGAGAAGTGGGTAGGGTGAGAGGTAGATAGGATGAGAAGTGGGTAGGGTGAGAAGTGGGTAGGGTGAGAGGTAGATAGGATGAGAAGTGGGTAGGATGAGAGGTAGATAGGATGAGAAGTGGGTAGGGTGAGAAATAGATAGGATGAGAAGTGGGTAGAGTGAGAGGTAGATAAGATGAGAAGTGGGTAGGGTGAGAGGTAGATAGGATAAGAAGTAGGTAGGGTGAGAAGTGGGTAGGGTGAGAGGTAGATAGGATGAGAAGTGGGTAGGAGGAGAGGTAGATAGGATGAGAAGTGGGTAGGGTAAGAAATAGATAGGATGAGAAATGGGTAGGGTGAGAGGTAGATATGATGAGAAGTGGGTAGGATGAGAGGTATATAGGATGAGAAGTGGGTAGGGTGAGAGGTAGATAGGATGAGAAGTGGGTAGGGTGAGAGGTAGATAGGATGAGAAGTGGGTAGGGTGAGAGGTAGATAGGATGAGAAGTGGGTAGGGTGAGAGGTAGATAGGATGAGAAGTGGGTAGGGTGAGAGGTAGATAGGATGAGAAGTGGGTAGGGAGAGAGGTAGATAGGATGAGAGGTTGGTAGGGTGAGAGGTAGATAGGATGAGAAGTGGGTAGGGTGAGAGGTAGATAGGATGAGAAGTGGGTAGGGTGAGAGGTAGATAGGATGAGAAGTGGGTAGGGTGAGAGGTAGATAGGATGAGAAGTGGGTAGGGTGAGAGGTAGATAGGATGATAAGTGGGTAGGATGAGAGGTAGATAGGATGAGAAGTGGGTAGGGTGAGAAATAGATATGATGAGAAGTGGGTAGGGTGAGAGGTAGATAAGATGAGAAGTGGGTAGGGTGAGAGGTAGATAGGATGAGAAGTAGGTAGGGTTAGAAGTGGGAAGGGTGAGAGGTAGATAGGATGAGAAGTGGGTAGGATGAGAGGTAGATAGGATGAGAAGTGGGTAGGGTGAGAAATAGATAGGATGAGAAGTGGGTAGGGTGAGAGGTAGATAGGATGAGAAGTGGGTAGGGTGAGAGGTAGATAGGATGATAAGTGGGTAGGGTGAGAAGTAGATAGGATGAGAAGTGGGTAGGGTGAGAGGTAGATAGGATGAGAAGGGGGTAGGGTGAGAGGTAGATAGGACGAGAAGTGGGTAGGGTGAGAGGTAGATAGGATGAGAAGTGGGTAGGGTGAGAGGTAGATAGGATGAGAAGTGGGTAGGGTGAGAGGTAGATAGGATGAGAAGTGGGTAGGGTGAGAGGTAGATAGGATGAGAAGTGGGTAGGGTGAGAGGTAGATAGGATGAGAAGTGGGTAGGGTGAGAGGTAGATAGGATGAGAAGTAGGTAGGTAGGGAAGGGTGAGAGGTAGATAGGATGAGAAGTGGGTAGGATGAGAGGTAGATAGGATGAGAAGTGGGTAGGGTGAGAGGTAGATAGGATGAGAAGTGGGTAGGGTGAGAGGTAGATAGGATGAGAAGTGGGTAGGGTGAGAGGTAGATAGGATGAGAAGTGTGGGTAGGGGGAGAGGAAGAAAAGATGAGAAGGGGGTAGGGTGAGAGGTAGATAGGATGAGAAGTGGAGAGGGTGAGAGGTAGATAGGATGAGAAGTGGGTAAGGTGAGAGGTAGATAGGATGAGAAGTGGGTAGGATGAGAGGTAGATAGGATGAGCAGTGGGTAGCGTGAGAAGTAGATAAGATGAGAAGTGGGTAGGGTGAGAGGTAGATAGGATGAGCAGTGGGTAGGGTGAGAAGTAGATAGGATGAAAAGTGGGTAGGGTGAGAAGTAGATAGGATGAAAAGTGGGTAGGGTGAGAGGTAGATAGGATGAGAAGTGGGTAGGGTGAGAAGTAGATAGGATGAGAAGTGGATAGGGTGAGAGGTAGATAGGACGAGAAGTGGGTAGGGTGAGAGGTAGATAGGACGAGAAGTGGGTAGGGTGAGAGGTAGATAGGATGAGAAGTGGGTAGGGTGAGAGTAGATAGGATGAGAAGTGGGTAGGGTGAGAGGTAGATACGATGAGAAGTGGGTAGGGTGAGAGGTAGATAGGAGATAGAGAAGGGTGGGTAGGGTGAGAGGTAGATAGGATGCAGGGGTAGGGTGAGAGGTAGATAGGATGAGAAGTGGGTAGGGTGGAGTAGATAGGATGAGAAGGGGGTAGGGTGAGGGAGATAGGATGAGAAGGGTAGGGTGAGAGGTAGATAGGATGAGAAGTGGGTAGGGTGAGAATGGGTAGGGTGAGAGGTATAGGATGAGAAGTGGGTAGGGTGAGAGGTAGATAGGATGAGAAGTGGGTAGGATAGGTAGATAGGATGAGAAGTGGGTAGGGTGAGAGGTAGATAGGATGAGAAGTGGGTGGAGGTAGATAGGATGGAAGTGGGTAGGTGGAGGAGAGGTAGAGAGGTAATAGGATGAGAAGTGGTAGGTGAGAGGTAGATAGGATGAAAGTGGGTAGGGTGAGAGGTAGATAGATGAGAAGTGGTAGGTAGGTAGGAGGAGAAGGTAGAGTGGTAGGTGAGAGTGGTAGGTGAGAGGTAGATAGGATGAGAAGTGGGTAGGGTGAGATAGAGAGGAAGTGGGTAGGGTGAGAGGTAGATAGGATGAGAAGTGGGTAGGATGAGAGGTAGATAGGATGAGAAGTGGGTAGGGGTGAGAGGTAGATAGGATGAGAAGTGGGTAGGGTGAGAGGTAGATAGGATGAGAAGTGGGTGAGAGAGGTAATAGGATGAGAAGTTGGTAGGGTGAGAGGTAGATAGAATGAGAAGGGGGTAGGGTGAGAGGTAGATAGGATGAGCAGTGGGTAGGGGTGAAGTGGGTAGGGGTGAGAGTGGGTAATGAGAGGTAGATAGGATGAGAAGTGGGTAGGGTGTAGATAGGGTGAGAAGGTAGGGTGAGAGGTAGATAGGATGAGAAGTGGGTAGGGTGGAGAGGTAGATAGGATGAGAAGTGGTAGGTGAGAGGTAGATAGGATGAGAAGAGGTAGGGTGAGAAAGATAGGATGAGAAGTGGGTAGGGTGAGAGGTAGATAGATGATAAGGGTAGGTGAGAGGTAGATAGGATGAAGTGGGTAGGTGAGAGGTAGATTAGGATGAGTGGGTAGGGTGAGAGGTAGATAGGATGAGAAGTGGGTAGGGTGAGAGGTAGATAGGCTGAGAAGTGGGTAGGGTGAGAAGTGGGTAGGGTGAGAGGTAGATAGGATGAGAAGTGGGTAGGTAGAGGTAGAGGATGATAGTGGTAGGGTAGAGTAGATAGGATGAAAAGTAGGGTAGAATGAGAGGTTAGGTAGGATGAGAAGTGGGTAGGAGAGGTAGAAAAAGATAGGATGAGAAAGTAGAATCTAGATAGGACCCTGAGGTGGGTAGTCCTCCAAAACCTAGGATCAAGTGGTAGGAACAGAGGTAGATAGAATGAGAAGTGGGTAGGGTGAGAGGTAGATAGGATGAGAAGGGGGTAGGGTGAGAAGTAGATAGGATGAGAAATGGGTAGGGTGAGAGGTAAAAAGAATGAGAAGTGAGTAGAAGGAGAGTAGAAAGAATGAAAATTGGTAGAATGAGAGGTAGGAAGAAAGAAACGTAGGCAGAGTAAAATGTAAAAAGAATGAAAAGTGGGAAGGAGGTAGAAAGAATGAGAAGTGGGAAGGAGAGGTAGAAAGAATGAAAAGTGGGAAGGATAGGTAGAAAGAATGAGAAGTGGGAAGGAGAGGTAGAAAGAATGAGGGGTATGCAGAGTGAGAGGTAGACAGAATGAAAATTAGGCAGAATGATAGGTACAAAGAATGAGAAGTGGACAGGGTGAGAGGTAGAAAGAGTGAGAAGTGGGTAGAATGAGAGGTATAAAGAATGTCAAGTGGGCAGAATGAGGGGTAGGAAGAACGAATGGTTAGGAAAAATGAGATATTGAAAGAACGAGTAGGAAGAATGAGAGGTAGAAAGAATGACAATGAGGCAGAATGAGAGGTACAAAGGAAAAGTGGGCAGAATGAGAGGTAGAAAGAATGAGAAGTGGGCAGAGTGAGAAGTAGAACGAATGAGATGTGGGCAGAGTGAGAGGTAGAAAGAATGAGACGTGGACAGAATGAGCAGTAGAAAGAATGATAAGTGGGAAGAGTGAGAGGTAGAAAGAACGAATGGTTAGGGAGAATGAGGGGTAGAAAAAGTGGAAAATGGACAGAGTGAGCAGTAGAAAGAATGAAAAGTGGGTAGATTGAGAGGTAAAGAGAATGAGAGGTAGATTGAGTGAGTTGTAGGTAGAGTGAGATAAATTGAGTGAGAGACAGATTGAGTGAGAGATAGATTGAATGAGAGGTAGATTGAATGAGAGGTAGATTGAGTGAGAGGTAGATTGAGTGAGAGATAGATTGAGTGAAAGATAGATTGAGTGAGAAATAAATTGAGTGAGAGATAGATTGAGTGAGAGATTGAGTGAGAGATAGATAGAGTGAGAGAGATTGAGTGAGAGATAGACTGAGTGATATATAGATTGAGTGAGAGATAGATTGAGTGAGAGATAGATTGAGTGAGAAATAGATTGAGTGATATATACAGTAGATTGATTGAGATATAGATTGAGTGAGATATATTGAGTGAGAGATAGATAGAGTGAGAGAGATTGAGTGAGAGATAAACTGAGTGAGATATAGATTGAGTGAGAGATAGATTGAGTGAGAAATAGATTGAGTGAGAGATAGATTGAGTGAAAGATAGATTGAGTGAGAGATAGATTGAGTGAGAGATAGATTGAGTGAGAGGTAGATTGAGTGAGAGGTAGATTGAGTGAGAGGTAGATTGAGTGAGAGATAGATTGAATGAGAGATAGATTGAGTGAGAGATAGATTGAGTGGGAGATAGAGTGAGTGAGAGGTAGATTGAGTGAGAGGTAGATTGAGTGAGAGGTAGATTGAGTGAGAGATAGATTGAGTGAGAGATAGATTGAGTGAGAGGTAGATTGAATGAGAGGTAGATTGAGTGATAGATAGATTGAGTGAGAGATAGATTGATTGAGAGGTAGATTGAGTGAGAGATAGATTGAGTGAGAGATAGATTGAGTGAGAGAGATTGAGTGAGATGTAGATTGAGAGAGATAGATTGAGAGAGAGATTGAGTGAGAGATAGATTGAGTGAGAGATAGATTGAGTGAGAGATTGAGTGAGAGATAGATTGAAAGGAATAACAGAAAATATCAAGAGGAAAGGAAGAAAATGTATAAAGAGGAATGAAAACATATCAAGAGGAATGAAGATGAAATCACAATGTAGATTGACTGTGAGAGAGAGAGAGAGAGAGAGAGAGAGAGAGAGAGAGAGAGAGAGAGAGAGAGAGAGAGAGAGAGAGAGAGAGAGAGAAAGAGAGAGAAAGAGAGAGAGAGAGAGGGGGGGGGAGAGATTTAAGGAGTGAAAGGAAAGAAGAGTGAGGCAAATCAAGAATGGTGGCTTAGGAGAATGACAGGTAGAAACAACGAGAGAAAAGGAGAGTGAGAAAGAGGAATAGTAAAGTTAAAGAAGAATGAGAAATATAAACAGTAATAGACAGTACAAGTGTGAAGTAAGGAAAGTAAAAGAATTAAATAATATGGGTTAGACAGACTGAGAGGTAGACAAAATTATAAGTGGGTAGAATGAGCAGTAAAAATAATGAGAAGTTGGAATAGTGAGAGGTAAGAAGAATGAAAGATTAGGGAAAATGAGAGTTGGACCGAATGGGTAGAAAAATGGGAGGTAAAAAGAATGAAAAGTGGGCATAGTGAGAGGTAGAAAGGGTAAGAGGTGGTCAGGGTGAGAGGTAGATAAGATGAGAAGTGGGTAGAGTAAGAGATAGAAAGAATTATGAGTGAGAGGTAGAAAGAATACGAAGTGGGCAGCGTGAAAAAGAATGAGAAGTGGAATGAATGGGAGATAGAAAGAACGAATGAATAGAGAGAATGATACTGTAGGTAGAAAGAATGAGAAGTAGAAATAATGAGAAGTGGGCTGAGTGAGAAATAAAAAGAATGAGAAGTAGGCAGAGTGAGAGGTAGAAAGAATGTGGAGCGGGCAGATTAAGAGGTAGAAGGAATGAGAAGTGGGTAGAATCTAGAATGAGAGGAAGAAAGAATGAGAAGGGGTAGAATGAGAGATAGAAAGAATGAGAAGTGAGCAGGTTGTAGATTGAGTAAGTTGTAGATTGAGTGAGAGATAGATTTAGTGAGAGATAGATTGAGTGAGAGAGATTGAGTGAGAAATAGATTCCTTGAGAGGTATATTGAGTGAGAGATAGATTGAGTGAGAGATAGGTTGAGTGAGAAATAGATTGAGTCAGATATATTGAGTGAGAGATAGATTGAGTGAGAGATAGATTGAGTGAGAGATAGATTGAGTAAGAGATAGGTTGAGTGAGAGATAGATTGAGTGAGAGATAAATTGAGTGAGAGATAGATTGAGTGAGAGATAGATTGAGTGAGAGATAGATTGAGTGAGAGATAGATTGAGTGAGAGATAGATTGAGTGAGAAATAGATTGAGTGAGAGATAAATTAAGTGAGAGATAAATTGAGTGTGAGATAGATTGGGTGAGAGATAGATTGAGTGAGAGATAGATTGAGTGAGAGGTAGGTTGAGTGAGTGATAGGTTGAATGAGAGATAGATTGAGTGAGAGATAGATTGAGTGAGAGGTAGATTGAGTGAGAGGTAGATTGAGTGAGAGATAGATTGAGTGAGAGATAGATTGAGTGAGAGATAGATTGAGTGAGAGATAGATTGAGTGAGAGGTAGATTGAGTGAGAGGGAAAGGTAGATGAGTGAGAGGTAGATTGAGTGAGAGGTAGATTGAGTGAAAGATAGATTGAATGAGAGATAGATTGAATGAAAGATAGATTGATTGAGAGATAGATTGAGTGAGAGATAGATTGAATGAGAGATAGATTGAGTGAGAGGTAGATTGAGTGAGAGGTAGATTGAGTGAGAGATAGATTGAGTGATAGATAGATTGAGTGAGAGATAGATTGAGTAAGAGATAGATTGAGTAAGAGATAGATTGAGTGAGAGATAGATTGAGTGAGAGATGGATTGAGTGAGAGATAGATTGAGTGAGAGATGGATTGAGTGAGAGATAGATTGAGTGAGAGGTAGATTGAGTGAGAGATAGATTGATTGAGAGATAGATTGAGTGAGAGATAGATTGAGAGAGAGAAATTGAGTGAGAGATATATTGAGTGAGAGATAAATTGAGTGAGATAGATTGAGTGAGAGATAGATTGAGTGAGAGATAGATTGAGTGAGAGATAGATTGAGTGAGAGATAGATTGAGAGAGAGAGATTGAGTGAGATATATTGAGTGAGAGGTAGAGTGAAAGCAATAATAACAGAAAATATCAAGAGGAAAGGAAGAAAATATATAAAGAGGAATGAAAACATATCAAGAGGAAAAAAGATGAAATCACAATGTAGATTGTGTGTGTGTGAGAGAGAGAGAGAGAGAGAGAGAGAGAGAGAGAGAGAGAGAGAGAGAGAGAGAGAGAGAGAGAGAGAGAGATTTAAGGAGTGAAAGGAAAGAAGAGTGGGGGAAATCAAGAATGGTGGCTTAGGAGAATGACAGGTAGAAACAACGAGAGAAAAGGAGAGTGAGAAAGAGGAATAGTAAAGTTAAAGAAGAATGAGAAATATAAACAGTAATAGATAGTACAAGTGTGAAGTAAGGAAAGTAAAAGAATTAAATAATATGGGTTAGACAGACTGAGAGGTAGACAAAATTATAAGTGGGTAGAATGAGCAGTAAAAATAATGAGAAGTTGGAATAGTGAGAGGTAAGAAGAATGAAAGATTAGGGAGAATGAGAGTTGGAACGAATGGGTAGAAAAATGGGAGGTAAAAAGAATGAAAGGTGGGCATAGTGAGAGGAAGAAATGGTAAGAGGTGGTCAGGGTGAGAGGTAGATAAGATGAGAAGTGGGTAGAGTAAGAGATAGAAAGAATTATGAGTGAGAGGTAGAAAGAATACGAAGTGGGCAGCGTGAAAAAGAATGAGAAGTGGAATGAATGGGAGATAGAAAGAACGAATGAATAGAGATAATGATACTGTAGATAGAAAGAATGAGAAGTAGAAATAATGAGAAGTGGGCTGAGTGAGAAATAAAAAGAATGAGAAGTAGGCAGAGTGAGAGGTAGAAAGAATGTGGAGCGGGCAGATTAAGAGGTAGAAGGAATGAGAAGTGGGTAGAATGAGAGGAAGAAAGAATGAGAAGGGGTAGAATGAGAGATAGAAAGAATGAGAAGTGAGCAGGTTGTAGATTGAGTAAGTTGTAGATTGAGTGAGAGATAGATTAAGTGAGAGATAGATTGAGTGAGAGAGATTGAGTGAGAAATAGATAGATTGAGTGACAGATAGATTGAGTGAGAGATAGGTTGAGTGAGAGATAAATTGAGTGAGAGATAGATTGAGTGAGATATATTGAGTGAGAGATAGATTGAGTGAGAGATAGATTGAGTGAGAGATAGATTGAGTGAGAGATAGGTTGAGTGAGAGATAAATTGAGTGAGAGATAGATTGAGTGAGAGAGATTGAGTGAGAAATAGATTGAGTGAGATATGAGTGAGAGATAGATTGAGTGAGAGATAGATTGCTTGAGGTAGATTGAGTGACAGATAGATTGAGTGAGATAGATTGAGTGAGAGATAGGTTGAGTGAGATAGATTGAGTGAGATATATTGAGTGAGAGATAGATTGAGTGAGATAGATTGAGTGAGAGATAGGTTGAGTGAGAGATAGCTTGAGTGAGAGATAAATTGAGTGAGAGATAAATTGAGTGAGATAGATTGAGTGAGAGGTAGATTGAGTGAGATAGATTGAGTGGGAGATAGATTGAGTGAGAGATAGATTGAGTGAGAGATAGATTGAGTGAGATATATTGAGTGAGAGATAGATTGAGTGAGAGATAGATTGAGTAAGAGATAGATTGAGTGAGAGATAGATTGAGTGAGAGGTAGATTGAGTGAGAGGTAGATTGAGTGAAAAATAGATTGAGTGAGAGATAGATTGAGTGAGAGATAGATTGAGCGAGAGGTAGATTGAGTGAGAAATAGATTGAGTGAGAGATAGATTGAGTGAGAGATAGATTGAGTGAGAGATAGATTGAGTGAGATATAGATTGAGTGAGAGATAGATTGAGTAAGAGATAGATTGAGTGAGAGATAGATTGAGTAAGAGATATATTGAGTGAGAGATAGATTGAGTGAGAGATAGATTGAGTAAGAGATAGATTGAGTGAGAGATAGATTGAGTAAGAGATATATTGAGTGAGAGATAGATTGAGTGAGAGGTAGATTGAGTGAGAGGTAGATTGAGTGAGAGATAGATCGAGTGAGAGGTAGATTGAGTGAGAGGTAGATTGAGTGAGATATAGATTTAGTGAGAGATTGATTGAAAGGAAGGATAACAGAAAATATCAAGAGGAAAGGAAGAAAACATATCAAGAGGAAAATATATATCAAGAGGAAGGAAACATATCTAGATGAAGGAAACATCTAGATGAAGGAAAAGCATATCAAGAGGAAGGAAAAAATATCATGAGGAAGGAAAATATATCAAGAGGAAATAAGATATATCAAGAGGAAGGAAAGCATATCAAGAGGAAAGAAAATATGTCAAGAGGAAGGAAAAACATATACAAAAGAGAGAAACCTGTCAAGAGGAAGGAAAACATAACAGGAGGAAAGAAAACATATCAAGAGGAAGGAAATCATATCAAGAGGAAGGAAATCATAGCAAGAGGAAAGAAAGCATATAAAGAGGATTGTAAAACATATCAAGAGGAAGGGAAAAGCATATACAAAAGAAGATAAACATGTCCAGGGGACGGAAAACATGTCAAGAGGAAGGCAAATTTATGAAGAGGAAGGAGCATATCAAGAGGAGGGAAAAACATATCAAGAGGAAGGAAAACATGAGGTAGACAGATCTAGAGGTAGGCAGAACAGGAGTGAGAAACAATAAGATGTAGAAAGATATATACGAGTAGATAGGCAGAGCAAAAGGTAGAAGAGGTAAGAGGTAGACAGAATTAGAGGAAGCCAGAACAAACAGGAGAAACAGTAAGAGATAAAAACAGTAAGAGGAAAAGCTTTAAGAGGTAGAAAGATCGAGAAATAGGCAGAACAAAGGGTAGAAACAGTACGAGGTAGAAAGAGTAGGAGGTAAAAACTTTAAGAGGTAGGTAGAACAAAATATAGAAATAGCAAGAGGTAGAAATTATAAGAAGTTTAAAGATATAGAGGTAGGCAGAATAAAAGGGAGAAACAGTAAGAGGTACAGAAATCTAGATATAGGTAGTACAAAAGGTAGAAACAGTAAGAGGTTGAAAGACCTAGAGGTAGGCTGAATAAAAGGGTAGATAGATCTAGTGGTAGGCAAACAATGTTAGCAATAGTAACACGTAGAGAAATTTAGAGAATAGTAGAACAAGTTAGAAATAGTAAGAGGTAGAATAATATAGAGGTAGGCAGAACAAGAGGTAGAAACAGGAAGAGGAAGCAGAACAAACGGGCGAATCAATAAGAGGTAGAAAGATCTGGAGGAAGACAGAAGAAAAGGTTGAAACATTAACAGGTAAAACACAGCAAGAGGTAGATATATAAGAGGGAGGCAGAACAAAGGGGAGAAACAGTAAGAGGTAGAAACAGTAGGAGGTAGTAACAGTAAGAGGTAGAAGTATATAGAGGTAGGCTGAAGAAAAGGTAGAAAGATTAGGAGGTAGAAAGATCTAGAGGCATGCAGAACAAACGGAGAAATAATAAGGGGTAGAAACAGATAGAGGTAGGCAAAACAAAAGGGGGAAACAGTAAGAGGTAATAACAGAAAGAGGTAGAACATATCTTGAGGTAGGCAGGTCAAAAGGGAGAAACAGTAAGAGATACAAATGTATAGAGGTAGGGAGAACAAAATGAAAAACAATAAAAGGTAGAAATATCTAGAATTAGGCAGAACAAAAGGTAAACACAGTAAGACTTAGAAACAGTAGGAGGTAGAAATATCTAGAGGTAGGCAGAACCAAAGGGAGAAACATTAAGAGGTAGAAAGATATTGAAATAGGTAGAATTAAAGGGAGAATAGGTAAGATATAGAAAGAGGTAGGACGAACCAAAGGGAGAAACATTAAGAGGTAGAAAGATATTGAAGTAGGCATAACTAAAGGGAGAAAAGGTAAGAGATAGAAAGAGGTAGGAAGAACAAAAGGGAGAAACAGTAAGAGCTAGAAACAGTAAGAGCTAGAAACAGTAAGAGGTAGAAACAGTAGGAGCTAGAAACAGTAGGAGCTAGAAACAGTAAGAGCTAGAAACAGTAAGAGGTAGAAACAGTAAGAGGTAGAAACAGTAAGAGCTAGAAACAGTAAGAGCTAGAAACAGTAAGAGCTAGCAACAGTAAGAGCTAGAAACAGTAAGAGGTAGAAACAGTAAGACCTAGAAACAGTAAGAGGTAGAAACAGTAAGAGGTAGAAACAGTAAGAGCTAGAAACAGTAAGAGGTAGAAACAGTAAGAGGTAGAAACAGTAAGAGGTAGAAACAGTAAGAGGTAGAAACAGTAAGAGGTAGAAACAATAAGAGGTAGAAACAATAGGAGGTAGCAAAATATAGAGGTAAACAGTGCAAAAGGGAGAAACAGTAGAAAGGCTTAGCGATAAGCAGAACAAAATATAATAACAATAGGAGGAAGAAAGAGATGTAGATTGGGAGAACAAAGGGTAGAAACAGTAAGAAATAGAAGGATATATACGAGTAGGTAAGCAGAGCAAAAGGTAGACACAGTAAAACGTAGAAAGGTATAGATGTAAGCAGAACAAAAGAGAAAACAGTAAGATGTAGAAAGACCAAGAGGTAGGCAGAAACAACGGGAGAAACAGTGTGAGGTAAAAAGATCTAGAGGTGGACAGGAGGGGAGAAACGGTAAAAGGGAGCAACATATAGAGGTTGAATGATATAGAGGTAGGCAGAATAGGAGGGAGAAACATTATGAGGTAGAAACAGAAAAAAGATAGAAAATACAGGTAGGCAGGACAAAAGGGAGAAACTGTAAGAGGTAGAAAAATATAGAGGTAGGAGGAAGAGGTAGAAACAGAAACAGGTAAAAACAGTAAGAGGTAGGAGGAAGATATAGAAACAGAAACAGGTAAAAACAATAAGAGGTAGAAACAGAAAGAGGTAGAAACAGTAAGAGGTACAGAGATAAAGAGGCATGCAGAACAAAAGTAAAAACAGTAAAAGATGGAAATATCTTGAGTTAGAGAGAATAGAAGGGAGAAATAGAACAATTAGAGGTAGGCAGAACAAAAGGGAAAATAGTTAAAGGTAGATGGATATAGAAGTAGGCAGATATATGGTAGAGTCAGTAGGAGGAAGAAACAGTAAGAGATAGAATGATTAGAGGTAGGTAGAACAAAAACAGTTAAAGGTAGATGGATATAGAGGTAGGCTGATAAATAGTAGAATCAGTAGGAGGACGAAACATTAAGATAATCAAACAGTACGAGGTAGAGAGAGTAAAAGGTAGAAACAACGAGAGGTAGGCAGAACAATATAGAAAGAATAAGAGGTTGAAACAGCAAGAGGTAAAAAGATCTAGAGGTAAAAAGATCTAGAGGTAGAAAGCTCTAGAGGTAGGCAGATGAAATAGTAGAAACAGTAAGAGGTTGCAACAGTAAGATGTAGAAACAGTAAAAGTCAGTAGGCAGAGCAAAATGTAGAATGACTAAGGGGTAGAAAGACATAGAAGTAGGCAGAACAAAAGGTAGAAACAGTAGGAAGTAGAAACAGTAAAGGTATATAGAGCTAGAGGGAGGGAGAAATAAAAAGTAGATACAGTAAGAGGTAGAAACAGCAAAAGGTAGAAAGATAGTCAGTAGAGGTAGGCATAACAAAAAAGAGAAACAGTAAGAGGTAGAAAGGTACAGAAGTAGACAGAACAAAAGGGAGAAACAGAAAGAGGTAGACAGATAAAGTTTGGTTACATAAAAGTGAAAAAGGGTAGGAGAAAGAACTATAAGAGGTAGCCAGAAAAAAGGAAGAAACAGTAGAGGTAGTGAGAAAATAGAGAGATCAGTAGGAAGTAGAGAAATATACAGATAGGCAGAACAAAAGGTAGAAACAGTAAGAAGTAGAAACAGCAACAGGTAGAAATAGTAGAGGTATAGCTATATATACTAGTAGGTAGACAGAGCAAAGGGTAGAAATAGTAGGAAGTAGAGACAGTAACATATAGAAAGACTTAAAGGTAAGCAAAAGAAAAGGTAAAACTTCAAGAGTTAGAAATAGTAAGAGGTAGAAAGATATAGAGGTAGGCAGAACAAGGGTAGAATCAGTAATAGGTAGAAACAGTAAGAGGTAAAAATAATAAGAGGTAAAATTATCTAGAGGTATATAGAAAAAGGGAGAAACAATCAAAGGTAGAATTGTCGAAATGTAGGGAGAACAAATGGGAAACAGTAAGAGGTAGAAACAGTAGGAGGTAGAAACAGTAGGAGGTAGAAACATTAAGTGTTAGATAGATCTAGAGGTAGGAAGAACAATATGGAGAAACAGTGAGAGGTAGCAAAATAATATGTAGAAAGGTCTAGAGGTAGACAGAAAAGGGTGGAAACAAAAAGATGTACAAATATATTTATACAAGTAGGTAGGCAGAACAAAAAGAAGACACAGTAAGAGGTAGAAACGGAGAGAAGTAGAACAGTAAGAGTTAGAGAGAACTACAAGTAGGCATTTCAAAGGGGAGAAACAGTAAGAGGTAGAAAAGGAAAGATATACAAATATCAAGAGGTAGGTAGAACAAAAGGTAGAAACAGTAAAAGCTAGAAAGGTTTAGAAGTGCGGAATAACAGTAAGAGCTATAGATATCTAGAGGTAGGTAGAAAAATGGGGAGAATTAGTAAGAGGTAGAAAATTATAGAAATAAGTAGAACAGATAGAAAGGATAGGAGGCAGAAAGGTAGAAACGTAGGTAGAACAAAAGGTAGAATCATTAAGAGGTAGATGGAACAAGAGGGAGAAACATTAAGAGTTAGCAATATATAGAAATAGGCAGAAGAAAGAGAACAGTAAAAGGTAGAAAGTATTGTAGGGAGACGGAACATATCTAGAAATAGTCAGAACAAAAGGTAGAAATAGTAAGATGCAGACAAATCTAAAAGTAGGGAGAACAAATGGGAAGAGAACAGTAAGAGGTAGAAGATATAGAGGTAAACAGAATATAAGGGATATAGAGGAAGAGGTAGAAAGGTATATACAAGTAGGTAGGCAGAACAAAATGGAGAAACAGTTAGAGGTAGAAAGATTAATACGAGTAGTGATGCAGAAATCAGAGTAGAAACAGAAAGGTCTAGATATGGACAGAACACAAAATATCAACAGTAAGAGGTAGAAAGATAGACAAATAGACAGAAAAACGTGAGAAACAGTAAGGGATAGAAAAGGTAGGAGGTGGAACCATCTAGAGGTAGACATAACAAGAGAGAGAAACAGTAGGAGGCAGAAAGAAGAGATAGAGACAGGAACAGGTAGAATTATATAGGTAGGGAGAACAAAAGGTAGGAACAGTAAAAGGGAGAAATAGTAGGCGGTAGAAATATTTATAAGTTGCAGAAAAAAGGGAAAAATAGTAAGAGGTAGAGATGGAGAGAGGTAGGGAGATAAAAAAACTAAAAACATTAGGAAGTAGAAAGATGTAGAGGTAGTCAGAACAAAAGGGATAAACAGTAGGAGGTAGGAACAGAAAGAGGTATAAAGATAGAGAGGTAGGGAGATCAAAAGGTAGACACAGTGAGAGGTAGAGATAGAGAAAGGTCGGGAGATAAAAACACGAAAAACAGTAAGAGGTAGAAAGATATAGAAGTGGGCAGAACAAACGGGAAACACAGAAAGAGATAGAAACAGTAAGAGGTATAGGGAACAAAATGTAGAAGCAGTAAGAGGTAGAAACAGTAAAAGGTAGAATGCTACAGAGGGAAGCGGAATAAAGGGGAGAAACAAAAAGAAGTAGAAAGATCTAGAGGTAGAGAGATTAATAAGGTAAACAAAAGTAAGAGGTAGAAAGATCTAGAAGTAGGTAAAACAAAAGGGAGAAACAGTAAGAGGTAGAAACAGGAAGAGGTCAAAAGATCTAGAGGTAGACAGAACAAAAGAGAGAAACAGAAAGAGGTAGAATAAAACAGATATAGAAATATATCTACGAGTAGTTAGGCAGAACAAAAGCTAGAAAGAGTAAGCGGTAGATAGCTATAAAGGTATGGGTAATAAAAGGGAGAAACAGTAAGAGGTATACAGAACGAAAGGGAGAAACAGTAGGAGGTAGAACACTTTAGAGGCATGCAGAAAAAAGGTAAAAGTAGTAAAAAGTAGAAACAGTAAGAGGTAGAAACAGTAAGAGGTAGAAACAGTAAGAGGTAGAAACAGTAGGAGGTAGAAACAGTAAGAGGTAGAAACAGTATGAGGTAGAAACAGTAAGAGGTAGAAACAGTAAGAGATAGAAACAGTAAGAGGTAGAAAAAGCAAGAGGTAGAAACAGTAAGAGGTAGAAACAGTAGGAGGTAGAAACAGTAAGATGTAGAAACAGTAAGATGTAGAAATATGTAGAGGTAGGCAGAACAAAACGTAGAAACAGTTAGAGGTAGAACAGTAGGAGGTAGAGACAAATACGAGTAGGTACGGAGAGACAGAGGTAGAAACAGTAAGAGGAATAAACAGTATGAGGTAGAGTGATCTAGAGGTAGGTAGAACAAAAGGAGGAAGACAAAAAAAGTATAAACTGTGATAGGTAGAAATATGTAATGGTAGGCAGAACAAAAGAGAGAAACAGTAAGAGGTAGGAAGATATAATTATATACAAGTAGGTAGGCAGAGTAACAGATTGAAACAGTAAGAGGTAGGAAGATATATATACAAGTAGGTAGGCAGAGTAACAGATTGAAACAGTAAGAGGTAGGAAGATATATATACAAGTAGGTAGGAAGAGTAACAGATTGAAACAGTAAGAGGTAGGAAGATATATATACAGGTAGGTAGGCAGAGTAACAGATTGAAACAGTAAGAGGTAGGAAGATATATACAAGTAGGTAGGCAGAGTAACAGATTGAAACAGTAAGAGGTAGGAAGATATATATACAAGTAGGTAGGCAGAGTAACAGATTGAAACAGTAAGAGGTAGGAAGATATATATACAAATAGGTAGGCAGAGTAACAGATTGAAACAGTAAGAGGTAGGAAGATATCTATACAAGTAGGTAGGCAGAGTAACAAATTGAAACAGTAAGAGGTAGGAAGATATACATACAAGTAGGTAGGCAGAGTAACAGATTGAAACAGTTAGAGGTAGGAAGATATATATACAAGTAGGTAGGCAGAGTAACAGATTGAAACAGTAAGAGGTAGGAAGATATATATACAAGTAGGTAGGCAGAGTAACAGATTGAAACAGTAAGAGGTAGGAAGATATATATACAAGTAGGTAGGCAGAGTAACAGATTGAAACAGTAAGAGGTAGGAAGATATATATACAAGTAGGTAGGCAGAGTAACAGATTGAAACAGTAAGAGGTAGGACGATATATATACAAGTAGGTAGGCAGAGTAACAGATTGAAACAGTAAGAGGTAGGAAGATATATATACAAGTAGGTAGGCAGAGTAACAGATTGAAACAGTAAGAGGTAGGAAGATATATACACAAGTAGGTAGGCAGAGTAACAGATTGAAACAGTAAGAGGTAGGAAGATATATACAAGTAGCTCAGAATAAAAGATAGAAACAGTATGAGTTAGAGATATCTAGAGGTAGGCAGAACAAGAATTAAAAACAGTAAGAGGTAGAGAGATCTAGAGGTAGGCAGAACAAGAAATATAAACAGTAAAGGTAGAGAGATCTAGAGGTAGGCAGAACGAAAGGTAAAACAGTAAGAAGTAGAAAGATATACAGCTAGAAAAATATAGAGATATGCTGAAAAACGTAGAAACAGTATACGGTAGAAAAGATTTACTGATAGGCAGAACAAAAGGCAAAAATAGCAAGAGGTAGAAACAGTAAGGAGAAATAGGAAGAGGTAGATAGATATACAAGTTGGTATAACAAAAGAAAGAAACGGTTAGGTAGAAAGATCTAGAGGTGGGCAGAACACAAAAAGGATACAGTAAGAGGTAGAAACAGCAAGAGGTAGAAACAGTAAGAGGTAGAAACAGTAAGAGGTAGAAACAGTAAGAGGTAGAAACAGTAAGAGGTAGAAAGGTGTAGAGGTCGGCAAAAGAAGAGGGAGATGCAATAAGTGGTAGAACGATCTAGAGGTAAGCAGAACAATAAGGCGAAAGAGTAAGAGGTAGGAAAACTTAGAGGTAGAATGGTGTAGAGGTAGACAGAACAAAATGTAAAACAGGGATAGAGAGATAGAGGTGTAGACAGAACAAAAGGGAGAAACAGGAAGAGGTAGAAACAGAAGAAGTAGAAATATATAAAGAAAGAGAGAACAAAAGGGAGAGACAGCAAGAGGTAAAAATATGTAGAAGTAGACAGAACAAAGGGTAAGGTAGAAACGGTAAGAGGTATAATCCAGAGGTAGGCAGATAAGATAAAAAAATAAGAGGTAGAAACAGTATTAAGTAGAAACAGTAAGAGGTAGAAAGATATATACGAATAGGTGGGAAAAACACAAGGTAGAAACAGTAAGAATTATACAGATCTAGAGGTAGGCTGATGGAAAGGGAGATACAGTAAGAGGTAAACATATCTACATATAGGCAGAGCAAAAGAGAAACGGTAGGAATAGAAACATTAAGAGATAGAAAGATATAGAGGTAGGCAGAACAAAAAGGGGAACAGTAAGAAGTAGAAATATATAAAACAAAAGAAAACAAAGGAAAAAAGAGGGAAACAGAAAAAAGGACAAGTGGGGATTGGGCCTGAGTAAATAGATAGATAGATAGAAAATAGATATAAATAGCAGAGGTAGAAACAGTAATAGGTAGAAATAATTAGGCATACCATAACGGAATAACAGTAGGAGGTACAAAGATCTAAAGGTAGGGAGAAACATAAAGAGGTAGAGATAGAGAGGTAGGCAGAACAAAAGAAAACATTATGAGGTAGAAATATGCACAGGTAGGTAGAAAAAGGGAGACACATGAAGAGATCGAAACAGTAGGAGGTAGAAAGATATATACAAGTAGTGTAGGCAGAGCAAAAAGTAGAAACGGTAGGAGATAGAAACAGTAAGAGGTAGAAATATACAGAGATAGGAAGAACAAAAACGGAAAACAGTAAGAGATAGAAAGATCTACCTATAGGTAGAAGAAATGAGGTAGACAAGTATATACAAGTAGGTAGGCAGAGCAAAAAGTAGAAACGGTATGAGATAGAAACAGCAAGATGTAGAAAGATGTAGAGGTAGGCAGAATAAAATGTAGAACCAGTAAGATGTAGAAAGATATATGCAAGAAGGTAGGCAGAGGTAGAGAGACAGAGGTAGGTAGAACAAAAAGTTAGAAACAGTAAGAGGTAGAAACAGTAGAAGGTAGAACGATAAAAGCGCAGGTAGAACAAAAGGGAGAAACAGTAATTGGTAGAATGATTGTAGAGGTAGGCAGAATAAACGGGAGAAAAGTAAAACGTAGAAATACAAAGTAGAAGAATCAGTAAGAGGTAGAATAGTAGAATCAGTAAGAGGTAGAAATATAAAGAGGTAGGCTGAACAAAAGGGAGAAAGATATAGAGGGAGGAAGAAATTAAGGTTTAGAGGTAAAAAGGTAGGCAGAACAAAAGCTAGAAATAGTAAGAGGTAGAAAGATAGAAACGAGTGGTTAGGCAGAGTAAAACGTAGAAACAGAGCGAGGTAGAGAGATATAAAGGTAGTCAGAACAAAAGTGAGAAACAGAAGGAGGTAGAAACAGTAAGGGGTACAAAGATATACTCTAGTAAACAGGCAGAACAAAAGGTAGAAACAGTAAGAGGTAGAGACAGTAAGAGGTAGAAAGACTGAGGTAGGCAGAACAAAGTGGAGAAACAGTAAGAGGCAGAAAGGTTTAGAGGTAGGCAGAGCAATAGGGAGAAACAGTAAGAAATGGGCAAAGAAAAGGGTGAAACAGTAGTAGGTAGAAATCTATAAAAGTAGGCAGAGCAAAAAACAGAAAGAAGTATAATTATCTAAAAGTAGGGAGAAAAATACGGAGATACAGTTAGAGGAGGACAAATCTAAGGCTAGACGGAACAAGGGGGGGAAACAATAAGAAGTAGAAAGATTAGAGATAGGCATGCACAAGGGTAAGAGGTAGAAACATCTAGAAATAGGAAAAACAAAAGGAAGAAACAGCAAAAACTAGAAAGATCTAGAGGTATGCAAGAGAAAGGGGAGAAATGGTAAAATGTAGAAAAAAATATGAAGGTAGTAAGAGGTAGAAAGAGCTAGAGGTAAGGACAACAAAAGGGAGAGACACTAAAAGGTAGAGAGATCTTGTAGTAGGCAAAAACACAAGGGAGAAACAATAGGAGGTATAAAAAGTAAGAGTTAGACAAATCTAGAGGTAGGGAGAACAAAGGGTAGGTATAGAGGTAGGAAGAACAAAAGGTAGAATAAGTAAGAGGTAAAAATATATAGAGGTAGGCAGAATAAAAGGTAGAAAGATACATACGAGTAGGTAGATAGAGCAAAAGGTAGCAACAGTAAGAGGTAGAAAGATCTATAGGTAGCCAGAACAAAAGAGAGAAACCGTAAGAGGTAGGCTGAAGAAAAAGGATCAAGAAATAGAGGTAAACAAAATAGAGATAGGGAGAATAAAAGGTAGAAACAATATGAGGTAGGCGAAAAATAAAGGTAGAAAAAGTAAGACATGCAAAAATATAGAGGTTGACAGAACAAAAAGGAAAATCCGTAATAGGTAGAAAGATCAAGAAGTAGACAGAACAAAAGGGAGAAACAGTAAGAGGTAGGCAGATCTAAAAGTAGGAGGAATATAAGTTAGAACGATGTAAAGGTAGGCAGAAGAAAAGAGAAACAATAGGAGGTATAAGGATATAGAGGTAGGCAGAAGAAAAGGGAGAACAATCAAGAGGTAGAAAGCTATAGAGGTAAGTAGAAGAAAGGATAGAATCAGTAGGAGGTAGAAACAGTAAGATATAGAAACAGTAAGTATAAACGGTAATAGGTAGAAACAATAAAGGGTAGAAAGCTCTAGAATAATGTTGAACAAAAGGAAGAAACTGCAAGAGGTAGGAAGATCTAGATAGACAGAAGAAAAGGGAGAAACAGTAAGAGGTGAAAAGATCTAGGGGTAGAAAGATATAGAGGTAGGTAAAACAAAGGAAGAAACAGTAAGAGGTAGAAGGAATATAGAGGTAGGCAGAACAAAGAGGAAAAACAGTACGAGGTAGAAAGATCTACAGGTAAACAGAACAAAGGAAGAAACAGTAAGAGGTAGACCAAGAGGAAAGCCGAAAAAAAGGTACAAACTGAAAGAGGTAGAAACAGTAAAAGGGTGGAAAGATTAAGAGGTAGGCAGAACAAAGGGTAGACACAGTAAGAGGTAGAAAGTTAGATACGAGTAGGTTGGCAGAAACAGTAAGAGGTAGAAATAATAATGGTAGGCAGAACAAGAGGTAGAAACAGTAAGAGGTAGAGTGATCTAGAGGTAGTGAGAACAAAAGGGAGAAATAGTAAGAGGTAGACATATATTTTCAGTACGAATAGATAGGCATAGCAAAGGGTAGACACATTAAGAGGTAGAAAGATCAGAGCTAGGAAGAACACAAGATAGAAATAATAAGAGGTAGAAAGATATAGAGGTAGGTAAAACAAAGAGTAGAAACAGTAAGAGGTAGAATCAGTAAGAGGTAGAAAGTTATAAAAGTAGGTAGATCAAAAGATATAAACAGTAAGAGGTAGACATATTTAGAGGTGGGCAGAACAAAGGAGAAAAACGGTAGGAGGTATAAAGGTCTAGAGGTAGAAAATCTTGAGGTAAGAAGATTTTAAGTTATGGAGAACAAACGGGAAAAACAGTAGGAGGTAGAAACATAGAGTTAGTCAGAACAGAAGGTAGAAACAGTATGAGGTAGAAAGATCTAGTGGTAGGCAGAATAAAAGAGAGAAATAGTAAGAGGTAGAAACAGTAAGAGGTAGAAAGATCTAGTGGTAGGCAAAATAAAAGGTAGAAACAGAAAGACGTAGAAACATCTACAGATAGGCAAAACAAAAGGGAGAAACAATAAGAGCCAGAAAGATCTAGAGGAAGACAGAACAAAAGATAGATACAGTAAGAGGTAGAAACAGTAAACGGTAGAAACAGTAAGAGGTAGGAAGATATAGAGGTAGGCTGAACAGAAGGGAGACACAGAAGGAGGTAGAGACAATAAGAGGGAGAAAGATCTAAAGGTAGGTATAACAGTTGGTAGAAACCGTAAGAGGTAGAGAGATAAAGAGGTAGACAGAACAAAAGAGAGAATCAGTTAGAGGTAGACAGATATTTACGAGCAGGTAGGCAGAGTAGAAATAGACACAGTGCAGGTAGAACCAGTATGAGGTAGAGAGATCTAAAGGTAAGAAAAACAAAAGGGAGTAACAGTAAGAGGTAGACAAATAAAGAGGTAGGCAGAAAAGGGAGAAACAGCACGAGGTAGAGAGATCTACAGTAGACGTAGGTAGAACAACAGGGAGAAACAGTATGAAGTAAAAAGGTCTCGAGGTAGGCAGAACAAAAGGGAAAACATAAAGAGGTAAAACAGTAATAGACAAATAGAAGATAAACATAGATGTAGGTAGAACAAGAGGGAGACACGGTAGGAGGTAGAAATATATAGAGATAGATATACCTAAGGGGGAGAAACATTAATTAAGAGTCCGAAATATATATACAAGTAGGTACAGCACAAGGTAGAAAGAGTAAGTGGTAGAAAGATGTACACGTAGGCAAAAGGGAGAAATAGTCAGAGGTAGACAAATATAAAAGTAGGCAGAGCAAAACGTAGAAACATTAAGATATAGAAACTCGCAAGAGGTAGACAGATAAAGACTTGGGCAGTAAAAGGGCAGAAACCGTATAAGGTAGAAACAGTAGGAAGTAGAAAGATATGTACTTACGTGTAGTTAGACAGAGCAAAAGTTAGAAGCACTATGAGGTAGAAACAGTAAGAGGTAGAAATATCTAGACTTAGGCAGAACAAACGGTAGAAACAGTAGGAGGTAAACACAGTTAGAGGTAGAAACAGTAAGAGGTAGAATCAGTAGGAGGTAGAAAGATATATACGAGTAGGTAAGCAGATAAAAAAGTTGAAACAGTTAGAGGTAAAATTAGTAGGAGGTAGGTCGATCAAGAGGTAGACAGAACACATCATAGAAACAGTAGGAGGTAGACACGGAAGGTAGAAAAAGTACGAGGTACAAAGATCTAGAAGTAGGCATAACAAAGGGGAGAAATAGTAATAGGTAGAATGATATATACAAGTAGGTAGGGAGAACAAAAGATAGAAACATTACGAGGTAGAAAGATATAGAAGTAGAGAGAACAAAAGGTAGAGGAGTAAGAGATGAAGATATATACAGAGGTTGGCACGAAAGGGTAGAAACAAAAAGAGGTAAAGAGAAATAGAGGTAGGGAGAACAAAAGGTACAGGCAGTAAGAAGTGGCAAGATCTAGAGGTAGAAAGGTCTAGACGTAAACGGAATAAAAGGGAGAAACAGTAACAAGTAGAGAGATCTAGAGGGAAAACGATTGAGATGTAGGAAGAACAAAAGGGAGAAACTGTAGGAGGTAGGACGATCTAGAGGTAAGCAGCACAAAAGGGGGAACAATAAGAGGTAGAAACAGTTAGAGGTAAAAACAGTAAGAGGTAGCAAGATCTAGGTGTAAATTGAACAAAAGAGAAAAGAGGTAGGAGGTAGAATGATCCAGAGGTAGGCAGAAAGGGGAGAAACAGCAAGAGGTAGAGAGATCTAGAGGGAAAACGATCTAGATGTAGGCAGAACAAAAGGGAGAAACTGTAGGAGGTAGAATGATCTAGAGGTAGGTAGAAATAAGGTAGATACAGTGTTAGGTAGAAAAAACAGAAGGTAAAATGAATAAGAGGTAGGCAGAACAAAAGGTAGAAATAGTAGGACATAGAAAGATGTAGAGGTAGGTAGAACAAATAGGAGAAACATTGAGAGGTAGAAAGATCAAAACAAAAGGTAGAAACAGTAGGAGGTAGAAAGATATATACAAGTAGGTAGGGAGAATAAATGGTAGAAACAGAAGGAGGTAGAAAGATATAGAGGTAGGCAGAGAAACAGCGAGAGGTAGAATTATCAAGAGGTAAGCAGAACAAAGGGGAAACAATAAGAGGTAGAAACAGCTAGAGGTAAAATATCTAGATGTAGGCAGAACAAAAGGGAGAAACAGTATGACGTAGAAACAGTGAGATGTATAAAGGTCTAGATGTAGGCAGAAGAAAAGGGAAAAACAGTAATAAGTAGAAAGATTTACAGGTAGGCAGAAGAAAAGGTACAAACTGTAAGAGGTATAATTATCTAGAGATAGACAAGACCAAATAGAAAAAAAGTAGGAGGTAGAATGATCAAGAGGTAAGCAGCACAAAAGGGGGAACAATAAGAGGTAGAAACAGTTAGAGGTAAAAACAGTAAGAGGTAGCAAGATCTAGATGTAGATTGAACAAAAGGGAAAAGAGGTAGGAGGTAGAATGATCCAGAGGTAGGCAGAAAGGGGAGAAACAGCAAGAGGTAGAGAGATCTAGAGGCAGAAAGTTAAAAACGTACGCAGAACAATAGGAGAAACAAGAAGAGGTAGGTTTTAGAGGTAAGCTGAACAAAAGAAGGAAAAAGACAAAATATAGAAATATATTGACGTAGGTATAACACAAGGGAGAAACAGTATGAGGTAGAAAGATCTAGAGGAAGGCAGAAAAAAGAAAGAATTGGCCAAGAGGTAGAAAGATCTAGATGTAGGCAAAACAAGAGGAAAGAACAAAGAGGAAGACACATTAGGAGGTAGAGAGATACAGAAATAGGCAGAACAAAATATGGGAAAGTAAGAGGAAGAAAAATATCGAGGAAGGCAGAACAAAAAGGGCATACAGTAAGAGGTAGAATTATTTACACGAAGGCAAAATGGAGAAACAGTATGAGGTCGAGAGATATAGAGGTAGGCAAAATAAAAGGTAGAAACAGTAAGAGGCAGACTTATATATACAAGTTGGAAGGAGAGATTTAGATGGTAGAAACAGTAGGAAGTAGAAAAATATAGAGGTAGGCATAAAAAAGGTAGAAACAGAAAGAGGTAGAGAGAAATAGAGGTAGGGAGAACAAAAGGTACAAACACTAAGAGGTGGGAAGATCTAGAGGTAGAAAGGTCTAGAGGTAGACAGAACAAAGGGTAGAAACTGTAAGAGGTAGAAATATATGGAGGTAGGCAGAAAAAGGTAGATACAGTATTAGGTAGAAAAACAGGTAAAAAGAAAAGGAGGTAGGCAGAACATACGGTAGAAATCTTAAGAAGTATAAATAAGATACATAGGAGTAGGTAGGCATAACAAACGGTAGAAAGATAAAGAGGTAGAAAGATCTGGAGGTAGGCAGTTAATAGTAAAAACAGTAGGAGGTAGAAATATAGAGAGGCAGAGAACAAAAGGTAGACACAGTGAGAGGTAGAGATAGAGAGAGGTAGGGAGATCAAAAACGAAAAACAGTAGAAGGTAGAAAGATAAAGAGGTAGGCAGAAAAAAAGGGAGGAACAATAAGATATCGAAAAATCTAGAGTCTAGAGGTAGATAAAACAAAGGGTAGAAACAGTAGAAGGTAGAAATATTAAGAGATATAAAAATATCGAGATATGCAGAGCAAAAGGTAGAAACTGTTAGAGGTAAAAATATCCAGAAGTAGTAAGAACAAAATGTAGAAATGGTAAGAGGTCGAAACAGTAGGAAGTAGGAAAATATATAGGAGTAGGTAGGCAGAGTAAAAGCTAGAAACAGTAAAATGTAGACACAGTAAGAGGTAGAAAGATATAGAGGTAGGCAGGACACGGGATAGAAACACTAAGAGGTAAGAAGATCTAGAGGTATGCAGAAAATAATGTAGAAACAGAAAAGGTAGAAATATAAAGAGGATGGTAGAAACAGTAAGAGGTGGAAATATACATACTGTATATATGAGTAGGTAGGCAGTTCAGAGGTTGAAACTGTGTGAGGTAGAAAGATCTAGAGGTAGGCAGAACAAAAGAGAGAAACAGTAGGAGGTAGAAATAGTAAGAAGGAAAAATATGAAGAGGTAGGGAAAACCAAAGGAAGAAGCACTAAGAGGTAGTAAGATCGAGGCAGAATAAGAGGGAGAAATAGAAAAAGGTAGAAAGATCTAGAGGTAGGCAAAACAAAAGAGAAAAACAGTGGGAGGTAGACAGATTTAGATGTAGGGAAAATAAAAGGTAGAAAGAGTAGGAGGTAGAAAGACAGAGCAGATCAGTAACAGTAGCAGAAACAGTAAGAAGTAGGCAGAATAAACGGGAGAAACAGAAATAGGTATAAACAACAAAGGTAGAAATAGTAAGAGATGAAAACAATAAGAGGTAGAAAGATATATACAAGTAGGCAGGCAGAGCAAAAGATAGAAACATTAAGAGGTATAAAGATCTAGAGGTAGGCAGAACAAAAGCTAGAGACAGTATGAAGTAGAAACAATAAGAAGAAGAAAGATATAGAAAAAAGACAAAACAAACTGTAGAAACAGTAAGAGGTAGAAAGACATTGAAGTAGACAGCATAGAAGTTATAAACAGTAAGAGGTAGACAAAGTGAGAGGATAACATATCTAAAAGTAAGCAGAATTAAAGGTAGAAACAGTAAGAGGTAGAAAGATATATGCCAGTAGTTGGAGGAATCAAATGGTAGATACAGTAAGATGTAGAAACAGTAAGGGGTAGACAGATCTAGAGGAAGTCTGAATAAGAGGTAAAACCCGTAAGAAGTAGAGATAAATAGAGGTAGGCAAAATAAGGTAGAACAAATAAGAAATAGTAAGATATAGAGGTATGGAGAACAAAAGGGAGAAACAATAGGAGGTAGAACAGAAAATAAGTAGAAACAGTAAGAGGTAGAAACAGTAAGAGGTAGAAACAGTAAGAGATAGAAACAGTAAGAGGTAGAAATATATACAGGAAGAAAGATTTAGAGGTAGAACATAAGGTAGAAACAGTAATAGGCTGAAACACTAAGAGGTAGAAAGATATAGAGGAAGAAAGACTTAAAGGTAGACAGAACAAAATATAGAAACAGTAAGAGGTAGACAGAAACGGAGGTAAGCAGATCATATAAGAGAGACAGTAAGAATTAGAAAGATCTAAAGATAGGCAGATCAAAAGGAAGAAACAATAAGAGGTAGAAAGATGTAGAGGTAGGAAGAAACAGAGATAAACAGTAGAGGTATAAAATATAGAGGTAGCGATCATAAATGGGAGAAACAGTAGGAGGTAGAAACAGTAAAAGGTACACAGATCTAGAGGTGGACAGAACAAAGAGGAGAAACAGTAACATATAGATATATAGAAGCAGACAAAGCAAAAGAGAGAAACAGGAGGAGTTAGAAACAGCAAGAGATAGAATGATATAGAGGTAGGCAAAACAAACGGTGGAAACAGTAAGAGGTAACAACAGTAAGAGGTAAAAAGATCTAGAAGTAGACAGAATAAAAGCTATAAACAGAAAGAGGTAGAACGATACAGCATAGAGGTAGGCAGAACAATAAGGAGACACAGTAAGAGGTAGAGATATATAGAGATAGGGAGAAAATGTAGAAACAGAAAGAGGTAGAATTATCTAGATTTAAACAAGACTACATAGAGAAACAGTATACTATAGGAGATAGAAAGATATAGAGGTAAGCTGAACAAACGGGAAAACCAGACAGAGGGAGAAACAATAGGAGGTAGAAACAGTAAGATGTATTAAAAGAGGTACACAAATCAAGAGATAGGTTGACCAAAGAGGAGAAACAGCAAGAGGTAGAAAGACATAGAGGTAGAGAGAACAAAGGTAGAAATAGTAAAAGGTAAAAACAAGTAGCAGTTAGAGGTAGAAACAGTAAAAAAGTAGCAATTAGAAACAGTACGAGGTTGAAACAGTAAGAGGCAGAAACAGTAAGAGGTAGAAATATCTAGAGGTAGGAAGAACAAAAGGTAGAAACAGTAAGAGGTAGAAACAGTAAGGGGTAGAAACAGTAAGAGGTAGAAACAGTAAGAGGTAGAAACAGTGAGAGGTAGAAACAGTAAGAGGTAGAAACAGTAATAGGTATGGAGATCTATATGTAAGCAGAACACAAGGGAGAAATAGCAAGAAGTAGAAACTGTAAGAGGTTGAAATATCTAGAGGTAGGCAGAGCAAAAGATAAAACAGTAAGAGGTAGAAAGAGTAAGAGCTAGAAAGATATATAGGTAGGCAGAACAAATGTAGAAACAGTAAGAGATAAAAACAGTAAAATATAGAACAGGAAGATATGGAAACAGTATGAGGTAGATATATATAGAAGTAGGTAGAATATAAAGGGAGAAACAGAAGGGGTAGAAAGATTTGGAGGTAGGCAAAACAATAGTGACAAACTTTAAGAAGAAATAGGATGTAGAGGTAGGCTGGACAAAAGTTAGAAACAGTAGGAGGTAGAAACAGTAAGAATTAGAAAGCTAAAGAGGTAGGCAGAACTAAAGGGAAAGAGTAAAAGGTAGAAATATCTAGAGGTAGGCAGAATAAAAGATAAAACGGAAAGAGGTAGAAAGATCTGGAGGTAGGTAGAACAAAGGGGAGAAACAGTAAGAGGTAAAAATATCTAGAGATATGCAGATTAAAATGAAAGAATGAGAGGTAGAGAGATGCAGAGGTAGGCAGAACAAATGGAAGAAACATTAGCCTAAGTGATAGACAAAGTAAAAAGTAGAACATTTTAGAAGTAGGATGAACAAAAGGTAGAAACAGTAAGATATAGAAACATTAAGAGGTAAAAATAGTAAGAGGTAGAAAAATTAAGAGGTAGATAGATATAGAAGCATGCAAAATAAAAAGGAGAAACAACAACTCGTAGAAAGATATAGAGGTAGGCAGAACAAAAGGGAGAAACAGTAAGAGGTAGAAAGAGTCGGTAGAACAAAAGAGAAAAACAGTAGGAAGTAGAAATATATTTAAAAGGAGGCAAATCAGAAGGGAGAAACAGTAAGAGGTAGATAGATCTAGAGGTAGGCAAAACAAAAGGAAGAAACAGTAAAAGGGAGAAACAGTAAGAAGTAGAAAGACAGAGGTAGGCAGAACAAAAGGTAGACACAGTAAGAGGTATAAAGATATAGAGGTAGGGAGAAACAATACGAGGTAGATAGATATAGAGGTAGGCTGAATAAAATGTTGATAAAGTAGCAAGTAAAAGCATAATGAGGGAGACGGATATAGAGGTAGGTAGAAGAAAAGAGAGAAACAGAAAGAGGTAGAACGATATAGAGGTAGGGAGAGACAACAAGAGGTACAGGGATATAGAGGTAGGCAGAACAAAAAGGGTGAAACAGTACGAGGTAGAAAGGTCTGAAGGTAGAAGAACAAAAGGGTGAAAGAGTAGGAGGTAGAAAGATATAGAGGTAAGAAGAAACAAAAAGAGGTAGAAAGAACTAGAGGTAAACAGAAAAATGGGAGAAACAGTAAAAGGTAGAAACAGTAAGAGGAATGCAGATCTACAGGTAGACAGAATAAATGGAAGAAACAGTAAGAGAAAGGCAGATCTAGAATTAGGCAGAACAAAAGGGAGAAACTGTAGGAGGTAGAAAGATACAGAGGTAGGAAGAGCAAAAGGTAGAATCAGTAAGAAACAGAAAACAATAGAGAAATTAAGAAGAAGAAGAGATAGAAACAATATGAGATAAAAAAATATGTTATAGAAATATCTAGAGGTAGGCAAAATAATGGGTAGAAATAGTAACAGGTAGAAAGATCTAGAGGTAGGCAGAACAATGGGAGAAGCAGTAAGAGGTAGAGACAGTAAGATGTAGAAATACCTAGATGTAGGCAGAACAGAAGGGAGAAACGGGACTTGATAGAATGATCTAGAGGTAGGCAGAAATAAATGGAGAAATAGTAAGAGGTAGAAAGGTATACGAGTAGGTAGGTAGTCCAAAAGTAAGAAACAGTAGGAAGTAGATATATAGAGGTAGGCTGAAAAAGCAATGAGTTGCCGAATTATATATACAAGTAGGTAGGTAGAACAAAAGGTAGAAACGGTAAAAGATAGAATGATCTACTAGAGGTAGGTAGAACAAAGGAGAAACAGTAAGAAGTATATTTAGAATGATGTAGAACAAAAAGGAAAAACAGTAGGAGGTAGAAAGATATTATACGAGTAGGTAGGCAGAACAAAAGGTAGAAACAGTAATAGGTAGAAAGATTGAGATACAGGCAGACGAATAGGTGAAATCAGTAAGAGGTAGAAAGATATAAAGTTAGGCAAAACAAAGGGGAGGAACTGTACGAGGTAGAAACATCTAGAGGTAAAACAAATCTAGAGGTAGGCGGAAGAAAGGGGAGAAGCCGTAGGAAGTAGACAGTTTTTAAGGTAGTGAGAGAAAAATGTAGAAACAGTAAGAGGTAGAAACAGTAAGAGGTGGAAAAAGTAAAGGTAGAGACAGTAATAGGTAGAAACAGTAAGAGGTAGAAACAGTAAGAGGTAGAAACAGTAAGAGGTAGAAACAGTATGAGGTGGAAAAAGTAAAGGTAGAGACATTAATAGGTAGAAACAGAAAGAGGTAGAAACAGTAAGAGGTAGAAACAGTAAGAAGTAGAGAGATATGGAGGTATAGGCTAAACAATATTGAGAAACAGTAAGAGGTAGGGAACACAATGAAGAAACAGCAAGAAAAACAAAGATCTATAGGTGGAGAGGTCTATACTGTAGGTAGGCAGAACATAAGGAAGATACAGAAAGACGGAGAAACAGTAATAGGCAGAAGGAATTAAAGGTAGGCAGAACAAAAGGTAGAAACACTAGGAGGTAGAAATGTATAGTGGTAGGCAGAACACAAGGGAAAAACAGTAAGAGGTAGAAAGATATAGAGGTAGGTAGAACACAAGGGAGAAACAGTAAGAGGTAGAAAAAGAAAGAGGTGAACAGATATAAAGGAAGGAAGAAGAAAAGAGAGAAGCAGTAAGAGTTAGATAGATTTAGAGGTAGGGAGAAACAGTAAGATGTAGAAATATATATACAAGTAATTAAACAGAACATAAAATTTGAAACCATAAGAGATAGAAAGACAGAGGTAGGCAGAACAAAAGGCAAAGAACAGTAAGAGGTAGAATGGTATAGATAAAGAGGTAGTTAAAACAAAAGGGAGAAACAGTAAGAGGTAGAAAGATCTTGAGGTAGGCAGGACAAAAGAGAAAAAAACAGAAAAGTAGAAGAATATAGATGTAGGTTGAACAAAAGGGAGAAACAATAAGAGGTAGAAATAGTATAAGGTAGAAAGTATAGAACAAGTATGTAGGTAGAGCAAGAGGTAGAAACAGTAAGATTAATAAACAGTAAGAGGTAGAAACCGTACAAAGTAGGCAAACCAAAAGGGAGAAACAGTAAGAGGCAGACAAATCTAGAAGAGGTAGACAGAACAAAAGGTAGAAATATCTAAAAACATGCAGAACAAAAAGTAGCAACGGTTAGAGGTAGAAACAGTAAGAGGTAGAAAGATATAGAGGTAGGCAGAACAAATGCAGAAAAAGTAAGAGGTAAACAGAGTAAGAGTTAGACAGATATAGAGGTAGGTAAAGAAAAAGTTGAAACAGTAAGGTGTAGACACAGTAGGAAGTAGAAACAGTAAGAGGTAAGGAGGTATAGAGGTAAGCAGAGCAAACGGGAGAAACAGCTAGAGGTAGAAAATGTAGAGGTAGGAAACAAAGAGTAGAAACAGTAAGAAGTAGACAAATCAAAAGGGAGAAGCATTAAGAGGTAGAAAGGTGAAGAGGTAGGCAGAAAAAAATGGAGAAACGGCAAGAGGTAGAACGTTATAGAGGTAGAACAGAAAGAGCTATAACAGTAAGAGATAGAAACAGTAAGAGGTAGAAATATCAAGAGGTAGACAGAACAAGAGGGAGAAAGAACAAGAGGTAAAGATATAAAGAGGTAGCCAGGACATAATGGAGAAACAATATGAGGTTGAAACAATAAGAGATAGAAACAGAAAGAGGTAAAAAAGTAAGATATAGAAACAGTAAGAGGTAGAAATATTAAGAGGGAGGCAGATCAAAAGGTAACAACAGTAAGTGGTAGAAATATATACGTAGAGATAGGAAGAACATAGGGGAGAAACACTAGGAGGTAGACAAATATAGGGGTAGGCAGAATGTATGGTAGTAATAATACGAGTTAGACAGATCTGGAGGTAGAATGAACAAAAGGGAAACACACTAAGAGGTAGAAAGATATAGATATAGGCAGAACAAAAGTTAGAAACAATAAGAGGTAGACACAGTATGAGGTAGAGAGATATAGAGGTAGATAGAATAAAAAGGGAAAAATTAAGGAGGTAGAAAGATATGAAGGTAGGCAGAATAAAAGGGAGAACTTTTAAGAGGTAGAAAGATATAGAGGAAGGCAGAACAAAAGGTAGAATCAGCAATAGGTAGTCACAGTAAGAGGAAGAAAGATCTAGAGGTAGGCAACACAAAAGGGAGAAAGAGTAGGACGTAGAAACATCAATAAAGATAAAGAATAAAGGGTAGAAACATTAGGAGGTAGACAGATAAAGAGATAGGCAGAACAAAGGTGAGGCACAGTAGGAGGTAATAAGATATATAGGTAGGCAGAACAAAAGGGAGAAACAGTAACAGGTAGATTGATTGAGATGCAGGCAGAACAAAAAAGGTAAAATCAGTGAGAGGCAGAAAGATATAGAGGTAGGCAAATAATATAAGAGGAGGAACTGCACGAGGTAAAATTATCTAGAGGAACAAATATCTAGAAGTAGACAGAAGAAAGGTGAGAAACTGTAGGAGGTAGTAAGATTTAAAGGTAGTCAGAGCAAAAGCTAGAAACAGTAAGAGGTAGCGAAAGTAAAAGGGAGAAACAGCAAAAGGTAGAAAGGTCTAGAGGTAGAAAGGTATATACAATTAGGTAGGTAGAGGAAAAGAGAGAAACATTAAGAGATAGAAACAGTATTATGTAGAAGAAATTAGAGATAAGCAGAACGAAAGGTAGAAAAACTAGGAGGAAGAAATATATAGAGGTAGGCAGAACACAGGGGAGAAACAGTAGGAGATAGAGAGTTATAGAGGTAGGTTGAACAAAAGCGAGAAACAGTAAGAGGTAGAAACAATAAGAGGTAGGGACAGAAAGAGTTAGAGATGATCTAGAGGTAGACATAATGAAAGGTCGAAAAAGTAGGAGTTAGAAATAGTAAGAGGTAGAAAGATCTAGAGGTAGGCAAAACCAAAGAGAAGAACATCAAGAGGTAGAAAGACATACAGTTGGACAGAAAAATAGGAGAAAAACTTAGAGGTAGAAAGATAAGAGGTAGTTAAAACAAAAGGGAGAATTAGTAACAGGTAGAAATATCTTGAGGTAGGTAGGACAACATAGAAAACAGAAAGAGGCAGAAAGACCTAGAGGTAGGAAAAAAACAGTAACAAGTAGAAACAGTATAAGGTAGAAAGAGATGTACAAGTAGATAGGCAGAGCAAGAGGTAGAAACAGTAAGATCAAGAGGTTGAAAGATCTAGAGGAAGTCAGAACAAAGGGTAGCAACAGTAAGAGGTAGAAACCGAAGGAGGTGGGCAGAACAAAAGGGAAAAGTAGTAAGAGGTAGAAATATATGTAATAAGTAGGTAGAACAAAAGGGAGACATAGTATGAGGTAGAAACAGTAGGAAAAGAGAGTTATGGATTGAGACAGAACGAAGGGTAAAAACAGTATGAGGTAAAACGATCTAGAGATAGGCAGAACAAAAGGTAGCAACAGCAAGAGGTAGAACAGTAAGAGGTAGAAAGATATCGAGGTAGGCAGAACATATATAAAAACAGTAAGAAATAGATAGATCTAGAGGCAGGCAGAGCAATAGGTAGAAACAGTAGGAGGTAGAAACAATACGAGGTAGAAACAGTAAGAGGTAGAGAGGTCTAGAGGTAGGCAGAATAAAATGAAGAAACAGTATGAGGTAGACAGATTTAAAGGTAGTAAGAACAAAGGGGAGACACCGTTGGAGGAAAGAAGAACAAAGGACAGTAACAGTAAGAGGTAGAGAGATAAAGAGTTAGGTAGAGCATAATGGAGAAACAGCAAGAGGTAGACAGTTATAGAGGTAGAAACAGTAAGAGGTAGCAACACTAAGAGGTTGAAACAGTAAGAGATAGAAACAGTGGGAGGTAGTGAAAATAAGAGGCAGTAAGAGTAAGGTATAGTAATATTAAGAGGGAGGCAAATCAAAAGGGAGAAACTGTAAGAATTAGGAACATTTAGAGGTAGGCAGAACAAAAGGTAGCAACAGTACGAGGTAGAAAGATATACGTATAGATAGATAGAACAAAAGGGAGAAACCGATAGAGGTTAGAAAATATAGAGATAGGAAACAAAAGTTAGAAACAGTATGAGGTAAAAAGATCAAGACGTAGACAGAACAAGAGGGAGAAAATTAAGAGGTAAAGAGATGAAGAGGTAGGCAGAACAAAATGGTGAAACAGCAAGAGGTAGAACGTTATAGAGGTAGAAACAGAAAGTGGTAAAAACAGTAAGATATAGAAACAGTAAAGGGTAAACATATTAAGAGGGAGGCAGAGGTAGCAACAGTAAGAGGTAGAAAGATATACGTAGAGATAGGCAGAACAAAGGGGAGAAACAGTAGGAGGTAGAACAATATAGAGGTAGGCAGAATAAAGGGTAGAAACAGAATGAGGTAGACAGCTCTGGAGGTAGAATGAACAAAAGGGAGAAACAGTAAGAGGTAGAACGATATAGAGGTAGGCAGAACACAAGGGAGAAAGAGTAAGAGGTAGAAAGATATAGAGGTAGGAAGAACAAAAGGTGAAGAACAGTAAGAAGTAGAAAGACCTACACTTAGACAGAAAAAATGGAAAACAAGTATGACGTAGAATGATATAGATAACGAAGTAGTTAAATCAAAAAGGAGAAATAGTAAGAGGTAGACACAGTATGAGGTAGAGAGATATAGAAGTACATAGAATAAAGAGGGAAAACTGAAGAAGGTAGAAAGATATAAAGGTAGGCAGAATAAAAGGGAGAACTTTTAAGAGGCAGAAAGATATAGAGGCAAAACAAAGGGTAGAATCAGTAAACAGGTATAAACAGTAAGAGGTAGAAAGATCTAGAGGTAGGCAGAACAAAAGGGAGAAAGAGTAATACATAGAAGCAGCAAGAAAGATAAAGAATAAAGGGTAGAAACAGTAAGAGGTAGAAAGATAAAGAGCTAGGCAGAACAAAATGGGAGAAAGGGTCAGAGGTAGAATAATCTAGAGGTAGGAAGAACAAAGGGGAGGAACAGTAAGAAGTAGAAAGATATAGAGGTGGGCAGAACAAAATAAAACAAAAATAATAATAGGTAGAGAGATGCAGAGGTAGGCAGAGGAAAAGGAAGAAACAGTAGGAGGTTGAAACACATGCGACTACGTAGGCAGAGAAAGAGGTAAAATCAGTAAGAGATAGAAACAGTTTAAGGTAGAAAGGTTTAGAGGTAGGCAGAACAAATAGGTAGAAACAGTAAAAGGTAGAATCAGTAAGAGATAGAAGAGTTTTGAGGTAGAAAGATATAGAGGTAGGCAGAACAAAAGATAGAATCAGTAGGAGGCAAAGTTAATTTAGAGGTAGGCGGAATAAAAAGTAGAAACAGTATGAGATAGACACAGTATAAGAGGTAGACAGATCTAGCAGTAGGCAAAGCAAAAGGGAGAAATAGTAAGAGGTAGAAACAGTAGGAGGTAGAAACATTATAAGGTAGAAAGATATGTACAAGTAGGTAGGCAGAGCAAGAGGTAGAAACAGTAAGATTAAGAAACATTGACAGGTTGAAAGATCTAGAGGAAGTTAAAACAAAGGGTAGCAACAGCAAGAGGTAGAAACCGTAAGAGCTAGACAAGCAAGGGAGAGAAACAGTAAGAGGTAGAAAGATATAGAGAGATATAGGCAAAAGAAAAAGGATAAACAGTAAGAGGTAGAGATTTATAGAGAAGGAAGAACAAAAGGTAGAACTAGTAAGACGTAGAAAGATATATACGAGTAGGTAACCAGAGCAAAAACTAGAAACAGTAATAGGTAGAATAATTAAGATACAGGCAAAAAAAAAGTAAAATCAGTAAGAGGTAGAAAGATATAGAGGTAGGCAAATAAAAGAGGGGGGAACTGTATGAGGTGGAATTATTTAGAGGAAGAAAAATCTAGAAGTAGGCAGAAAAAAGGGGAGAAACCGTAGGAGGTAGAAAAATTTAAAAGGTAATAAGAGCAAAAGGTAGAAACAGTAAGAGGTATAGAGATATAGAGGTAGACAGAACAAAGGATAGAAACAGTAAAATATAGCTAAAATTAAAGGGAGAAACAGTAAGAGGTAGAAAGGACTAGAGGTAGAAAGATATATACAAGTAGGTAGGCAGAAGAAAGGGGAGAAACATTAAGATATAGAAACAGTAATATGTAGAAGAAATTAGAGGTAGGCAGAACGAAAGGTAGAAAAACTAGGAGGAAGAAATTTATAGAGGTAGGCAAAACACAGGGGAGAAACAATGAGGTAGAAACAGTAAGAGGTAGAAACAGTAAGCGGTAGAAACAGTAAGAGGTATAAACAGTGAGAGGTAGAAACAGTAGGAGGTAGAAACAGTGAGAGGTAGAAACAGTAAGAGGTAAAAACAGTGAGAGGTAGAAAAAGTAGGAGGTAGAAACAGTAAGAGGTAGAAACAGTGAGAGGTCGAAACAGTAGGAGGTCGAAACAGTAAGAGGTAGAAACAGTAGGAGGTCGAAACAGTAAGAGGTAGAAACAGTAAGAGGTAGAAACAGTAAGAGGTATAAACAGTAGGAGGTCGAAACAGTAAGAGGTAGAAACAGTGAGAGGTAGAAACAGTGAGAGGTAGAAACAGTAGGAGGTAGAAACAGTAAGAGGTAGAAACAGTGAGAGGTAGAAACAGTAGGAGGTCGAAACAGTAAGAGGTAGAAACAGTGAGAGGTAGAAACAGTAGGAGGTCGAAACAGTAAGAGGTAGAAACAGTGAGAGGTAGAAACAGTATGAGATAGAAACAGTAAGAGGTTGAAACAGTAAGAGGTAGAAACAGTAAGAGGTAGAAACAGTAGGAGGTAGAGAGATATAGAGGTAGACAGAACAAAGGATAGAAACAGTAAAAGGTAGTTAAAATTAAAGGGAGAAACAGCAAAAGGTAGAAAGGTCTAGAGGTAGAAAGATATATACAAGTAGGTAGGCAGAAGAAAGGGGAGAAACATTAAGATATAGAAACAGTAATATGTAGAAGAAATTAGAGGTAGGCAGAACGAAAGGTAGAAAAACTAGGAGGAAGAAATGTATAGAGGTAGGCAAAACACAGGGGAGAAACAGTGAGGTAGAAACAGTAAGAGGTAGAAACAGTAAGCGGTAGAAACAGTAAGAGGTATAAACAGTGAGAGGTAGAAACAGTAGGAGGTAGAAACAGTGAGAGGTAGAAACAGTAAGAGGTAAAAACAGTGAGAGGTAGAAAAAGTAGGAGGTAGAAACAGTAGGAGGTAGAAACAGTAGGAGGTAGAAACAGTGAGAGGTAGAAACAGTAGGAGGTCGAAACAGTAAGAGGTTGAAACAGTGAGAGGTAGAAACAGTGAGAGGTAGAAACAGTAGGAGGTCGAAACAGTAAGAGGTAAAAACAGTGAGAGGTAGAAACAGTGAGAGGTAGAAACAGTAGGAGGTAGAAACAGTATGAGATAGAAACAGTAAGAGGTAGAAACAGTAGGAGGTAGAGAGATATAGAGGTAGACAGAACAAAGGATAGAAACAGTAAAAGGTAGTTAAAATTAAAGGGAGAAACAGCAAAAGGTAGAAAGGTCTAGAGGTAGAAAGATATATACAAGTAGGTAGGCAGAAGAAAGGGGAGAAACATTAAGATATAGAAACAGTAATATGTAGAAGAAATTAGAGGTAGGCAGAACGAAAGGTAGAAGAACTAGGAGGAAGAAATGTATAGAGAGGTAGAAACAGTAAGAGGTAGAAACAGTAAGCGGTTGAAACAGTAAGCGGTAGAAACAGTAAGAGGTAGAAACAGTAGGAGGTAGAAACAGTAGGAGGTAGAAACAGTGAGCGGTAGAAACAGTAAGAGGTAAAAACAGTGAGAGGTAGAAACAGTAGGAGGTAGAAACAGTATGAGATAGAAACAGTAAGAGGTTGAAACAGTAAGAGGTAGAAACAGTAGGAGGTAGAAACCGTATGAGATAGAAACAGTAAGAGGTTGAAACAGTAAGAGGTAGAAACAGTAGGAGGTAGAAACAGTAAGAGATAGAAACAGTAAGAGGTTGAAACAGTGAGAGGTAGAAACAGTAGGAGGTAGAAACAGTAGGAGGTAGAAACAGTATGAGATAGAAACAGTAAGAGGTAGAAACAGTAAGAGGTAGAAACAGTAGGAGGTAGAAACAGTAGGAGGTAGAAACAGTAAGAGGTAGAAACAGTAAGAGGTAGAAACAGTAAGAGGTAGAAACAGTAGGAGGTGGAAGTATTTAGAAGTAGGCGGAACAAAATGTAGAAGCAGCAAGAGGTAGAATAAATAAGAGGTAGAAACAGCAAGAGGTAGATATGAACTAGAGGTAGACACAATGAAAGGTCGAAACGGAAGGAGGTAGAAATAGTAACAGTTAGAAAGATTTAGAGGTAGGCAGAACAAAACGGAAAAACAGCAATAGGTAGAAAGAGCTAGAAGTAGGAAGAACAAATGGGAGAAACAATAAGAGGTAGAAACAGTAAGAGGTAGAAATATCTAGGTGTAAGCAAGAAAAGGTTAAAACAGTAAGAGGTAGAAACAGAAAGAGGTAAAACGATATATATATACGAGTAGGTAGGCAGATCCAAAGGTAGAAACAGTAAGAGGTAGAAAGATCTAGATGTAGGCAGAACAAAATATACAAACTGTAAGAGGTAGAAACAGTAAGAGGTAGAAACAGTAATAGGTTGAAACGGTAAGGGATAGAAACAGTAGGAGTTAGGTAGTGACAATAAGAGGAAGAAACAGAATGAGGTAGAAATATTAAGAAGAAAACAGATCAAAAGGAAGAAACAGTAAGAATTAGGAACATTTAGAGGTAGGCAGAACAAAAGGTAGCAACAGTAAGAGGTAGAATGATATACGTAGAGATGGGCAGAACAAAAAGGAGAAACAGTAGGAGGTAGAAAAATATAGAGGAAGGCAGAATAAAAGGTAGATATAGTACGAGGTAGAATGATCTGGGGGTAGGAAGAACAAAAGTGAGACACAGTAAGAGGTAGAAAGACTTAGAGGTAGGGAGAAATAGCAAGAGGTAGAAGGATAATAGAGGTAGGCACAATAACGGAAAAATAGAAAGAGGTAAAAATATCTAGAGGTAGGTAGGAACAAAAGGGAGAAACAGTAAGAGGTAGAAACAGCAAGAGGTAGAAACCGTAAGAAGTAAAATTATATAGAAGTAGGAAGAACAAAAGTGAGAAACAGGAAGAGGTAGACATAAATAGAGATAGAGAGGGCAAAAGGGAGAAACCAGTTTGAGGTAGAAACAGTAGGAGGTAGAAAGATTTAGGGGTAGGGAGAAACAGTAAGAGGTAGAATGATATACAGGTAGACATATAAAAGGGAGAAATAAAACCAGTTTGAGGTAGAAACAGTAGGAGGTAGAAAGATTTAGGGGTAGGGAGAAACAGTAAGAGGTAGAATGATATACAGGTAGACATATAAAAGGGAGAAATAGTAAGAGGTAGAAATAACAAAAGGGAGAAGCAGTAAGAGGTAGAAAGAGAAAGAGGTAGAAAGATACAGAGTTAGGCAGAAGATAAAGGAGAAACAGTAAGAGGTAGAAAGATACAGAGTTAGGCAGAACAAACGGAGAACAGTAAGAGGTAGAACAACAGTCAGAGGTAGATATATTTAGAGGCATTCAAAGCAATAATGAGAAATACTAAGACGTACTCAGATCTAGAGGTAGGCAGAAAAAAGGAAGAAAGAGCATGAGGTAAAAATATAAAGAGGTAGGAAGAAACACTATGAGGTAAATATCTAGATGTAGGGAGGAACAGGAAGAGGTAGAAAGATGTAGAGGTAGGGAGAAACAGTAAGAGGTAGAAAATGTATACGAGTAGAAAGGTAGAAACAGTAAGAGGTAGAAAAATATAGAGGTAGGCAGAACAAAATGTAGAACCAGGAAGAGGTAGAAAGATCTAGAGGTATGGAGAAACAGTAAGAGGTAGACAAAATATACGAGTAGAAAGGCAGAGCAAAAGGTAGAAACAGTAAGAGGTAGAAACAGTAAGAGGCAAAAACAGTAAGAGGTAGAAACAGTATGAGGTAGACAAATATAGAGGTAGGCACAGCAAAGGGAGGAAATAGTAAGAGGTGGAAAGATTTATAACAAAAGGTAGAGACAGTAAGAGGTAGAGAGATACAGATGTAGGCAGCACAACAAGGAAAAACAGTAAGAGCTAGAAATAGTAGGAGCTAGAAAGCTCTAGAAGTAGGCAAAATAAAAGTAGAAATAGTTATAGGTAGAAACAGAAAACGGTGGAAATAGTATGAGGTAGAAACATTTAGAGGAAGGCAGAACAAAAAGGGAGAAATAGTAAGAGGTAGAAACAGTAAGAGGTAGAAGTAAGAGGTAGAAGGATCTGGAGGTAAACAAAACAAAAGATATAGATAGTAGGAGGTAGAAATATTTAGAGTTAGGGAGAGCAAAAGGGAGAAACAGTAGGAGGTAGAAACAGTAGGATTTAGACATATATAGAGGTAGGCGGAGCTAAGCGGAGAAACAGAAAGAGGTAGAAATATAAAGAGGTGGGAAGGAGAAAAGGGATAAATAGTAAGAGGTAGAAAGATATAGAGATAGGCAGAGCAAGAGAGAGAAACAGTAAGAGGTAGAAACATAAAGAAGTAGGCAGAGTAAAATATACAAACAGTAAGAGGTAGAAACAGAAACGGTACAGAGATATACACGAGTAGGTAGGCAGAGCAAAATGTAGAAACAGTAGGAGGGAGAAAGATGTTGAGGTAGGCAAAACAAAATATAGAAACTGTAGGAGGTAAAAACAGTGAGAGGTAGCAAGAGAAAGACATGGGCAAAACAAAAGGGAGAAACAGTTAGAGGTCAGGAGAGCAATAGGTAGAAGCAGTAAGAGGTAGAAACAGTGAGAGGTAGAAACAGTGAGAGGTAGAAAGATTTGGAGGTAGGCAAAACAAAAGAGAGAAAGAATATGAGGAAGAAAGATCTAAAGGCAGGGAGAAAAAGGGTAGAAACATAAAAGGTAGAAATAAATAGAGGTACTGATAAACAGTAGGAGGTAAATAATATAGAGGTAGGCAGATCAAAAAGGGAAAATAATAAGATGTAGAAAGGTATATACAAGTAGGTAGGCAGAACATAAGGTAGAAACATTTAAAGGTAAACAGCTCTTGATGTAGGTGGAACAAAAAGGAGAAACAGTAAGAGGTAGAAAAATATAGATGTAGGCAGAACAATAGAGAGAAGCAAGAGGAGGTAGACAGAAATAGATTAGGCAGAACAAAGGGTAGAAACAATAAGAGGTAGAACCAGTAGAAGCTAGACAGAGAAGTTCGAGTACGACCAGTAAGAGGTAGAAACAGGAAGAAGTAGAAACGGTAAGAGGTTGAAAAGTATAGAGGTAGGCAGAACAAAAGGAGGAGAAAGAGTAGGAAGTAGAAAGATTTAGAGGTAGGGAGAACAAAATGGGTATTTTAATAGGTATAAAGATTTTGAGGTAGACAGAACAAAGGTAGAATCAGTAAGAGGTAGACAGAGTGAAAGGTTGAAACAGTAAGAGGTAGAAACAGTAAGATTAAGAAAGATTTAGAAGCAGGCAGAAAAAAGGTAAATAGAGTAAGAGGTAGAAAGATATAGAAGTAGGCAGAGCAAAAGGTAGAAACAGTAAGAGGTAGAAACAATACAAGGTAGACAGATCTAGAGGTAGGGAGAACAGTAAAAGGTAGAAAGGTATAAAGGTAGGCAGAACAATAGGGAGAAACAGTAGGATATAAAGAAATAATAAGGTATGGAGAAGAAAAGTGAGAAAATGTAAGAGGTATAAGAATATAGAGGTAGGCAGAAAAAAAGGAGAAACCATAAAAGGAAGAAAGATCTAGATGTAGGGAGAACAGTAAGAGGTAGAAAGATAAAGAGGTAGGCAGTACAAGAAGGAGAAACAGTAGGATGTAGACAAAAGATAGAGGTTGGCAGAGAAAAAGGTAGAAACAGTCATAGCTACATAGAAATATAGAGGCAGATAAGAAATATAGAGGCAGATAGAACGAAAGGTAGAAATAGTAAGGGGTAAAATACATAGAGGTAGGCAGGAGAAAACAGAGAAACAATAAGAGGTAGGGAGCTCTGAAGGTAGGGAATACAAAATTAAGAAACAATAAGAGATAGGGAGAACAGAAGGAAAACAGTAAAGATATAAAGACAGAGGTAGGCAGAGCAAAAGCTAGAAAAAGCTACAGGTAGAAAGATAAAGATGTAAGGATAACAAATATGGATGCAGTAAGAGATACAAAGAAAAATAGGTAATCAGAACAATAGGGAGAAACAGTAAGAGGTAGAAGCAGTAAAAGGTAGATAGATCAAGAGGTAGGTAGAACAAAATGGAAAACGTAAGAGGTAGACCCAGTAGGAGGCAGAAAGATATATACGAGTAAGTAGGATGAGCAAAAGGTAGAAACAGTAGGAGGTAGAGAGATATAGTGGCAGTCGTACTAAAAGGCAGAAACAGTATATAGAGGAGGTAGAACAAAAGGTAGAAACAATTAGAGGTTTCAAGACAAAGAGAAAGGCAGAATCAAAAAAAATATGTAGACAGATATAGAGGAAAGCAGATCAAAAGTGAGAAACATTAAGAGGGATAATGGTTTAGAGGTAGAGAAGATCTAGAGGTATGCAGAACAAAATAAAGAAATAGTAAGAGGTAGAACGCAATAGAGGTAGGTAGAACAAATGGTAGAAACAATCAGATTTAGACAGATTTAGAGGTAAGAAGAATCAAATGTAAAAACAGTAAGAGTTAGGAAGATTTAGAGGTAGACAGAAACACTAGGTAAAAACAGTAAGAGGTAGAAACTGCAGGAGGTTGAAACATCTAGAGGTAGGAAGAATATGAAGGAGAAACAGTAAGAGGTAGAGATATATATAGTTATGCAGAACACAAGGGAGAAACAGTAAGAGTTAGCAAGATTTAGAGGTAAGAAGAACATGAAGGAAAACCAGTAAGAGGTAGAAATATATAGAGTTAAGCATAACGAAGGGGAGAAACAGTAAGAGGTAGAAAGAGTAAGAGGTAGAGAAATTTAAAGGTAGACAGAAACAAAAGGTAAAGACAGTAAAGAGTAGAAGTAGTTGGCGGTAGAAAACTCTAGAGGTAGGAAGACAAAGGGTAGAAACAGTAAGTTGTAGAAACAGTAAGAGGTCGAAAGATATACATGTAGGCAGATCAAAGGGAGAAACAGTAAGAAGTAGAACGATATAGAGGTAATCAGCAGTAGAAGGATTTAGAAGTAGGAAGAACACAAGGGAGAAACAGTATGAGGTAAAAACAGTATGAGGTAGAAATATCTAGAGGTAGGCAGAACAAAAGCAAAACACAGTATGAGGTAGAAACAGGAAGAGTTAGAAAGATTTAGAGTTAGGGACAACAAAAGGGAGAAATAGTGGGAGGTTGCAAGATATGCAGTATACAAGTAGGTAGGCAGAACAAAAGGTAGAAACAGAAAGAGGTAGATGCAGAATTATATAGAGGCATGCAGAGAGAAAACGTAGAAACAGTAAGATATAACAAATATATAGCTTTAAGCAGAACAGAAGTTAGGTACAGGGAAAGGTAAAAACAGTAAGAGGTAGAAAGATATAACGGTAGGTAGAACAAGTGATAGAAACAGTAGGGGGAAGGAAGATATAGAGGTAGGCAGAAAAAGAGTAAAAACAGTAAGAGGAAGAAACAGTAAGTGGAAGAAAGATATATACGAATAGTTAGGCAGAGCAAAAGGTAGAAACAACATGAGCAAGAAAGAGATAGAGATGGGCAGAACAAAAGGAAGAAAAAGTATGAGGTACCATAATCTAATAGTAAGAGGTAGAAACAAGAATAATTAAAAAGATCTAGAGGTAGGAAGAACGAAAGGGAGATACAGTAAGAGGCATAAACAGTAATAGATATAAAGATCTAGAGGTAGGCAGATCAAAAGGTAGAAACAGTAAAAAATAGAAATAGTAAGAGGTAGATATATATATATATATATATAGGTTTATACAAGAAGATAGGCAGAGCAATAGGTAGAAATAGTACGGGGTAGAAACAATAAGAGGTAGAATGGAAAGAGGTAGGCAGAAAAGGGGAAAATCAGTAGGTAGAAAGGTTTAAAGTAGAGGAAGGAAGAATGAAACAAAAAAATAGTAAGAGGTAGAAATATATAGAGGCAGGCATTACAAAGGAGAGGTAGAAAGATATATAGAAATAGACAGGACAAAAGGGAGAAGCCGTAAGAGGTAGAAAGCCCTAGAGGTAGGTTGAACGAAAGTTAGACAAAGTAAGAGGTATACAGATCTAGAGATGGGCAGAATAGAAGGGAGAAACAGAAAGAGGTAGAAATATACAGAGGTAGGCAGATCAAAAGGTAGAAATAGTAAGAGGTAGAAACAGCAAAAGATAGATACAATAAAGGGTAGATAAATGTCGAGGTAGGAAGATCTAGAGGTAGGGAGAACCAGTAAGAGGTAGAAATATATGGAGGTAGGAAGAACATAAGGAAGAAACAGTAGGAGGTTGAAAGATATAGATTTAGGCAGAACAAAAGTGAGAAACAGTAAGAGGTAGAACATCTAGAGGTAGGCAAAACAAAAAACAGTAAGAGGTAGAAACAGGAAGAGGTAGAAATAGTAAGAGGTAGATAAAACAGAAGAGAGTCAGTGAGAGGTAGAAAGTATATAGAGGTAGACAGAAAGAATGGAGAAACAGTAAGAGGTAGAAAGATCTAGAGGAAGGTAGAACAAAGGAGGCACAGTAAATGGTAGAAATATATAAAGGTAGGCAGAAAAATTGTAGAGACAGTAAGAATTAGAAAGATCTACAGTTAAGTAGAAAAACATAGGAAAACAGACAGAGGTAGAAAGATAGAAAGGAAATGTAAAGAGTGGGAGGTAGAAGGATCTAAAGGAAGTCAGAATAAAAGGCAGACACAGTAAGAGGTAGAATATTAGAGGTAGAGAGAACAAAAGGGAGACACAGTAAGAAGAAGAAAAGATCTAAAGATAGGCAAAAGCAAATGTAGACACAGTAAGAGGTAGAAAAATATAGAGGTAGGCAAAACAAAAAGTAGAAACAGTAAAAGGTAGAAGAAGTAGGAGGTAGAAAGGTTTAGGGGTAGGCAGAACAAGAGGTAGAAACAGTCTTAGGTAGAAAGATATATATTATAGGAGTAGCTAGGCAGAAGTAGTAGAAGAAGGAGTAGTTAGGCAGTTAGGTAGAAGCAGTAAGAGGTAGAATAATAGAGAAATAGGGAGAAACAGTGAGAGGTAGAAACAGTAAGAGGTAAAAACAGAAGAGGTAGAAAGATGTATACGAGAAGGTAACCAAAGAAAACGGGACTAGTAGTAAGAAATAGAAAGGTCAAAAGGTAGGCAGAACAAAAAGGAGAATCATTAAGAGGTAGAAAATATATAAGTAGACAGAATAAGAGAGATAATCAATAGGATGTAGAAAGATCTAGAGGTACAAAGAACAACAGGGAGAAACTGAAAGAGGTAGATATATATATACAAGTAGACAGAACGAAAGGGGGAAACAGTAGGAGGTAGAAATATCTAGCGGTAGGCAGAACATGGGAGAAACAGAAAAGGTAGACTCAGTAAAAGGTAGACAAATATATGCGGGTAAGCAGATAAAGTGAAATGTAGAAACAGTAAGAGGTAGAAAGATCTAGAGGTAGGCAGAAATAAGGGAAAAAAAGTAAGAGTTAGAAACAGTAAGAGGTAGAAAGATATTTACGGGTGGGTAGGCCGAGGAAATTATAGAAAAAATTAATAGGTAGAAACAGTAGGAGGTAGAAATAGTAGGAGATCAAATGATATAATGGAAATATATAGAGGTAGGCAGAACATAGGGAGAAACAGTAAGAGGTAGGAAGCTATACAGGTAGGCAGAAAAAAGGAGAAACAGTAAGAGGTACAATCAGTAAGAGGTAGAAAGATAGGGAGGTAGGCTGTACAAAAGTGAGAAGCAGTAAGAGGTAGAAAGATGGGGAGAAATAGTAAAAGGTAAAAACATACAGAGGTAGGCAAAACACAGGGTGGAAACAATAAGGGGTATAAAGAACTAAAGGGAGAAACAGTACGAGGTAAAAATATATGTAGGTAGGCAGAATAAAAGGGAGAAACAGTAACAAGTATATCCAGAGGTAGGAAGAACAAGAGAAACAAAGGCTTAAAGGTAGAAATATCTAGAGGTAGGCAGAAATAAAGGAAGAAACAATAAGAGGTAGGCAGAACAAAAGAGAGAAACAGTAAGAGGTAGAAAGAGCTAGAGGTAGTCAGAACACAAGGGAGAAACAGTAAGAGGTAGAATGATATAAAAATAGGCAGACCAAAAGGGAGAAACAGTGGGAGGCAAAAACAATAAGAGGTAGAAAGATGTAGAGGTAGGAAGAAAAATAGGAAGAAACAGTAAGAGGTAGAACGATATATACAAGTAGGTGGCAGAGCAAAAAGGTTGAGACAGTAAGAGTTAGAAAGATATATAGGTAGTCAGGACAGAAGGTAGAAACAGTAAGAGGTAGAACAAGTAGGAGGTAGAATTATATATACGAATAGGCAGGCAGAGAAAAAGGGAGAAACATTAAAATATGTTGAAAAAGTAAGAGGTAGAAAGATATAGAGGTAGGAAGAACAATAGGTAGAAATAGTAAGAGGTAGAAATATATATATACAAGTAGGTAGGGAAAGCAGAAGGTAGACAAAATAAGAGGTAGGAAGATATAGAGTTACGGTGACCAAAGGTAGAAACCGTAAGAAGTAGAAACAGTAGGAGGAAAATACAGTTAGAGGTAGAAACAGCAAGAGGTACAAATATATACACGAGTAGGTAGGCAGAGCAAAACGTAGAAACAGTCAGAGGTGGAAACATTAAGAAGAAGACAAATTTAGAGGTAGGCTGAACTAAAGGGATAAACAGCACGAGGAAGAACGATTTAGAGGTAGAGAGAACACAGGGAAACAGTAGGAGGTGGAGAGATGAAGAGGTAGACAGAACAAAAGGTAGAAACAGTAGGAGGTAGAAACGGTAATATGTAGAAAGATCTACAGGCAGGCAGAACAAAAGGGAGAAACAGTAAGACGTAGGGAGATCGAGAGGTAGAGAGATCTAGATGTAGGAAGAACAAAAGCGGAAAACAGTAAGAGGTAGAAAGACGTAGAGGTAGGCAAAACAAAAAGGAGAAACAGTAAGAGGTAAAAAGATATAGAGGTAGGCAGAACTAAAGATAAGATAAGTAAGAGGTAGAAAGTCATAGTTGCGAGAAAATTAAAAAGGAAGAAACGGTAAGAGGTAGAAAGATCTAGAGGTAGACAGAAACAAGGTAGAACAAGTAGAATGTGAAGAGATAAAGGCAGTCTAAACAAAAGATAAAAATGTCAGAGGTAGAAACAGGAAGATGTAGAAAGATCTAGAGGTAGGCTGAACAAAAGGTAGAAACATAAAGAGGTAGACAGATATAGAAATATGGAGAACAAACAGTAAGAGGTAGAAAGATACAGTGGTAAACAGAACAAGAGAGAATAAGTAAGAGGTAAAATGATCAAGAGGTAGGCAGAATAAAGGGAAAAACAGTAGGAGGTAGAAAGATATAGAGGTAGGCAGAAAAGAAGTAGAAAGGCATAGAGGTAGGTAGAACAATAGGTATAAACAGCAGGAGGTAGAAAGATATATACAAGTAGGTTGGGAGAGCATAATGCAGAAACAGGAAGAGGTAGAAACATCTAGAGGTAGAAAGAACAAATGGTATAAGCAGTGGAGGTAGAAATAGTAAGATATGGAAAGATCGAGAGGTAAGCAGATCAGTAGGTAGAAACAGTAGGAGGTAGAGACAGTTGGGGGTAGAACAGTAGGAGGTAGAACCAGTAGGAGGTAGACAGGTAGGAGGTAGACAGTAGGAGGTAAAGAGATAAATACGAGTATGCAGGCAGAGCAAAAAGTACAAACAGTAAAAGGTAGAAATCATAAGAGTTAGAAACAGTAAGAGGTAGAAAGATCTACAGGCATGCAGAAAAAAAGGCAGAAACAGTAAGAGGTAGAAATATATAGAAGTAGGCAGAAGAACGGTAAAAACAATAAGAGGTAGAAAGATATAGAGGTAGGTAGAATCAGTAAGAGGTAGGCAGAACAAAAGGGAGGAAGAGTGAGAAGTACAAGGATCTAGAGCAAAGAAGATCAAAAGGTAGAAAATGTAAAAAGTAGAAACAGTAAGAGGTAGGAAGATATAGAGGTAGGCAGAACAAATGGGGGGAAACAGAAAGAGTTAGAAATATATAGAAGTAGGCAGAACAAAAGGGTAGAAACAAAAATAGATAAAAAGGTGTAGAGGTAGGGAGAAAAAAAGGTAAAACAGTAAGAGGTAGAAAGATATAGAAGTAGGCAGAACCAATGGTAGAATCAGTAAGAGGTAGAATGATCAAGAGGTGAGCAGAACAAAGGGGAGGAAGAATAAGAGGTACAAGGATCTAGAGGTAAGAAGATCAAACGGTAGAAAACGTAAGAGGTAGCAACAGTAAGAGGTAGGAAGATATAGAGGTAGGCAGAACAAAAGGGAGAAAGAGTAAGAGGTAGGCATAGCAAAAGGGAGAAACAGAAAGAGGTAGAAATATATAGAGTAGGCAGAAAAGGGTAGAAACAAAAATAGATAAAAAGGTGTAGAGGTAGGGAGAACAAAAGGTAGAAACAGTAAGAGGTAGAAAGATATAGAGGTAGGCAGAACAAAATGGAGAAACATTAAGAGGTAGAAAGGTGTAGAAGTAGGCAGAGCAAAGGTAGAAACAATAAGAGGTAGGAAGATATAGAGGTAGGTAGAATCAGTAAGAGGTAGAATGATCAAGAGGTAGACAGAACAAAATGGAGGAAGAGTAAGAGGTAAAAGGATCAAAAGGTAGAAAACGTAAGAGGTAGAAACAGTAAGAGGTAGGAAGATATAGAGGTAGGCAGAACAAAAGGGAGAAACAGTAAGAGGTTAAAAGATATAGAGGTAGGAACAGTAAAAGGTAGAGTGATAGAGGTAGGCAGAATGCAAGGTTAAATGAGTAAGAGCTAGAAACAGTAAGAGGTAGAAAAGTCTTGAGGGCAGAGCAAAAAGGAGAAACGATAAGGGTTAAGCAGATCTAGAGGTATGCAGAACAATAGGTAGAAATAGTAGGAGGTAGAAATAGTAAGAGGTAGAAATTGTAAGAGGTATTAATAGTAAGAGGTGGAAATACTAAGAGGTAGAAACAGTAAGAGGTAGAATTAGTAAGAGGTAGAAATAGTAAGAGGTAGTAGCAGTAAGAGGTAGAAACAGTAAGAGGTAGAAACAGTAAGAGGTAGACATAGTAAGAGGTAGAAGCAGTAAGAGGTAGAAGCAGTAAGAGGTAGAAATAGTAAGTGGTAGAAACAGTAAGATGTAGAAACAGTAAGAGGTAAAAATAGTAAGAGGTAGAAACAGTAAGAGGTAGATACAGTAAGAGGTAGAAGCAGTAAGAGGTAGAAATAGTAAGAGGTAGAAACAGTAAGAGGTAGAAATAGTAAGAGGTAGAAATAGTAAGAGGTAGAAATAGCAAGAGGTAGAAACAGTAAGAGGTAGAAACAGTAAGAGGTAGAAACAGTAAGAGGTAGAGAGGTATATACAAGTAGGTAAGCAGAGAAATAGGGAGAAATGGTAAGAGGCAGAAAAATCAAAAGGTACGCTGAACAAAACGGTGATCAGTATGAGGTAGAAAGATTTAGAGGTAAACGGAACAAAAGGTTGAAGTAGTAAAAGGTAGAAATATATAGAGGTAGGCAGAAAAGAAGTAGAAAGGCATAGAGGTAGGTAGAACAATAGGTATAAACAGCAGGAGGTAGAAAGATATATACAAGTAGGTTGGGAGAGCATAATGCAGAAACAGGAAGAGGTAGAAACATCTAGAGGTAGAAAGAACAAATGGTATAAGCAGTGGAGGTAGAAATAGTAAGATATGGAAAGATCGAGAGGTAAGCAGATCAGTAGGTAGAAACAGTAGGAGGTAGAGACAGTTGGGGGTAGAACAGTAGGAGGTAGATAGGTAGGAGGTAGACAGTAGGAGGTAAAGAGATAAATACGAGTATGTAGGCAGAGCAAAAAGTACAAACAGTAAAAGGTAGAAATCATAAGAGTTAGAAACAGTAAGAGGTAGAAAGATCTACAGGCATGCAGAAAAAAAGGCAGAAACAGTAAGAGGTAGAAATATATAGAAGTAGGCAGAAGAACGGTAAAAACAATAAGAGGTAGAAAGATATAGAGGTAGGTAGAATCAGTAAGAGGTAGGCAGAACAAAAGGGAGGAAGAGTGAGAAGTACAAGGATCTAGAGCAAAGAAGATCAAACGGTAGAAAATGTAAAAAGTAGAAACAGTAAGAGGTAGGAAGATATAGAGGTAGGCAGAACAAATGGGGGGAAACAGAAAGAGTTAGAAATATATAGAAGTAGGCAGAACAAAAGGGTAGAAACAAAAATAGATAAAAAGGTGTAGAGGTAGGGAGAAAAAAAGGTAAAACAGTAAGAGATAGAAAGATATAGAAGTAGGCAGAACCAATGGTAGAATCAGTAAGAGGTAGAATGATCAAGAGGTGAGAAGAACAAAGGGGAGGAAGAATAAGAGGTACAAGGATCTAGAGGTAAGAAGATCAAACGGTAGAAAACGTAAGAGGTAGCAACAGTAAGAGGTAGGAAGATATAGAGGTAGGCAGAACAAAAGGGAGAAAGAGTAAGAGGTAGGCATAGCAAAAGGGAGAAACAGAAAGAGGTAGAAATATATAGAAGTAGGCAGAAAAGGGTAGAAACAAAAATAGATAAAAAGGTGTAGAGGTAGGGAGAACAAAAGGTAGAAACAGTAAGAGGTAGAAAGATATAGAGGTAGGCAGAACAAAATGGAGAAACATTAAGAGGTAGAAAGGTGTAGAAGTAGGCAGAGCAAAGGTAGAAACAATAAGAGGTAGGAAGATATAGAGGTAGGTAGAATCAGTAAGAGGTAGAATGATCAAGAGGTAGGCAGAACAAAATGGAGGAAGAGTAAGAGGTAAAAGGATCTAAAGGTAAGAAGATCAAAAGGTAGAAAACGTAAGAGGTAGAAACAGTAAGGGGTAGGAAGATATAGAGGTAGGCAGAACAAAAGGGAGAAACAGTAAGAGGTTAAAAGATATAGAGGTAGGAACAGTAAAAGGTAGAGTGATAGAGGTAGGCAGAACGCAAGGTTAAATGAGTAAGAGCTAGAAACAGTAAGAGGTAGAAAAGTCTTGAGGGCAGAGCAAAAAGGAGAAACGATGAGGGTTAAGCAGATCTAGAGGTATGCAGAACAATAGGTAGAAATAGTAGGAGGTAGAAATAGTAAGAGGTAGAAATTGTAAGAGGTATTAATAGTAAGAGGTGGAAATACTAAGAGGTAGAAACAGTAAGAGGTAGAAATAGTAAGAGGTAGTAGCAGTAAGAGGTAGAAACAGTAAGAGGTAGAAACAGTAAGAGGTAGACATAGTAAGAGGTAGAAGCAGTAAGAGATAGAAATAGTAAGAGGTAGAAACAGTAAGAGGTAGAAACAGTAAGAGGTAAAAATAGTAAGAGGTAGAAACAGTAAGAGGTAGAAACAGTAAGAGGTAGAAACAGTAAGAGGTAGAAGCAGTAAGAGGTAGAAGCAGTAAGAGGTAGAAATAGTAAGAGGTAGAAACAGTACGAGGTAGAAATAGTAAGAGGTAGAAATAGTAAGAGGTAGAAACAGTAAGAGGTAGAAACAGTAAGAGGTTGAAACAGTAAGGGTAGAGAGGTATATACAAGTAGGTAAGCAGAGAAATAGGGAGAAATGGTAAGAGGCAGAAAAATCAAAAGGTACGCTGAACAAAACGGTGATCAGTATGAGGTAGAAAGATTTAGAGGTAAACGGAACAAAAGGTTGAAGTAGTAAAAGGTAGAAATATATAGAGGTAGGCAGAACAAAATGGAGAAACAGTAAGAGGAAGAAAGATCTAGAGGAAGGCAGAACACAGGGAGAAATAGTAAGAAGTAGAAAGATCTAGAGCTATGGAGAACAAAAAGGAGAAATAGAAGGAGGTAAACAAATCTAGAGGTAGGCATAACTTAAGGAAGAAACGGTAATAGGTAGAAAAATAAAAATAGGCAGAACAAAAATAGAAACAGTAAGGGGTAGAAACAGTAAGATGTAGAAAGATAATAAATGTAGGAAGAATGAAAGCCAAGGACAACAAGAGGTAGAAACAGTAAAGATAAACAATAGTAAGAAGAAAACGGAGAAACAGTAGGAGATAGAGAGATCAAAAGGTAGATAAAACAAAGGGTGGAAACAGTAAGAGGTAAAAAGATATAGAGGTGGGCAGACAGAATATAAGAGATAAACAGTAAGAAGTAGAAACAGTAAAGGGTAAAAAGATATAGAGGTAGGCAGAATATAAGATAGAAACAGTAAGAAGTAGACACAGTAAGAGGTAGAAAAGTATAGAGGTAGGCAGAACAAAAGGTAGAATCAGTAAGAGGAAGGAAGATCTAGAGGTAGGCAGAATATAAGGGAGAAACAGTAAGAGGTAGAAATAGTAAGAGGAAGAGAGGTAAAAAGGTAGGCAAAACAAAAGGTAGAATCAGTAAGGAAGGAAGATCGAGAGGTAGGCAGAATATAAGGGAGAAACAGTAAGAAGTAGAAACAGTAAGAGGTAAAAAGATAATTATAAAGGTAGGCAAAACAAAGTGTAGAATCAGTAAGAGGTAGAGAGATAGTAACAAGTAGATAGGCAGAGCAAACAGTAAAAACAGTATGAGGCAGAATTATAATTATATACACGAAACGGTAGGGTGAGCAAAGGTAGAAACAGTAAGAGGTAAGAAATTATAAAGGTAGGCAGAACAAATGGAGAAAACCGGAAGAGGTAGTAAAATATAGAGGTAGAGAAAGCAAAAGGTAGAAAGATATATACAGGTAGGCAAAACAAAGGGGAGAAACAATAAGAGGTAGAAACAGTAGGAGGTAGAAAGATATAGAGGTATGTAAAACAAAAGGTAGAATCAGTGAGAGGTAGAAACAGTGAGAGGTAGAAACAGTAAGAGGTAGAAATAGTAAGAGGTAGAAACAGTAGGAGGTAGAAATAGTAAGAGGTAGAAACAGTAAGAGGTAGAAATAGCAGGAGGTAGAAACAGTAAGAGATAGAAACAGTAAGAGGTAGAAACAATAAGAGGTAGAAAGATATAGAGGTTGGCAGGTCAAAAGGAAGAAACAGTAAGAGATGGAAACAGTAAGAGATGGAAACAGTAAGAGGTAGATACATGTAGACGTAAGCAGAACACAAGAGAGAAACAGTAGGTAGAAAGATCTAGAGGTAGGCAGAAAAAAAATCTGAAACAGTAAGAGGTAGAACAATATAGAGGTAGATTGGACAGGAGGTAGAAAGAGTAAGTGGTAGACAAGTATATAGGTATGCAAGACAAGAAATAGAAACAGTAGGAGGTAGAAAGGAAGGCAGAACAGAGGGGAGAAAGTGTAGGAGGTAGAATGCTATAGAGGTAGGTAGAATAAAACAGTAAGAGGTAGAAAGATATAAAGGTAGGCAGAACAAAAAGCTGAAACAGTAAGAGGTAGATAGAGTGAAAGGTAGAGAAATATAGAGGTAGGAAGATCTATAGGTAGGCAGAACAAAAGGGAGAAACAGTAAGAGGTAGAAAGATCTAAAGTTAGGCAAAGAAAAGGTAGACATAATAAGAGGTAAAACAGTATGAAGTAGAAAATATAGAGGTAGGCAGAACAAAATGGAGAAACAGTAAGAATTAGAAACAGTTTGAGGTAGAATGGTTAGAGGTAGGAAGAACAAAAGGTAGAAACAATAATAGGTAGAAAGATATATAGGAGTAGTTAGGCAGAGCAAAATAGAAAAGCTGTAAAAGGTAGAAAAATAGAGAAGTAGGCAGAACAAGAGAGAGAAACAGTAAGAGATGGAAAGATATAGAGGTAGTAACAAAATTAAGAAACAGTAAAAGGTAGAAAGATCTAGAGGTAGGCAGAACAAAAGGAACAAACGGTAAGAGGTAGAAACAGTAGGAGGTCAAAATGTTCTAGAGGTAGAAAGAAGAAAAGGGAGAAACAATAGTAGGTAGAAAGATTTAGAGGTGGGCAGAAGACTAGAGAGAAACAGTAAGGAGTAAAAACAGTAAGAGGTAAAACAGAAGAAGTAGAAAGACATATACGAATAGGTAGCCAGAGAAAACGGTACTTACAAAAATAGGTAGAACAAGTAAGAGATAGAGAGGTCAAAGTTTAGGGAGAATAAGAAGGAGAAACATTAAGTGGTAGAAAAATATATAAGTAGACAGAAGAACAGAGAGAAAGAGTTGGAGGTAGAAAGATCAACAGGGAGAAACAGAAATAAGTAGAAAGATGTAGAGGTAGCCAGAAAAAAGGGTAGAAACAGGAAAAAAGTAGAAACAGTAAGAGGCAGAAACAGTGAGAGGTTGAAAAAGTAAGAGGTAGAAACAGGAAGAGGTAGAAACAGTAAGAGGTAGAAACAGGAAAAGTAGAAACAGTAAGAGGTAGAAAGATATATACAAGTAGGTAAGCAAAACAAAGGGAAGAAACAGTAAGAGGTAGAAACAGTAAGAGGTAGAAAATGTAAGAGGTAGAAACAGTAAGAGGTAGAAACAGGAAAAAAGTAGAAACAGTAAGAGGTAGAAACAGTAAGAGGTAGAATCAGTAAGAGGTAGAAACAGTAAGAGATAGAAACAGGTAAGAGGTAGAAACAGTAAGAGGTAGAAACAGTAAGAGGTAGAATCAGTAATAGGTAGAAACAGAAAGAGGTAGAAAGATGTAGAGGTAGGCAGGTCAAAAGGAATAAACAGTAAGAGGTAAAAACAGTAAGAGGTAGATAAAGCTAGACGTAAGCAGAACACAAGAGAGAAATAGTAGGTAGAAAGATCTAGAGGTAGGCAGAACACACATCTGAAACAGTAAGAGATAGAACAATATAGAGGTAGTTCGGACAGGAGGTAGAACATGTAAGAGGTAGAACAATATATAGGTAGGCAGGACAAGAAGTAGAAACAGTACGAGGTAGAAAGGTTGGAAGAACAAAGGGGATAAACTGTAGGAGGTAGAATGATATAGAGGTAGGTAGAACAAAAAAAGAGGTAGAAAGTTATATAGGTACGCAGAACAAAAGGTAGATACAGTAAGAGGTAGAAACAGTGAAAGGTAGATAAATATAGAGGTAGGAAGATATATAGATAGGCAGAACAAAAGGGAGAAACAGTAAGAGGTAGAAAGATCTAAAGCTAGGCAAAGAAAAGGTAGACATAGTAAGAGGTAAAACAGTATGAGGTAGAAAAATATAGAGGTAGGCAGAACAAAGTGGAGAAACAGTTAGAATTAGAAACAGTTTGATGTAGAATAGTTAGAGGTAGGAAGAGCAAAAGGTAGAAACAATAATAGGTAGAAAGATATATAGGAGTAGTTAGGCAGAGCAAAATAGAAAAGCTGTAAAAGGTAGAAAAATAGAGAAGTAGGCAGAACAAGAGAGAGAAACAGTAAGAGATGGAAAGATATAGAGGTATTAACAAAATTAAGAAACAATAAAAGGTAGAAAGATCTAGAGGTAGGCAGAACAAAAGGAACAAACGGTAAGAGGTAGAAACAGTAGGTCAAAATGTTCTAGAGGTAGAAAGAAGAAAAGGGAGAAACAATAGTAGGTAGAAAGATTTAGAGGTGGGCAGAAGACTAGAGAGAAACAGTAAGGAGTAAAAACAGTAAGAGGTAAAACAGAAGAAGTAGAAAGACATATACGAATAGGTAGCCAGAGAAAACGGTACTTACAAAAATAGGTAGAACAAGTAAGAGATAGAGAGGTCAAAGTTTAGGGAGAATAAGAAGGAGAAACATTAAGTGGTAGAAAAATATATAAGTAGACAGAAGAACAGAGAGAAAGAGTTAGAGGTAGAAAGAACAACAGGGAGAAACAGAAATAAGTAGAAAGATGTAGAGGTAGCCAGAAAACAGGGTAGAAACAGAAAAAAAGTAGAAACAGTAAGAGGTAGAAACAGTGAGAGGTTGAAAAAGTAAGAGGTAGAAACAGGAAGAGGTAGAAACAGTAAGAGGTAGAAAGATATATACAAGTAGGTAAGCAAAACAAAGGGGAGAAACAGTAAGAGGTAGAAACAGTGAGAGGTAGAAAAAGTAAGAGGTAGAAACAGTAAGAGGTAGAAACAGGAAAAAAGTAGAAACAGTAAGAGGTAGAAACAGTAAGAGGTAGAATCAGTAAGAGGTAGAAACAATAAGAGATAGAAACAGGTAAGAGGTAGAAACAGTAAGAGGTAGAAACAGTAAGAGGTAGAAACAGTAAGAGGTAGAAAAATTAAGAGGTAGAATCAGTAATAGGTAGAAACAGAAAGATGTAGAGGTAGGCAGGTCAAAAGGAATAAACAGTAAGAGGTAGAAACAGTAAGAGGTAGATAAAGCTAGACGTAAGCAGAACACAAGAGAGAAATAGTAGGTAGAAAGGTCTAGAGGTAGGCAGAACACACATCTGAAACAGTAAGAGATAGAACAATATAGAGGTAGATTGGACAGGAGGTAGAACATGTAAGAGGTAGAACAATATATAGGTAGGCAGGACAAGAAGTAGAAACAGTAGGAGGTAGAAAGGTTGGAAGAACAAAGGGGATAAACTGTAGGAGGTAGAATGATATAGAGGTAGGTAGAAGAAAAAAAAGTAGAAAGTTATATAGGTACGCAGAACAAAAGGTAGATACAGTAAGAGGTAGAAACAGTGAAAGGTAGATAAATATAGAGGTAGGAAGATATATAGATAGGCAGAACAAAATGGAGAAACAGTAAGAATTAGAAACAGTTTGAGGTAGAATGGTTAGAGGTAGGAAGAACAAAAGGTAGAAACAATAATAGGTAGAAAGATATATAGGAGTAGTTAGGCAGAGCAAAATAGAAAAGCTGTAAAAGGTAGAAAAATAGAGAAGTAGGCAGAACAAGAGAGAGAAACAGTAAGAGATGGAAAGATATAGAAGTAGTAACAAAATTAAGAAACAGTAAAAGGTAGAAAGATCTAGAGGTAGGCAGAACAAAAGGAACAAACGGTAAGAGGTAGAAACAGTAGGAGGTCAAAATGTTCTAGAGGTAGAAAGAAGAAAAGGGAGAAACAATAGTAGGTAGAAAGATTTAGAGGTGGGCAGAAGACTAGAGAGAAACAGTAAGGAGTAAAAACAGTAAGAGGTAAAACAGAAGAAGTAGAAAGACATATACGAATAGGTAGCCAGAGAAAACGGTACTTACAAAAATAGGTAGAACAAGTAAGAGATAGAGAGGTCAAAGTTTAGGGAGAATAAGAAGGAGAAACATTAAGTGGTAGAAAAATATATAAGTAGACAGAAGAACAGAGAGAAAGAGTTGGAGGTAGAAAGAACAACAGGGAGAAACAGAAATAAGTAGAAAGATGTAGAGGTAGCCAGAAAACAGGGTAGAAACATTAACAAAGTAGAAACAGTAAGAGGTAGAAACAGTGAGAGGTTGAAAAAGTAAGAGGTAGAAACAGGAAGAGGTAGAAACAGTAAGAGGTAGAAACGTAAGAGTAGGAAAGATATATACAAGTAGGTAAGCAAAACAAAGGGGAGAAACAGTAGGAGGTAGAAACAGTGAGAGATAGAAAAAGTAAGAGGTAGAAACAGTAAGAGGTAGAAACAGGAAAAAGTAGAAACAGTAGGAGGTGGAAACAGTAAGAGGTAGAATCAGTAAGAGGTAGAAACAGGTAAGAGGTAGAAACAGTAAGAGGTAGAAACAGTAAGAGGTAGAAACAGTAAGAGGTAGAAAAAATTAAGATGTAGAATCAGTAATAGGTAGAAACAGAAAGAGGTAGAAAGATGTAGAGGTAGGCAGGTCAAGAGGAATAAACAGTAAGAGGTAGAAACAGTAAGAGGTAGATAAAGCTAGACGTAAGCAGAACATAAGAGAGAAATAGTAGGTAGAAAGGTCTAGAGGTAGGCAGAACACACATCTGAAACAGTAAGAGATAGAACAATATAGAGGTAGTTCGGACAGGAGGTAGAACATGTAAGAGGTAGAACAATATATAGGTAGGCAGGACAAGAAGTAGAAACAGTAGGAGGTAGAAAGGTTGGAAGAACAAAGGGGATAAACTGTAGGAGGTAGAATGATATAGAGGTAGGTAGAAAAAAAATAGAAAGTTATATAGGTACGCAGAACAAAAGGTAGATACAGTAAGAGGTAGAAACAGTGAAAGGTAGATAAATATAGAGGTAGGAAGATATATAGATAGGCAGAACAAAAGGGAGAAACAGTAAGAGGTAGAAAGATCTAAAGCTAGGCAAAGAAAAGGTAGACATAGTAAGAGGTAAAACAGTATGAGGTAGAAAAATATAGAGGTAGGCAGAACAAAATGGAGAAACAGTAAGAATTAGAAACAGTTTGAGGTAGAATGGTTAGAGGTAGGAAGAACAAAAGGTAGAAACAATAATAGGTAGAAAGATATATAGGAGTAGTTAGGCAGAGCAAAATAGAAAAGCTGTAAAAGGTAGAAAAATAGAGAAGTAGGCAGAACAAGAGAGAGAAACAGTAAGAGATGGAAAGATATAGAAGTATAAACAAAATTGAGAAACAGTAAAAGGTAGAAAGATCTAGAGGTAGGCAGAACAAAAGGAACAAACGGTAAGAGGTAGAAACAGTAGGAGGTCAAATGTTCTAGAGGTAGAAAGAACAAAAGGGAGACACAATAGTAGGTACACAGATTTAGAGGTGGGCAGAAGACTAGAGAGAAACAGCAAGGGGTAAAACAGTAAGAGGTAAAAACAGAAGAAGTAGAAAGGCACATACGAAGAGGTAGCCAGAGAAAATGGTACTTACAGAGAGAGGTAGAAAAGGTAAGAGATAGAAAGGTCAAAGTTTAGGGAGAATAAGAAGGAGAAACATTAAGTGGTAGAAAAATATATAAGTAGACAGAAGAACAGAGAGAAAGAGTTGGAGGTGGAAAGAACAACAGGGAGAAACAGAAATAAGTAGAAAGATGTAGAGGTAGCCAGAAAACAGGGTAGAAACAGGAAGAGGAAGGAATAATTATATGTAGGTAGGCAGAGCAAAAGGTACAATAAGTATGGAGTAGAAACAGAAAGAGGTAGAACGATCTAGAAGTAGGCAGAGGAAAAGGTAAAACAGCAATACGTAGAAACAGAAAGAGGTAGAAAGATATATACAAATAGGTAGGCAGAGCAAAAGGTAGAAGCAGTAAGATTTAGAAACAGTAATATGTAGAAAGATCTAGAGGTATGCTCAAAAATAAGAGTAGAAACTGTAAGAGGTAGAATAATATATAGGTAAGGAGAAGAAAAGGTAGACACAGTAAGAGGTAGAAACAAAAAGAGGTAGAAAAAGTAAGAGGGAGAAAGATATTGAGATAGGCAGAACAAACGGGAGAAAAGTAAGAGGTAGAAACAGTACGAGGTAGAAATAGTGAGAGGTAGAAATAGTAAGAGGTAGAAATGGTAAGAGGTAGAAACAGTAAGAGGTAGAAATAGTAGGAGGTAGAAATAGTAAGAAATGGAAACAGCAAGAGGTAGAAATATATATACATGATCATTTTGGTTGAGCAAAATGTAGAAATAGTAAGAGGTAGAAATGGTAAGACGTAGAATGGTTTAGAGGTAGGCAGAAAAAAAAGTAGAGACGGTATGAGGTAGAATGATATAGAGGTAAGCAAAACAAAAGAGAGAAACAGTAAGAGGTCGAAAAAGGAGGTAGAAACAGTAAGAGAAAGAAAGATCTAGAGGTAGACAAAACAAAAGGGAGAAACATTGAGAGGTAGACACAGATAGAGGTATAAAGATATATAAGTAGGCAGAACAAAAGGGGGAAACAGTAAGGGGTAGAAATATCTAGTAGAAGGCAGAACCAAAATGGAAGGAAAATCTATACGAGGTAGAAAGATAATATATACAAGTAGGTAGGGAGAACAAAAGATAGAAAGACTAAGAGGTAGACAAAGTAAGAGGTAGAAATATCTAGAGGTAGACAGAACAAAGGGGGAAAATAGTAAGAGGTAGAAATGTCTAGAGGTAGGCAGAGCAAAAAAAAAGAAACCGTAAGAGGTAGAGAGATATAGAGGTTGAGAGAACAAATGGTAGAAACAGTAAGAGGTCGAAAAATATGTAAGAGTAGGTAGAAACAGTAAGATGTAGACAGAACAAAAGGTAGCAAGAATAAATGGAAGAAATAGTAAGAGGTAGAAGATCTAGAAGAAGGCAGAATAAAAGAGAGAAACAGTAAGAGGTAGGAACAGTAAGACGTAGAAACAGTAAGAGGTTGAAAGATAGAGGTAGAACAAAAGGCAAAAACAGTAAGAGGAAAAACAGTAAGAGGTAGAGAGTCCTAGAGGTAGCCAGAACAAAGGGGAGAAACAGTAAGAGGTAGAAAGATTGGAAGGTATTCAGAACAAAAATGTAAACAGTAAGAGGTGGAATGATCAAGAAGTAGGTAGAACAAAAGGTAGAAACAGTAGAAGGTAGAAACAGTAAGCAGTAGAAATAGTAGAAGGTAGAAACAGTAAGCGGTATAAACAGTAGGAGGTAGAAAAATCAACAGGTAGGCTTAACAAAAGCTAGAAACAATATGAGGTAGAAAGATATAGAGGAGGCAGAAAACATGTAGACACATTAAGAAGTAGAATGGTCCAGAGGTAGACAGAACAAAAGGTAGAAACAGAAAGATGTAGAAAAAGAAAAAGGGTAGAGAGATAATATTATAGAGGTGAGAATAACAAAAGGGAAAACAGTAAGAGCTAGAAATCTATAGAGGTAGACGGAACAAAAGGGAGTAACAGGAAGAGTAAGAAAGATATATAGGGAGAACAAAACGGAGTAACAGAAAGAGGTAGAATGGTTTGGAAGTAGACAGAATATAAGGTAAAAATAGTAGGAGGTAGAAACAGTAACTGGTAGAAAGTTTTAGAAGTAGGGGAAACAAAAAGGAGAAACCTGGAAAAGGTAGAAAGCTTTAGAGTTAGGAAGAACAAAATAAGAGGTATAAAGAAACAGAGGTAGGAAAAATAAAAGGGAGAAAGAGTAAAAGTTAGACAAATATTGAAAGATCTAGAGGTAGTCAGAAAAAGGTAAAACAGTAAGAGGTAGAAACAGTGGGAGGTAGAAAAATATATACGAGTAGGTAGGCAGAGTAAAAGATAGAAACAGTAGGAGGTAGACAGCTCTAGAGGAAGGGGAACAAAAAGTAGAGACTTGGTAGAGGTAGAAAGATATAGAGGTAGGAAGATCAGAAGGTTGAACAAGTAAGACCTACAAAGATACATAGATAAGGAGAATAAAAAGAAGAAACAGTATGAGGTAGAAAGATATAGAGGTAGGCAAAACAAGAGGTGGGAAACAGTAAGAGGTAGAAAGATATAGAGGTAGGCAAAACAAAGGGAGAAACAATATGAGGTAGAAACACGTATAGGTAGTTAGAATAAACGGGAGAAACAGTAAGAGGTAGAATCAGTAAAGGTAGAAACATCAAGAGGTAGGCAGAACACAAGGTAGAAACAGTAAGAGGTAGAAACAGTAAGAGGTAGAAACAGTAAGAGTTAGAAACAGTAAGAGGTAGAAACAGTAAGAGGTAGAAACAGTAAGAGGTAGAAAGATAAAAAGATACAGATAACATAAGGGAGAAACAGTAAGAGGTAGACGGATATAAAGGTTGACAGAACTAAAGGTAGAAACAAAAATGGTAGAAAGTTATAATTAGAAGAAAAATTAGCCAGAGAATAAGGTAGAAGTAGTAAGGGGTAGAGAGATCTAGAGGTAGGCAAAATAAAAAGGAGAAACAGTAATTGGTAGAAAGATATAGAGGTAGATATGACAAGATAGAAACAATAAGTGGTAGAAAGATATTGAGGGAGAGAGAACAAAAGAGAGAAACCGTAATAGGTAGAAAATATAGAGGTAGGCAGAATGAAAGATTGACAATAGTAAAAGGGAGAAAGATCTAAGGGTAGGCAGATCGAGACTTGGAAATAGTAAGAAGTAGAAAACTCTAGAAGGAGGCAGAACAAAACGTAGATAAGGTAAGAGGTAGAAGAAGTAAGAGGCAGAAATATATACAGTAGAGGTAGGCAGAACAATAAGGAGAAACAGTAGGAGGTAGAAATATCTAGAGGTATGCATGAACAGGAAGAACTAGTAGGAAGCAGAAAGATCGAGAGTTAGGAAGAGCAAAAGGGAGAAACGGGAAGAGGTAGAGAGATAAAAAGGTAGAGAGAACAAAATGGCGAAACATTAAAAGGTAGAGATATATAGAGGTAGGCAGAACTAAAGATAGAAACAGAAAAAGGTAGCAAGATCTAGAGGTAGGCATAATTAAAGGGATACACAGAGAGAGGGAGAACTAGTAAGAGGTAGAAATATCTAGAGGTAGGCCAAACAAAATGGAGAAACAGTACGAGGTAGAAAGATCTAGAGGTAGGAAGAGCAAAGAAGAGATATAATAAGAGGTAACAGAATATAGAGAGAGCCACAACACAAGAGAGAAACAGTAAGAGGCAGAAAGATTGAGAGGTAGTCAGAACAAAAAGGAAAACAATAAGAGGTAGAAAGGTCTAGAGGTAGGGAGAACAAGAAGTGGAAACAGTAAGAGGTAAACACAGTAGGAGGAAAAAACAGAAAAGGGTAGAAATAGTAGGAGGTAGAAAGATATAGAGGTAGGTTTGACAAAAGTTAGAAACAGTAGGAGGTAGAAAAAGTAAGAGGTAGAAATATATAGAGGAGGCACACAACATGTAGAAACAGTAAGAGGTAAAATTATCTACAGGTAGGCTTAACAAATGGAAAAACAGTAAAAGGTGGAAAAAGAAAGAGGTGTAGAGATATAGAGGTAGGTAAACCAAGAGAGAGAAACAGTAGGAGGCAGAAATCTATAGAGGTAGATAGAACAGAAGGAAAAACAGAAAGAGTAAGACATATCTACAGGGAGAACAGAAACGAGTAACAGAAAGAGGTAGAATGATCTAGAGGTAGACAGAAGCAAGATAAATATAGTAAGAGGTAGAAAGATATTATATATACTAGTAGGTAGGCAGAACAAAAGGGAGAGACAATAAGAGGTAGAAAAACATATAGGTACTTAGAACAAACGGAAGAAACAGTAAGAGGTAGAATCGGTAAAGGTAGAAACATCAACAGGTAGGCAAAATACAAGGTAGAAACAGTAAGAGGTAGAGACTGAGAGGTAGAACCAGGTAGAAACAGTAATAGGTAGCAACAGTAAGAGGTAGACAGATCTCGAGGTAGGCAGAACAAAAAGTTGAACAAAGTAAGAGGGAGAAAGATCTAGAGGTAGGCAGATCAAGACTTGTAAATAGTAAGAGGTAGAAATATATAGAGTGGAGGTAGGTAGAACAAGAAGGAGAAACTGTAAGAGGTATAGAGACATAAAGAAGGCAGAACAAAACAGAGGTAGTAAGAGGTAGAAAGATCTAGAGGTAGGGAGAACTAACGAGAAAAAAGTAAGATGTAGAAAGGTTCAGAGGTTGGGAGAACAGATGGGAAAACTTTTACTAAGTAGAAACAGAAAGAGGCAGAAAGATCTAGAGGTACGCAGCAAAAAAGTAGACACAGTAAGAGGTAGAAATCTATATAAATGGCAGAACAAAGGGTAGAAAGATTAAGAGGTAGAAAGATTAAGAGGTAGAAAGATTAAGAAGTAGAAAGATAAAGAGGTAGAGACATGCATACGAGTAGCTAGCCAGAGCAAAGGGTAAACACAGTAAGAGGTAGAAGGATCTAGAGATAGGCAGAACAAAAGGGAGAAACAGAAAGAGGTAGATAGGTTTAGAGGTAAGCAGAACAAAAGATAAAACTATAAAAGGTAGAAAAAGTAAGAGGAAGACAGATCTAGATGTAAGCAGAACAAAGAGTAATAACCTGAAGAGGTAGAAACAGTAAGAGGAAGAAGGATATATAAGAGTAGGTAGACAAAACAAAAGGTAGAAACAGTAAAAGTAGAGAGATAATAGTGGTAGGCAGAACAAAGAGTAATAACCCTAAGAGGTAGAAAAATATAGAGGTAGGCTGGATAAATGGGTGAAACAGTAAGAGGTAGAAAGATCTAGAGGAAGGGCGAAACAGTAGGAGGTAGGAAGAATAAAAGATTATAACAGTAAGAGGTAGAGGGATCGAGAGGAAGGCTGAACAAAATACAGATACAGTAAGAGGAATTATCTAGAGGTAGGCAGAATATAAGGGGGGAAGTAAGAGGTAGAAAGAGAGGTAGGCAAAACAAGAGATAGAAAGATCTAGAGGTAGGCTGAACAAAAGGGAGGAACAAAAAATGTAAGAAGATTCAGAAGTCATAATTAGAAACATATAGAGGTAGGCACAATTAAAGGGAGTAACAGTAAGAGGTAGAAAGTTATATAGGTAGGCAGAACAAAAGATAGAATCTGTATGAGGTAGCAAGATCTAGAGAGAGGTAGACAGAGCAAAAGGTAGAAACAGTAAGGGGTTGAAAGTTATAGAGGTAGACAGAACAAAAGGGAAAAACAGTAAGTATGAGGTAGATAGATTTAGAGGTAGGCAGAACAAAGGTAGAGAAAGTAAGAAGTAGAAATAGTTGGAGGTAGAAAATTCTACAGCTACGCAGACCAATATTTAGAAACAGTAGTAGGTAGAAAGACCTAGAGTATAAACGGAAAACAAGAGAAGTGAAAAAGTAAGAGGTAGAAAGATCTAGAGGTAGGCAGAAATGGGAAAAACAGTGAGAGGTAGCAAGTTATAGGTGAAGGGAGAACAAAAAGGGAGAAACAGTAAGTGGTAGAAGGAGTAAAGGATATCTTCTTAATCATCATCTTCTACCCTCGAAAACTTACAACATACTAGAGGGTTACTTTTTTCCCTTTTCTTCTTTCATTCGTGTTTTTCTTCCATTTCTGCTTTATCACTATCTTCCCTAGATAACCTATGATGTATTAGAGGGTTAATTTTTTTCCTCTTCTCCTTCTTTTTCATTTTCTATCTCGTCTTCTTCTTAATCAACTTCCCTAGATAACCTATAGCATACTCGAGGGTTACTTTTTTCCCTCTTCTCCTGTTTCTACTTTCTCTTCTGTGTATTTGTTTGTTTTATCTACTTTTTCATCTCTTTTTTTTTTTTTTCATCTACTTTTATCGTCTACTTTATCATCTATTTGTTTGTTTCATATATTTTGTATTCTGTCTATTGGTTTGATTCATCTCTTCTTCTATAATTTATTTTGTCATTTTGTCACACAGGCATAGTATAGACAATGGGAAACGTTGATAAGCATGCAGAGAGAGAGAGAGAGAGAGAGAGAGAGAGAGAGAGAGAGAGAGAGAGAGAGAGAGAGAGAGAGAGAGAGAGAGAGAGAGAGAGAGAGAGAGAGAGAGAGAGAAGAGAGAGAGAGAGAGAGAGAGAGAGAGAGAGAGAGAGAGAGAGAGAGAGAGAGAGAGAGAGAGGGAGGGAGGGGGGGGGTTGAATCATTCGTCATTCGTCACACCGAGAATAGAAACGAAAGACCCGAGAACTGTTTTACGTTTTTTGTCTTTTACTTTTTTTCTGGCTTCATTTCGTGGCTCTTTTCACTGTGTTTAAAAATTATCTACATTGTCAAGAGGGTTTACAGAGATTGTATTTACCCATTTGATTAGTAAAAGTTGATTATAAGTTAAGGGAAATCATCTAATGGTAACCAGAATGTGATGTAAATTACGTCATCGTGCTGAAGGGGTAACAAAAATATAAAATATCGAACGTGTGACGGTGAGTTTGGAAAGTGAAGCTGATGAGAGTATTGGAACGTGACACCCCCCAAAAAAATGAAAAAAAAAATATATATGTTGAGTTTGGCTAAGAGAAAGTTAGTTTGAGTTTTGTGGAGGTACGACATTGTGTTTGTGATATTGTTCTCAAGCCTTCGAGTGAAAAAATGCAATATATGTGTTTTTTCGTCGTAATGTAATTGTTGTATAATAAAACATGTGATATATTTATTTTGGTCATTATGCAATTGTTGAATAATTACAAATGCGATATATTTTCTTTAGTCATACTGCACTTGTTGCATAATAAAACATGTAATATATTTCTTCTTGTCGTAATGCAATATTCGTATAATAAAACACGTGATATATTTATTTGGTCATTATGCAATTGTTGTTTAATTAAAAATGCGATATATTTTTTTGAGTCATAATGCAATTGTCGTTGAATTGTATAACGTGATGGATTTGCTTTTGTTGTAATGCAATTATTGTATAAGGAAAGGTCGTAAATATCATGGAATAATAATTGTTGGGAGGAAAAGAATTGCAGTTGGCAAGAGAAACTAGTAATATCAATTGGAGGGAGGCAAGAAAAACAAGGCAAAGTAGAACAAAGAAATATGAAGTCGAGTGAAGAATGCAAAACAAATGCCTTGGGAAAAAAACTGACCAGAAAAGATAAATAACAAAGAAAACAATTAAAAGCAAAACAAAGACAGATAAATTCAAGGGAAGAATGCAAAACAAATGCCTTGAATAATAGATGAAAAGATATGAAGAACGCAGAAAAACAAAAGTAAAGTGAAGAATACAAAAAAACAAATGCCTCGATAAAAATAAATGAGAATAGAAGATAAGTAAAGAAAACAACATTAAGAACAAAGAAATATAAGTAAAATGAAGAATTAAAAGATAAATGCCCTGAAAAGTAATTGAAAAGATGCGAAGAACAAGACAAAATAAAGTCAATTGAAGAATATAAAAATACCTTGGAAAAAAGGGTAAACGAAATACGTAAATATAAAATAATAATTAAATATAAATAAATACATCAGTGCTGGAAAGGAAACACTGACCGAAAAAAAAACTATCACGAATTCACAATATGGTGAATATAATTAGACATAAGGAACAAAGTTAAAACAAAGCAGAAAACTGAAAGATAAAGAACAAAAGAAGAAGAATAAGAGAGCAAAAAAGGACAAAGAATCCAGAAAAGATCACGAATTCTCAATATATAGTGAACTGAAGAATATAAAAACACAAAAATATATAAGGTACAACGAAGCATAAAACCAGAAGAAACAAATAATTTAAACTCTCATGCTAAACGAAGATAAAAACAAGCGAAAGAAAGTGTCAAGAATTCGTAAAATATAGTGAACAGAAGAAAGACAGACCAAAGCTTAACAAAGAAAGAGAAAGTACATAGAAGAATAAAACCAGAAAAAATTAAAAGATAAATTCTTGCTAAATGAGAAAAATCACCGAAGAATGTGTCACGAAATTTCAATATATAACGAATAGAAGAACAATAGAAAAAGGCAGAACAAAACAGAGGAAGAAAGAGGAAGAAATAAAGTTAAAGCACACAGAAGAATAGAAGAGAGAAAAAAAGATGGAAACTCTCTTGCTAAATGAGAAGAAAAAAATACGAAGAATGTGTCACGCATTTTCAATATATAACGAATAGAAGAACAATAGAAAAAGGCAGAACAAAACAGAGGAAGAGAGAGAGAAAGAAAGAAAGTTAAAGTACACAGAAGAATAGAAGAGAGAAAAAGATGGAAACTCTCTTGCTAATATTATTTTTATTAATCTCACCACCACACCCCCAGTGAAATTAATTAAAGTATATAAATGAGGAAAATTCGAGCGAAGAAAAGTGTCACGAAGTCTCAAAGCGTATGACCATTGACTACGAGCATCACACATGTTAAATGGACCATAAACGGAAATATAAACACCTGGAAGATACATAAAACTATACGCAAAAAAGTATATCGGAAATATTTATAGTAAGAATAGAGGAATAGAGCATCAGAGAGTGTTTGTCTAGGGATACAGGCCCATAGACATTATAATCTTAAACGATAATTTACCGTTTTTGGAGGAACAGCAGAGAAGAAGGGTCTGGAAACTCTCTTGTAGACAGAAATAAGTCATCATGCTGGATGCAGGCACTTAAGTCGGTGTCACATAAGCCCCTTTTCTGGCAATATTTTGGAACAATTCTCCTCTGGTAGCCTCAGAATTAAACTTTTATCAGTCTTAAGTTACCAAACATAATCTAATTTCAGTATGATTCCAGATACCAATATATATAAAAAGACCTATAATATTGCGAGAAAAAAAACCTGCTCTTGTAAAATTGCCAGAAAATGTGCTTGTGTGACATCAAGCAGTGGACAGAGAAGTTGGCTGGGAGTAATATCTTTGTATACCTGGGTGGTGTCTCTTACTGTGAAGTCAGCATAATGATAGTCGTAATTAGCCTTACAAGCATCTACAGCATAACACGCCAATAAGGGGATGTTGTTCGATTAAAAAGCTGTCAAACATATTCACTTTTCAGGGATGACCATTGCAAACTACAAAAAGGTTGGTTGGAAGGAGTGTTTGTATATCTGGGTTCATTTCCAGAAATATTGTTACATCTTTCTAATAGTAAAGTCTAGTATCTATGGGAGCTTTCTCAGCGTCTATTTGATAAGGTGTTAAGGCGAGTCTTGGTCCCTTATTTACATAGGATGTATGGGTACGTCGGCCGCAGTTAACGGGTTAAAGCATTCCTAGAAAAAGGCTTCTTATCGATTAACATAGCAATCAAACTTCTTATAACTATGATTAATATTACGGTACTTGTAGTTCTTGTGTGTCTATTACTGTGTCATTATGGGGAAGCTGTACCATTCTTCTATTAATTTAAAAGAAACAAAAATAATAATAAAATAGAATGAAAATAATATAATATAATGAAAATCCTTAGAAAGCGTCCCAGAAAAGCTTAGCAGAAAGATATATTAATTTCTTTTGCATTCTGAGAGTTTATAGGAGGATAAAGTTTTGAGATTTGAAGTTTAGGAGACGCATTTTATGACCAGACAGCATGCAGTAGAAACAGTCCCCCTGACACAGATAAAGGTGTTATACCCCACGTCAGCCACCTTGACAGTTTACTCTAATCTCCGTTGCATAGATAGAAAATAACTAAGGTGACACAATTAATGTAAACACCATAATGAGGAGGATCACTTTATTTACAATGTTTCACATATAGCTGCATTGGCCTGATGAAGCTGTATGTGAAACGTTGTCGATAAAGTGCTCCTCCTCATATGGTGTTAATGCTCATTCTGTCCAAAGTATAACATAAGCACCGCCATGCCCCGCCCATACCATGCTATAGTCAATGAGGATGCTATACATCCTAGGGTGTAACATCCTCATTGGCTATAGCAGAGGTGTGTCTTCATAATCTGGGCAGAACATAGCCATACTATGCTGAGCTATGGACGTTGGACACAAAATATCTGACAAGTGGCATTTTTGAGCGTCCATATTGTCAAGTTGGATGGCGCAGGGTATAGAAGGTAAGGTCATTAATGGAAGCTGAAGTGTGTATGTGTGTGTGTGTTACAGGAGGTATTAAAAGGCATCGAGGCCGACAGAATGAGATGAAAACGCCGCGATGAGAATGGACCTTTATTCTAGCGGACAACCGGTAAATGCGAAATATCGTCCAGTACGAGAAAGATCCCTCCTCATCGTGGCGTCTTCATCGCACCGTATTACAGGAGATGGAAATACAGAGAGAAATAGCAGATGTTTATTGGATGATATTCAGAATAGCAAAGTGTAGGAATTTTTAGCAGAATCCTCAGAACATAGAGTGTAGGATTTTTTTTGGCAGGATCCAAGTTGGTTTATATTTTTTGAAGGAAGTTGGGGGATTCTCTTCAAGATGGTGGCGAGAAGGGAAGGCGGCTCACGAAGGACAAGAAGAGAGGAATAGACAGATGCCCCACACTCATAAGACGTCCACAGGAAAAACAGACAGGCTTGGAGGGGATGGTGGTGGTGGTGGATGAAGTGATGTGAAGGGAAGGCCGGAACTGAATAGGAGAGAGCTTGGAACGTCCAGAACAAAAGACAGATGAAGAACAAGGGAGGGCGTACGGATATATACACGGTGTTAGCTTGGAACAGTTATGGACTATAAAGGGGGGTTAGTGGAGGTCATATCTTTAATCCTAGCGTTGTATCTTGTAAGGAAAAGAGTGGTAGGGCTGGCAACTTGACAACAAATGCCTAATCCTACCCTTGTATCTTGTAAGGTAAAATTGTCAGGGCTAGTAACCTGACATACCGAATTCCATAGTTGTATCTTGTAAGGAAACACTGATAACTTGACAACAAGGCTTAATCCTATCGATGTAACTTGTAAGAGAAACACTAGTGAGTATTGGGGCTGGTAACTTGACATTTGCTCTGTATATACTGCTGAAAAGGATAAGAGATTAGTAATGATGGTTAGGTGTGAGGGTGACGTATGAGGCGATGATGGCAGGGCCTCGGATGGATGACTAGCTCACGACACGTCCCCGAGAAGTCACGCGGCCTTTACGGGTGGCAGGGTCAATCTGAGGGAGGGACACAAATGTTGTAGAAATCAGTTACCATTTGATAATTTGCCTAGCTTGTTTTAATGATATCTGAGAAACTTTATATAGAGAATTGGGCAAAAGTCTGACATTCTTATACATAATTAAGTTCGATGAAAGATAAAGTGCTTGGTAGATTACTAAGAAGTTTTGTTGTACCTCAACTTCGAAGATGGAGGATAACAATTTTCATAACTACCCTGGTCCTCCTCTTCCTCTTGATAGAAATGTTTTAGGATATAATTATATAGTACTAATATTCAACCTGAGCCACTGTTAATCTAGCGAAATAAATACTGCAATGCTGACTGACCTGCTGTGGTCTCCTGCCGGATGACTGTTGTGGTCTGGTGGCTGGGCGTTGAGTGGCTGGGCGTTGAGCGGCCGGACGTCTGCCGCCCCTCTGAGGTTGAGACTCTTGGTCTACAGGTGGTGGGGCGCCTCTACCTGGTGAAGCAGCAGAGGACTCAGACCGAGTAAGAGCTGGCAATTGCTTACGTTGGGCCAGTTGGGACCGGGAGAGGGTTTGAGGAAACTTTGATTGGGAAAGGGCTGGTTTGGGCTTGCCTCTGATTGGCAAAGGCCGGGCTTGAGAAATGACTGGCACAGGCTTCCTTTGAGAAATGACTGGTGCAGGCAGAGCATGAGGAAAAGCTGGAGAAGGCTTGGGCTTAGGGAAAGCTGGTACCGGCTGGGGCTGTGCAAAAGCTGGAGAGGGATGGGGTTGGGGAGAGGCTGGGAAAGGTTCAGCTTGTGAGAAGGCAGGAGAAGGTTGAGCCTGAGGAAAGACTTGAGAAGACTGACTCTGTGAGAAAGCCGGGGATGGCTGAGCTTGTGGGAAGGCCGGTGAAGAGAATGGCTCTACGAAAGCGGGCGCGGCTGACCGCGAACCCGAAGATATTCCAAAGGCAGATCCCGGAGACTGGAAGTTGTTGGGCTCCGGTAGGTCGAAGAGTGAGATGCCAGTGCTCTCCTGGGCGGTGCTGCCGAAGTCCGAGCTACCGGGGAAGGCTGCGGGCTTGGGGGCGGCTACGGTGGGAACCTTCAAGGCCGCGGCTTTAGGGGCCTTCACAGGCTCTGGGGTCTGAAATGGCACAGGGAGAGATTAACCTATGAGAAATTATAGCAGAGAGGAGTAAGAGTAATTAGTAAATTATAGGAAATAATAATGAGAAAGTTAATAAGATGCGAGATAATATAGCAAGAGGAAGTAAGAGAACTTAAGAAAATTAATGGGATTAATAATCAGAGAGAGAGAGAGAGAGAGAGAGAGAGAGAGAGAGAGAGAGAGAGAGAGAGAGAGAGAGAGAGAGAGAGAGAGAGAGGAGAGAGAGAGAGAGAGAGAGAGAGAGAGAGAGAGAGAGAGAGAGAGAGAGAGAGAGAGAGAGAGAGAGAGAGAGAGAGAGAGAGAGAGAGAGAGAGAGAGAGAGAGAGAGAGAGAGAGAGAGAGAGAGAGAGAGAGAGAGAGAGAGAGAGAGAGAGAGAGAGAGAGAGAGAGAGAGAGAGAGAGAGAGAGAGAGAGAGGTGGGGGGTCTGAGAGAGCTAATCATCCCAAAAAACAACTTGCTGGAAATTTGCGAGTGTGTGGCTCCTTGAGCATAACATTGACTGGATTGAGCGTGAGTGAGAGTGGAGAATTCAGTCAACCTAGTGTGACCCTAGCAGTTAAGATGAAAGAGCTACAGTAGGTTGGTGATTGCCAAGTGCAACAAATTCTTCTGTTTATCTATCTAGCTATCTATCAATTGTTCATATTTATTATTTTGGAATTATCTTAAGTATCATCGCTTAAGTAAGGTACAGTACGATGACTATATATAGAAATTGTAGAAGTGTCCATTAATCCATGACCCATACCGTACGTTGCACAATACTGTGATGTAGAAACAGTGGAACATTTCACTGGTCTGGCTGATATTACGGGAAGATACAAAAAGTGGAGGTACATTATTGCAATATTGACAAGACCTCAACCCTGTCGGACGTGTGGGTGTGTTTTTGTGATGTACAGTTGTTCACATGAGTTCCCTCCCTCCACGTAATCTTAAGTACTTTTTCCAAAATTTGTACTGGCCCTATTGAACTCCTCGATCTGTTGAAGCGAATCGCCGGACTGCAGAAATCAGATAAGGATGTTGAGTGGTACTTGAAAAGTAGACAGAATGGATAAAAAACACCATCTGAGGCAGAGCACTTTATTGACAACGTTTCGGATATTTAAGGCCTACTAGGTACCAGTATTTGTTAGTGAACTGATGAAGCTATCTGCGAAACGTTGTCAATAAAGCGCTCTTCCTCAGATGGTGTTTTTTATCCATCAGATAAGGAATTGAGAACCGCTGGTTGAAATGGTCTACTGGTTGAGTAGTCTGCGAACCTTGGCCGACTTGTCATATACGAGTATGTGAGGAAGGGGAGGGGGGGGGGAGGGGGCTGGCCTTGTCTGTAGACATCATTGCACTGCAGTGTAGCAGATTGAACCATTACTGAACCTTACGTCATATTGAAACGTCATAATATAGGTTTTCATCAAGGACCTCAACATGTGTTTCCAACTTGTTAGTATCCATGGATACTATCATTCTAGTCGCCAATGTTGCTGGTATTTAGCCTAATTAGACGAAGAATGTTTTTATGTATACTATAAGATTATATTAGGTCTACTTTATGTAAATCGTATAGATTCGATAAGGCAATTGAGATAGAACTACAAGTTTGTTACCAATTTCACTATGCTCTGTTTATTTATAAATGGTAGTTGGTAGGTAGAGATATTGAAAGATAAACAGAAAGACAGATAAGGGATAACAGACAGGTAAATTGATAAATTATTTATATTAATTTCACTCCAACACCAAACACCTATGAAATTAATCGATGAACGCATGTGATCCACCGGGATTCGAACCTGGGTTAACACATACAGATCTTAAACACTCTAAACATTACACCATCAAAACAAACACAGGAAATATATATTGAAAGATATATAGAAAGAATAATAAATTATAATAGAAACATAAATTGATAAAAGGAGAACACTACATACCTTGACGGTGGTGTTCAAGGTGGTGACGAGGTTGCAACAGTCGGTGAAGGAGGCGCAGCAGTACTCTGGGAAGTACTGGTCTACGGAAGCCAGGTTGCTACATTTCTGCAGGGGGACAGGGACAGGTTACAAGGAGTTACAAGGAATAGTTAGTATATCAGAGACCTTGCGGTCCATTCCGCGGAGATATTCAAAGTGGAAGGAGAGAGAAACTGTTTAGTTAGCTTTTTTCAAAAAAATTCATATATAGAAACTCTTCACACACACACACACACACACTCATTTATATACTGTATATATATATATACTTATATATATTTTTTCATCGAGTAATATGTATATTAAACATGCCTCTAGATATAATATATTGTCTAAGGGGACATGCATTCAGCTCCACCTATTGTCTAAGGGGACATGCATTCAGCTCCACCTATTGTCTAAGGGGACATGCATTCAGCTCCACCTATTGTCTAAGGGGACATGCATTCAGCTCCACCTATTGTCTAAGGGGACATGCATTCAGCTCCACCTATTGTCTAAGGGGACATGCATTCAGCTCCACCTATTGTCTAAGGGGACATGCATTCAGCTCCACCTATTCTAGTCATGCAAATGTGATAAATCGTCAAGGATCCGAGAATCAGCTATACACATTTCGTTCTGGATTACGGATTTTAATCGTAGTCTGGTATTCGACCTTTACCTGCCTTGGTGGTAAAATGGTTATAGCATGGAAGTTCTGTATGTGGTGGCCTGGGTTCGAATCCCTGGAGGGTCACATGCTTTCATTAATCTAATTTGGGGGTTACTGGTGTTAAAAACGATATGTATTACTACAGTAAGTCAATAATATAATAACACTCTTTGTACCGTATCATGACTTATATAACTGCCGCACGCATGTCTCTGCGCTGCTGTTGCTGAAACTATTGTGTCACTGAAGGCATAACACACACAATGGTGGGAAACTGAGAGTGAACCCAGCATGGTGTGGGAGGCAGAGGCTCTCAACTGTGACATACTTTAAAGAGTCATTATTACCTAGTATTTAGCCCCATTAGTTTCGAGATGTTAAGACGTTCGCCCCATTGTTTAGGCGATTTTAAGACATTCACCCCATTGGTTTGGCAATTTTAAGACCTTTCGTACCACTCAGCTATCTAATAAAAACAAAAAAGTATATAAATGGTGGGAACTGAGAGTGAACCCAGGCATGGTGTGGGAGGGAGAGGCTCTGAACTGTGACACACATTAACCCCTTCAGACTCAAATGACGCAGAGGTTGCCAGATTAGCAATAAGAAATAGTTATATCTCACTCTTATAATTACCTCTCCAAAATTAGTTTCCTGCCCACAGCTAACTCAAAGACAACTGCAGAGGTTGAAGTAACTAAACTAAAGGTTTATAAATACCCCTGATGGTAACAAAGGCTTTAAAGTATCCCTAATAGGCTCAAAATCGCGTCATATGTCGGAGAGGGTTAAGGAGCGATTAGTGGTTTTATGAGTTATTGACACGTCTTTAACTGTTATTTAATTAGTCTATAGTCTGACACTTTCATAGGTGCTAGGCCAGTTTGTTACTTTACATTTGCTTTGAGGAATGATTAGCTTGTGTTTAGCTTGATGTTTGTTTTTACGATTGGTTAAGGGGAGATATCCACTTGGGGGATTTTTTTCTTGACCCCTTTCTCGGTAATGTTTACCTCCATTGCTTTTAAGATTTTAAGACGTTCGCCCCATTAGTTTGGCGATTTTAAGAACTTTTAACCTGCTTATGTCACTTTTAAGAGCTTTCGTCCCATTTAGGTATCAATTTTTTCGTGGCGAGCGATAGCGAGCCTGTAATTTAAGAGGAACCGGCCTTTGGCCAGGACATTTTTCTACCGAAAAATGTACACATTTATCTTGAAAGAGAGTCAAGGGGGTGTAATTTCAAGGTTGATGGAAGTCTAGGAAACACACCAAAAACCTCCCCTTAAGCCGGGTATCACACGAGCGCTTTTTCCCTCAACATTGATCTGGCAGCTTATGAGGCCAACATTTTATATGTCCCTGATGCCTAAATTCATCTATCATCAGTCTAGTTTCCGATACCAGTGCAAAACAGCCCAGAAATGTTGCCAGAAAAATTTTGATCATCGAATGTTGACTATAAAAGCTCTCGTGTGATACCGGCTTTAGCGAGGATTTAGCTCGACACTTACTGTATTATGATGAGTGGGAAGTCAGTCTTTAGTGTACAGTTTACTTTGATAATTGGCCACTTGCGAGTTTCAGGCTATAAGGAAACTCGGCCTGTAAACATCGATATTAAGGGGGGTGACCTGCTTTTGTTCTGTCCTGCCCTATCTTTCTCTGGCTTGTATACATTTGGCCCCATTCAGCCTACTGTTTTAAGACGTTTATCCCCATCCAGGTGTCAATTTTTTACTGGTGAGCGGTAGAGAGCCAGCATATTTTTTATTTTTGTTTGACAGCAGGTTAAATTTGTACATTTTTCGATAGAAAAATGTCTCCAGCGAAGCCGGATTTCTTCATATAGTGCTGGCTCGCTATCGCTCGCCAGGAAGAAATCGACACCTAGATGGGGATAAACGTCTTAAAATAGTTGGCTGAATGAGGCCGAATGGATACAAGCCAGAGAAAGAGAGAAAAGGACAGAAATAACAAAAAGCAGGTCACCCCCCTTAACCACAAATACAGTATGTAAGTTTCTGATGGATAAATAGTATGTTGAATTTGGTTTTATGTAGTTTTCAATTACTAAAACCGTATTATAGCAGTTTGTTCTGCTAAATATCGATGTCTACAACTCCAACTTCCTTATAGCCTGAAACTCGCAAGTAGACAATTAGGTTTGGTCTACACATTAATAGTGGGATACTCAATTTAGCATATAGATTTTTACTCTTTAGCTTGCCACTGCCTTGATAGTACATAGCACTGTTGTTGAGGAATGTGTTAGTGACGCATGCATGGTACATTTACATAGTCTCTGGCCCACTCATAAGAATTCCTGGAACCCCTATGTTTTTGTTTGTTTTTTCTATGCAATTATAACTATCCGGATTGTTTATTTTGTGGCGGGGGGTTTTTTCGAATAAAACTTACTTGTCAATAAATAGTATAAATAGTTCTGTAGTTGATTTATAGAAAATAAAATTGATGTATTCGTTTCTGGAGATATACTTCCATAATTATTAATAGGTGAAGTCCACGAATCTTTATGAGTGGGCTTAAAAACTATGGCATCCGAGTGTACCTGTGAGAAAGCGAGAGTGAAGTCATGCACGATAGACTGGTTTGTTTTTGTTTTGTCTTTCCAGCTGACGGTAAATTGCCATGAGCCCCTTAACTCCTTATAACTCAAAATGAATGAAAGCAATCGGGCTGACATTTCTATCATTTGGGAAGAGTCCACCAGGAATAAGATGTGGAAATGTACAGCCAGTTTGCTCAAGGTACTTTTGAGTTACGAAGGAGTCAGGGATCGATATAATTGTCAAGTTCGTTGGCGCTACCTATACTTAAGAAAACTTGGCACAACCTCATATTTTCCATTCAGTATCGAGAAATTAGTTGCTATGAGATTCAATTTACCATCAGCTGAAATCAAACCGACTAGAGTAAAGCTTGGTTCACACATGCACGAATTAACGTCACGTCCGTCCCCGACCAAGAAAATAGGCAGGACGGCATCAATCTGGAGGCCCCATGTGGCCACGATGACCACTAGGGCCGTTCCAAAGTTGTTTTGCCGGGACACCCAGGGACACACACAGACACATACGGAAGCAGTCGTCTAGACGCCGTCAGGCTGCCTCTAGACGACGACTGCTCCCGTGTGTGTGTGTCTCCTGTGGGTGTCCCCGACATAACACGTTTTCTGGCAGTTGCCCCGACCCACACGGATCATTTTATGATGCACAAAAAAGACGCCGCCTAGGCACGGCGAATTAAGGGGTCGGGGACGGACGGGACGTTAATTCGTACATGTGTGAACCGAGCTTAATCAAGCAAACATATCTGCCATTTGGGAGGAGTCAGCCAGGGAGTAGGCGTGGAAATTGACAGCCCATTTTCCCTAGCCCTTTTTTGAGTTACAGAGGTTAGGGGTCACGATTTCAGGCCTACTTATAATAAATTGAGTATAGTTGAAATTTCTGCTAAATTTCTGGTACCATGCAAGAGTAGTACAGTGTATGGTGACTTACTGCCTGGTGTAGATAGTGGTCTTAGGATTACCAGAACTGTTGTTGCTTGTTTTCCTTCCTGCTGTTGTGTGTTACTGGAGCGGGAGATCATTGTTTACCTCTTGCTTGTTGTTGTTGTTGTTGTTGTTGTGTGGCCCTCAACCAACTACACACCCAGACATGTACTAGGCACCAAGGGAAGACAAATACACTAAACTCCGTATCCCTTTAACCCCTTCAGTACCGGTGACGTCCTTTTTATTATATTCTGGTAAGTATTAGACGATTTTATTCAGTATCAAAAGGGCCTACAACAATTACCAGGCTTCGAAATATTTCACTTAACCCTTTTTACTACCGCAGATTCTTCTTAAACTGCACAAAATCCTCTAAATATAGCTAGAATCTGATTGTAAAGACGTCGCCGGTAGAGAAGTGGTTAATGGAATGTTCAATTGCCCACATAAGTTCTGTTCTTCGTCGTGATCTTATGTAGGAGAGTAAGATAGTATGAATTATTTGCGATTGTGTTTTTGTATCGTCAGTTGACAAATCAGATGAGTTAACCCCTGCATAAGAAACTACACTCGTAATTCAGTCCTGTGCATTATATTGCTATGTATAAGAGCACCGAGAGGAACAGAACTTTTGTGGGCAACTGTGCTAATCTAAAGCCAACTACTCTACTTCTAGTACCAATATGTACAGTAATGTATTTGGCCTAACAGGTATAAAAGGCAAGTATTATAGGTAGCGCCAACGAACTTGACAATAATCTGGACCCCTTATTATAACTTCTCATAACTCAAAATGAATGAAAGCAATCGGGCTGGCATTTCGATTATTTGGGAAGAGTCCACCAGGAAATAGGTGTGATTATTTACAGCCAGTTTGCTCAAGGTCCTTTTGAGTTACGAATAGGTCAGGGATCGAGATTTTTGTCAAGTTCGTTGGCGCTACCTTATAGGCACCAAGGAGGACAACATACATAAGCTTATAGGCACCAAGGAGGACAACATACATAAGCTTGTTCCCTGTTTTTACTAGATAAATCATAGATAAAGCACACGACTCTAAGTGAAATATGTGGTATTGTATTAAGCTTACTAAATACAAGAATACCCTTGTTATATACGCATTAATATTCTACCAAATGTGATATAATATTTGCATCAAAATAAGCGAGAAGGACAACTGCATGTATTGTGTATGTGTGTATGCTGTTCTCACCTTGCAGGCCTGGAAGTACTGATCACAGCAAGCATTGTAGGCTTCACAGCACTCGGGCAGCCTAGAGATCTCCACAGTGGTACAGGAACTGGAGCACTGTTGACAGGCTGTGTCCCCGGCTTGGCAGTGGACAGCCTGGCGTTTGGACCGGCCGTGGTGGTGGAAGGGTTGGCTAGGTAACACTGCCGCCGCAGCCATCACCACCACCGCTAGAGTCACAGAGCCTTTCATCCTGTCTGGGGAAGAGAATAGGAAAATTAGGGTCATACAATTTTTTGATTCATAAATTAAATTAATAAATTAGATTAATATAAATTAGATTCATATAAATGAGATTCATAAAACACTACCACTACATCATCTGTTATTATTACCATCATCTATCACTATATAGTCGCCACCACCTCCGTACGTCTTGTGGTGAGTGGTTGAGAGAGAGAGAGAGAGAGAGAGAGAGAGAGAGAGAGAGAGAGAGAGAGAGAGAGAGAGAGAGAGAGAGAGAGAGAGAGAGAGAGGGGAGGAATCGGATACACACAGGGACATTAGCTTTACCAATAGTCTTCCCAAGTAAGCTAACAGAAACGCCATTTGAGGAGAACCAATATATTGACTACGTTTGGCTTCAGATCAATGACTTGCAAACGTTACAAGCGAAACGTTATAAAAAATTTAATTGGTCGTATTATTTAATCACTGCACAAAAAATACGCTTCCAATTCAATCACAACAAATTTTCCTTCCATACACAAAATCACGGAGTATATACAAATGTATGTGGTCAACTGTACATATTTACAAGAGTTTCATGTTTGTGTTGGCAAGAATGATTACGTGATAGCAAATATTTAGGTTATAGGTAGATAGTCTGTTGCTTCAAACGTGGCAACAATACAAGTGGCTGGAGAGAAACAAAGCTAATTTTCTGGGAAGCCACTCACAATGAAACAATAGGCTTAGGGAACCGAGATTTGTGATTGCTGGTTTTCGGCGACTCACTAAAATTAAAATAATAATAATAATAATAATAATAATAATAATAATGGTACGTAGCAGTAGCTTCGATGGTTATATCTCTCTCTCTCTCATATATATATATATATATATATATATATATATATATATATATATATATATATATATATATATATATATATATATATATATATATATATATATATATATATATATATATATATATATATATATATATATATATATATATATATATATATACATACGCACGATTGTATCTAATACTTTGTTTTGTTTTGTTGTGTTTTTGTAAGTTCAGCCCTTTCGAAAATTCCTATTAGACTAATGTTTTTGTTGTGTCACACTGTCTTTGTGTTTTACTTATTCTATTCTATCGTACTTTCGATTTCGTTCAATTCCATCAACTTTCTTTTTTATTTCTTGATTTTTTTTTTTTTTGGCTCAAGTGTCTGATATTATAATATTTTCGCTTTCATTTAAATCCATCATTCATATATATTTTTCATCTTTCTCTGACGTTTTAGTTAGTTATTTTCTTTTCTGTTTTTGCATCCTTAATTATATATCATGTATGTTGTGTAATTCTCAGTGGCTGTATCATCTTATTTATTATTTGTTTGCATTGATTGCGAAATGAGAGTGAGACATTGGAAATGTTACACGTCCACCACAGGTTCTGGATTGTCAATAGGTATCGTGTTGCTTATTTACTGGCAGTTTTTTGTTTAAACACACACACATTCAATGTATTTTATCTTTCGTAGTCTCACATTCAAAAGACTTTCGTTTGGTGATCAGACAATTCAACCAGTAAACAATGTCAACCAGTTGACCAAAATACAAGAAAGAAAAGCGACCTCGACTACAGGAAAGGTTAATGGTTACTGTTACGTATAGGTTGGCTGTGAAGGGAGAGTGTGACAATCGCCTGTTATGCCTTCACCAGAGACCAATCCCCATGACCGTTACAGGTAGGGCACATGTGGAACGAGCTACAGTAATTAACCTCTCAATTCACCTAGGATTAGCTCATTCTTCAAAAATCTTCCACATTGCTTACTTCACTTGATTGTGCAGTAAAGATTGTGGATGCCCGCGATGAGCCCAGTACCTAATTCCTAACTATTCATCCGTGATTAGGACAACTTGATCGGTAGTGTGATGAATTATGATCCACTCGTTGCCTAAACCTATTGACCCATGAATTATGATCCACTCGTTGCCTAAACCTATTGACCCATGAATTACACCGTAAGACATCGAGAAGGTCTTTGTCAGGTACTCGAAAATACATGAGAGAGAGAGAGAGAGTGTGTGTGTGTGTGTTTGTGTGTGTGTGTTTGTTGTTGTTGTTGTTTTGTTGTTGTTGCTTATGTGTCCGAGTGTGGGGATGCGTGTGATAAAAGTGTGTGTGAGAGAGTGTTACTCTAAGAGAGAGAGGGTATGAGTAAGTGTATGTGTGTTTGTGTGTGTGTGTGAGAGAGAGAGAGCTTGTGTGTGTGTGTGTGTAAAAGAGAGAGTGAGTGTGTAAGACGTGTATGTGTGTGTGTCAAGGCGAACCATTGTATAACTACCGATGAGAAATTACCGTAGTTTCCGTTCACGTCTTAAGCACCACCACAACCACCATCTAACTTCCTTCCTGCTCAACCACCTCCTCTTCTTTCAATACTAATAGGCACTTTTACTATACTGAGAGAGAGAGAGAGAGAGAGAGAGAGAGAGAGAGAGAGAGAGAGAGAGAGAGAGAGAAAGAGAGAGAGAGAAAAAAAGAGATAAAGAGAGAGTATATATTCAATTACTTCCACATTATTACTGACAGTACAATATGATAGCATTTTGTATACCTTTTTATGTGGCTAACATTTAGATTAGATTTAGATTGCAAAAAGTGTATTGCCATAAAGTACATCAATATTACAATCATATCATTTAGTGCATCATATAAAAGTCCTATATACCCTATGACATTGGAAGATGATTGTATGAAGCAAGTGAAGAACCTACATTATTGAGATAGGATTTCCTGTTTTATGAAGTTCTAGAGGTCGATCATAAGCTATAGGAAATCGTCTAATGGAAACTAGAATAAATCGAGAAATACGTCCACCTGCTGAAAGGGTTAACCCCTTCTGTACCAGCGACGTATTTTTAACTTTATTCTGGCTACTATTAAACTATATTATTCAGTTTAATAAGGGCCTCTAGCAATTAACAGGCTTCGAACTAACTCACTTGACCCTGTTTACTACCACAGATCATTCTTAAGCAGGTATCACACGAGAGCTTTTATAGTCAACATTCGATAATCAACATTTTCTGGCAACATTTCGGGGATAATTTGACCTGGAATTGGAAACTAGACTGATGATAGATACATTTACAGAACCGCAATAGTTAAAATATTGACCTCATAAGCTACCAGGCTAGTGCTGAGCAAAAATGTTGAGGGAAAAAGCTCTCGTGTGATACCGGCTTTAGACTGCACAAAATCGTCTAAGTATAGCTAGAATAAAATAAAATAGACGTCGCCGGTACAGAAAGGGTTAAGGGGGGTCACCGGCATTTTTTATCTTTCTCTCCTTTTCTCTCTTTCCCTGGCTTCGGCCCCATTCAGCCAACTGTTTTAAGACGTTTATCCCCATCCAGGTGTCGATTTCTTCGACTTAGCCGGAGACAATTTTCTATCGAAAAATGTACAAATTTAGCTTGCTGTCAAAACAAAAATATATACTGTATATGCTGGCTCGCTACCGCTCGCCAGGAAAATATTGACACCTGGATGGGGGTAAACGTCTTAAGACAGTAGGCTGAATGGGGCCGAATGGATAAAAGCCAAAGAGAGGGGGAGAGAAAGAGAAAAAAAGAGAGGTGGGCTCCCTTAAGCACTCAGAGAGGACCAAACAAAGCACTGGAGGCATTCAAGGTAAACCACATAATATAAATAAACAGGTTTATATCTTAATGCTGTGTGTCCGTGTCCGTGTGTGTGTGTGTGTAACTGTGTGTGTGTGTATATGTAACTGTGTGTGTGTCATAGCTGTTTTCGCCGGACGCACCACCATCAACAACAACAACTACAACTACCACAACAACAACAACTACCACCACAACAATAACAACATGAACAACACACCACCAACGACAATAACTACCACCATAACAATAACAACTACCACCATAACAATAACAACTACCACCACAACAATAACAACAACAACTACCACCATAACAATAACAACTACCACCACAACAATAACAACAACAATAACAACAACAACTACCACCACAACAACAACTACCACCACAACAATAACATGAACACACCACCAACGACATAATGAACAAGAACAACAACAACTACCACCACAATAATAACAACATGAACAACACACCACCAACGACATCATGAACAAGAACAACAACAATAAGATGAACAACAACAATAACAGCAATAACAACAACAACAACTACCACCACCACAATAATAACAACATGAACAACAACAAAGACAATAACAACAACAACTATCACCACAACATGAACAACAACAACAACAAAGACAATAACAACAACAACTACCACCACAACAATAATAACAACATGAACAACAACAACAAAGACAATAACAACAACAACTACCACCACAACATGAACAACAACAACAACAAAGACAATAACAACAACAACTACCACCACAACATGAACAACAACAAAGACAATAACAACAACTAACAAAGACAATAACAACAAAAACAACAACTACAAAGACAATAACAACAACAACTACCACCACAACATGAACAACAACAACAACAAAGACAATAACAACAACAACAACAACTACCACCACAACATGAACAACAACAACAACAAAGACAATAACAACAACAACAACTACCACCACAACAATAACAACAACAACAACTACCACCACAACAATAACAACATGAACAACAACAACAAGACAGCAATAAAAGACCACCACTGAGGGCCCAGCAACAGCGAGTGAAAAAAAAAAAAAAAAAAAAGTGAAAGGAACAGCAGTTTGGACTAGTGGGATGAGAGGCTGGAGTTTTTTATGTAACCCACTTCGGACCAGAGTTTATTATGTAACCCACTTCGGTCCATTTGTGAGGTGTTGTATGTATGTAGAGAGTTGATCGGATGAGATGGGGGTTACACGAACGAGCAGAAAAGGGTTGCGAAATACAGTATATATCCCGAATGAGCAGAAATAGGTTACGAAAATTATACCCCGAGTGAGTAATAATAGGTTACGAAAAATATACCCCGAATAAGCAGAAATAGGTTGCGAAAAAATAGTCTCGCTGGTGGGTGGAGGTGGGTGAAGGTGGGCGGGTTGGGGGGAGAGAAAGACGGGGTATTCTAATGGGGTGAAAGGGACAAGGTCGACGGGTGTATGTACCGCTACGGGGGAGAGAAGCTGGGGGGGGGGGGAGGGGGAGGTGGGGGTGATGGAGGAGGAGGGGGGGGGTGAAGGAGGAGGAGGGATGAAAGTGTGGGTGAGTGAGGAGGGCGATGTGGGTGATGAGGTGGATGTGATGTGGAGGGGAGGATGTGTAGGTGAGTGAGGAGGAGGGTGTGTGGGGGTGATTGAGGAGGACGATGTAGGGGAGGTGGAGGAGGGATGAGTGTGTGGGGTAAAGAAGGAGGAGGAGCCTCCGGTGGGTGAGTTAAGAGGATGCAGTGTGGGTTTGTAGGTAAAGAGGGAGGAAGAGAGGTGTGGGTGTGATAGGGGTCATGTATGGGGATGTGGTGTGGTGTGGGAGAAGAGAAAGGGGATATTGAGGGTGGAGAGGATGTGAATGTGTTGGAAGAGGGGGGGGGGGAGAATGTGCAGGTGAAAAGCGGAGAGAATGTTTTGGGCGTGGGGGGGTGTAGGGGGGAGGATGTTGTGTAGGCATAGGGGAGGGGAGGTGGGGGTCTACGGAAGGGGGGAGGGGGTGTCTGGGCGTGATGGGGGGGTAGGGTAGAAGAGGATGTTGTATAGGAGGCGGGGAAGGGGGGTAGGAGGTGGGGGTCTAGAGAAGGAGGGAGGGGGGGGGGGGCTCGGGCGTGATGAAGAGAATGTGGGTGTGTGGACATAACGGGAAGGGCCTATATACTGTATATATATATATATATATATATATATATATATATATATATATATATATATATATATAAAGAGAGAGAGAGAGAGACAGGTTTGATTGCAGGGAGTGGCCCGTCTATTAGAAAAAGTTCAAGGTAATTTTGAGTAAACATTTTTTGTAACATATCATCAGCCATAAGGATAAAGATAGCTGGGCTGAGGAAGGGTGTTAATGGGGTTGACCTGCTTTTTTGTCTCTCCTTTTCTCTCTATGGCTTGTATCCATTCGGTCCCATTCAGCCTACTATTTTAAGACGTTCATCCCCATCCATGTGTCGATTTCTTCCTGGCGAGCAATAGCGAGCTAGCATTGCATGGAGAAATCCGGTTTCGCCGAAGAAATTTTTCTATCAAAAAATTTACAAATTAAGCCTGCTGTCAAACACATTTAAACAATATGCTCTCTCGCTACCGCTCGCCAGGAAAAAGTGGACACCTGGATTGGGGTAAACGTCTTAACAAGCTTACAGGTTGTGTATTGGAAGTCTGTAACAACAAAAATCTCACTCTTGGTTTAGAAAGCTAGCCATAATAAGGATGAGAGTAGGTTGAAAACGTGTACCTTCTTCTCTCCATAAGTGGGCATGTATTGAAAAAATAGCTGAAGAAAATCCTTTGGAAGACATGACAGTTTTATAAATTGAGCACATTGTTTCTAAATGCATTGAAAGGTCACCATAAATCTTTTGAACTTAGGTCATTATAAGCGTGTAGCAAGAAATTATAACTTATCCCATTTCTTTAGAAGAGGTAATAATAGATAACTATTCACTCATCATATTGATAGGGGTAGAAATGGTCGTGGCATCATCTTTGCTCCAATTAAATCATGGAATGTAAGGTCAAATATGAAAACTAACTATCAATTTGAAGCGAAAATAGAGACATTTTTTTTTTGCAATTACGGTAGGCGTCACATCAACTGCTATAAGGTGATGGAATTTCTCGTCCAATGTCAACGAACATCACTTATTTGTCATGACGCTAGGAATCTGAGGACAAAGTGTGGTTCCGGGTTCCCAAACAGCCTTGGAAGGGAGGGTGAGGGGGGGGGGGGGTGAGGGGGGGACCGTAATCTGGTTCAGTTCATCCAAGGAGAACATTAAACACATAAGTAGCTTACCGTAACGTGAACACGGCAACTGACACTACCGGGAAACGATCACCTTTTTCCGGGGACATTTTATTCAATGTAATTCTATAAGTTGAGTTTGAAAGCTTCTCGTTTCAGTTAGTTTATTAAGAAATCAGATAACTGAATTTGTATTAATTATGTTCTGGATGTGGAGTCCCGAGTTCGAATCCCGGGAGGACCATATGCTTTTATTAGTTTATTCAAGTGCATTAGGGTTTGTAATTGATGATTAATGTTAAGAACGGGGTGTTACTTTATTATAAATACTTTCAGATTTCTTATAGATCATAGGTATTTCTTTGATCAATACAGTTAAGGATGTGAAGGGGAGATACAACTTATAATCAGTAATCATTATAATGGAAAACTTGCAAAACAAACAAACTAAAACTGGGACGACACAAGATAAATGCAAAAGAACTAATCAAAATCGCTATGTGGAAATAACGCTTAATAGAAAAATAACAAAAAACAAAAAAAAACACAATCCACCACATAGGGTGTACACAACTACATGAGCAAGTCAATTTGGTTCCTATATAAATTGAGTAATTCGTTGAGGCAAATAACCTTGCAACTTTACTTTTTTACCTAAATGTGTAATATCTTAAAATTAAATTATTCTGTATTATTTCTTGCATCCAACTGCTAATGACTCTGTGTTTGTTTGTGTGCAACTTGATCCGGTAATGGGGCATAATTAATACTTAAGTCTCCCTGGCTTCATAGATCATGATCCTCGAAGATGGCCGTTCAAGTGTTATTGAAATAACTACAAGAACCCCTGCTCGCTATATCATAGTGTAATTTACTTTTTAACCCTTTCACGCACATATGACGCAGAGGTTGCCAGATTAGCAATAAGAAATAGAGTTCTCTCACTCTTATAATTACCTCTCCAAAATTAGTTTTCTGCCCACAGCTAACTCAAAGACAACTGCAGAGGTTGAAGTAACTAAACTAAAGGTTTCTAAATACCCCTGATGGTAACAAAGGCTTTAAAGTATCCCTAATCGGCTCAAAATCGCGTCATATATCAGAGAGGGTTAATCCGGCTGTCTTTAAGGGCATATGAATAACTTTAAAAAAAATCGCTGTATGAAAATAGCTTTGAGTATTTAACACCATAGGTAAAGACAAGGTTTATAGAAAGAATTTATCTATGGACCGTGGGTAAAGACGCCATTTGATAAGAGGCATTTTATTACTCGTTTGTATCTTCATCAGGTCACTCTGCAAGCGACTCATTGTCAATTAAGTGCTCCTCCTTAAATGGTGTTGTTAGCTCGTCAACACTGTATTCAGGGGAGGCTATTATAAGAAGATTTGGGCCGAAAATAAAAGTGTGGGGGCCGAATGAGGAGAGGCAGGCACCATGGACAACTTTCCTTATTTATGTATGTTATTATCATTCCATTAGTTTCCTCCCTAGACCTCCATCAAGTTAAAAGAAAAACAAACAAAAAAACACCCCCCAATACCCTCTTTCAAGATAAATTTTTACATTTTTCGATAGAAAAATGTTCAGGCCGAAGGCCGGTTTCTCTTAAATTACAGGCTCGCTATCGCTCTCCAAGAAAAAATCGACACCTAAATGACACGAAAAATCTTAATATTGACAAAGAAATGGGGCGAAAGGTCATTAAATCGACAGACTAATGGGCCAAACGTAATAACATCTAAAAACTAATGGGGCTAAACATGAGGAAGAAGGGGGACCATAAAACCGACCCATCTCGGCCCACCACTGTCTTCTATGAGGATTTGGGCCGAAAGTAAAAGTGTGAGGGGGGGCCGAATGAGGAGAGACAGGCACCACCATGGACAACTTTCACTGAACCTGACAAGAAGCGACCTCGTCTATGGGGGTTCGTAGGGGGCTGAAGGGGGGGGGGGGAAGGGGGTAGTGGAGGAGGGGGAACATTGTTGGGGCCGAAAGATGGGGGAGAGGAGTAGAAAGGGGCTAAGGGATTGTCTATTATTTAGGTCGAGCAATGTTTTATCAGCAATTCTTTTCCTGGTTTTTTTTTGTCCTGTGTTGGTGGTGTAATGGTTTAGATGCTTATGTTCTGGGTGTGGTGTCCCGAGTTCGAATCCCGGTAGGACCATATGCTTTCATTAATTTATTCAAGTGAATTGGGGTTTGTAATGGATGATTAATGTTAAGAACGGGGTGTTCCTTAATTTCTATCACAAAACGATTTGATTCAACTCAGAAGGAACCTCTCTCAATCAACCCTCTAATATTCCCTCGAGTTCTTCCTAAATGGCATACAATCGAAAATAATAGACATATTAAAATATATAAAATGGCGACGTCGTAATCATAAGGTTAAGGAAACGTTATGTAAAAACACTCACGCTACACCAAGAAACTATGCTACCATGCGAACAAAATTAGGTTAACCATCTGGCTGGATATGGAACTAAAAAATATATTGTGTGAGAATGGTGTTAGGGTTGGAGAAAGCTAGGGTCGTTTAGGGGGGCCGACCCACAACCCTCTAGAGGGTTGTGGCCGACCTCGGTGTTTATCTCTCTCTCGCTCTCTATGAGTTTTTTTTTTTTTTTTTTTTTTTTTTTTAAGAGACAATGAACGGAGGAAGGAAAAACACAGATAAAACAAAAAGGTCCATGTGCCTAAAGGCATCCTCCATTCATAAAATGTTTGTAACAACTGGATTTAAACATTTGTAGATTGTAAGTTTGTGGAAAGCCGAGGGAGGGTTGTATCAAATTCGGCCCTATTCAGCCTACTGTTTTAAGACGTTTATCCCCATCCAGGTGTCGATATTTTATTGGCGAGTGGTAGCGAGCCAGCATATGTGTGTTTAATATTTTTGGCAGCAGGCTACATTTGTACATTTTTCGATAGAAAAATTTCTCCGGCGAAGCCGGATTTCTGCGTACAATGCTGGTTCGCTCTCGCTCGCCAGGAAGAAATCAACACCTGGATGGGAATAAACGTCTTAAAACAGTAGGCTGAATGGGGCCGAATAGATACAAACCAAAGAAAGAGAAAAAGAGAGACAAAACAGGTTATCCCCCTTAACCGTCTGGCTGGATATGGAACTAAAAACTATATTGTGTGAGAATGGTGTTAGGGTTGAAGAAAGATAGGGTCGTTTAAGGGAAGGACAAACAAAATACCTAGACATTCAGGTTATGATAACTGTGGGAGAATTAAAATGTGTTATTGGTGGGTGACCAGATTTTTCAACCACTGGTCCTTGTAATTATTAGATCTAAAACCAATGCTATCTATCTGAGCATATAGATAGATAGATAGATAGAAAACCAATGCATAAACCTTGAAATTATCACTGGTTGAGTTGGCACTGGTTGAGATCTACTCGCTGAAATAGTCTACTAGTTAAGACGTCTGTGAACCCTTATGAATGACTGAGAACAAAGGAAATTCAACCAGTCAATGAAATACCAGAAGGCCTCTAATCCAATAATATCCCAATAACACTAATACTATGAAGGAATGGAGCTAAATATTGAAAAAGACGCTATATGAAAATGTTGAGAAGGCTGATAATATGAAGGAATGGAGCTAAATATTGAAAAAGACGCTATATGAAAATGTTGAGAAGGCTAATAATATGAAGGAATGGAGCTAAATATTGAAAAAGACGCGAGATGAAAATGTTGAGAAGGCTGGTGATGAAAAGAAATCGAGGTTTTAAAAACGAAATCCGATGGTATGAAGATTATGAAAGGGTCGGCGAAGGTCAGGTAATGCGAGGAGAGAAGCATCCCTATAATACGATTTTATTTTATTTCATATTTATTTTATGTTATTTTGTTTATATTGTTCCACCTCTTCTATACGGTGACTCCTAGCTATCATTAGATGATTTTTTTTTTAAGTTTAGGAGTAATCTGTGGAAGTAGAAGGTCAAGTAATTCTAGCTATAATTAGACGATTAAATTAAGTTTAGAAATAATGATCTATGGGAGTCAGAGATTGTTGTAATGGTTGTAGCCATTTGCTTCCTTGAGTATATTGCTAATATGCAATACATAGAAATACTGCATATCAATCAGAATACTGCTAAGATGGCGTCACCTTAGAATAAAAGCTAAACACGAAACCCGGTAGTATTAATATCATAGAAGGATCGGTGAAGGTCAAATCGTGCGAGGAGACAAGCTAATATTAATATGTGCAAAAAAATAGAGGAGATTGAAAAAGAGCCTGATCTGACGGTTGAAGTGGTAAAGAACAGAGAGAGAGAGAGAGAGAGAGAGAGAGAGAGAGAGAGAGAGAGAGAGAGAGAGAGAGAGAGATGGGTATAGAAGACAGATATATTTATAGAGGAAGATATTATATTGTCAAATAAAATGATAACAGAGATAGATATATTGATAGACAGACAGACAGACATGCAGACAGAGATACACAGACATAATCGTACTGAAGGGGTTAATAATATATAATAATAATGAAAAAAATAAATATGGTGATGGCCATGGTTGAATATGGAACTATGTAATCCAATGTTATGAAACGGATGATGGGAGGGTTGCGGAAGGTTAAACGTGATAGACACACACACTTATTCACACCCTCTCTCTCTCTGGAGTTGCATTTTTGTGTAATCAGCGTACCTATGTAAAGCCTTCACACACACACACACACACACACACACACACACACACACACACACACACACACACACACACACACACACACACACACACACACACACACACACACTCACTCACCAAAATAATGAGTAAAATATAGGTACCCATGTTTAGTATACTTCTGAAAGTTTGTGTCAATGTAAAAACTGATCATGATAATAAGATAATTGGACTTATAGCTGTATATTGAGGTAGAAAGTTAAATGTTAGTCGATGCTAGCAGACTGGTTGACCTATACTGAATGGTGCATTACTTATTATTATTCTCTCTCTCTCTCTCTGTAGCTACCTATATCTCTCTCACACACACTCTCTTTCTCTCTCTATGTATGCATCAGTTTGTGCCTCTCTCGCTCTCCCTCATGTCACTCCCAATAAACTTTCCCTCCTCCAGAATCACAACCAAAGCCTTTCCTCTACAAACAAGGCATACCATAAAATAAATAATGACCACGTTCTCTCTCAGAAGTATTATGGTATACGTGGTTTCGTGGTGGAATTACGTGAGAGAGAGAGAGAGAGAGAGAGAGAGAGAGAGAGAGAGAGAGAGAGAGAGAGAGAGAGAGAGAGAGATAGAGAGAGAGAGAGAGATCCAGTAACCTCAATGGCCTTAATACAGTGAAGGTAGTTTGCCTCATTGTCAGTAAGGGGGTAATTCAATTTTAGTTTCCCCATATTACCCCATTGGTCCCCTTCAAGTTAACCCCTTCTGTACCGGAGACGTCCTTTTAGCTTTATGTTGGTTGCTATATGACGATTGTATTAAGTTTGAAAAGAGCCTCCAGCAAATAACAAGATTGGAACAATCTCCCTTGACCCTTTTTGCTACCTCAGATCCTTCTTAAACTGCACAAAACCGTCTAAATATAGCAAGAATAAAATAATAAAGACGTCGCCGGTACTGAAGGGGTTAATGCAAAGAACTCACTTTCACAAAAACTGCTCCCCAGAACCCCTCCTACAAGCTAAGACAAATGAATACCCCAGACCCTTTTGGCTATATTTGTACATTTGTTCGGTAGAAAACTGTGGCGACCAAAAACCGAATTCTCCAAAAGTGCAGCCTCCCTATCTTTCGTCAGGAAAAAAAAATCAGCACTTGAAACGTCTAATGTGATGGGGAAAAACATCTTAAAATCGTCGAACTAATTGGGCGAAATATGTTAAAATTGTCACCACCAGCAGTTCATAGACCAGTTCTTTGTTATAGAAGTTCTAGATCCAGTAACCTTATCGTGGTGAAGGTAGTTGCCCTCGTTGTCTAGATTGCGTAATAAAGGTCAACTAGAATTATTACTGTTTTAGATAAAGATATATAGTTTATAGTTAGGCAAGGTTGGTTATTTATTTTATAACTGTGCTAGATTAAGATTCATTTACAGTTAGGTAAGTAGGTTTAATGTTATATATAAATATAACTGTTCTAGATTAAAATAAATTTACAGTTAGGTTAGGAATTTTAATGTCTTGTTTTTTTATATTGACAGGAACGACTTGAAATCGAGTTATCTTTGGTACCGCCGTCACGGGGTTTGGATAAGAGGGAAAGTGGTCACCCTCTCTCTCTCGCGCCATTATATTTACCTCCTTCAATTCCACGGCGCCAAAATAAATATGTTCAAAGTAACATTTGGCGATGTTAGATTAGGAAGTAAATAATTGAGCACTTGCGACTTTCAGACTATAAGGAATTTATCAGGCCTTTCCTAAACTGAATTACTGTATATCGTCTGGAGGAAGCTGATATATAACTCAAATTATCGTCTGGAGGAAGCTGATATATAACTCAAATTATCGTCTGGAGGAAGCTGATATATAACTCAAATTATCGTCTGGAGGAAGCTGATATATAACTCAAATTATCGTCTGGAGGAAGCTGATATATAACTCAAATTATCGTCTTATGATTGAAGGAGTTAAAGGAACCATACTATACATTCATACGGGTTACAATTTAATTAACCCTTTCAGTACCGGTGCCTTCCTTTTAACTTTATTCTGGCTGCTAGTAGACGGTTTTATTCAGTTTAAAAAGGGCCTTCAGCAATTCACAGGCTTCGGATTATCTCACTTAACCCTTTTTATTACCTCAGATCCTTTTTAAATTGGTCAAAATCGTCTAAATAGGGCAAGAATAAAATTAAGATGACTTCGCCGGTACAGAAGGGGTTAACGTCATCTCGAGAATGAAAATTATCATATACTTTCATTCGCACAGCACTATACTCATGTCACCTTCAACTGGCAAAAGGTAGAATCATGCTGCTGTTTACAACACACACACACACACACACACACACACATATACAGTATATACACACTTACACACACACACACTCGAACTTACACACATAAACACATATCAATCTCTTTCACTCTCTCTCTCACACACTCTCTCTTTAACTCACTCTCTCTCTCTCTCAACATAGCTATCAGACACACAACAAAAACACAACATATGAAATGACTGCACAGCAGCACAACTGATTGCGAGAAAAAATGGCAATATCAAAAGCTAGCATTACAGCTTTGCCAAATATCCCCCTTCGCTGTCAACCCCTCATCTAAATCCATGACTAAGCTAGAATATATATATATATATATATATATATATATATATATATATATATATATATATATATATATATATATATATATATATATATATAAGAACCTGAGAGGGAGAAATTAGAAGAACACTAATGATAGGAGGAGGGGGGAAGGGAATATTGAAAAGGAAAACTGAAATATATAGGGGTGACCAGTAGCGACATTGGTAGAGCGCTCGGTTTCTAACCGGGAGGACTGAGTTCGATTCTCGGCTGGTGGAGATAGTTGGGCAATCTCCTCACACCCCTTGCCTCTGTTCTGATCGCCTAACAGTAAAATAGGTCTATGCCAGGGTAAATAGGTTCCTCGTGACCTCATCCCTTAAAAAAACAAAAAACAAAAGTATTATACTCTTCATCTTACTTATTCTATTTAGGGTGGGGTTTTTTTATGAACCCCATTCTCCCTCATGTTTAACCCCAGAAGTTCTGAGATTGTAAGGAGGGTGGTTGAGGTGTGTCTACTGAAGGTCTTGAGGGGGTAATTGAAGGGGGTTGAGGTGGTTGCAGTAGGGGGTGGTTGAGGTGCATCTACTAAACGTCTTGAGGGGATGTTGAAGGAGGTTGCAGTATGGGAAGAGATGATTTAGATTGTGTCTACTGAACGTCTTGAGGGGGTGGTTGAACGGGGTTGCAGTGGGGGAAGGGGTGATTGAGGTGTATCTACTGAAGGCCTTGATGGGGGTGATAGAATGGTTGCACTAGGGAAGGGGTGGTTGAGTTGTATCTATTGCACGTCTTGAAGGGGTGATTGAAGGGGATTGAGGTAGATTGAAGGGGGTGGTTGAGGTTTATCTACTGAAGGTCTTGAGAAGTTCCTTAGGTCGTTAGTGATGCAAGCTACTCTGCTATGTGGGTCACTCTCACTTCCTCTGGCTAGTCATGTTCTTTTTACCCTCCATTATTTTGACTCTTACACTCTTTTCTACTCTTACACTCTAATCTTGTTTCTGTAGTTTTTCCTTCTTGCATCTTCTTACATTTCTTTCTTTATTGTTCCTTTTTCTTACCTATTCTTACATTTCTTACTTTATAATTCCTCTCACTTGCCTCCTCTTACACGTCCTGCCATATAAATGCCAGAATATTATCCTTATTAGATTAGCATACCTCATACTTATATTAAAACCGATAGGTTAGGAGAAATTGCCAACATATAATTTAGTCAAATATATATCATAATCAGATACAATTGGATATTATCTAATCACTCACTATTAACGGTAACACACACACTCACTCATAATCTCTCTCTCTCTCTCTCTCTCTTACACACAAACACACACAAAAAAAACACTTACTTACACACACACACACACACACACATTATAAATATCACGTCCTCGAACCTAGACTCACCTTGATATTTCCCAAGTAACCGACTGCCACAAGAAAGGCTGTCTATTTCAAGAGCTTATAATATGACTGGGGAATTTACTGTCTTTGAAGGTAATAACGGGATTTTCTCGGAATAGCTACGTAATGTGAGCGCTACTGATATTAGAGAACGCCAGTTTTTAGTAGTAGTAGTAGTAGTAGTAGTAGTAGTAGTAGTTGATGGTAGTAGTAGTAACATGAAATGTATGAAAAATATTAAATAAAAAAAAAATAAAAAAAGTAGTAGTAGTAGTAGTAGTAGTAGTAGGAGGAGGAGGAGGTGGAGGAGAAGAAGTAAAATTGAAGTAGTAGTAGTAGTAGTAGTGATATAAAGTAGTAGTAGTAGTAGTAGTAGTATTTCAACCTAGCCTTCACATATACCTACACATTATTGAGTACTTTAAATTCTTCAAAATCATGTCACAATCCCATAAACACTTTTATAAACATATCAATACCTTCTGTAAATTTCGTTGTGAGTTATATACTGTATATTATAATGCAAAACTTGCAAAATAAACAAACCAAAACTTATACGAACACAGTAAAAAGAAAAAAATAACTAATCAAAATCGCTCTGTGGAAACAACGCTTAAGGGGGGTGACCTGTTTTTGTTCGGTCCTTTTTTATCTTTATCTGGCTTGTATCTATTTGGCTCCATTCAGCCTACTGTTTTAAGACGTTTATCCCCATCCAGGTGTCAATTTGTTACTGGTGAGCGGTAGCGAGCCAACATATTTTTTATTTTTGTTTGACAGCAGGCTAAATTTGTACATTTGTCGATAGAAAAATTTCTCCGGCGAAGCCGGATTTCTTCATATAATGCTGGCTCGCTATCGCTCGCCAGGAAGAAATCGACACCTAGGTGGGGATAAACGTCTTAAAATAGTTGGCTGAATGGGGCCGAATGGATACAAGCCAGAGAAAGAGAGAAAAGGACAAATAACAAAAAAGCAGGTCACCCCCCTTAAGTAAAATAACAATGTCTAAATAAATGTTAAATGTCCCGACTTCTCTGATCACTTTCAATGGCCTCTAGCCTTCATACAGTATTGCATTACCTTACCTCACATTCCTCCACTTAATTGTGCACTTAAAACTTCCCAGTCATGACAAGTAGACCATAAACACTTCCATGAACATGTAATTACCTTTTGCTCAGTTGCCCACACTGTAAACATTGTGTGTGAGAGAGAGAGAGAGAGAGAGAGAGAGAGAGAGAGAGAGAGAGAGAGAGAGAGAGAGAGAGAGAGAGAGAGAGAGAGAGAGTATGATAGTGAGAGACGGAGGGGGGGGGTAAGACTAAGAAACAAAAACCACTCAATAAATACCTGTAGAACAAATAACAATACATCTAACCAAGCACTTCCGCACTCTAGTTAATTATCTCATTACTATACAGTAAGTATAAACAAGGACCTTGCACAGCCGTTTTCAGTCAAGAACTGTAGTCAAATTTGCCAATAACATTTATCTAGTAAACAAAGGTACACTTCCATAAAACGCAAACATCAACAATCCATATAATGTACCTATTCCAGCATATCTTTTATTTTTATTTTTATTTTATTTTTTCTATGTGATTGAGGGAGGCAAAAGACAGAACTGCCTATAGCGAGTGCCTCCCCCATAGTTGAAAGAGTGACAGGGTCAAAATCAAGGGCTTAACCCTTTCACGCATTTATGACGCAGAGGTTGCCAGATTAGCAATAAGAAATAGAGTTCTCTCGCTCTTATAATTACCTCTCCAAAATTAGTTTTCTGCCCACAGCTAACTCAAAGACAACTGCAGAGGTTGAAGTAACTAAACTAAAGGTTTCTAAATACCCCTGATGGTAACAAAGGTTTTAAAGTATCCCCAATAGGCTCAAAATCGTGTCATATGTCGGAGAGGGTTAATAGATATCATCATCCATACCTCCGAGAAAGACTGCTAGGTAAGAGGATCTGCGGGAATTATAAGGGTAAAGACTGTCTCAATTAACCCCCTGACTTCCATATACCTTTCTTAATCTGACGGAATATAATCGCCTAAAAGAAATAATGCTAGCTAAGAGGATCTGTGGGAGTTAAAGGCATAAAGACTGTCCCAATTAAACCCTCTGACTTCCATATACCCTTCCTAACCTGACTGAAGAAAATTACCTCATAGTAGCCAGCATAAACTGTCAAATTGCGTCATAATCCTCGAGGGGGTAACTGTGTATCTTTGCGTGAACAATTTCAACATCCATACCTCCGAGAAAAAATACTAAGAGAGCAATATGAAAGGTCTGTGGGTTTAGTTCTATTGACTGCACTGAACAATTCGCGTATGCAATATTGAACACGTAGACCGTAACGACACTGGTACGAATAAGTGTGCAATAATTGGTTTGCGCAACAATTCAATCCCTTTGTTCAGGCTTTTCGAACATGCTTGTGGTTCTAATTTGTGTTCAGTGATCGATGTCAAATTGGTGAAGACTTTCTAATAATAATAATAATAATAATAATAATAATAATAATAATAATAATAGGCCTACAATAGTAAAATTAATCCTGCTTTACCACCCAACCTATTATGTTACTTGGATCAGTATTTCAGGCGCTATTGAAATTTCTGTGGTCAAGCTGGTATTTGCGGGCGGATATATATTACCCTTTACCAGAGAGAGAGAGAGAGAGAGAGAAAGAGAGGTGTAGATGGGAGAGAAAGGAAGGGACGAGATAGAAGAAAATAGAAGAGAGAGATGGGGAGATATATAAAGAGAAAGCGGGGAAACATATACAGGTATATATTATATACCTGTATATGTATATATATATATATATATATATATATATATATATATATATATATATATATATGAGAGAGAGAGAGATAAAAATGAGGAGCTATATAAAGAGAGAGGTAGGGGGCGCTATATTGAGAGAGAGAGAGAGAGAGAGAGAGAGAGAGAGAGAGAGAGAGAGAGAGGTATAGATAACAGTGATCCCGCCACACAGTAGCCTCAGCTGTGGCCTTCACCTAGTTTATATACCATCACTCTCACTCTCTCTCTGGCCACCACACTGACTCTTGTTCTCTCTCTCTCTCTCTCTGTCTCTCTCTCTCTCTCTCTATATATGAATTTGTTTCTTCTTTATTAACACCTATTACTACACGTGTGGTTTAGTGCTTTACAAGACCCATGGATTCGAACTTGCGCATACCAGCTATACATAATATGTGCAACGCTGTTACTAAGATAGATAGATAGATAGATAGATAGATAGATAGATAGTGTTCATTCTCAATTTCAATAACAGGGTGTGGATATCTGTTATATATTCATAATACATAGTATGAAAGCACCACATACTGGTTATTTAAGAATCGAGAAAAAAAAATGCATAGCCTACACTTCGTAGTTTCCAAAGCAGAAATGATATATTTTTTAATCCACCACCAGAGACACATTTTATCATGCAGATATGTTTATATTTATAGAGCTTTCAAGTGTACAGCTGGCAGTATATCCAGCTGGCCCAGAGTTTCTTTTAAATATGGTATCTAAGCTATTTACAAATATACAAACGAAAAATACAAAAGACAGAAAAGAACAAACAAGTGGGTAGGCTAAGCCTGTGTAGCTACTTGCCATTACTCTGCACTATTACTTTATAATTGCATAACTTTAATACAATTAGCAGCCAAACTAATAGCCTAGGGAGAAAGTAAAACAATATATAAGAACTAATGGGGCTAAACATGAGGGGAAATGGGGTCAGACAAAAAACATCCCCTTCAACGAATCTCCTAAATATGTATAACAGGGCAAGAATTTATACTAATATACTAGGTTAGGTTAGGTTTTGGCTAGGTTAGGTTAAAGATATTGTTCATTATTTCTTAGTAATTAGGCATCTGAAAAAAAAATCTTCCCGCTACACAAGATCTTACCGCAACTAAGCTATGTCATCATTAATAAACTGCAGTACATTCTAAGACAGTAGTTTTGACCCATCATAAGATCTATAGCAGCATAAATTAATTTATTTTTAACATCGTTCTTAACACCAATAACCACCCAAATGAAATTATTGAAAGTATATGATTCTCCCAGGATTCGAACCCAGGACACCACATGCAGAACTTTACGCGCTCTAACCATTACATCATCAAAGCAGTTAAAGTTACAGCACATGACCACGATTAATATCTCCGAAAAGTTTATATCGGTTAAATAATAAATTCGAAGATTCGATTCAGTTCGAGTAGATTCGAATAGCTAAGATCAAGGGTAGTGTATTATCATGTCACTGTATAGCAACACATACAATACAGAGTAGTATCAATTAAGGAACACCCCGTTTTTAACATTAATCTTCCATTACAAGCCCCAATATACCTGAATAAACTTATGAAAACACATGGTCCCCGGGATTCGAACTCCGGACACCACACCCAGAACATAAGCACTTAAACCATTACACCACCAACACAGTTAATGACTCACCTGACGCAGGAGGTGAAGGTGTGGAAGAAAGGGTAGATGCTGCAGAAGGAAGAGAAGGGGAGAGGAGGAGGGGGGGTGTGATGAGACGTAAGCCGAGATACGTCCCTCCGCTACCGAGCCTGAGCCACAACTGAACCTGGCACTGTGAGGCTGTGAGCTCGCAGACTGCACACCTCAACTTTGAACTTTCGCAGGAGGAGGAACAGGGGGAGGGAGGGGGAGAGGGGGGATTTTAGTGGTTGACCGTGAGCAACATTCCCCCCCCCCCCCATCCCCAACTTCATCCCGGTATCATAGCTACTGTTCCTGTAATAATGCACTGTATCCATAGCATTAATAATTTGCAAAGTCGAAGAAAAAACAATATATAGATAGACTCTGTACTCTTTTTGTGGCATAAATGAGATTCCTCACTTTTTAGTTAATTACCATTATTGTTCCTCTTTGTAAAATCTTAATCTACACTGATCGTCTTATGGTGTTTCAAAAGTTTAAAGATCAAAATGCGGCATGCAATTTTTGTTCGAGTTGGTGTTGCGGGCGTGCACCAACAACCCACCTGCCAGCTCAACAATCCACCCACCCAACCTTTTACGTGAACCTTCATTGAGCTACTGCTTTTATAATACTCTAATGTATTGATAGTGTGTGTGGATCATACTATGACTTCTTAGAATCACCAAGCACTAGCAATACTTAATGGGTAGACCTTTAGAACTTGATTCGCCTACAGCAATTGTATTTTTAAGAACATTTGCCGTTGTAAAGGCTTATCCCTCAATACCTTTACCTGACCTAAGAACATAAGAAAATGGGAGTCTGCAGAAAGCCGATTGGCCCACACAAGGCAGTCACACCCAACCCTAATTATAAGGCCTAATTAGAGGCCTAACTCACTAACACCACGAGGACCGACCTCACCAAAACGGTCAGAGGTCATCATATGAAAACTAGAGGGATAGTGAGACGAATTTCTCCTTTTCCATATCACCATCCAACAGTAGAGTCTGTGAAGGTTAAGTAATGTAGCTTATCTATATCACTGCAATAAGATTATATATGGCTACAAAAGGAGAGAAAGCTTTGGAAAGATCTATGTGAGAGTCAGTAGCCTAATCGAGATGGACATTACCTCCTCGATTAGACGGCCTTCCAATTATGAGTAAATTAGGCGGCCTTCCAATTATGAGTAAATTATGAGTAAATTAGGCGGCCTTCCAATTATGAGTAAATTATGAGTAAATTAGACGGCCTTCCAATTATGAGTAAATTATGAGTAAATTCGCTTAATGGGATTCAGAATAACACTATAATACAACCATGGCATTGAACACATTAAAATCTAACGTACATAATTAATTGTAAGAAACCGTTATTTAATGTATGTTATGGTTGGCTGATAGAAGTAAAGGTAACAGGCAGTTGTGGTCCGAGTAACACAATACTAATTAGGCTCCACTGAACACCTTAACACCTATGACAATGACTGTAGTAGTTGCTATAATGGCTGTGTTTAGTATCCAAGCTCAGTGGGGCCCGAAGGACTGTTCATGTTCATGGTGTAGCGCGCTCTCGCTCTTGCTCTCGCTCTCGCACTCACCCTCACTCTCTCTCTCTCTCTCTCTCTATATATATATATATATATATATAACCTATAAACCTATAACCTATATCCCCACACTTCCTTCCTCCTGAACAAGCAGACAAGTTCCCCCTGGTTCCTTCCCGTCCTACCCTGTTATTGTTGTTGTCCTTGATCAGCCCACTGTTATGTCCAATGGTTTTTCCCCGACAGTTAAATACCGCTGGCTTGTGACCCTACCCTTCCTTTCTACTCCTTCTTCTTCTTCTTCTTCTTCTTCTTCTTCTTCTTGGTCTCGCGTCTTGAGCTCTGATATCGAGGGCAGTAAGCCAAGAGAATGCAAATATGGAACAGAAAGAGGCCGATCCGTGCGCAGAGGGTGAAGTTTCATCCCCTCGCCGCCGATTTGCTGAAATCTATGTGCAGAAAACGAAACTACTATAGGCCTTTCTTAAACTGGCAAGAATTTGACTTATCTCAATTTCAATCACTCAGCTATTCCACAAGTTGTATAGCCAAAATGTGGTGTTAATTGTGAAACTTGGTATTAGTATGATTTACAGACATTTAGGTGTCGATGTTTTCCTGGCGAGCTATAGCGAGCCTGTAACCTTTAACTGTCTTCGTGGTGCGATGTATAAGGTGTTGATTTTCGGTGTGAGCGTCCTGGGTTCGAATCCACGGACTGCCACATGTGTTTGTGAGTTTCATTAATCGATTTTGGGAGTGTGGTTGGTTGTTGGAAGGAACATAATAATTGATATTGCTTCAGGAGTAATTTATCGAGAGGACTTCCCTAAGTGGTAAAGGCCCCTTAATTGCTCTTTCCATTCACATATGCATAGCCTACGTGAGTTGCAGTTGGGATGTGTGTACATGCTTAGATTGATATGCAGGATTCGAAGTTGCATAATAAATCGTAGACAGTGTCCACCAACCTTTAACTGTCTTCGTGGTGCGATGTATAAGGTGTTGATTTTCGGTGTGAGCGTCCTGGGTTCGAATCCACTGACTGCCACATGTGTTTGTGAGTTTCATTAATCGATTTTGGGAGTGTGGTTGGTTGTTGGAAGGAACATAATAAATGTAAAAGGAACCCGGCCGAAATATCGAAAAATTTACATATTTATCTTGGAGGGTCATGGGCGGGACATAAATGAGGAAATAAAACAATAACAAATACATAAATGAGGAAATCAAAATGACCCATCCCCCCTTAACCCTTTCAAAATACGATGATACTTTTCTCTCCCTGCTCTCTCTCTCTCTCTCTCCCCCCCCCCCCCACACCCCCACACACACACACACTTTCGCTTTCCCCACCCACTTTCTTTCTCTACCCCTCCTCCGTAATTCCACTTTCCCTCCTGCCCGCTCTATCACCCACCTCTCTCTCTCTTTCTCCTTCTTCCTCTCTATCTCTCTCTCTCTCTCTCTCTCTCTCTCTCTCTCTCTCTCTCTCTCTCTCTCTCTCCATAGACAACAGTACCCGAGGTCATCAGGACATAGGGTTGAGTCACACGTGCGTTTTGCGGCAATTTACGATCGATAAATTCAGTCTGTCAACATCTCCATATTCGTTTTGAATTGTTAACGGCAACTAGACTGCAAATACAGTAACATAGGTGGCGGAATTCTTAAAACACTGAATGTAGAAGCTGTCAGTTCAGAATTGGTGGAAAAACAAACCTGGACATCTCCCATAAGGCTCCAGATCCCCATGGTACTAGTGATCCCAAGTCGGCCTCCCCAAATCCTGTTTCGCCATCCTTCAACTTTCATACCCAATTTACCTTAACATTTACAGTACTCGTCAGAATCTATATCAAGCCCTTATAAGCAAGACTAATAATAGTGTAATTAGTCGTGCTTGTAAGATGAAGCCTGTTTTGTAAATCCTCAAAACTGTATTATTGCAGTCCCTGAAAAATGTATGGCAGAGATCATCAAAGGACGTGTGTATGCAGGTCCTCAAAAAGGTTTTCTTCGTATTTTCTTCTCCTACTTTCCCTCTATTTTTCTGGGGGCGTGAAGCGTATGGTAGAACTCTAAATATATATATAATAGATATCTTTGAAACATGTTGTACGGTCGCGCTAATAAGTCATTTCCCAGCTGTCATTATGTTTTTGCTCGCTCTGTGCTGTATTAATGTTTGTCAGATGTTGAATAGGGTGGGTAAGTGTAGGAACATGGTTGTATATCTCACTCAAAAAGAAGAAATCATGTGTAAATATTGCGCATACAAATTATTGATCAAAATATAATTGGTGCCGAGACATCACTTATTAGCGCGACTGCACATGTAAAGGATAGTTCAAGGATTTACGTGGTGTGTGTTCTGGTAGAGGCTAAATACGCATGGTGTGATCATTTGATAGATCAAAGGGCAGATCTTCAAATAATACAGCATAACATGGCATATTTGGAATGTTGTGATTAGGTTCTAAAGTGATGTATTACGTCAGCTCTCGATCATTTACATCCTTCACCCCTTTACCTCCAAAGTCCCCACCGTATGTAACAGTAAACTCGGTACCTGTTCTTAACCCATACAGTACCAGGGACGTCCTTTTAATCATATTCTGGCAACTATTAGACGATTTTATGCAGTTTAAAAAGGACCTCCAGCAATTAACATGCTTTGAACTATCTCACTTAACCTATTTTACTACCACATATACTACTTCAACTGCACAAAATCGTCTAAATATATCTAGAATAAAGTTAGAGAGACGTCGCTGGTACAGAAGGGGTTAATAGGGCCATAGAATTCACCAACGCCAATACTCTCATCCTAGTATTAATGGGGACATAACACCTAATGGATATAACCTAAGTAACTGACAACACATGTAGATATTTCAAATAGGATGTTGAGTATTGACGTAGGCTCAGGGAGGGGAGCCTCCTTTATGATAAATTTGTACATTTTCCGATAGAAAATTTTAACGACCGAAGGCCGCTCGCCCAGAATATATTCAATTCAATTCAATTTAAACATATATTGTCACCAATGTCAAATACATTTTCGACACCTGAATTGAGTCTAGAGGGTAGCACAAATTAAAATGTTCACAAGCATAATATTGTCATGCATTACGTCAGCTCTCAATCCTTCCATCCTTCACCCCTTATGCCTCCAAAATCCCTCCTCCTATTTGGTATCCTTTTCACAACTTTCATCTTCAGTCTCCGCTTGACTCTGAGGGCGTGGGTGTCAGAGGTCAGGGTAAGTGGTCAAACTGGTTCCTTTATCTGTGTGGGTGGGTGGGTGTGGAGTGGGTGTTTGGGTAGTTGGGTGTGGATGCATGGATGTGGGTGAGAGTGGGTGTGTGTGAAAGATAGAGAGAGGAAGGGGGAGTGGCTGTGTCTTAGAGTGTGGGTACTTGGGTGGGTGTGGGTGTCTAGTGGCCCATCCTTCTTACACACCCTCACACCCTCACACCCACACACACAGACACAAACCCACACACACACACACACACACAAACCCACACACACACACACACACACCCAGTAACGGGACCATGCATTCATCTAAATATATATAATTTACAATCAGCTCACATACACACATACACTCACAATATAACGTAGACACTCATACATAATCACATTACCACTCTACCACACACACACGCAGATACTTACACAAGCACACACACACAGATACATACACAAGCACACACACATGCACACACGCTAACGGTACCACGCATTCATATAATATACAGTATACAGAATTTAGAATCTATTCAAACACTCTCTCTCTCTCTCTCTCTCTCTCTCTCTTACACCATTAATTATAACGGTATATATATGGAAGGCAGTGGGTCGATTTATCTCGACATTTCATGAGCGTTAGGCAACCTCATGACTTTCGGTTTCAGTATCATCATTAGTATACCTCTAACTTACTTATAGCCTAAATTTCACAAGTGGTCAATTGGTTTTGATCGTTCCAGATTTACTAGCCTTCAAATATACATACTGCTCAATGCCAACAACCTTAAGTCCACTAGGTTTGGGTGAGGCAGTGTTGTGAAATAGAACCATTACTATTACACACTGGTACACTGACCTATTTGGGGCTATGTCAGGTACTACATGGCAACATAGGTGTACATCAATCATTTGTGGTCCAGTATTATTATGAGTTATTGTATGAACTGTTATACAATTGTTTCTATATAGTTTGATAATTTTCCAGGTATAACTATAATATATAACTAAGTTTTATTTTACCAGCCAATGAAGTGATAAAATGTGCTGTGCATATCTTCTACGGGATATACTGCCTATTAACCCTCTCAGGATCTTATGACGCAATCCATTTCATATTTCTGGCTATTTTATAAGACTATTTTATTCAGATTAGGAAGGGTATATGGCAGTTAGAGGGTTCATTGATACCTTCTTTACCGTTTTACCTCCTATAGATCCTTCTGAAGCTGCACAAAATCGTCTCATGATAGCCAGAATAAACTGTTAGAACGCGTCATGGTCCTCAAGGGGTTAAAACTTGTTAGCTAACATTAGAAAGTACCTAAGGAAAAGGAAAGCAAGTACCAACAGAACCACTTCTTTTAAAGAGGATAATTGTAGGTAATAATATCCAACCTATATAAAAGAGACATAAGCTTTGTAGCATTATAAGACGACCTTTGCTCTACAATCAGTCCCTGTGGTTAATACTGGTAAGGAAATGTACAGCATACAGAGAGAGAGAGAGAGAGAGAGAAAACTATATCTAAGTATTCACTTTCACTTACTAATATATATATATTATTTTATTTTGTAAATAATATGAACCATAGCCTACTATAGTCTATTCACTGTAAGTAGGCGATAATTCATGACCTCTATCCTCTTTAACTCAAAAATGGCTATAGCAAATTGACTCTAAATTCCACATCTATTCCTTGGCTGACTCTTCCCAAATGGTAGAAATATTAGCTCAGCTACTCTACTCGTTTTTTAGTTACAGTGGTTAGAGGTCATGATTTCTCGCCTACTTACAGCGAATAGACTATAGCCAATATAATAATTAGCAACTAAAGATAATCAGTGTGCACAGATATTTATGTGTCCAACTGTACACATTATCTGCCGCCATATACAGGTCACCCGAGGAGGCAAGTTTTTAGGAGGCTGCATTGGACCAGTTCTGTATATAAGGCTACACCACTTCTTGTCTGATCCTCTCATTACATGCATACGACATTAAATATACAGCATACAGAGAGAGAGAGAGAGAGAGAGAGAGAGAGAGAGAGAGAGAGAGAGAGAGAGAGAGAGAGAGAGAGAGAGAGAGAGAGAGAGAGAAAGAGTTTGATAGATACGTACAGAAAACTATATGAAATGAGTTGCAGTAATTTAAGCTTAGTTGAATTTGGATACTTTGCCTAATAGCAGTGTTACAGACAGACACACACACACACACACACACACACTAAAAACAAAATCAAAATTAATAAAATCTGGCTCTCCTGGCGCCAAATCACTATACATGCAAGTTTCAAGCTATAAGGAAGTTAAAGCTATAATGATCTATATTTAGCGGAAATACAGAATTATAATACCTACAGCCTGCACTTCCTTACAGACTTATACTAGAAAGTGGTCTACTGGCGCCCCGGTAGTGAGGGAGTGTGAGTGTGTGTGTGTGTGTGTGGGTGTGTGTGGGTGTGTGTGTGTGTGTGTAGTTCTGCGTGTGTGTGACTAAGTGTATGTGTGTGCGTGAGTGTAGCCTAGGAGAGAGAGAGAGAGAGTGTGTTCGTGGTAACATACTTAACTACTTCATTTGAACGTGGCAACAAATCTATTGTATGTTTGCATTGGTATAAGGCCCAACTGCCTAGTAAGGACCTCGGGATCTGTGTGGTCTGTGTAGCTATATAACTCTATATAACTATCCATACTATTTTTTCCCATCTCCCTCTCTCCTTCAAAACCCCAGCCCCCATAATCAAATATAATGTTTCCAATGGCAAACCAGGCAGAGCAGGAAGATGATCGAACTATTAATTTACTTAAAAAAGAAAACGGGGTAACGCGGAGGGAGACTAGCGTAGGCAATGTTCCTGAATGTGATAAAGTTAGCAAGGTTAGGGTAGCAAGTAGTTTAGTTTCCTAGTTATAATGTAGGCGTCTTTTTGCTACATTTGGCGCCCGATGTATACGTAGAGATAATCCTGGCTGTATCTATCTAGAATTAATAGAAACACCATTTGAGAAGCACTTTATCGACAATGTAGCCTACTGAATCTCTCTTTCTCGTACATATATAATTATGAGTACTCTAGTCACAATTAGCATAGTGTAATTTTTTTTCTTGTTAGTAGCGCAAACTTCGGTGAGTATTATAATTAAAAGTGATCGAGTATATTACGAATGTGGGTTCCTAATCCCTGACAAATGTTTACACTAGTCAATTATTTCTGCAACTTCTTGATCTCAACACAGACGGAACTAGAGGAGCACTTGGGACCTCCGCCTACACTGGTGGAGGTATGCGCTCTACCGATCCCCTCCAAAATTGAATCACTTCTTACTTGGCGAAAATCCTATATGCCCACTAAATTTCGTGAATATCGATTCATAAGTTTTTGAGATATCTTGTTTACAAACAAACAAACAGACATACAAAGAACCAAAGAACCAAACGGAAGCAAAAACATAGACTCCGTCCAACTTCGTTAGAAGAGGTAATAATTTTTGTTTAGTCCTGACTAACAAATTAGGTTAGACAAATAGTATAAACAAATCTGCCTTATCAATGATGCAGAGGACCTTGACCTGCATGACATTAAAGTGACATATGCGAACAAAACAACTATAATAAATAGATATCAATGTGGCAGGTTAAGTTCCATATCATGTCAACCAGTAGATCATTTGAACCAGTAGCTATCAACCAACTAAACCAGTACCATAGTAACAGTCCTAACCTACTGTATACTCTCTTTATTATATTAAGGCCAGAAATCTTTGTCACTAACCTCAATCACTTAGAAAGGGCTATAGTAAGCGAGTTCGTATCCCTACCATTTGGGACGAGTCTGCCAGGGAATAGTCGTGGAAAGTTACAACCCATTTCTTATAGCCATTTTTTTTAGTTACAGTGGTTATGGGTCAAGATATCCGGCCTATTTATAGTGAATAGACTATAGTGTATTCTAAGTTCTAACCTACCAGTCCTCGTGATAGAGGTCTAAGGATCAAACTAAAGAAAGACATTTATGATAAACATATACAAATATAAAATACCCCCCCCCCCCTTTAAGAAGTAACAGGACTGGTGCCGAAGATGGGAGGCTAGAACCTGTTTATGTGATGAAGTATTGTGTATAATATTGTAAGTTTAGAGAAACCTACCAAGGCCATCTGTGTTTAGACCCTCGGGTATATACCAACCTGTCTTCATAAAGTAATAATGGGAAATAGTTTGTGGTGGTGAGTATATAAAACCTCTCTCTCTCTCTCTCTCTCATTGATACGGTATTTCGTCACTTTACTATTGTTAGAGGTGAAGTATTCATGATAGGTCAGGTGAAGGTATTGAGGGATAAGCCTTTACAACGGCACCTCGTAGCTACTTTCTACTTTCCCATTTTCTGAAGAGTGTAGAAAGGGGAAAAGGGGTGTTGGAGAGAAAGGGCAGAGTACATTCCTGGCCAACCGATCTTGAACATAGTGTAGTGGTAATGATCATTGTGACCTAGAGACTGTACAGGTATTGCGTTACGTAGTGGTGGTGGTGAGACGTGACGGTACATACACACACACACACACACACATAATACATACAGGTATACACATACATAATTATATACTCACACACACATATATACACACTCACACACACATACATATACACACACACACACACACACACATATACACATACATATATACCCACTCACACACACATATACATATACACATACATATATATACACACACACACACATATATACACACTCACACACACACATACACATACACATATTGACTCTTGGCTCCTTCATCTACATACACATATACACACACATACGGTGCATACACAAGCACGCACACACACACACACACAATAACTAACATACTACCAAGTCACACCACCATTGTTCACAGCCCCACTATGACCCAGCTGGCTTCTCAATGTTAATACTATAATTGACCTGTTTACACTATCTCATTCTTGTGGGTTGTTATGATATTTTGTTTGATTATTATTTGAGGAAGTTGCTTGTTTTTGCCATTTTATTTAGACTAGTAGTCTTCGTGTGACGCCCTGAAAAGATGCAGCTGTGACTGTGGAGGGAGCTGCACCAAGGGGTGGACCGAGGAAGACCTGGGATCAAACTATACTGTACGTGCCGATCTCGAATCCAAAAACTTGACAAGTGAAGCATGCAGGTCTTAACAGGGTTGCCTGGAACGCCGCCATTAGGACAAGAGACTGAAACTGCACCCATGTGTGGAGCACTCAGTCTTAAAATGTTATGTATGTATGTATGTACCCATCAGCTTTAGTAGTGTAGGTATCGGAGTCATTAATATTTATCTACCTATCTATCTATTTATATATCTACACGATCTTTATCCATATAACAAAGGAGTACAAAGGAAATCAAGCAACAACAGGTCAAGTGACCCTTCTAGGCTGCTTGTCCTCCAAAACACTGAGGATCAAGTGTCCAAACAGTGGTTTAGAGTGGGTAACCATCGACATCTCACCCCACCCCCCCAATATTTAGCCTACACACAAACACTAGCATTGTGGATTATTGTGAATTCCAGACTCCTATATAATTCCAGACTCCTATATAATTATTTCGCTGATAAACTTAAATTCCATGACTTCAATAAACGTGCTTGTGTGACAAGCTTGACTGGAGCTTAACGTTTGACAGTTCTGGCGCACCTTTCACAACTGATTGCACCTTTATTGGCCAAGTCAATCACATTTGTTACTCTCAGTGAAAGTGATTGCAGGTATCCGCATTTTGTGTAAATATATTAAAAGTGGAGAGAGGTATCAGATATTTTTACGTATATTGTCCGCAATACTAATACAAATAATCGAGTTTCGAACCAACTGAGTTCTAGATTGGGGGGAAAAATACTAGAAGATATAATTATCAGGACCTCTTTTTCCTAGCAAACTCTGGAACTCACTCCCTCAATCTATCTTTCTTTCAACCTATGACTTGAACTGCTCCAGATTTCGTGTGGCCAAGCATTTGGCCCCCAACGTACTTTGATTTTGGCTCTCTGTCGCTCTTTCGGCTTTGGAGGAGATAATGGATATTGAAATGGTTAAGGGGGGATGGTTCACTTTTTGGCCGATTTTTGCGTGTATTAATTAGTTTTCTAGTTTCCTCCCTAGATCTCCATCAAATTTAAAAAAAACATCCATTAGATCTCCCTTCTAGATTAATTTGTACATTTTTCGGTTTTCGGCCGGTTCTTCCAACATTACAGGCTCACTATCGTTCGCCAGGGATAAAATTCGATACCTAAATAGCACGAAAAATCTAAATATTGACGAAGAAATGGGGCGAAGGGTCTTAAAATCGACTAACTAATGGGGCAAACATCTTAACATCTGAAAACTAATGGGGCTAAACATGAGGGAGAAAGTGGTCCAGAAAACCGGCCCATCCCCCCTTAATCGTCTATTTCCTGGTTATTATAGTCTAATCGCTGTAGGTAGGTGAGACATCATGACCTCTAACCTCTGTAACTCAAAAACGGCTAGAGTAATCGAGCTAATATACCTACCATTTGGGAAGAGTTAGTCAAGGAATAGATGTGGAGATTTACAGCCAATTTCCGCTAGTCCTTTTTGAGTTACAGTGGATAGATGTCTTGCTTTCTCGCCTACTTACAGCGAATAGACTTTAGCTACCGTGACAATGTATTATAAATAAGCTTAGGAGATAATAACTATAAAAAATAATACAAATATAGAATAGAATGGATTCCATGAGTTTTTCACATCATTGTTTCAACTTTTCACTCTTGCGCAATACATTCTTTTACGGATTTTTACCACATTCCACTTTGTAGTTTAACAAGAATGAACAGCAACGATGTTACTGAGGAGTGCCATGTAAGAATATTATTTGACATTTAGTGACTGCTTTATAGACAACTGAAAAACTTGTTCGATAACGGATGTTTAATTAAAAGTGTGCGAGGACGTGTTTCTTAATTTAATGTTATACTGGATATAATTACACGATTCTATTAAGTGTAGAAAAAAGTTGTGGGAGTATGAGTACGGGGAGATTGTAGGCCACATAGGCATGTGATAAGTAGTTGCTGGAACTCCTGTTGCATTTGCTTGGTTTCCCCCAGTGTTTCTATTTGTGCTTCACCTACACAGAAAGTAATCCAGTTAACTCTCACAAACACTTCCTCCTCCTATTCATTTCACTACACTTAACAAGCACACCACACTTCTTTCCAACACACCTAAATGACCTCTAACATACCTTGATTTCGGTTCTTTATCACTTATATAGGTATCAAGGTTAGGATAGGTACAGTAATAAAATAGGTAAGGTTAGGTTCACATGCTTAAGTTAATAGACGTTGGATTTATTTAGAATATTTTGAGTTATATTAAGGAGAGGTTTTTTGTTTGTTCCCTAGACCCAAATCAAGCTTAAAGTTACACCCCCTAGACCCCTTTTCACGATAAATGTGTACATTTTTCGGTAGAATAATGCCCCGGCCGATGGCCGTTTCCTCTTAAATTACATGCTTGCTATCGCTCACCAGGAAAAAAATAGACACCTACTGTATATGGCATGAAACTCTTAAAATTGACAGAAATGGGGTGAAAGCTCTTAAAATCGACAAACTAATGAGGTGAACGTCTGAAAATTAAAAAAACAAACAATGGGGCTAAACATGAGGGGAAAGTTGTCCAGAAAAAAATCCCTTAAGTGAAAATGTCCCTTTAAGTTTGCGTTAGTTTATATAGTTTTAGGTTAGATCTACGCTGTTTGTGATATCATGAAAGTTAGGAGAGGTTAAATTTTACGTGTATGAGAGAGAGAGAGAGAGAGATTGTACAGTTACCGCACCACCACAGAACGGCCCATCCAAGGTCGTCCTCTCTCTCTCTCTCTCTCTCTCTTTGGACCAAACAGGTATATTGTAAACCTCAGGCAATTTTTTCATATATAGGATGCTGCATTGTGTTGGTGTAATGGTTTAGATGCTTATGTTCTGGGTGTGGTGTCCCGAATTCGAATCCAGGGAGGACCATATGCTTTCATTAATTAGTTTATTCAAGTGCATTGGGGTTTGTAATTGATGATAAATGTTAAGAACGGGGTGTTTTTGTTGTTGTTGCTGTTCCCCAAGCTGCCTGGCCAAACAGCCCCAAGCAAGGCCAAGGCCATAACCGAGCACCCCCACAGAACCCTCCCTGCCTACCACAATAAAGCCTGGGTGACCGAAGCCACTCCATGGCGGGGAGCTGAGGAGGGTGCGGAAACGCCCGGGAAACCAAAGCCCCACCCAGGGCCCTGTGCCCCTCAGCAATTATGAAGAGAAAGTTGAGGGGCAAAGGAACGGGGTGTTACTTAATTAGATAGCTTCTGTCTATAAGCACCTCTCTATTAGCTTGCATCTGTATTAACCCTTTCAAGCTCCAATACGCATTTCTTTTCTGTTTTCTGGTAATTATTAGACGATTTTATTCAGATTAGGAAGGGTATATGGAAGTCATAGGGTTGATTGATAGTATTTACCCTTTTAATACCCACAGATCCTTCCTAAGCTGCATAAAATCGTCTAGTGATAGCCAAAATAAACTGCTAAAACGCGTCAGAGCTTCAAAGGGTTAATAGGGTCTTTTATTGTTCATCATACTGCTTTCTAATCTATATACAGTATATAGCTGTTAATATATATATATATATATATATATTGTTTGGGTAGCAATATATTTATCTATTTATCAATATTGCTTCTTTGTATGCATTGATATGTGTGTATGCTCATGAATATTCCATGTCTGCATTTTTATCTGTTTATGGGAAAATGTTATTTCCCAATATGAATATAACAATTTCCTTTGTCTGATTATAAATGTGTTCTTTTATTTCATTATTTTATTTTATTGAGCGTTATTTCCACATTGCGATTTTGATTAGTTCCTTTGCATTTATCTTGGGTCGTCCCTGTTTTGGTTTGTTTATTTGCAAGTTTAATATTATAATTACTATCCGTTTTATGTTCATCAATATTGTTTCCTTCTCCATCTGTATATATTTACATCTGCCTGTTCATGTACATTGTATCTCTGTCTGTATTGCTTATGTGTTGCTCCCAACATTATCTTATAGAAACAAGATATTTGTTGTTGTAATTGCCCCAAGATGCCCTTTATGGAAATCCCGCAGTATCCAGTTATTCCCTGATGTGAGAGCCTTCTACAGTACTTTGCTGTCCTATTCTTCTACTATAAACTGTCCCTGTCTATTAGTATTAAGGCCAGACCACCTAGTAAGGACCACAAGGTCTGTGTGGTCTGAGTATCTGTGTAACTACCCAGGGCGAGGTAGGGTATGGGGAGATCCGTTTGCGAGAGGGCAGCAGGGGAGGACGTCGTCGGTCCATGGGCTCGTAGTTTTGGGTCAACATTTCCTCCCAGCATAGCCACCATTCCAAGTGGATCTCTTTGGCGCATTTCCCCCCCTTTTAGTCGCCTTGTATGACATGCAGTAGGATATGTGGGGCATATTCTTATCCTCCTCTAAATATGGAGGAGGCCCTTACCCCAAGAGGGTCCATTTTAAACTTACAGATATGAATTATTATGTTCCTTCCAACAACCAACAATACTCCTAAAATCGATTAATGAAATTTACAAACACATGTGGCAATCCGTGGACTCGAACCCAGGATGCTCACACCGAAAATCAACACCTTATACATCGCACCACGAAGACAGTTAAAGGTTGGTGGACACTGCCTACGATTTATTATGCAACTTCGAATCCTGCATATCAATCTAAGCATGTACACACATCCCAACTGCAACTCACGTAGGCTATGCATATGTGAATGGAAAGAGCAATTAATGGGGCCTTAACCACTTAGGGAAGTCCTCTCGATAAATTACTCCTGAACCAATATCAATTATTATGTTCCTTCCAACAACCAACAATACTCCTAAAATCGATTAATGAAATTTACAAACACATGTGGCAATCCGTGGACTCGAACCCAGGATGCTCACACCGAAAATCAACACCTTATACATCGCACCACGAAGACAGTTAAAGGTTGGTGGACACTGCCTACGATTTATTATGCAACTTCGAATCCTGCATATCAATCTAAGCATGTACACACATCCCAACTGCAACTCACGTAGGCTATGCATATGTGAATGGAAAGAGCAATTAATGGGGCCTTAACCACTTAGGGAAGTCCTCTCGATAAATTACTCCTGAACCAATATCAATTATTATGTTCCTTCCAACAACCAACAATACTCCTAAAATCGATTAATGAAATTTACAAACACATGTGGCAATCCGTGGACTCGAACCCAGGATGCTCACACCGAAAATCAACACCTTATACATCGCACCACGAAGACAGTTAAAGGTTGGTGGACACTGCCTACGATTTATTATGCAACTTCGAATCCTGCATATCAATCTAAGCATGTACACACATCCCAACTGCAACTCACGTAGGCTATGCATATGTGAATGGAAAGAGCAATTAATGGGGCCTTAACCACTTAGGGAAGTCCTCTCGATAAATTACTCCTGAACCAATATCAATTATTATGTTCCTTCCAACAACCAACAATACTCCTAAAATCGATTAATGAAATTTACAAACACATGTGGCAATCCGTGGACTCGAACCCAGGATGCTCACACCGAAAATCAACACCTTATACATCGCACCACGAAGACAGTTAAAGGTTGGTGGACACTGCCTACGATTTATTATGCAACTTCGAATCCTGCATATCAATCTAAGCATGTACACACATCCCAACTGCAACTCACGTAGGCTATGCATATGTGAATGGAAAGAGCAATTAATGGGGCCTTAACCACTTAGGGAAGTCCTCTCGATAAATTACTCCTGAACCAATATCAATTATTATGTTCCTTCCAACAACCAACAATACTCCTAAAATCGATTAATGAAATTTACAAACACATGTGGCAATCCGTGGACTCGAACCCAGGATGCTCACACCGAAAATCAACACCTTATACATCGCACCACGAAGACAGTTAAAGGTTGGTGGACACTGCCTACGATTTATTATGCAACTTCGAATCCTGCATATCAATCTAAGCATGTACACACATCCCAACTGCAACTCACGTAGGCTATGCATATGTGAATGGAAAGAGCAATTAATGGGGCCTTAACCACTTAGGGAAGTCCTCTCGATAAATTACTCCTGAACCAATATCAATTATTATGTTCCTTCCAACAACCAACAATACTCCTAAAATCGATTAATGAAATTTACAAACACATGTGGCAATCCGTGGACTCGAACCCAGGATGCTCACACCGAAAATCAACACCTTATACATCGCACCACGAAGACAGTTAAAGGTTGGTGGACACTGCCTACGATTTATTATGCAACTTCGAATCCTGCATATCAATCTAAGCATGTACACACATCCCAACTGCAACTCACGTAGGCTATGCATATGTGAATGGAAAGAGCAATTAATGGGGCCTTAACCACTTAGGGAAGTCCTCTCGATAAATTACTCCTGAACCAATATCAATTATTATGTTCCTTCCAACAACCAACAATACTCCAAAATCGATTAATGAAATTTACAAACACATGTGGCAAATCCGTGGACTCGAAACCAGGATGCTCACACGAAAATCAACACCTTATACATCGCACCACGAAGACAGTTAAAGGTTTGGTGGACACTGCCTACGATTTATTATGCAACTTCGAATCCTGCATATCAATCTAAGCATGTACACACATCCAAACTGCAACTCACGTAGGCTATGCATATGTGAATGGAAAGAGCAATTAATGGGGCCTTAAACCACTTAGGGAAGTCCTCTCGATAAATTACTCCTGAACCAATATCAATTATTATGTTCCTTCCAACAACCAACAATACTCCTAAAATCGATTAATGAAATTTACAAACACATGTGGCAATCCGTGGACTCGAACCCAGGATGCTCACACCGAAAATCAACACCTTATACATCGCACCACGAAGACAGTTAAAGGTTGGTGGACACTGCCTACGATTTATTATGCAACTTCGAATCCTGCATATCAATCTAAGCATGTACACACATCCCAACTGCAACTCACGTAGGCTATGCATATGTGAATGGAAAGAGCAATTAATGGGGCCTTAACCACTTAGGGAAGTCCTCTCGATAAATTACTCCTGAACCAATATCAATTATTATGTTCCTTCCAACAACCAACAATACTCCTAAAATCGATTAATGAAATTTACAAACACATGTGGCAATCCGTGGACTCGAACCCAGGATGCTCACACCGAAAATCAACACCTTATACATCGCACCACGAAGACAGTTAAAGGTTGGTGGACACTGCCTACGATTTATTATGCAACTTCGAATCCTGCATATCAATCTAAGCATGTACACACATCCCAACTGCAACTCACGTAGGCTATGCATATGTGAATGGAAAGAGCAATTAATGGGGCCTTAACCACTTAGGGAAGTCCTCTCGATAAATTACTCCTGAACCAATATCAATTATTATGTTCCTTCCAACAACCAACAATACTCCTAAAATCGATTAATGAAATTTACAAACACATGTGGCAATCCGTGGACTCGAACCCAGGATGCTCACACCGAAAATCAACACCTTATACATCGCACCACGAAGACAGTTAAAGGTTGGTGGACACTGCCTACGATTTATTATGCAACTTCGAATCCTGCATATCAATCTAAGCATGTACACACATCCCAACTGCAACTCACGTAGGCTATGCATATGTGAATGGAAAGAGCAATTAATGGGGCCTTAACCACTTAGGGAAGTCCTCTCGATAAATTACTCCTGAACCAATATCAATTATTATGTTCCTTCCAACAACCAACAATACTCCTAAAATCGATTAATGAAATTTACAAACACATGTGGCAATCCGTGGACTCGAACCCAGGATGCTCACACCGAAAATCAACACCTTATACATCGCACCACGAAGACAGTTAAAGGTTGGTGGACACTGCCTACGATTTATTATGCAACTTCGAATCCTGCATATCAATCTAAGCATGTACACACATCCCAACTGCAACTCACGTAGGCTATGCATATGTGAATGGAAAGAGCAATTAATGGGGCCTTAACCACTTAGGGAAGTCCTCTCGATAAATTACTCCTGAACCAATATCAATTATTATGTTCCTTCCAACAACCAACAATACTCCTAAAATCGATTAATGAAATTTACAAACACATGTGGCAATCCGTGGACTCGAACCCAGGATGCTCACACCGAAAATCAACACCTTATACATCGCACCACGAAGACAGTTAAAGGTTGGTGGACACTGCCTACGATTTATTATGCAACTTCGAATCCTGCATATCAATCTAAGCATGTACACACATCCCAACTGCAACTCACGTAGGCTATGCATATGTGAATGGAAAGAGCAATTAATGGGGCCTTAACCACTTAGGGAAGTCCTCTCGATAAATTACTCCTGAACCAATATCAATTATTATGTTCCTTCCAACAACCAACAATACTCCTAAAATCGATTAATGAAATTTACAAACACATGTGGCAATCCGTGGACTCGAACCCAGGATGCTCACACCGAAAATCAACACCTTATACATCGCACCACGAAGACAGTTAAAGGTTGGTGGACACTGCCTACGATTTATTATGCAACTTCGAATCCTGCATATCAATCTAAGCATGTACACACATCCCAACTGCAACTCACGTAGGCTATGCATATGTGAATGGAAAGAGCAATTAATGGGGCCTTAACCACTTAGGGAAGTCCTCTCGATAAATTACTCCTGAACCAATATCAATTATTATGTTCCTTCCAACAACCAACAATACTCCTAAAATCGATTAATGAAATTTACAAACACATGTGGCAATCCGTGGACTCGAACCCAGGATGCTCACACCGAAAATCAACACCTTATACATCGCACCACGAAGACAGTTAAAGGTTGGTGGACACTGCCTACGATTTATTATGCAACTTCGAATCCTGCATATCAATCTAAGCATGTACACACATCCCAACTGCAACTCACGTAGGCTATGCATATGTGAATGGAAAGAGCAATTAATGGGGCCTTAACCACTTAGGGAAGTCCTCTCGATAAATTACTCCTGAACCAATATTAATTATTATGTTCCTTCCAACAACCAACAATACTCCTAAAATCGATTAATGAAATTTACAAACACATGTGGCAATCCGTGGACTCGAACCCAGGATGCTCACACCGAAAATCAACACCTTATACATCGCACCACGAAGACAGTTAAAGGTTGGTGGACACTGCCTACGATTTATTATGCAACTTCGAATCCTGCATATCAATCTAAGCATGTACACACATCCCAACTGCAACTCACGTAGGCTATGCATATGTGAATGGAAAGAGCAATTAATGGGGCCTTAACCACTTAGGGAAGTCCTCTCGATAAATTACTCCTGATATGTGATATTTGAGGATGCCATCTGGTGTGCTGAAAAGCATAGAATCTATTCAGTCATCCCTAACCATTGCATCAAGGCTTCCTATTTCTCTCAAGTGTAGTTTCTTTATTCATGCAGAGTTTAGTAATATTTACCAGAACGTCCCGGACTTCCCAAATTGACTAATTCCTTGAACGTGACGATAGTGTGTTGTCATGTGTGCGATTAGATTCTTAGGAAACAGATTAACTTGCTCATGTAGTAATGTACACCCTATGTGGTGGATTGTGTTCTTTTATTTCAAAACAAATATTTTAGCAAGCGTATTTCCACATAACGATTTTGATAAGATATTTTACCTTTATCTTGTATCGTCCCAGTTTTGGTTTGTTTAGTTTGCAAGTTTTACATTTTACTTGAATTCCAGGCTATATACTGATATCTATAGTATAGAATATGCAGAAGGTGGAGGAAAGGGTGATTCTATATGTGTGCATGTGCGTTTGTGTGTGGGGGGGGGGGGTAGGGGGGGGCTTCAGTGTCACCTCCTCCTCCTCCTTTGCCCTTATGCACCCAAAGTTATCCTTGTTGAAAAATAGTGCATTTTCTTATGCAATTTTCTACATTTTAATTGCGGCTGATTGTTTTGAAAATATGAAAAGGTGAACTACTATCTGATTAATTAAAAGTAATTAAGTGTGATTTTGTGTTTTGTTTTTTGTTGTCCCTGTTCTGGCTGTCTCGAGTCGGCCACACCCAATAAAAAAAAAATAAATAAATAAAAAAAAGGGGGGTAGGGCCTATGTGCCCAAGTATATAGATAGATAGCTAGACAGTTAAGTTTCACTTGTGTATGCAGTGGCGTAGCTAAGGGGGGGGGGCGGGAGGGGGCTGTTTGAAATCGCCCCCCGGGCCCCCAAGAGAAGGGGGCCCCCAAATGGATCTGAAAATAATATTAATTATACTAATAGTATATACTGTATATATAAGTAATATTAATAATGAGTAAGATAAACACCATGTGTGTTTTCTGATTTAACCTCTTTCTTTTCTTCTATCCTGCGACGTCATGGGTATTTAACATTAGAAAAATAACGATCACTCCATCAGTATTGATTTGGCGGTGCAAGGGGAAACATCGTCGCTCTCGCTCCTAGCCTCCTACCCGCCACTTGCTTAGGACGCACTGCCTATAGGTAGGCCTAATGATTATACTTTATATACATTACAAAATAGCACTATTGAGTTTGACAGTTGGTTAATATACTGTGTTTTTCATAAGCATGTGTAAAGGAATAATAAGATATAGCCTAATTTGACAACAAGAAACATGGTGATTGTTAGTAAGTTGAGTGTATAATCGAAGATTAGGCCTACATACAATTATGTATAAATATATGAACCAAAAATTTCGGTAATATTTTCTTTTTCGTGAACTGTAATGGTCAAATCGATAGCTATATTTCATAGATAACCTATGTACTTAACCTTGTGAGAAAGTTGAGTGGTATCGAAGATATTTGTAGAGTAGGCTAAACTTCTAAAGTGCTAAATATTTAGGCCTTGAAATTTGTAGGACTATGTTTTGGTCTCATATTATTTTCTCGAACTGTAGGGGGCCTAACATAGCCTATACAATGTTTATGGTCTTACTAAACCTTAGCTTTATCGTGAAAAAGATGCATAGACATAGTCGTTTAATATTAGTCAATTAAGTATGGGTGCAATACATCAGCTAAAATAGAGCATAGAGAGGCAACATTAATGGTGTAGAGTGTAGGCTACCTTGGTTAGGCTATGAGCACTATGACTCATTCTTTCAAATTTAGACTCTGGATCACTTTTATTTATGCTACCATACGCCTTCCATATAGGCTATAGGCTATGGTGGCTGTACATATCAAGCCCAGGAACTGTGAAATAAGAAGGAACACAGTTGTGAGCATTGAATACTCGTTTGTAGGTTAATCTAGCCCTTTGGCTGGTTCAGGGTCAGGTGCAAACGTTGGTAAGCTTTCTAACAAGTTACTGGGGTTCTCAAGAAGAGGCCCCCAGTATTGAGATTTGAGGTAATGCATAGCTTGATTAGGCCTACCAATGACGCCTATTTTAACTCCCTAACGCCAGTGGTGGGGTTGAAATAATATTTTAATGTTATCACGTTTCATGTACATTATTATTTTTTATTATTTTATTAGTATTATATTTTATATTCTTATTTCAGACATGCCTAATGAACGACAAAGAGAAAGAGTTCATCAAAGTGGTATATGTTTTACAGTATTGTACCATCCATTGTACATGTATTCCTAATCCATTAGATAACGGTGATATAATAATTAATTGTATATTAAATTATTACCAGTACCCCACTATTGAGTCATGGATATCGTCAAAATGCACCTAGGTAGCATTATTATTCTAAAATTTTCTCGGGGGGGCTTACAGCGCCCCCCGAACCCCCCAGCTGATTAGGCTCGCTTCGCTCGCCACCCCCACCCCCAAACCATGGAGGGGGCCCCTCCAGGCACCAAGCCCCCTGGGCCTCCAAATCTCTAGCTACGCCCCTGTGTGTATGTATTGAGGGTTGTTGTTGTTGTTGTTCCCTAAGCTGCCTGGCCGAACAGCCCCGAGTCCCTAAGGAAGGCCATGGGCACGGTCGGGCTTTCCCACAGAGCTCTCAAGGAGTGTAGATTATGTTGTTGGCGTACTTGGTTGTGTGAAATGCAGTCTTCTATGTGTTTAATGGTATGGGGTGCTGTGTTACAACCTGGGCAGGTGTCGACGACGGAGTCATCCAGTCTTTTCTGATAGCTCAGAAGAGTACCACATGTATTTAATAGTTTCATTGATTTCATTAATTAGGTTTATTTGTAAGTTAATTGGTTGGTTGGTGATAATATGAATAGACAACTTTAATTAAGTAAGTCTCCCCTCCATGTATGTCTTTAACTGTGTTGGTGGTGTAATGGATTAGATGCTTATGTTCTGGGTGTGGTGTCCCGAGTTTAAATCCCAGGCGGATCATATGCTTTCATTATTTTATTCAACTGCATTGGGGTTTGTAATGGATGATTAATGTTAAGAATGGGGTGTTCCTTAATTTATAGCATGCAGTTTCAAGTTATGGTTTGTTTGTTTTGTAAGTTGTACAGTTTAATCAGGGTAAAATATAATTCAAAATTTATAGTGCTCTGGGGTAAATAATATATTTAGTCAAGAAGATCCAACAAAATACGAAAACAATAACAATTCCAAATAATCAGCTGCCAAAATAATATATCTATCTATTTACTCAGGCCCATTCCCCATTTATTTTTTTGTATTTATTTATATATTTTGTTTTAATCTGGGGGTGGCTGACATATACAGTATACCAACTATTATTATGTACAGCTATCAAAATATAATTCAGAATATCACTAATTAAAATGTAAAACTTGCAAACTAAACAAACCAAACAAACCAAACCAAAATAACAGAATAGCACTTATCACAATACCAAGTACAGTTGATCACATAAATATACATCCATTCCATGATTATATAATTTTACAGTACTGTATATGGAAGTTTTCCACCGAGTGGAAACAAATTAATGAGGCCAACTGTACACTAACCCTTCAGGGATACTGTACGAGGATGCATTTCTTCCTTTTATTTTGGCTAATAATAGGGGTTTTTATTCAGCTTAGGAAGGAATGGTGGGAATCAGAGGGTTAATGGAGAAAATTTTTACCTATTTGATTCCTAAAGGACCTTCCACAACTGAGTAAAATCAGCAGTAGGCATTGAGGTTCTTTTTAACTGGTGTCTCAAGCGCTAGCGAATTCCTGTATACTGTATTGGAAAAACTGGCGCTTTAGAAAAAGATGAGTAATTATTACTATTATTTTATTGTAGGTCAAAATTAAGAGGAAAAAGTGTCCTCAAAAATTGAAAGGGTTAAACAAACAAATGCTAGAGAATAGAGACAAATGGAATTACTGTATTGTAGTGAAGTGACCTCGAAACGGCACCCTACTATTTTTGCCGACTTAACAATGACTCACAATTACAATTTACAATTTTTACAATCACATCCGAACTGCGTCTGATGCGGAAATTCGCCCCCAAATGTTTTTAGGCGCGGCCCGGCCGACATTCGATCTCGGGCCCTCCACGTGGGAGCTGAGCGCTCTAGCCACTACACCAAGAGAAGTACTCCACTTGGCATGATAGCTCAAGCAGATTTACGGATCTAATTCAGTTACAGACACTTTGCCACAATCCAGGCATTACAGTAGCTTCACAATGTTTGTTTAGTTTGCAAGTTTTACATTTTAATTTTATTGTCTTTGATCACAGCTTATTATATAAACTATATATTTGTTCTTTTACATGCCATCCAAAAGTCCGACACATATGATAATCTGGCAGGATTCGAAACTGCATATAAATCGTAGGCTTGTGCATAATTCTTTAACTGTCTTGATAGCGTAATGCATACAGTAAATGCGCGGAATTTTGGTGTGAGTACATACATAATACATTAAAATGTAAAACTTGCAAACTAAACAAACCAAAATTGGGACAAGGACAATATAAAGTCAAATTAAATTATCAAAATCACTATGTGGAAACAACGTTTACTAAAATGAAAATTATTAAATAAAAGAACACAATCCACCACATAGGGTGTACATTACTACATGAGCAAGTTAATCTGTTTCCCAAGCAAACTAATCGCACATATAACAACGCACTATCGTCACGTTAAAGGAAGTAGTCAAGTTTGGGAAGTCCGGGACGTTCTGGCAAATTTTACTAAACTCTGCATGAATAAAGAATATTATTTAAAATCAAATTTGCAACATGACAAGACATTAAAATAGTACAAAATACAAATATTGATAGGATATCATAAAATTTAAGACTGAGTGTTCCACACATAAGTGCAGTTTCAGTCTCTTGTCCTAATGGCGGCGTTCCAGGCAACCCTGTTAAGGGCTGCTTCACTTGTCAAGTTCTTGGATTTGAGATCGGCGCGTATAGTCCGATCCCAGGTCTTCCTCGGTCCACCCCTTGGTGCAGCTCCCTCCACAATCACAGACCTGCATTTTTTCACCCAATTTTGTTCATCCATTCTCTCCACATGTCCATACCATCCCAGTCTACTTGTACGCATCACCTCGCTAATACTCTTTATACCTAAACGTCTCCTCAGCTCAACATTTGTTATTCTATCCTGTATCCTGGCCTCACACATCCATCTCACCATTCTCATCTCATTACACTCCATTCTGTTGACATCCTCTACTTTAACGGCCCATGTTTCTGAGGCATACGTCATTGCACTTCTATCCTAGGTTCGAGTCCCTGGAGTGCCACATGTATTTGTTGATTTCATTAATTGCGTTTAGAAGTATAAAGTTGGTTGGTGAAAAAATATGAATCACTTTTGACTGTTACTCTCCGAATTACAGGACATTTAGTGTACCAATTTACTAGCCAAAATTCTAAATTACTGGCCACTGTCCCCTTAACTGGACCTTTGCCACAAATCGCTAGACCGAGCTGCCTAAATTCTTGCTGTCAAATTCACTATCTAAAATTCTAAGCCAAATTATAAAATATTATCTTCATCATAGTATTGTTCAGGTAAAATAGGAGCCATACTTTTGTTTTGTATGGCTGACTACCGATACTTCTACATGGCTGAGGGGACCACGAACGACTCTCCTCCATCTAGGGAATTCTTTTGACTCTCTACCTTGTTTCAGCGGAGGGTTGCTAATGCCCAACCACCTATTATAAATTTTCAATATTTAAGTTTTCATTAATATTCTTTGATAGGAAATAAATGAAAGAACAAATATTCTACGGCCTGGTCTCTCATTATTAGGAAAATTAATTTTGGTATTTTAAGCATTACAAAAATAGGCACAGTTGAATACTTATCTATTGATGACCCTGTAACTGTATATCAATATAGTTATCTATTTAGAAAGATCCTTTTCCAGAAGTAGTAGGAAGTGATTCCACCTTAACACCTCTATTACAACAAAGCCTTTTTCAATTCTATTTTTGGCTATCAGTTGATTATTTATCCAGTTTCGTAAGGACCTGTGGGGTACAAAGATTTTAAAAAAAGCTTTGAACCTTGTGCTTCCAGAAACTTCCTAAAACTTTGATAAAATTGTCACCTGCTAACCATAAGAAATTAAAATTGGCATGATCAATCCTGATTTTAATTTTATTCTGGCTATTGGTAGACAATTTTATTTGGATTAGGAAGGACCTATTGGATTCACAACATTGAATGATAATAGCCTTGACCCTTGTGATTACTCAAGACCCTTCTCAAGCTGCATATAATCATCAACTGTTAGCCAGAAATTAAAATTAAAAATTACGAGGAGTTCTGTTAAGTTATTAAAATGTAAAACTTGCAAACTAAACAAACCAAAATTGGGACAAGGACAATATAAAGTCAAATTAAATTATCAAAATCGCTATGTGGAAACAACGCTTACTAAAATGAAAATTATTAAATAAAAGAACACAATCCACCACATAGGGTGTACATCACTACATGAGCAAGTTAATCTGTTTCCCAAGCAAACCAATCGCACATATAACAACGCACTATCGTCACGTTAAAGGAAGTAGTCAAGTTTGGGAAGTCCGGGACGTTCTGGCAAATTTTACTAAACTCTGCATGAATAAAGAAACTACATGTTAAATGTCAAAATATTATTTAAAATCAAATTTGCAACATGACAAGACATTAACAATAGTAAAAAATACAAATATTGATAAGATATCTATACTATTACAAAATAATATATAAAATACAGTACAGCACTCACTAACGATAGTGCTATCGGGTAGGTACCTGTAAGCATAGCATGCTTCAAGTGACCCCTATCAATAACTACCCTACAAATAACCTACATTTATAGCACAAATAAACTAAGGAAATCGCAAAAGTAAGCAATTGATACTATCGACAATGAATACATATAATATAGAGAAATAATTGCAAAATATGAAGTAACAACAGATTTAAACAAAGAGTACTCTTTTAACTCTTTTTTTTTATTTACAGTTTGCCGTCATCCATGTCTTTCTTCAGGGCTCTCAAAATCTCACCGGCCTTCTCCAGATTTTCATCCTCCTGCAAAAAAACACGGGAATGATTATATCGTAAAGGAACTACTATGGCTAACTAAACACAAGCCCATCCAACGTGTGGGGTTTTCGTTTAATTATTATGTGGTGGACTGTGCTCTATTATTTCAAAAATTGTATTTTATTAGGAGTTATTTCCACATAGCAATTTTGATAAGTACTTTTGCATTTATCTTGTGTTGTCCCAGTTTTGGTTTGTTTATTTTGCAAGTTTTACATTATAATTAGGCATTGATCATTTTGTTTGTTTTGAACATTGAAACCATTAACTTAAGACAAAATACTGCATAGAATCAATATATAAATAAATCACATAAGCTACAGTAAAGGTATCTTTAACATACCCAGTATGCTGAATTTAATCAATCTAATTATAGCCAGAATAAACTGCTAAAAAGTGTCCATATTATGAAGGGACTTTAACTATATAGACGATTTTGTAGTTTAAGAAGGATCTGTGGCAGTAAATCTTTTTAAATGAGATAGTTGGAAGCCTGTTAATTATTGGAGGCCCATTTTAAACTGAATAAAATCATCTAACAGTAACCAGTAAAAAGACGTCACCGATACTGAAGGGGTTAAGTAACAACCCGTTCTTAACATTAATCATCAACTACAAACCCCAATGCACTTGAATAAACTAATGAAAGCATATGGTCCTCCCGGGATCCAAACTCGGGACACCACACCCAGAATATAAGCATCTAAACCATTACACCACCAACACAGTTAGCATACCTTAATGAAGCAGAAACGGATGTAGTTCTCGCCAATGTCGCCGTGTTGTGGGGAGTAGAAGGCGGAGGGAGGGATGCCTTGCAGCTTGCGGTTACGGGACATCCACTTCACAAACCTAAAGTCCTTCCTTTCCTTGGGGTCGCCACCTAGGTCGATCTTGCTGGCTGTAAGGATCAAAGGAAAGTGTAAATCAACATGTAAAACTTGCAAAACAAACCAAAATTAAAATGTAAAACTTGCAAACTAAACAAACCAAAATTGGGACAAGGACAATATAAAGTCAAATTAAATTATCAAAATCGCTATGTGGAAACAACGCTTACTAAAACGAAATCTATGAAATAAAAGAACACAATCCACCACATAGGGTGTACACTACTACATGAGCAAGTTAATAAGAAACTGCAGAATATAAAGTGAACAAAATGACTGACCTACTATGTGTAAAATAAAATAAAAACTTACCGATATCTCTAGTATCGGCCAAAATGAAGTACCCTCCCTCCGGAATGATGGGGTTAAATCCAGCCTCGGTTAGAATCCTGACAATGTTGTCGCGCTTCACCTCCAGCTCGGCCGGCAAGGACTTGAAATAACATTCGGGCGTCCCAAACCGATCCAATTCAATCTCGAACCCTTCCGCTACTGCTTCCTGTCGAACAAAAAATAATTAGTTTATAGTGTAAGTGAAAATCAGTAAGGTAGGGGTGCCAAGATATAATTCTGGGATAAACGTTGTAGCGACCTGGCTTTCTTTAACCACCATAACAAGTTTATGCAGCAGTTTTAATGAGAATATATGGTCTTGCCAATACCAAGCATTGCAAGCAACAATATTACAAAACGACTCATAAACTCACCATTGAACTATAAGTAAATCTGTGGAGCATTAAAGGGAGATGGTTCACTTTTGAGGGGAATTTTTGCATGTATTCATTATTTTTCTAGTTTCCTCCCTAGACCTCCATAAAAAAAAAAAAAAAAAAAATCCATTAGATCCCCCTCCTAGATTAATTTATACATTTTTCAGTAGAAAAATTTCCCGGTTCTTCCAACATTAGGCTACAGGCTCACTATCGTTCGCCAGGGAAAAAATCGACACCTAAATAGCACGAAAGGTCTAAATATTGACAAAAAAATGGGGTGAAAGCTCTTAAAATCGACTAACTAATGGGGCAAACATCTTATCATCTGAAAACTAATGGTGCTAAACATGAGGGAGAAAGTGGTCCAGAAAACCGGTCCATCCCCCCTTAAATCATATCACTCACTCACAGCACTTGTCCCAGTTTCATGTCTTGGAAATTGTAACATGAATGAAGGCTAATAGTAATATATAAATAGATTATGTTTATACTAAACTAGATTTTATCCTAGTTATGTAACACCCTGTTCTTAACATTAATCATCAATTACGAACCCCAATGCACTTGAATAAACTAATGAAAGCATATGGTCCTCCCGGGATTCAAACTCGGGACACCACACCCAGAACATAAGCACCTAAACCATTACACCACCAACACAGTTAAAGGTTTATCCTATTTTATCCTAGTTATGTAACACCCTGTTCTTAACTAAAATCATCAATTACAAACACCAATGCACTTAAATAAACTAATGAAGGCAAATGGTCCTCCCGGGATACGAACTCGGGACACCACACCCAGAACATGACCATCTAAACCATTACACCACCAACACTGTACAGTACCTGGACGGGATTCAAACTCGGGACACCACACCCAGAACACAAGCATCTAAACCATTACACCACCAACACTGTACCTGGATGGGTGTTGTGCAGGTATAGACAGAGTGTTGGTGGATGACTTGAGGACCCTTCATGAGGTTGGCCGGACCGTACGCCCAGCCAGTCTTCCACCCGGTCACTGAGAAGGTCTTGCCAGCCGACCCGATGGTGATTGTGCGCTCCCACATGCCCGGCAGTGTGGCTGAAATGGCACAAAACAGATTAGATTAAAATGTAAAACTTGCAAACTAAACAAACCAAAACTGGGACAAAGACAATATTAAGGCAAAATAACTGATCAAAACCGCTATGTGGAAACAACGCTTACTAAAATAAAACATTTGAAATAAAAGAACACAATCCACCACATAGGGTGTACATCACTATATGAGCAAGTCAATATGGTTCCAGAAGACTGTCACAATCTTTTTGAGATGCTAATGCAATCATAAGAATTATCTATCTATTTATATACTCAGGCACATACCCCATTATTTTATTTGTATTTTTTTTTAGCTGGGGGTGGCCGAATTGAGACAGAGAATTAATGCAAGCACATGAAACATAGCGCATGTTTCATTAAAGCGTTGTTTCCACATTTCTTACAGTTTCTTACAGTAGATCCTCTGGAAAAAGGCAAACTATGCCTGTGTATCCAGCTCAGTACCAGTGCTTGCACTGCTGCGGTCGTTCACGGTGTTGGCGGCGGCGGTAGCAGACGCAACATTTTTACTATTCTGTATTTTTGTTTTATAATCAAACTTCAAATCTTGTCTTCCCCATGCTTTATCAAGATTACTTTCAAACTCCCTTATTGATTCGGAATCGACTACACACATAGCGATTTTGATAAGTTCTTTGTCTTTATATTGTGTCGTCCCAGTTTTGGTTTGTTTATATTGCACGTTTTACAATATTATAAGTACCAGTTTTCTTGTTGCTTCTATCATAGTATCTAAAGAAGCTGTCCTGTCAACGAGTGTAAAATATTGTGAAACTGCGGTGCTTAATCATCTTTATTTTTATTAATTTCACCACAACACCAAACACCCACAATGAAATTAATTAAAGTATATATGATCCACCGAGATTCGAACCTGGGTTATCACACACAGATTTTTGCCACCTTAACCATTACACCACCAGGACGGTTAAAGGTTTATCCACACGCCTACGACTTATTATCCATTCTCGAATACTGGATATTAATCTAATCATGTTCATATTCCCAACCGCGCTATGGTAGCCTACTGTTTAAGTAAGAGGAAAGAATATTCATATTCGAACAGTTGACTTTTCAAACAATCGAATATAAATAACAATATATATTATGTACCGTAATTAAGAAGACAATAAGTTATAAACCAAGTAAGAAGTACGGTAACCGAACCATTCTGACTTAGTGTATACTAATGTAGATAACAAAGGAAGTAACGACATCCATCAACATACCCATATTCCTCACCAAGCCCTCTATATCCCATCATCTCCAGACATCACCTTTTGCTCCCCAGAACTCGCCCCCACAACATCCTGGAGGGTGGTCAGAACCTTAGGCTCTGACCACCTCCCGATCATTATCACCACCAAAACCAGACTCACCCCAGCTAGCCACAAACACACATACACCAATTATAAAAGAGCTAACTGGGAAGCATTCACAAATGAGACAGAACAACACTTCACAACTCTAAACAGTACACCCATCACTAACATCAACAATGCTGTACAGATACTCAATAAAACTATCCAAAACGCTGACAAGAAACACATTCCAAGAGGTAACAGAAAAAGACACAAACCCAACTTCACACCAGAAATTCAAAACCTCATCAGACAACGCGACATACTGAAACACTCCCCAGCACCCCACCCAAGACATTACACAACAAATTCAAGCACTCAACACCCAAACTAACAACAAAATACAAGAACAACAAAAACTAAATTGGAATAACTTCCTACAAACACTTGATCACAAAACAAACCCCAAAAAACTCTACAAAACACTAAACAGCATCACACTTTCCAACAGCAACACAACACAATCACATGCTGCAATCACAACAACAGACTCTACTCCTTCATGTAAACAACAAGCAAACACTCTCATCAATCACTTCTCACATGTCAGCCACCTAAAACCTCACAAAGACGACCGACGTGTCATCCGACGTAAGAGACAATTCCCCACAGACCCTGACTATACACCCTTCACCAGACAAAGCATATCATCAACAATCTCAAGCACTCACCCGCCTGTGGCCTAGACAACATAAGCAACATACACCTCAGACACCTGGGACCACAAGGCATACAAGCACTCACTAACATATCAAACTACAGCTATTCACACAACACAATACCAGACATTTGGAAGCATGGTATCATCATCACATTCCCCAAACCCAACAAAGACCCCACGCTACCCTCCTCGCACCGCCCCATCACACTCCTTTGCTCCCCCTCCAAAGTCATGGAACGCCTAGTATTACAACTAATTACACCTGACCTACCCCTAGCTCCAACACAACATGGCTTTAGGCCACTGCACTCCACAAACACTCTTCTCACAGACCTTACACAAAGAGCTTTCGACGGCATCAACTCAGCTAGACCACCACACAGATCACTATTAGCCACACTCGACATTAGTAAAGCCTTCGATGCCATCCCCCGCCACAACCTAACAAACAAAATCTACAACACAAACATGCACAACAACACAAAAAGGTGGCTGGCCAACTTCCTAGCAGCCAGATGTGCACACGTATCTTTTGCCGGTCAGTCATCTAAAATCAGAAACTTTCCAAACGGAGTCCCACAAGGATCCATCCTATCGCCCGCACTCTTCAATCTGTACATCTATCTATCTATCTATCTATTGCCTGATGCCGTGATCCCCGAAGGGGTGGCCACGAACGAACCGTCCCCATGCACCTCTGTCCCCAGTCAGTCGACGCCCCTCCCCCCAACCAGCACCGCCTTCGTTCATGTAGTTCCTCACTCCATCCTTCCACCTCATATTCGGTCTACCTCTCCCCCTCTGTCCCTCCACCTCGCTCTCGTACACCCTCTTAGTCATTCTCTCGCTTTCCATACGTTCCATATGGCCGAACCATCTCAAGTTGTTCCTTTTCACACTTTCCAGCACATCTACCTCCACACCACACCTCCTTCTTACTTCCTCATTAGTCTGTCTATCCCTCCATGTAACTCCGCACGCACTCCTTAAGTAATTCATTTCCACTGCTCTCACTCTTGGTCTGAGTCTCTCAACCAACGTCCATGCTTCGCTTCCGTAAGTCAGTGTCGGGATTACCACACTGTCATGCAAGGACTTCTTCACTTCCATACTGACCACCCTATTTCTTGTTACTGCTTTTAGCGTTCCTACAACCCTCTTCCCCTGTTGTACCCTCTCCCGCACCTCTTCATCCATAGTCCCATCTTTACTCAACACACTGCCCAGATACTTAAAAGAGTTGACGATCTCCATAGCCTGACCGTTCAGCTTCACCTCACACTCTGTGACTTCACCCTTTTCGAAGATCATAACCTTGCTCTTCCCCGTATTTACCTTCAAATTCCGTTTTTCGCACACTGTTCCAAACTCATTTACCAGACCCTGCATGTACATGCAGGATATAAATACAGTACATCCAATACGCCCCAAATAAACTTAGCCTCCTATGCAGATGACATAACACTCACATGCACACACCATGACCCAAAAAGAGCAACAGATCTCCTTCAACCCTATTTCAACACACTACATGGCTGGTGCACTACAAACAGGCTTAATCTAGCCCCAGCCAAATCCACCGCAACCCTGCTCACAAGTTGGACAGGAGAATACGAATACATCCCTCAACTCACCATAAACAACACACCCCTAACACATACACACACACACAAAATCCTAGGAGTAACATATGATACTCATATGACATTCAAACAGCACACCACAAACATTAAAAAGAAACTGACACCCAGACTTAACGCCCTCAGGTCACTTGCTCACACAAAATTTGGACACAACAAAGAAACTACCACCACAGTATATAAACAATACATAAGATCAGTGATGGAATACGCAAGCCCAGCCTGGGCTTCTAACCTAGCTGAAACACATCATAAGACCTTACAGACTATTCAAAACAAAGCCCTGAAGATCATTACAGGCTGCACAGCTACTACACCCACAGATCACCTACATCAAGAAACCAAAATCCTCAAAGTCAAAGACCATCTGGACATGGGAGGCACTCAATTCCTGGCAGCAGCCTCCACGAACCAAGACCACCCACTAAACTACATGGCAACACACCCACAGACACCAAGAAATATCAAAACAACACCCAGCACACGGTATCACACACAATTATTGTCCTCTCTCCCTCCCTGCCCACCCCGAACCAACTTCCAGAAGCACATCCATACTCATATCTCTCACCGATCCATCCACTCACTCGCAGCTGCATGCACGACCTCCCGAAATCCATCCTTCCGAATCCTCCCTTCCTCGCGAGGACAGAGTCCACCTGGCCAGGCTGAGATGCGGACACCATCCAGCTCTCCTGAGCTATCAGAAGAGACTGGATGACTCCGTTGTCGACGCCTGCCCGGGATGTAACACAGCACCCCATACCATTAAACACATCATAGAAGACTGCATTTCACACAACCACTTATGCCAACAACACAATCTACACTCAATGAGAGCTCTGTGGGAAAGCCCGATCGTGGCCATGGCCTTCCTCAGGGACTCAGGGCTGTTCGGCCAGGCAGCTTAGGGAACAACAACAACAACAAAGGAAGTATCCAGTAACACACTGAGTCATAAAGGTGCCAGCTTTATGTCAATCTATACTGTATTTTATTAATTTCACCACAACACCAAACACCTGCAAAGAAATTAATGATAGCATATAATTATGTGATCCACCGGGATTCGAACTTGGGTTATCACATACACATTTTTAAACACTCTAACCATACACCACCGGTCCACCAAGACAATAACAAATTTAATAACATACCCATTCTGACGTGGTGAGTGCCTGTGTAGGTCATCCACTCATACACTTCATCCATGATGGCTATGGCGTTGTGTTTCTTGCACAGTCCAGCGATCATCAGCAACTCCTCCTCCTTGAATACCTGCAAACACAATCATAACAGAACATAGTTTAATACAGTATAATTATTTAACCCTGAAACCAGTCCTGGTGTGGCGGTGTCTTATATTGTATAATTTAATTTCATCATATTGTTTTGATAAATTTTCAATGTGTTACTTCAACATAGTTATTTTGATAACTTCTTTTGTCTTTATATTATGCAATTCTTGTTTTGCTTTGTTTGTTTTACAAATTTTACATTTAAATTAAATAAAAACCTAGAAAACTTATACAAACCTTGCCGAGGGGGTTGTTGGGTGTGTTGACAACGATAGCCTTGGTGCGGTCAGTGAAAGCATTGGCCAACTCTACCGGGTCCAGTATCCAGTCCTCTGATGATGTCACTCCACTCGTCTTTTTCTGCCATAACATAATACATACATAAATTAATATAGGAAGAAAGTGTAAAATATGTATAATTTATATATTGATAAAGATGACTGAACAACTCAATCAATAAACCATACAATTTACCATCAATTAAAAAACAAAAATAGACTACAGTATAGTCGAGCAGAATCACCATCAGGCTTCATGATAATATTTAAGTAACTGCAAATCCTTGATCAACAGTTGGTCTAGGCTTTGTCTACAAGGCAGCAGGTGTTTCTTATAAAGGTGCCAGTGGATTGTGTTCTTTTATTTAATAATTTTCATTTTAGTAAGCGTTGTTTCCACATAGCGATTTTGATAATTTAATTTGACTTTATATTGTCCTTGTCCCAATTTTGGTTTGTTTAGTTTGCAAGTTTTACATTTTAATTTTAAAATACTAAAGGATAGAGAGAGAAGACTGGTGAATAGACTTGGTGCGAGAGATGAGGAAGTGTTGTGAATTTTGTCTAAGGTTTGAGTTAAAAGAGGAAATAACAGAGAAAGATAGGATGTGGCTGGCATGAAAGAGAAATAAAAGGGAAGGAGTGATAGAATAAGATAGATACACTGAAATAAAGCTAAGGAGACAACTTACCGGTCTCAGAGGGACAAAGACGGGTGTACCGCCGGCCAGTTTCACCTGAGGGACGTAACAGTCAAAGAACGGCTCAATGATGATCACCTCGTCACCTTTATTCACAAGGCCTGTTAACAAATACAAGTGTTAATATATTACACTTGCTGACTTGCAAGCTTCGTTCTACAAGGAAGTTGGAGCTGTAGACAACGATATTTAACAGAATTTACAGGGCGGGTGCCCAACCCCGAAAGGGGTTAAAATAGGCGAGCCGCCAAAGGCGGCTTTCTAGGGCCTTTCCTAGCTGATGCTGAGAGGAATTGGGTTCTAGTCATGTGGTGATGGGCTGGTCTATCAGAGTGAGAACTGAGCAATCTCTGCCATACCCATAACTTACTCTGACTCTTCCTTTTACTTACATATTTTCTAGATCTCAAGTGACGGCATCTCTTCCGTGGATTGACCTCCCAATCTACCAAGATTGGAAGCCAAAGCGTCACATTTTTCCTTTGCCCCTCAACTTTTTCTTCATAATTGCTGAGGGGCACAGGGGCCCTGGGTGGGGCTTTCGTTTCCCAGGCGTTATGGCACCCTCCTCAGCTCCCCGCCATGGAGTGGCTTCGGTCACCCAGGCTTTATTGAGGTCAGCAGGGAGGGTTCTGTGGGGGTGCTCGGTTATGGCCTTGGCCTTGCTCGGGGCTTTGGGGCTGTTCGGCCAGGCAGCTTGGGGAACAATAACAGAATTTACAGCTAAAATACGGTCGTAGTACATTTATAAATACATATAACCCAATTCAACATACCATTTATATATCAGAAACTTACATTATTATTGCATTTCTGCTTAATATCGATGTTCACGGCTCCAACTTCCTTATAGCCTGAAACTCACAAGTGGTCAATTGGCTTTGAGAATAAAAACATAACATAAAAAACATAAGGAAATCTGAGAAGGCATTTCTGTTAGTCTAAGAGACAAAATTTTTTTTTAATTGCTATAGGTCAAAAATTAACAAAAATAAATCTTTGTGTAAAATAGTTCCTACCCATGATAGTGACGAAGAGAGCCTCGTACGCTCCGGCGGTGACCAATATTTCCGTCTGAGCGTTAATATCTCGTTTGGTCAGCTTGGAGTACAGCTTACTGAGAGCAGCAATAAGGCGTGGATGACCCTGGGAAGGGAGAAATAAATAATAAGTACAAGTCTCCCTCTATTTACGATTGGGTTACATTCCTGAAAACCCGATCTTAACCCCTTCAGACAGTTTGCCCGCGATCGCGTATAAAAGTGGTTTGGCCCAAACACCGATTTACACGCGGATCGCGTATATAAATTGGGTAAACTTAGTGTTAACTAACTTAAGTTATTATATACGCGATCGTGTATATAATCGCGTGTCATTTTAACAGGTGCTCGGTGAAAGGCAACACTAAATGCGGAGCTAGTTGGTAACTTCCTACCGAGCCACGCAGTACCACAAATAACAGTTCACCCAAATAGTGCCAAATAGTGTGGCTACTGTTAACAGATAAATAAGTTTCATTAAGATGTCAGAGGGGGTTAAAAAGAAAAATTGTATAGCGAACCTAAAATTACAGTAATGGGATAAATGGGGATGCGTTCTCGGACCAGCCAAACACCTAAATAATAATGTCAATCCATCTATCTATTGCCGGATGCCTTACTCCCCATAATTAATGGGGGTGGCCATACACAAAATGCCTCCAAGCGGACCTATCCCCTGTAAGAGGGACAACCCATACAGTTTACTGAAGGACTTTAGGGTTCGCCCGACTCGGCCTTTTATGTATTTTCTTAGCACTATTTTTCTAGTGGTGTGTGGTTAATCCATCCACTAACCTGCTTCACCCTAAGGTAGCAGTACGGATTTGTATAAGGTTTGTTCCCTTAGACAGGTTGCCACCAAGGCTGACGAGTCCCATCCATAAAGGCTATATTATATATTATTTTTTGAGTTTTTGTGCTAGACTTCCTTCAAGCTTGAGAAAATACCCCTTCGATCCCCTTTGAAGATAAATTTGTAAATTTTTCGGTAAAAAGCCGGTTCCTTCTGAAAATGAAAGGCTTGCTTACGCTCGCCCGGAATTTTTTTACACCTAAATGGCATGAAAGGTCTTAATATTGACAAAGAAAACTAATGGGGCTAAACACGAGGGAGAAGGGGGGCCAGAAGAAAAACGACCAATCCTCCCTTAACCTCTCCGCTGCATAGGTGGGGTATTGGCTACCCCTCCCTGTGCGGAGGTATTTCGACTGTTTCCTAAACTCAAATTGTCATCGTACCATAAATATCATTAATACTTATCCATATGCGCCTATTTTATGTTGATTATAAAGGTATTAACCTGTTACAGCAATAAAACAAGTGGAAACAGCGTTTGGATGGTCAAAATCGGCGATAGAGGCCGAGAGTTACAGAACATATGGCTGAGGCAGCCTGCCAGACGGCTGGAGAGACACTGTTGCGTGGTAGTCTCTCTCTCGCTCTTTCCCACGCTTGGTAACACAGATGACCACGCCCTGCTAGCAACTCGCTAATGTTAGCACGAATATATACCTAAGAATAAGGGAATAACAGGGAGAAAAGGTGATAATTAAATGGGGGGGGGGAGAGGGTGGCAGGAGGGGATGTGGAGGAGTGATATTTGGCATGGCCAAGGGGCAATAAAATAAAACAAAAAAATAAAAAAATAAAAAATAAAATGATACTGGGCTGATTTAAATGTTTTTTTTTTTTAGGCCTTGGATTATATAAGGAGTTCCGCAGGCCACCGGTAGGCCTTATATAAGGAGATCCGCACTTGCTGGGTTAAAGAACTTACAAAACTGCGTGTGTACTGGTTGAGGAGCACGTTGGTCTCGCTGACGCAGGCCTTGGAGAGGGCATGGCGTACGGTGTCGGGGGCAGCGAAGTCCGGAAACCCTTGGCCCAAGTTCAGAGGCTTCACTTCCAACGCTAACTGCATAAATTCAACCCTGGGAGAAAGAGAATAATTAATATGAGAGAGAGAGAGAGAGAGAGAGAGAGAGAGAGAGAGAGAGAGAGAGAGAGAGAGAGAGAGAGAGAGAGAGAGAGAGAGAGAGAGAGAGAGAGAGAGAGAGAGAGAGAGAGAGAGAGAGAGAGAGAGAGAGAGAGAGAGAGAGAGAGAGAGAGAGAGAGAGAGAGAGAGAGAGAGAGAAGAGAGAGAGAAAAGAGAGAGAGAGAGAGAGAGAGAGAGAGAGAGAGAGAGAGAGAGAGAGAGAGAGAGAGAGAGAGAGAGAGAGAGAGAGAGAGAGAGAGAAAGTAAAGTCTGGGTGGATCAGCCTCGAGGTTCAATTGTAAGCGTGACTCATTCTAATGGCATAATATATAGAGGATAATATATACAGAGGATCTTACCAAGAAGAAGAAGTATGGTGTGACGGTGTGATTAGACTCCAGTTTTCACCTCACATTTTCCACATAATGGGCCATCCAGCAAGTACTCTACCTGTCACATAGGTGCATGAATACCTAGTGTTCACACTCTGATAAAGGACATAGTAGTTTCTTAATGGAGTGTGTGAATTTACTCTAAATAAAGTGCCGTCGAAAAGTGATCACAACAACATGGCTCCCGGGGCGGGTGCCCAACCCCGAAAGGGGTTGAAATAGGGGAGCTATCCCCCCGCCAAAGGCGACTTTCTAGGGCCTTTCCTAGCTGATGCTGAGAGGATTGGGTTCTAGTCATGTGGTGATGGGCTGGTCTATCAGAGTGAGAGCTGAGCAATCTCTGCCATACCCATAGCTTACTCTGACTTTTCCTTTAACTTATATATTTTGTAGATCTCAAGTGACGGCGTCTCTTCCGTGGATTGACCTCCCAATCTACCAAGATTGGAAGCCAAAGCGTCACATTTTTCCCTTGCCCCTCAACTTTCTCTTCATAATTACTGAGGGGCACAGGGCCCTGGGTGGGGCTTTGGTTTCCCGGGCGTTTCCGCACCCTCCTCAGCCCCCCGCCATGGAGTGGCTTCGGTCACCCAAGCTTTATTGTGGTCGGCGGGGAGGGTTCTGTGGGGGCACTCGGTTATGGCCTTGGAATTGCTCGGGGCCTTGGGGCTGTTCGGCCAGGCAGCTTGGGGAACAACAACAACAACAACATGGCTCCCGAAGAGACAATCTCAAGCCAGGGACCAACTCACCCCTCCCAAGATGGACTTATTATCGATGAGCTACTGTGTTTCCTGACTAATAAATCCAATTTTCTGAGTACTGACGTGTTAACAAAATTGTGTGTTGAATTCTATGATGAGGAAGTGATTGTGTCCTCCAAGAATAGACTGTTTGAACTGTGTGCTGACGACAATAGTGACCGGAACAGGAAAAGACAGGGTCCCAACAAAAATAGTGAGAATATTAAAGACATAATTAAGCTGATTCTGGAAAAAGGTAATAATATACCCACATTTGTTGCCCATAACCTTGGTAAACTCCCACCCATCCAATTTGATCATGTTGACATTACTGTGCTCCTTAGTGATCAAGAAAACTCAGTCAGAAGTTTCTAATCTGAGAAAGTGTTCCTCAGCCCAAAATGACTGTATGAAGGACTTATTGAGTGCAACTGGTGATCTGAGTAGTAGAGTGCTAGTGATTGAGGACTACAGCCAATCCCAAGGAAATTTAATATCTTCAGGTGGCTTTCCCTCAAATAGGCCTAGGCCTACTGCATCTGTAAATGACACTAATCCAGAGCCTATAAATACCACACCTGCAGTGTCCACTACAAGCCGCACTACATCAGATAGCGCCCCCTCCACTACACAGGAGACCACGGCCACATCCACGACACAACGATCAGAACCGACGGCGACGACTCCGACGAGACAACCCGAGGGAGGCCTAAATCCGTTGAAACCTTTGCCACAGGGGAAATTACTGATGCCACCACCAGCTGCTCCACACCAGGTGCCAGTGGCACCTCCTCCATCACACAGGAAGCCACAGCCATAACGAGTAGAACCAACGAGACAACCCGAGGTAGGCCTAACATCAACGTAACTTCTGCCACTGAGGAAATTAATGAAGTCAACCCTGCAGTGAGGAGCGTCGGAAGCGGTACACCCGCTATAATGAGTATAGCAACACCTGGGGCCTATAATGTAGCTGTAAGTACAGGCAACGCGCAAGGCATCACTACAGCACTTGTGACGGGAAGGAGCTCGACGACAACCCCTATCGACAGGATCACAACGCCTCCACCCTCAGGTGATAAGGGGGAGGGTACTGTTCAAGGACAATGGTTTAGGGTACATTCCACCAAAGGTAAAACTCATCACATACCTGAGGGGGAACAGAGGCTGAATGGAGGTACCGGTACTGGTACCACAAACAATGTTAGGAATTCTATGGCTGTGCAAATTCAACCTAGGAACTTTATGCATCAGGGGATTAAGGGTAAAAATAAAAGTACGGGGATAAGTACAGTTAAAAAAGTGAAAAGATCACGCATAGCCAAAGTATTCGCGACAGGTTTTAAGCCAGGAGTGACGGCATCCGACTTGAAAGAATATCTCTCCAATAAACTCAGTCTTAGTATGGATGTTGAACCAATTATTCCCTGGTCTGATAGGCACACATATATTTCATTCAGAATAAACTGTGAGTGTCCAAATCCCGAGGTGTTTATGGATGAAGAACTTTGGCCAGAGGAAGCATCGGTGTACTGGTGGAGAGAACGTAGGGCACAGGTACCGGTATCAACAAATGAGGACTCTATAACTACGGTAACCCACCCTCCCAACAACTCTTAATCATGGATATAAAGTCTACTTCATCTCCCAACAATTTGCGTATTGCTACTTATAACTGTAGGGGGCTCCCTAAAACCAACAGAGGGCTTCTCCTACGCCCTGATGTAGTAGACGTATTTAATACCAGTGATATTGTGTGCCTGCAGGAGACTTGGTATTTTAAACAGGATTTGGGTAACCTCAGTACTATCTGTGATAATTTTCATGGGTTTGGGGTCTCGACAACCGATGCTATGGATGGTCTAGTAGCAGGTCACCCACTGGGAGGAGTAGCTATTTTGTGGAGGGACTCTTTAGACAGCCGGGTTAAATCACTTGTAACAAATTTACCATGGTGTACAGGTATAGAAATAGAAGATATCCAACGGAAAATAGTTATTCTTAGTGTGTACTTGCCCTACCAATGTAATGAAAATGAAGAACAATACCTGGAATGCCTTGGAGAGCTAAGTGCTCGTTTACAAGAACTAAATACCACCTGCTACTCTGTAATAGGGGACTGGAATGCTAATATGAAGGACATGAGTAACTCTCTGTTTGCTAGTCATATGACTAACTTCTGTGGTGAGCATGATCTAATTATCTCTTCTCAGCTCATGCTCCCTCATAGTAGTTACACATGTGTCAGTGCAGCATGGGGCTCAACGTCTTGGCTAGATCATACCGTAGCTAGTGCTGATTTCCATGATATGATAACAAATATGGAAATTCAGTATACATATACAGATGAAGATCATATCCCATTGACCTTAACAGCTAGTTTGGAAAGAGCGCCAGAATTAACCCAGTCAAACAATAGTGTAAATCCAAAACTGCCATGGGGCGGGCTTGACGAGGAGGAGTGTGAGCAATTTTGCACTTTAACACACACTCTCCTTTCTGAGCTTGATCCTGGCAGTGAGGATGCCATTACCTGTGAAGACCCCAATTGTGTTAATGCTAGTCATCGAGAAGTCAGCAAGCTGTACAATAATATTATATCTTGTCTTACTAAGGCTAGTGACATAGTATTTCACAAGCATAACAAAAATTACTCTTTTAACAAACCTGGGTGGAATGACCATGTTTCAGAACTATACCAGGCATCCTGAGATGCTCGTAGTGTATGGCTGGATCATAACAAACCGAGACAGGGACCCATTTTTGACATGTTCACCAGACTAAAGGCTAGATGCAAGTATGCAATCAGATATATAAAAAACAATGAAATGTATTAAGAAGAGAAGCATTGGCCAAAAACTTTGCTAGCAAAGACACATTGGCCTTCTGGAAGGATATTAAAAAAATGCATAATAGCTGCACACCTCTACCCGTTAGTGTAGATGGGATCTCTGGTACTAATGGCATTACCAAACTTTGTTTAACTCTGTTGGGCACCAAGGAAATACCATTGCTGCTACAACAGAGTGTAACAAAGAAGAAAAATATGACACAATTAAAGTTACAAGTGAAAAAAATCAAGGCTGCAATAAGTAGGCTAGATGCTAACAAATCCTGTGGTTTTGATGGTATATATGCTGAACATTTGAAGTACTCCTCCACTCTCCTCTTGGAGAAACTCAGCAGTTGCTTTACCAGCTTTCTAATCCATGGTTTCCTACCAGAATCTATGATGTCCGTTACCTTGATACCAGTAATTAAAGACAAGGCTGGCAAAATTACATCAAAAGACAACTATAGACCTATTGCCCTTGCCAGTATTGTAAGTAAGATACTAGAGTTAATCATTTTAGACAGAATCTCAGTGTATATCTCAACTAATAGTAATCAATTTGGTTTTAAAAAGAATCATGGTACGGACCAGTGCATCTACACTCTGAAGGAGCTAGTGGATGGGTACATCAAAATGAACAGCTCTATTTTTGCATGCTTTCTTGATGCTAGTAAGGCATTTGACAGAGTCTGCCACAATATCCAGTTTGATAAATTAGCAACAAGGGGAGTGCCATCCTATATACTGAGAATCTTGAAGTACTGGTACGCCAATCAAACATTTAATGTAAGATGGGGTAACATTATTTCGGATTCCTTTACAGTAACCAATGGAGTGAGACAGGGTAGTATTCTCTCACCTTACTTATTCAATGTATATATGGATGAATTAAGTGATAAATTGAATAAAGAGCAGATTGGATGTTATGGTGGGAATAAAATCATCAACCATCTCATGTATGCTGATGATCTGGTCATTATTGCACCGTCTTCTGCGGGTCTGAGCAAACTTCTTGATATATGTGAATCTTTTGGTAGTAAACATTGTGTTAAATTCAACCCACTGAAAAGTGCTGTTCTTATATTTAGATCAAAATTACTGTATAAAAGTAAACTGCCAAATTTCTCACTCAATAATCAAATTATTCAAGAAGTATACAAAATAAAATACCTGGGACACATTATCTCAAACGATTGCTCAGATGATGCAGATATCGGCCGTCAGCGCAGACAGCTATATTTACGTGGTAACACCATCTTGAGAAAATTCCACATGTGTAATTGGGAAACTAAAGTCACTTTGTTCCGGACATATTGTTCCTCTATGTACACAGCCCATTTGTGGTGGAAGTATAAGAGAGCCACCATAAATGGTCTGTGTACATCCTATCATAATATACTCAAGATGTTCATTGGTCTCTCTAAATATGAAAGCACTAGTATGGTGTGCACACTGTTGGATGTGCAGTGCTGTCGGGCTGTCATCAGGAGACTGGTGTACAGCTTTTCGCAGCGACTGCAATCCTCCAGTAACACACTGATTGTAGCTCTTTGGTCTAGTGATCATATCTATGAATCCCGTATTATATCTCACTGGCAGAAGCTGCTGCACACATAGGATGTACTGTAATGTAATATATAGGTCTAATTGAACTATGAGCAATGATCTGTGCAATAGGTGTTAACCAACATTGAGCAATAGCCTTAGTTAGCCTATCTGTGTTATATTGTGACAAAATGTGATATGTGCTCTATTCTGTAAATAGGCCTACTGTATTTTTTATTTTATTGTGTCTTTATTAATATATCTTTGTGTATAATTATTATCTGTGCTCTGACGAGAAGTGTATGTGATATGGACCATTAGGTCGTACTGTATTTTTACTGTATCTATCTTATGTGTCTGGAATAAAGAATTATTATTATTATTATTATATTATTATTATTAAATATACTGTATACAGTATATACTTATATATACTTTATATACTTATATACTAAATATACTTATGAGAAATAAGTAACACGCTTTTTATTATTATTATTATTATTATACTGTATAATTACATATTATTTATATACTGCATATATATTTTCACATACAGTATATACTGTATGTGTATATATATTTTTTTTTTCTTAATATACAGTATGTAAATTAGGTGTGTTCCGCATGGGCAAGGTGTCCCAGAAAAACAATACTGGCTCAAATACTGCATACAATTAAACATCTTCAGCACCATGACACCTCTTTACCTTTGATTCTGGCTAAAATTAGATGATTTTATGCAGTTCAAGAAGGATCTATGTTACTAAGAGGGATTATTACGATCGTATTTACCCATTTGAGTCGTATGGGTAGAATACAAATTAAAGAAAATTGTCTAAGGGTAACCAGAATATCATGAAAATTACATTATGGCGGTGAAGGGGTTAAGCATTTACAAGTCCCGGTAATAGTTTCAAAAGATACTATATTGATACAGTCAAAATTAGTAGTCATCCCGAATAACCTTGATGATAATTGCATGAAATCTTGAGTTGAATATAGTTACTTAGATACATAGACCACACAGATCGCTTGGTCCAAAAAAGGTGATCCGGCATAAAATTCAATGTAGCATCTGTCGATGTTGGGTACACCATGGGAGTAAGCGCTGTAGTAGAATAAAGGGGCCCCTGCCGAAGGATAAGTCAGAAATAGAGAAATTTGAGTGCGTAGTGTGCAAAGGCGAGCTTGTGTGATGATCCTGTGGCTGTGAATTTTGGAAATGAGTCTTTGGAGCTGGTGAACAAGTTTTGTTACCTAGGAGATACCATCTCTGCCGGTGGTGGGGCCGAGGCTGCCACTGTTGCTAGAATTAGGTGTGGCTGGGGGAAGTTCAGAGAATTGATGCCAATCCTGACCATGAAAAGAATGCCTCTCCCCCTGAAGGGAAAGGTGTATGCCTCATGTGTTAGAAGTGCAATGATGTATGCCTCGGAAACATGGGCCGTTAAAGTAGAGGATGTCAACAGAATGGAGCGTAATGAGATGAGAATGGTGAGATGGATGTGTGGGGCCAGGCTACAGGATAGAATAACAAATGTTGAGCTGAGGAGACGTTTAGGTATAAAGAGTATTAGCGAGGTGATGCGTACAAGTAGACTGGGATGGTATGGACATGTGGAGAGAATGGATGAACAAAATTGGGTGAAAAAATGCAGGTCTGTGATTGTGGAGGGAGCTGCACCAAGGGGTGGACCGAGGAAGACCTGGGATCGGACTATATGCGCCGATCTCAAATCCAAGAACTTGACAAGTGAAGCAGCCCTTAACAGGGTTGCCTGGAACACCGCCATTAGGACAAGAGACTGAAACTGCACTGATGTGTGGAACACTCGGTCTTAAAATTTTATGTATGTATGTAAAAGTGTTAAATGGTTCATTCTGTTTTGTGTTTATATTTTTATTTTATAGTACAGTACTGTATTGCTTTACCAAATCTCCAATGCGATATTTCCACATAGTGATATTGATAAGTTCTTTTGTCTTTATATTGTGCTGGTCCTATTTTCTTTTGTTCGTTTTGCAAGTTTTTCATTTTACATAGTACAGTACTACAAATTATAATAACCTACAAGATGTCAGGCCAGATAGTGTAAATGCAAATAAATGGGGGTTACCTACTTCAAATAATGTTATGCATGTACAGTTGCCCACATAAGTTATGTTCCTCTCTATGATCTTATACTGTACAGTAGGCTACATAGAAATATTATGTATATGATTGAATTAAGAGTATAGTTTCTTAAGCAGTGGTTAACGTATCTGACTAGTCAACTGACAATCAAAAGAAACCACACTTGCAATTCATTCATACTAATTTCACTTTCATACATAAGATCAGGACGAGGAACAGAACTATGTACAGTCGGCCTAGTAAGTGATGTCTTGGCACCAAGTATATTTCGATCAATAGTTGGTATCAGCAATGTCTAAAACTTGATTTATTCGTTTCGAGTGAGATATACAGTACAATACAAGCATGTTCCTACACTTACCCACCCTACTCAACATCTGACAGACATTAATACAGCACAGAGAGAGCCAAACGTATTGACAACTGAGACATGACTTATTAGCGCCACTGTACGGTCGCGGGTGCCCAACCCCGAAAGGAGTTGAAATAGGGGAGCTATCCCACCGCCAAAGGCGTTTTCTAGGGCCTTTCCTAGCTGATGCTGAGAGGATTGGGTTCTAGTCATGTGGTGATGGGCTGGTCTATCCGAGTGAGAACTGAGCGATCTCTGCCATACCCATAGCTTACTCTGACTGTTCCTTTTACTTATATATCTTCTAGATCTCAAGTGGCAGCGTCTTTTCCGTGGATTGACCTCCCTACTGCCAACCTAGAAGTTGGCAGATTGGGAGCCAAAGCGTCACATTTTTCCCTTACCCCTCAACTTTCCCTTCATAATTGCTGAGGGGCACAGGGCCTTGGGTGGGGCTTTGGTTTCCCGGGCGTTTCCGCACCCTCCTCAGCTCCCTGCATTGGAGTGGCTTCGGTCACCCGGGCTTTGTTAGTGGTAAGCAGGGAGGATTTTGTGGGGGCGCTCGTTTATGGCCTTGGCCTTGCTCGAGACCTTGGGGTTGTTCGGCTAGACAGCCTGAGGAACAACAACAACAACAACAACATGTTTGTAGATTTCACTCGATATTTTGAAATGAAACTTAGATATTGCTGATACCAATTATTGATCAAAACACTCTTGGTGCCGAGACATCACTTATTAGCGCCACTGTACACTATCTCCAATTCTCCACTACACTTACCATATGCACTTCTCAAGGCCGACGGTCTTTAGTGCCATAACGGTGATGGATGGGGGAGCGGTGGAGTTGGAAATGGTAGAAGGAAGAGTGTGGTGGGTGAAGGAGAATGTGAGTGATGTTGCGATACATTGTCATGTGACCGTGAATAAGGATCTACATAATGACTTGACAGGGCCGCCTGGCAAGCTGCCATTTAGGACGTGAGACTGTAACCACATTCTCTGTGGACAAACGGTCTTAAAACTTGTATGTGTGTATGTATGTAGTATGATGGGGGCTTGATATGCAGCCAACAGTATAGGAGATTACAACCGTATAACTATAGTCCATTCATTATAAGTAGGCCAGAAATTATGACCCCTAACCACAGTAATTCAAATGTAAAACTTGGAAGAAAAAAAACCACAGAACAGCCTACCGTTGCTTATCAGTCGGCTTTTGTATTTATTTTAGTAAGCGTTGTTTCCACATAGCGATTTTGATAAGTTATTTTGCCTTTATATTGTCTTTGTCCAACAAGTTTTGATTTGTTTAGTTTGCAAGTTTTACATTTTAATTTGTATCTCATGTTTTCTCGCACACGGCTCCAAGGTTATATAATCAGTTGCCAGACTGCATTAAGTTGTCTATATCTGTTGAGTCCTTCAAGAAGCATCTAAAGACCTTTCTGCTTGGTGGGGCAGTGCTGTGGCGGGACTTTATTGTATCCAGACAGGGTAGTGTAAGTCAAATACGAACTGAAAATTCAGACAATGCACAATCAGTAACATCCAACTCTAATACTCTTAAGGTGTTTTATGTAAATGCTCGTAGCATATGCAATAAATTTTCAGATCTAGAGGAAATTGTGTTTACAGAACATTATGATATAATCGGCATTACAGAATCTTGGTTAAATACGGAAGACAGAGACTTTTTAGCCGAATATACGCTTCCTGGTTATACAATGTTTGAGAAAAGTCGGATCAATAGAAATGGAGGAGGAGTTCTGTTTTTTATAAAGGAGTCTTAATCCCGTCTTAATGTCAAAACCTCAAATTGCCAATACAGTATAGACATATCTTACGTACTATTAAATAATAAACGAGGAACTAAAATAACACTAGCTTTACTATACAGCTCAATCAGTGCAAACTGACAGTGAAATTTATGAACAAATTGCAGAAATAACTAACATACAAGATACCGTAATTCTTGGCGATTTCAACTTACCCGTGACTAAATGGGGCGATATTCTTACTTCACACTCTGGACACGACCTCTATGCTAACTTGCAAGAGAGTTAACTTTTTCAATTTGTACAATCTCCGACCCGTGGTAATAATGTGCTTGACCTTGTACTCGCAACAAAAGAAGAATTAATAGAGAATTTAAATGTTGGTGATGAATTCAGTAACAGCGACCATCGTACGATAACTTTCACTTTAAAGTTTACTAGTAACAAATCAAATAGAAGCATTTAGAAAGTCCCTAATTTCAAGAAAGCAAATTTTCATAAACTTAAATCAAAGTTAAAGAAACTGAGTGGAGCCAAGAATTACGGTATCTTGTATGTTAGTTATTTCTGCAATTTGTTCATAAATTTCACTCTCAGTTTGCACTGATTGAGCTAGGGGTCTGTATAGTAAAGCTAGTGTTATTTTAGTTCCTCGTTTATTATTTAATAGTACGTAAGATATGTCTATATTCGCAATTTGATGTTTTTACATTAAGACGGGATTAAGACTTTCCTTTATAAAAAACAGAACTCCTCCTCCATTTCTATTGATCCGACTTTTCTCAAACATTGTATAACCAGGAAGCGTATATTCGGCTAAAAAGTCTCTGTCTTCCGTATTTAACCAAGATTCTGTAATGCCGATTATATCATAATGTTCTGTAAACACGATTTCCGCTAGATCTGAAAATTTATTGCGTATGCTATGAGCATTTACATAAAACACCTTAAGATTATTATAGTTGGATGTTACTGATTGTGCATTGTCTGAATTTTCAGTTTGTATTTGACTTACACTACCCTGTCTGGATACAATAAAGTCCCGCCACAACACTGCCCCACCAAGTCATCACTGTGAAGCATAAAGGTCTTTAGATGCTTCTTGAAGGACTCGACAGATATAGCACTGTCATGCTTACTGTTCCCCTCTTCTCCACATTCTCACTCCCTCCCGACACATACATTCTCCCTTTGTTCAACTGTAGATTATTGATTTCTTTACTGAACTGAGTTTTGAACTCTCCCAGATCAAACAATCTAACCTTGTCAAGTATTGCCATAGGAAGCTTCTGACGTAAGATAATGACTATCATTTCCTGTGTGGTGAGCCCTAGGGTGTCTAGCGATCGAGTATGGCACTCCATATTTGCCCTAAAATTTGCTAACTCCTCAACCTTATACTGTGGTTCTGCGAGCTTTAACAAGGCAACGACATGGGCCATCTTCAACTGCTCTTGATCTCCGTATGTGGACTTTAATAATTGTACTGCCCCAAGATAACTATCACCCACCACCGCAAAACCCTCTATCAAATGTAAGGCCTCTTCTTCCATTTGTCCCTTCAGGTAGTGAAACTTGCGGACATTATCCAAAGAGGATTCATGAACTGTAGACCGAAATATGTCCCAAAAAGCTAACCACTCAGTCAATTTGCCCCCAAATGTAGGAAGATTGAGCTTTGAGAGGTGTACAGTGTGTTTTGGGTCAGCCCTTCTATGGGCCTCTTTCTCGCCTCCCTTCTTACTTGCGACAGCACGCTGTAATATGTGCTTCACTCTAAAGACAGGTTCATCATAAAGGGCGCGATTATCACACTCTGTAACTATCTCTTCCTCCTCTGTCATGCCTGCCACAATCACCTCACTCAGAGCCATAATACGACCGTGGGTAGCCTGGACGTTTTCTAATCTAGCTTCCATTTCCTCTAGGTCAGCAGTAGTGATGAAAGTGTTGACGTCCACAATTAGCCTATTTAATACTCCCCGAAGTCCCGCCCTTTAATTTTTAGGGGCCTTGATCAGCACCCCACTAGACGGTGTCTCTTCTTGTTTATTCATTTTGCATGTAAGCCTATAGGCTATGTATCTAAATGTTACAAAAACAATGGCAAAATAGTAGTCTAGTTAAGAGACGCCGACCGGCGGACTTCTATGTTATGGAGAAAAAATAGTACACAAAATAGCAATACCTACTAAAGGGTCATATTGAACAAGAAAAAATGTTAGGTCAGGTCATATGTCACAGGAAGTCTGAAATGTAAAAGAAAATTATTGGGGAAAGATGATGGGTGGGATGCAGGACTTAGGCAGGCGCAACGATGTGACCCTGCATTCCGGCTCTAACCATCGCTTGGCTAGCCTTGCCAGTTTATCATGAGTTGTTCCTGCATCCTGTTATATGTCCCCTTGCTCATGCCTTAAAAATCCCTTACTGGTAGCTAATTCCCGGGTATGGGCACCAATGTGGTAAACTATCAATGGAAGTTAAATATCTATAAGCTATAATCCAAATAAAATCAATCTAAATCGAATTACTCCATATCTAAATTGAATTGGATCTGAAACAAGCTAATTTATATCCAAAGGTCTCACATAATAAATTATATATATATGGTAAGGTTATAAGGGTTAATACTAGCCAGGAATTAACTCACCAATAGTTCCATGTGGCAACGAGGCAAGGGAGAACGTTTTACCCAATATGGCGGACAATGGGGAACGAGACTTCGGTCCCGAGACTCGAGTCAAGTGAAAGAAAGAATAAATGATTACATGGGAATGGACATGAATATTATGCTTATCTGTTAGTCAGTCATGGCGTCGATGAGAGCGTCGTGATGGTGTAGCTGTTTGTATTGCTGTCAGTGTATTGTGATTAGAGGCACAAAAGCACGATCAACTGAGGGCGGAAAATAGATGTTAACTGGTCGGTGCTTGTGAAGGCTCTGGTCTTCCTCAAAGGCACACCTTGCTGCCTTGGCAAACGCCAGGAGCCTAAATTATCGTACCGCATCTAGGTTGCTCTATACGATAAATTATATTAATATATACGATAAATTTATATACGTGTATACTACATAAGACCATGGCAATATTGCTCAACTCCTTGCGACATATTATGTTCCAGTAAGTCTACGGAGGCGGGAGCCCAGTATCATTGCCACTGCACCACACAACTGTCAAAACCACACTAGTGGTGATGGGCTGGTCTATCAGAGTGAGAACTGAGCGATCTCTGCCATACCCATAGCTTACTCTGACTGTTCCTTTTACTTATATATTTTCTAGATCTCAAGTGACGGCGTCTCTTGCGTGGATTGACCTCCTAATCTACCAAGATTGGAAGCCAAAGCGTCACATCTTTCCTTTGCCCCTCAACTTTCTCTTCATAATTGCTGAGGGGCACAGGGCCCTGGGTGGGGCTTTGGTTTCCCGGGCGTTTCCGCACCCTCCTCAGCTCCCCGCCATGGAGTGGCTTCGGTCACCCAGGCTTTATTGTGGTCGGCGGGGGGGGTTCTGTGGGGGCGCTCGGTTATGGCCTTGGCCTTGCTCGGGGCCTTGGGGCTGTTCGGCCAGGCAGCTTGGGGAAAAACAACAATAACAACCACACTGCTGGCCGTTAGAATTGTCGGAGAAACCTGGGGTTGCCACCAACCGACAGATCTTCATCTAACTTACCGGACTTACTGAGCTCCATATGACGCTCAATCGCGTCATAAACTTATTGGAGAGGCATGTAGATAAGTCCATATGACGCGATCGCGGCCCTGTGCCCCTCAGCAATTATGAAGAAAAAGTTGAGGGGCAAAGGAATAATGTGACGCTTTAGCTTCCAATCTTGGTAGATTGGGAGGTCAATCCACGGAAGAGACGCCGTCACTTGAGATCTAGAAAATATATAAATAAAAGGAACAGTCAGAGTAAGCTATGGGTATGGCAGAGATCGCTCAGGTCTCACTCTGATAGACCAGCCCATCACCAATAAATAAATAAAATAAATAAAAATGTTATCTTAACTAATCAATGTACAGTACCTCTAATTCTGTACTACACTTACCAAACACTCTTCTCAATACCAGCGGTCTTCTCTGCCACAGCGGGCGGGGGAGCGGTGGAACTAGACATGGTGCGGTTGTGGGGGTGGGCCTGTGATGTGGGTGGGTATACTAGACCACAGTAATGGTTCAATAGGGAGGATGATGATGGGGGTTTGGTCAGGCTCGCAGTGGTTCTTCTGGTGGCCTGGTGCAATAGTTTCAACATCACCTTCCTGCAATATTAAGATGGTACAGTTAATTACAATAATTTATGAACTTCATTAGCCTATATATTAAGAAGAAATATTTACTTACCATAGAATAATTTATGGACTTCACTAACTGAGGTACCCGGCGCTGCCCGGGGGAAAATCAAAGTATGGGCTGTCTATCTGTGTGTGGGTGTGTGTGTGTGGGTGTGTGTATGTGGGTGTGTGTATGTGTGTGTGTATGTGTGTGTGTGTGTGTGGGGGGGGGGGGGGGGGGGGGGGCAGTTGGGAACATATACGATTATGGTTCTGACTGCCCCCAATTTTTCAATCTTCCCATTAAATTTTGGCAAAATCGGGGAGAGTCGGGACTAAAAATTGTGTACCGGTACTGTATGTGTGAAGGGAGCTTAAGCCTCAATAAGGTAAGGTTCAATAAGGGCAGTTTGGACTAAAAATAGTGTCTGTAGATCAAGTAGAATTCAGATCCAAAGCCCCAACTGTATACCCTGTACTGTACGTAGTGCTAGAGAACTGGCTGACGTTTCTATAATTTGGGAAATAGATGTGGATAATTACAGCCAGTTTGCTCTAGGCCCTTTTGAGTTACAGAGAGGTCAAGGATCAAGATAATTGTCAAGTTCGTTGGCGCTACCTATTGTATTGCTGAATGTTGGTTATGCTTATGGGCTATGGCATATTTGAGTGTAAAAAGAGGCTAATGATACCAGTTGCACCAATATGGTGGAAGTTGGTAGAAACTAAAGATAATAGATTTATACTTAGGAAATTTCAAAATAATGACACTCACACCAGTAACCAGTGGCCAATCTCTGGTACTATAGGGTCTCTTGAATATTCTAATCTGTATTCAGGGTCACTCCCGTACCAAATTAGCATCACCTCTTAAACCGCGGTATCACACGAGCGCTATTTCCCTAAATATGTCTTCTTATCACTGGTCTGACAGCTTATGAGGTAAACATATATTATATTTCGGTTACCTAAACGCATCTATCATCAGTCTAGTTTCCAATACCAGTGCAAAATATTCCAGAAATGTTGCCAGAAAAATGTTGATCATGGAATGTTGACTATAAAAGCTCTCGTGTGATACCGGCTTTAGTGAGTATATAATTACATAATTTACATGCACGTTAGTGGAGATGTTCAGATATGATTAACTCCTTCACTATGATGATGTATTTTTACCATTTTATGCAGCTTAAGAAAGATCTATGTACTAGTTAGAGAAAAGGGTTCAACACAATAGAGAGGTGTGGAAATTCCCGGCGCGACCGAAGCCACTCCAAGGACCCGTGCCCCCAGGGGGGGGGGAACCTAGCTGAAACACATCATAAGACCTTACAGACTATTCAAAACAAAGCCCTGAAGATCATTACAGGCTGCACAGCTACTACACCCACAGATCATCTACATCAAGAAACTAAAATCCTCAAAGTCAAAGACCATCTGGACATGAGAGGCACTCAATTCCTGGCAGCAGCCTCCACGAACCAAGACCACCCACTAAACTACATGGCAACACACCTACAGACACCAAGAAATATCAAAACAACACCCAGCACACGGTATCACACACAATTATTGTCCTCTCTCCCTCCCTGCCCACCCCGAACCAACTTCCAGAAGCACATCCATACTCATATCTCTCGCCAATCCATCCACTCACTCACAGACAACACGCAGATGCATGCACGACCTCCCGAAATCCATCCTTCCGAATCCTCCCTCCCTCGCGAGGACAGTGTCCACCTGGCCAGGCTGAGATGCGGACACCATCCAGCTCTCCTGAGCTATCAGAAGAGACTGGATGACTCCGTTGTCGACGCCTGCCCGGGATGTAACACAGCACCCCATACCATTAAACACATCATAGAAGACTGCATTTCACACAACCACTTACGCCAACAACACAACCTACACTCAATGAGAGCTCTGTGGGAAAGCCCGATCGTGGCCATGGCCTTCCTCAGGGACTCGGGGCTGTTCGGCCAGGCAGCTTAGGGAACAACAACAACAACACAATAGAGAAAAGGAATAAATACAATAGAAAAGGGTTAAATACAATAGAGAAAAGGGTTAAATACAATAGAGAAAAGGGTTAAATACAATAGAGAAAAGGGTTATATATAATAGAGAAAAGTGTTATAAACAATAGAGAAAAGGTATAAATGAGAAAAGGTTACATACAATAGAGCATAATAAATCCAAAACTAAATGCACTATTACAACTACCGGTATTATGATAAGTAAACAGAAAAACTTATAAAACAAAATTCAGCTTCACACTGTTTATTTAACTACAGTAATATACAGTATAACTAAGGTCTAAAACAAGCTGGCACACTAGAGATTATGCAAAGCCAGTCCTAATACTGACTCTATTAGTTTTGGTGATTATTATTAAATATGCACATTTAAATTCATGCTTTACAGTTCTTATTATGTCTTTAGAAGTGATAACATTGCCAAAACAATGCAATTTTATATACATGTTTCTGTATTACTTCTCGTATACCTGTATATCCTGATTGTGAACGTGGGGGGGGAGCTGCGCGTAGGGGTAGACTTAGAATGACGGTCTTGGTCTTGGTCTTGGTGTGAGATTCGCCCTGAACGGATCAAAGGTGTGGCCTTAGGATCGGCTCTCTCTCCAGGGATGGCAAATAGATTGCCTAGGTTACCACTATATGCTTCTCTTCAACCACATTCTCTCCAGTAAGCCTTTTACCTTCTCAATGGTTGTGTTATTCCACTTATCTATCGTGGTTAGACCTAGCAGGAATAGCACCATACGCAGAGGGTCCCATTGCATAACTTCTATCAACCCGTTCCACTGTACCTCTCCTACTTCCTGTCTCACTGCACTGATCATAATTTCTCTTTCCCTCCCGTACTTGTCACATTCTAGCAGTATGTGCTCGATGGTCTCATCCCGTCCCCGTCGCACATTCTACAGATCCTATTACCCTCATTGTTCCACCTGTATGTCCGGTTGTTCACCTCCAGGGATTTAGTTCGCGCCTTGAACAGCAACTCACTCGCCATACTACCATCATAGAAAAGTTCACTTCTTGGACTATTTTTTGCCATATACCAGTCTAGTGAACTCTTTTGCCTCATTCTTTCCATCCACTCATCCCTACCCTTATCTTGGACCCGCGTGTTTATCTAATTTTTCGACTTCCTTGAGCTCCACGTTCTCATACTCTCACCCATCATTATTCCACGCATCCCATGCTCCTCTATTTTCTTATCACACATCCTATTCCACTTGCTCTCCTCCTTTGTCCATCCATACACCTTCCGTGCCCATCTGTTCTCGTCCATTCTTTCCAGTCTCACCCTGTATCTCAGCGTTCCCTTCGCTATTCTTTCGGCGAAGGAGCTCCACCCTGCTTCTCCTCTCACGGCCTCCACTGCCGCGAGCTTGTTTGCACCCAGGGCCATTCTACCAATTTTGTTTTGGGTCACCTCCATTTTCGCCAGGTCATTCGCCGGCCATTTCATGGTTTCTAGCCCATACATCAAACTCGGTACAGCCATTCCCGTCTATACTCCTCTTACCACTTCATACTTATTTGCTCTTGTCCTCGCTACACTGCCCAGCCTTCCCACCCACTGATTCGTCTTGACAACCTCGCATTCTTGGTTCAATCGCACCCTTTCTTGTCCATTATCATGGTGGGATCGTGGGATCAGGTACAGTACTCCGGTACGATCTCAAAATATAGAATTTGACAACAGAGGCAGCCCTTGACATGGCCGCCTGGAAAGCCGCCATTTAGGATGTGAGACTGTAACCCACTAACCACATTCTGTGGCCAAAAGTCTTTATACTTTTATTTATGTACAGTATACTGTACTGTATGTATGTAGCCAAGACTATCTATGGTTAAGTAGGTTAGGACCGTCAGGCCAGATTAAATAATTTCCACAAGAAATGCCACTCTATCTATCTATATACTGTATTGCCATATGCCTTGATCCCCTAAGGGGTGGCCACAAATTAATCACCTCTATGCTTTAATGTCACTAATCAGCTATTGCCCCTCTTCTCACCCAACATCACTTTCACTCATATACCTCTCAACTCCATCCCTCCATCTCACTCTCGGTCGACCTCTCCCTCTCTGCCCTTCCACCTCACATATAATACAGTCCTCCTGTAGTCATTCACTCACTGCTCCAGATGACTGAACCACTTCAATATGCATAAAATTCATAACTATACCTATACGACTAATACCGGTAAGAAATAACGATTTATAGCAACAGTACAGTACAAAAATAATGAAGGGTCTAGTGCCGAACCTTCACACCACAAATATCATGGAACTGGAGCGAAAGGGGGATAGGAAATGTAACATCCACCCAAAAGTGTAGGGGAGCTCTGGGCACACTGAGGGACTCCTGGTTGACAAATAGGGGTCCAAGTCTCTTCAACAAAATGCCAGAGAACGTGAGAAACCTGCTGGATGTGCCAACGGAAGTCTTCAAGACTTCAAGACATGAAGAAAGCCTTGGACAACCATCACTAGTCGGTGTCTGATCAGCGATGTTTCGCGGTGGAGAGAGCTATCCCTTCGAATAGCCTACTGCATCAAACACTGGCAGCAAACGTACTTGGGGGGAGCAGCTCTCACCGAGACCACTGAAGGATGGCCGAAACAACAACCAAACAGTTATTGATTTATGTATTTTTTGACAAAATAGGTGTATTGAAGATAATTTAATACAGTACCGGTACTAGCTAGTTAGTTCCTATACAGTACTGTTACTGTACTTTGCTATAGACTTAAGCTCCGGTACTGTACAGCCTAAATAGTACAGAAATACAACATACCCATAAGTGTAGTGGTTGAGATTATGATTCAGTTATCATGGTTATACCGCTACAGAATCAATTATCAATTATCTACTCATAATTGATACTAGCACTTAAGACTAACAGATAACAAGCTACTGGACGGGTATGGTGGAACCAGTACATAATCAATATCACAGACTGTCTAACAACAGTTTACCACTTTCGATAAGTATGTTGTTAGCGGGCGTACACGTCGCCTTGTGTTCATAAGTCGTACAGTCGTAGCTACGTTCGCATAAAATTTTACTACCCCCCTTCCCCCCCATCCCAAGGGTGGGTTTAGAATAAGATGTCAATAAATAGAATAACAAGAGTCGGAAGGGTACCATCTATCCAATGAAGACTAGTTTCGCAATCTAATATTACAGTTTAAAAGCTATTATTCAAGCAACCTTTCATAGCAATTCATATGCTCTGGGTCACATAATTTATGTTGACCCTACGTTCGCTTCTAATTTGACCACTTTTGGTTTGAGGGGGGCTTTGTGCCCATTGCCTCCTTCACGGTTCACCCCCCCCCCCCCCCCCCCCCCCCGGATTTATTGTCATTATCATATATATTGCCCCGCTGGGCAAATAACAGCTGACTGTGGAATAAATTTAGAAAAAAGAAAAACGGTCAAATCAGACGCGTAGCTGTTATGACCGAGAGCAAGTGAAAGTGACTCAGATTCTGAGGAGTTTATTGAGGCGGTACAAGATATTTTTTTATTTCAATTCATTGACTCGCCGACTAGAGGTAATAATATCCTTCATTTAGTTCTCAGTAATAATGAACATATGATAAATAATGTCGAGATAGGGGACCAACTAGGAAATAGTGATCACAAATCTATTTATTTTAATATACAATGGACAGGAAATGCTAAAGAGAATCCGACACTTATCCCAGATTTCAGAAAAGCCGATTATGGTGGGATAAGAAGAGCCTTAAGGGTGGACCCTATTGTTAAACAATTAAGTCAGGATAAGCCAGAGTTAAGCTTGACAGCTACATATGAACAGTTTATTTCTTCACTTCACAATGCGCAAAATAAATATATCCCCAAAAGAAGATTTAGATCGATACAGAACCAACCAAAATGGATGAATAATAAACTAATAGCTCTTATAGGAAAAAGGAAAGGAATATATAGAAAAATTAAGAAAGGCGAAACTCGCCTACTTATTTACTATCAGACTCTATCAAGACAGGTCAAAAAGGAAATTAGGACAGCAAAAAGAAATTATGAAATAAGGATAGCCAACGACTCAAAAAATAACCCTAAAGCTTTTTACCAACTATATAAATCTAAAGTTAGAAATGTAATAGGCCCCCTTAAAACTTCGATAGGAGAAATGACAGAAAATGATTTAGAAATGTGCAGTACATTAAATAGTCAGTTTCTATCCGTTTTCACTAATGAAAATTTGGCACAGATTCCAGAAGTCAGCAAGGTATATAGCGATAGTATAGAAAATAGGTTAAGTACGGTTACTATAAGTAGAAATGATGTGCTTAAGGAAATTGACAGACTGAAGCCTCAGAAATCACCTGGTCCTGATGAGGTATATGCTAGAGTATTAAAAGAATGCAGAGATGAGTTAAGTTACCCATTAACATTTCTTTTTAACAAGTCATTAGAAACAGGTATAGTTCCAGAAGCTTGGAAGCTTGCAAATGTAGTTCCGATCTTCAAAAAAGGTGATAAATCCATAGCATCAAATTATCGTCCCATTAGTCTCACATCAATCATAGGAAAGCTACTAGAGTCAATTATTGCTAGGAAAATGAGAAACCACTTAGAAACATTTAACTTAATCAATTCTTCTCAGCATGGATTCACTCAGGGACGTTCTTGCCTTATTATTTTGCTTAGCTTTTTCTCAGAGGTATATGAAGCAGTAGATAATGACAAATCATATGATATTATATATTTAGATTTCAGTAAAGCTTTCGACAGAGTCCCTCATGAGAGATTGATGAGAAAGATTGAGGCACATGGAGTAGGTGGGGCGTTGTTAGGATGGATTAGGTCATGGCTAATTGGTAGGAAGCAGAGTCAGCATAAATGGTACTAAGTCAGAGTGGGGATCAGTCAAGAGTGGTGTCCCCCAGGGATCTGTATTGGGTCCTCTGTTATTTATCATATACATAAATGACCTTGATTTAGGTATAACTAGTAGGATAAGTAAATTCGCAGACGATACCAAAATAGGGAGACCAATAGATTCAGATAGCGACATAGAGTGCCTCCAAAGGGATCTAGATACCTTCTTTTTTTTTTTCTTTTTTTTTTTTTTTTTTATGTGATTGAGGGAGGCAAAAGGCATAACTGCCTATAGCGAGTGCCTCCCCCATAGTTGAAAGAGTGACAGGGCCAAAATCAAGGGACGTTCGAGCCAAAATGCCTGGACACACGGAGTTTGAAGCAATTTAAGTCATAGGAAGAGGGAAAGACTGATTCTGGGAGAGAGTTCCAGAGCTCAGCTGTTGAGTAGAAGAAAGTTTGAGAGTAACGTTTCACTCTTGGGTTGGAGAGTTGCACAGAGTAGGGGTGGGATTGAGTTGCAAGACGGGTACCACGTGCCCTACGTAAAGGAGGTGGTATGCACTGGGATAGCTCTGAGGAACACTGATTATTATAGTAGCGATAGAATAGCGAGAGAGATGCAACATTGCGGCGGAGAGAGAGAGATTGCAGAGAGTTGGTGAGTGGACGGGAGTTAATGATACGAAAGGCCTTCCTTTCAACTTTGTCTAGGAGAGCAGTGTGAGAGGAACCTCCCCACACATGTGAACAATACTCAATACAAGGGCGCACTATGCCCCTGTACAGAGCAAGAAGCTGTGCAGGGGAAAAGAAACCCCCTAAGGCGGTTGAGCACACCCAGCTTCTGGGAGGCTGCCTTAGCAAGACTGGTAATATGGTCCTTCCAAATGAGAGCAGAAGAAAAAGAGACACCAAGAATATTGAGAGAAGATGAAGGGTTGATTTTTGTATTGTTGAAGAATAAGGGATAGTCCGCTGGGAGATCCTGACGGGTAGATAGATGGAGAAATTGGGTTTTGGAAGCATTAAGTTAACAAGGTTTTCTCTGCCCCAATTGGAAATAGTATTTAGATCAGAATTTAAGAGTTCTATAGCTTCATTACGTTTGTCGTTGAGGGATTGCTGGCTGGGGCGTTCTGAAAAACTAATGGAGTAGTGCAAGGTTGAGTCGTCTGCGTATGAATGAATGGGAATTAAGGTACAGTTAAGGAGATCATTTATAAAAATTAGAAAGAGAATAGGAGATAGGACAGAGCCCTGAGGAACACCGGAGTTTATAGAGTGAGGAAGTGAACAATGGCCGTCCACAACCGCGGCTATGGAACGGCCGGAAAGGAAATTAGAGACAAAGGCACAGATGGAGGGATAGAAACCGAAGGAGGGTAGTTTAGAAATTAAAGATTTATGCCAGACTCTATCGAAGGCTTTCGATATGTCTAGTGCAATAGAAAAAGTCTCACCGAAGTCCCGAAAGGAGGATGACCAAGAGTTAGTAAGATATGAAAGAAGATCACCAGTAGAGCGACCCTTAAGGAAGCCATACTGGCGATCTGAGAGCAGATTATGAGAAGAGAAATGCTTAAGAAATTTGGAAGCAAGAATAGTTTCAAAAACTTTAGAAAGACAAGAGATAAGAGCAATTGGACGATAGTTGGAGGGTTGAGAGCGGTCACCCTTCTTTGGGACAGGTTGAATGTGACCTTACACGAATGGTCAGTAAAGTGGCAGATGAATTTTAACATTGACAAATGCAAGGTATTAAAGATAGTGAAGACGAATACTAATGCAAAATATAAACTAGCTAATGCTGAATTAGAAAACTCAGACTGCGAGAAAGCTTTGGGTGTGTTTGTTAGCAACGATTTGAAACCTAGAAAACAGTGTATAAGCGTACGTAACAAGGCAAACAGGATTTTGGGGTTCATCTCAAGGAGTGTGAGTAACAGAACTGCCGATGTTATCTTGAAACTTTACTTGTCATTAGTGAGACCTCATATGGATTATGCTGTCCAATTTTGGTGTCCTTATTACAGAATGGATATAGATTCCTTGGAGAGAGTACAGCAAAGAATGACAAAAATGATTCATAATATTAGAAATCTACCATATGAAGAAAGGTTGAACAAATTAGGCTTTCATTCGTTAGAAAGACGCAGAGTTAGAGGGGATATGATAAAAGTGTTCAAGTGGTTCAGTGGGGTAAATAAAGGAGACATGAAAAATTTACTGAAGCTCAGTGATAGCGAAAGAACTCGAACAAATGGTTATAAATTAGATAAATTTCGTTTCAGAAAAGATATAGGCAAATATTGGTTTGGTAACAGAGTTGTAGATGGGTGGAATAGGCTACCAAGTGATATAGTGGGATCAAGAACGATAAGTATAGATAGGCATATGGACGAGATGGGTTGGGTGTGAGGGGGATCTACCAGGTGTGGGCCAATCGGCGCTCAGCAGATCCCCATTATCTTGTGTTAATCTCTGACCGTTTTGGTGGGGTTAGTACTCAAGGTATTAGTGAGTTGGGCCTATAATTGGGCCTTGTAATTGGGGTTGGGTGTGACAGGGATCTGCCTTGTATGGGCCGATCGGCTTTTTGCAGACTCCCATGTTCTTATGTTCTTAAATATCGCTGAAAAAGGTTGCATGAATATAACCGTTAATAAGTGAAAGTAGGCTAATGAGAGGAGGGGCACAAACTGACGGATGACAGACGAACAAAGAGGTGCTTCCATTCATGGCCACCCAAAAATGTTGTTATTTGTTAGGTTAGCCTTAGAAATTGGCTATTCTAACTTAGAATAGCCTAGGCCTAACCCAAACCCTACCCTAACCTAGTAATAATAATACTACTAATAATAATAGTTCTTAAAGCTAGCGCATGCTAAGCCAGCTAAGGATAGCCCAATAAGGCCAATTAGGCATATTTCCATTGGGGTCCTGTACTACTACCCCATCCCCTTGCTCATGAGGGACGGTAACGACTCGGTGCTTGTGAAAAATCTTTAATGCGCCGAGCGTGAGCGCGATCCTGGGACCTTCTGGGTGGAAGTCCAAGACGCTAGTCACTACACCAGCGAGCCGCTGTAACTTTTCCTGACGTGCAGACGGTGCATTTACCCTCTTTTTGGACCGACAGCGATTTCAGTAAGTTTTATTTTGTTTTGTTTTTATTTTTCCTTCAGATATAGGCCTAGTGTTGTTTTAGGCTAACCTAACAACCTTACCTAACCTAACCTAGTATATGGGTGGGGGCTGCCGCCCCCCCCCCCCCTATAGGCTATATAGCCTAGCTTAGGCCTATATTGAGGAATTAGGCTGTGAAACTCGTCTTGCACGATGTCTTACACTTGCATAGGCACTAATCCTCGACTTGCCAACAACTCACAAGTGGTCATTTACCGGTAATCAGCCACTGAGCCACATCAGACATCTTTTAATAAGGACGCCATTTTGGTGCAATAATTACCTAACAACTGGGCGATAATTTACTTTATAGGCCCTATTATGCATAATTTACATCCAAAACCCAAAATGTATATACATTACAAATACTACCAAATTTGTATCATGGACATGGATATAATCGAGTGTAAAGGCGAAGCCAATGGCACCTGTGTCACCAATATGGCGGAGGTTGGCCGAATCTCCTCGGTGCCACAAGGCCCATAACAACAGCTGGTCTAGAAGCAAGCTACATATTATTATAACTTGGCTAAATACTGTATTATGGCTAAAACTAATTGTCTAAGTAAAAAAACAAAGCAATTATCTATAGAGGAAACATTCGCTGACCTTTAGAGAACCTTTATAGAGAGAAACAAAGCCCCGGACGGTAAATATATGCGGTTTGAAGAGGAGCCAAACCACAAACCTTACCGGACAAATCGGGACAACAAGAATGAGGGAGGGAAGGGTTAACCCCTTCAGACTCATATGACGCAGAGGTTGCCAGATTAGCAATAAAAAATAGAGTTCTCTCACTATTATAATTAGGGCCTACCTCTCCAAAATTAGTTTTCTGCCCACAGCTAACTCAATGACAACTGCAGAGGTTGAAGTAACTAAACTAAAGGTTTCTAAATACCCCTGATGGTAACAAAGGCTTTAAAGTATCCCTAATAGGCTCAAATTCGCGTCATATGTCGGAGAGGGTTAAGCCGGTGTCACACGAGCAATGTTTCCGGCAATTTTCGAAGGGCAAAACTTTTCTAGCAATATTTCAGGACTTTTTCTCATTAACATCGGTAACTTGATCGAAAGTAGACAACGTTAGTTTGCTGAATTGTGATAAAACTTATCATGTGAAGCTGCCAAATTGCAATTGCCGGTAAAGTTGACGAAAAAGGTGCTGGTGTGACACCGCCTGTTCGGTGGTGTTTTCCGTAATTTTTTCCGGACAATTATATAGTCTAGCAGCTCCAAAATTTAAGTTACGTAAGAATTGTGTCGGTCTTCTTCTTCTTCTTCTTCTTATTGTGGAGTTGCTGTCCCTTTTTTTGAACCAGCTCACCTATGCACCGGTGATCCCTTCTCCAGAAACAGCTAGAGCTTGATTAAGATTTAGTTTAGAAAATAAGTAGTCGTAGAAAGGATAGTTAAAGAAAAGTATTGAAGTATATAGCTTAAGCAGAACTCTCCTCTCCCTATTTACCCCCTCCTCCACCCCCCAATATCTTAATGTTCTCTCCTTAACTTAACTTAACTTTTCCCTTCTCCCCCTCTCTACTATTTAATCTCATTTATCTTCCTCCCCCACTCTGATCACCTTCTCCCCCCTCACCCTATTATATTCTATTCTATTCCGTTTTCTCTTCTGCCACACCTGCTCCAGGATCTTTTCACTACCTTCATTCTTTTCCCCATTTCCCCACCTACCCCCTCTTCTGTCCCGAGACCTAACACAAATTTTACACCCTCATCCTCCTCTTTTTTCTGTTCTTCCCATTCCCTCTCCCCTACCACCCGTTTCAACTCATTTTCCAACCCATCTCTCTCCTCTGCATACCCCTGGCACTCTGTCACTATATGTTCTATTGTCTCCTCCACTCTCCTCCCTCCCACCTCACACTGCAGACACTCTCCCCCCCCCCCCATGTTCTCCTATTTGTCTCTAATGCTCCTGCCCTAGCCTTAAACAGTAGTTCAGCTCCCCAACTTCCGTCATAAAACTTCTCTTTTCTCGGTCTCCCCTTGCTTCTATATCTTATCAGTGTAGCCTACTTTTCTTCTCCATATTTCTCTTCCATTCCTGTCTTCCTACTTCCTTCACTCTCGTTCCTATCTCTTTCTCTAGTCTCCTTCCCTGACCTAGTCCTGCATTACTCCCTACATCTCCACTCCTCTCCCACCCTTCTTTGTTTCACTCCTATTTTTTTTTTCAGTTTTCTCCTACACTCTTTTGCCCATCTACTCTTCCCCTCCCCCCCATTCATACACTCTCCTTGGCCACCTATTATCCTCCATCTCCTCCAACCTACTCTTGTACCTCAACTTTGCCTTCGCCACTCTTTCCTCAAACGTACTCCATCCCATCTCCCCTCTCACTGCTTCATTTGCTGTCCACCTTCTTGCTCCTAACCCTAGTCTTCCTATTTTATTTTGTCCCGTCTCTAGTCTATTTATTTCTCCCCCTGTACTCCCTCTCACATCCATCCCGTACATTATTTTCGGCACTTCAAAGTCCTTCCACACCTCTCTTACTATTTTATATTTATTCACTCTGGTTTTTGTCACATTCCACAGTTTCCCACTACACTGCTCCACCTTCATGATTTTCTCATTCATTGTCCTTTGTCGCCCTTCCCTCCCTATCCATACCCCTAAATACTTCACTTCCTCCCTTGTTTCTATTCTTTCCCCTCCTATCCTCATTTCTGCTGCCTCTGGTCCATTTACCACTATCATACTGCTTTTCTCTACACTCATGAACTTCATTTCTAAGTCTCTGCCAAACCTTTCCGCCTCCTGTAACATTTCTCCCATATCTTCCTCTTTCTCTGCTATCAACACTACGTTATCAGCAAACGTCAGAATTGCTAGCATATATTGCCCTATTTTCACTCCTTTTCCCTTACTCTTAATTCTCCTCACCAACTCCTCCATGCACATTGCAAAAATTAATGGTGACAGGTTACATCCCTGCCTTAGCCCTTTCCTTCTGATTCCTTTCACTGCAATATCTTTCCACACAATTTCTGTCTCCGCCCCTTCAAACATAGGCCTATTCATTATCATGTTCCTTATCTTCCTACTCACTCCTAGTTTCTCCATCACTGCTTCTGCAACTCCCCTACTAATCTTATCATATGCCTTCTTCACATCCAAACACACTATAAACACACATTTCCCTTGCTTTGCCTTTTTCTCTATAATCTCATCTAATATATATATATATATTGTCTGTTCCTCTTCTTCCCTTCCTAAACCCATTTTGCTCTTCACTAAGTAGGATCCTTTCTTCTACATACTCTCCTACCCTCTCCTTTAGTATCCCATAAAATATCTTATTTATTATGTTTATTACCGTTACTGGTCTATAACTCCCCATTTCGTGCACACTTTTCGCTCCTCCTTTATAAATCAATGTGACCCGTTCTTTCCATCTTGCTGGTATTTCTTCCTCCTCCCATATTTTATCAAATAGCTTCTTTAACATCCTAACTATCATCTCCCCTCCTTCAATATACATATCTGCTGTTATCCCATCCGGCCCTGCCGCTTTGTTTCTCTTCAGCTTCTTCACACTCCTCCTAATCTCCTCCTCACTCACCATCTCATTCATATTTTCATCTATTTCTTCCTCATTTAGTTCAATATTCCATTGCCCTACTCTTATTTGGTAATTTACCCCTCCCACTTCTTCCCAGTATCTTTTTATTTCCTCTCCAATTTTATTTACATCCCTAACATTTTCCCCACCTACGTTCAGCTCCAGTACTACCTTTTCCCTCTTTTTTTTCTCTTTTTAACCATCTATACCACTCGGCTTTTCCTTTGTCCCCCTTCTCTTTTATCCTGTCAATTTCTTTCTGTTCATGCTTCTCTATTGCTCCTCTTATTAAGTTTTTTGTCTTTTTTCTCTCCCTCTCGTATTCTTCCCTTGCTATTCGAATTTCCTCCTCACTTATATTTTCCCCTCTCTTTTTCCCCTTCTCCAACTCTTTCCTAATCCTATTCCTCTCTTTCCTCTTCTTCCTCGCCTCCTTAATGTCTTTATTCCACCACCCTTTCATTCCTCTACCTTTCCTCCCTATTTTCTCCTTCTATAACACTCTCTCTGCTACCTTATTTATTTCCCTCTCTATCCACTTATCAATTTGCATTGCACTCCCTCCCCCCACTTCATCTATATCCATATTCCCTATTTCCTCCCTAAACCTCCCCCACTCCGCCTCCTTCATTTTCCATCTTTCTGCCTTACTAGCCTCTCTACACTTCTCTATCTTCTCGTTGTGAAACTTTATGCTGTATCTTAGTTTCAGTAGGTTATGGTCACTGTTTATTTCAAAGTTTCTTTCTTCATCTACTACCATTTCTATCACTCTCGCTCCTGCTTTCCTGTTCACTAATATATAATCAATAGCTGACCTCCTCCCTTCTCTTCCTCTCCATGTTACTTTCCCCTCCGCCTCTACCATATTCAAATTTTCTAGCTGCTCATCCTCATATAGGTCTAACAATAACTGCCCATTCCTATTGATTTGTTCCCCTAAAATTCCTGTGTGAGCATTCATATCCCCCATTATTATGATTTCATCTTCGTTTCCTCTCATCACAGCCCTTATTACTTCTTATTTTCTCCGATTTTCCTCCCTCTCTCTCAGTCCTCCCTCTACCGTCATATAGCATACAATCAGCATAAATTTAGCTCTTTTCATTTCCCCTTTCCCTTTCACTCTCACTACTAGTATGTCCTCCTGGTCTTCCCCTTCCCCCAAGTTCACCTGTTCAACTTCCCATTTGTCTTTTTCTACCACCACTGCGACTCCTCCACCCTTTTTCGTTGTTTTCTCTCTTCCTTTCCCTATTACTCCATACTTCTCCCCTCCCCATTCTATCTTTCCCTTTAATTTTGTTTCTACTATTCCACAAATATTCAACCTTCCTTCCTCTGCTTCTCTCTCTATTTCCTCCATCATTTCCGGCCTCCATCCATTGACATTCACACACCCAATTATTACTTCCCCCATATCCTTGCCATGGAATTCTTGTTTCTTTGTCTTCTTCCTCCTACATTACTTTCTCTCCCCCCCCCCCCCCCTTCCTTTCCTCTTCTACTCCCCCTGGTTCCTTATTTGTTTCCTTTACTTCTACTCCACTCCTATTTTTTCCCTTATTCTTCTCACTACTGTCTATAATCTCCTTTCTTCCAAGACTTCCCCCCCCCCCCCTATCTCCTTCTCTTTTCCTCTAACCTTTCCCCCCTGTATTGAATCTTCTGCTCCTTCATTTTCCATCCCTTCTCCTCCCTCTGCCCCTACTTCCTCCTCCCTTTCCTCTCCCTTGTTCGTTGATAGTCAATCTATTTTGTTCTTCTCCAATGACGACCTCCTCTCTTCTCGTCTAACAATCTCCTCTATCCTTCCTGCTATATGCCTTTCCTCCTCCCTTTTTAGGCGCCAACCATCTCTTCGAAACTCCAAGAATCCACCTCTCTGTCCAAATCTAGGAAACTAAATCCTTTAATCCCCTTCCCTTTAGCACCGAGTTCATGCACTTTGTCAACTCCTTGATCTCGTCATTTGTCGCAATCCTTACCTTCTCATAACTCCAGCTCTCTTTGGGCCTCCTCAGGATTCCCACCATTACTATGTTCACTCTCTTTTCGTTCTTTCTTATTTCCCTTAATCCTTCTTCAATCTCTGTCACTGTTCCCCTTACTCCTTGCATCTCCAGACCATTTTCCCCTCCCTGTATTACTAAGGTTCCTTCCCCCCCCCCCCCTCAAAATTTATGTTTCTTGCCTGCTTCATTACCTCCCATACTCCTGCCCTTCTTAGGCTAATTACTTCCCTTTCCGAGTTATCTAAAATCTTCCCCATATTCCTGAAGGTGCTATCTCCACATATCACTGTTTTCTTCAGTCTTCTTTCCCTCTTATTATTCCAGCTTCCTCCTATTTTATTTGTCCCCCTCACCGCACTAGTTTCTACTGTAGGCCTACTCTCCCTTGTTTCCTCCTCCCTTACGCTATTCTTCACTTTTCCGGGCTTTACTTGTGTTCTCCCACTGCTCCTTCTCTCCCCATCCTCCCTCATACTCCTGCGTCTTGTGTTTACCGGTACTCTATGTACCTCTTCCCTCCTACGTTTACTTCCCTCCCTTTCTCCCATCTTCTCTCTTTGTTTATCCCTTCTTCGCTCTTCTATGCAGTCTATTTCACTTCCCTCTTCGTCCATATCTGTCAAGCTTAGCTCTCCCTCCTCTCTTTCTTTTCCTACTCCATCCCCAACGTTCTGCTTATTTACCCCTTCCTTCTTCCCCCTTTTCTTTAATGGCCCTTGGCTCGTTATTGGGCTTCCCAGAAATTCATTCGACCATTCTTCCCATTCTCCCATGTTTTCGCCCCTTTCGCTTTCCTGTGTCTCCTTCACGACCCTTCCCTTTCTCGTCACCTGCCATCTTTGTTTTTTTTCCTCTTTCTCGCATGCCTCATCTATTCTTCTTATTTGTTCCCCAACCCTCCCCTCACTTATGGCCTCTCTCTCGCTTTCATATATCTCTGTTCTTATTTCCTCTCTCACTCTGTCTCCTACTTCCACATCTCTTGTTACGTCTTCTGCTCTCTGTCTCTCTGTGGTCTCCTCTCTGCTTCTCTCCCCATTTTCAGTTCCTTCATTTCCTGTGTCTTGATCTGCTTCTATGTTGTTATCCCCTCGGTTCTTATCCTTGCTACTCTCCCACACCTTTAATAACCTCTCTGTTACTACTACCTGATCTCTGAACCTATTCATTACCCCTCAGTCAGTAGCCATCCCTTACTCCCACAAGAGGTAGGGAGGATCAGCAAGAGACACAAGAAAGGAAAAAGGCGACAGGAAAAGAACACATAACAGTTTACGTTAGAATTAATTAAGCTACCTACCATTAATTCTACCTTCGAGCTAGTTTCCGATTCCAATGCGAAAGAGCCTCAACAGAGAACGACAAAAAACTTGATCATCGAAAATTGACAGGAAATAGGCTGGTGTGAAACTGTCTTTACCCAAGGTCTATCTATAGCCTATCTATCTATTTACTCAGGCCCAATCCCCACTTTTTTTTTTGGGGGGGGGGGGGACTCAAGACAGAGCTAGAACAGGGACAACACAAACCACAACAGAAAACAACGAACGCACAAAAACAGAATTCACACACATCTAGGTCATCCAGGAGAAGACCCAAGGTAGGCTACAATCTCGAAATGTTGGTTTAATCCATGAATATCGCTAAAGTAAATTAAAGTTGGGGGAAGGTGCACTCATTGTTGAAGCCGGTGTCACACAAGCGCTTTTTTCCGGCAATTTTCGATGAGCAAGTTTTGTCTAGTAGCCTACAATTTTGAGGCTCTCGCATAGGCTAATTGTAACGTACTAACCGGCAACTAGATCGAAATGGATTACGCTATAGTCTATTCATTCTAGGTTGGGCTTCGTAACCTCTAAACTCTTATAATTAGCCCCATCCCAGTGTGCACAAAACTGTTATTATATAATTATTTCAACCCACCACAACTCGCATATCATACCAGAATTCGGCAGAAGAAACTGGAAACTAGAAAAATAATCAACAAAATGAAAAACATCAACCAAAAAATGAACCATCCCCCTTTAAGAAGGACCTATATTATGTAGAGGGTGTATTCAGATCGTATTTACCCCACTGAGTCCTAGAGGTAGATTAAAAACTAAAAAAAATCAACTAATGGTAACCAAAATAAGATGAAAACTACACCAACCAGCTGAAAGAGTTAAGCCTGAGTCACACAAGTTTTTCCATTAACCCTCTCAAGTCACGATCCGATTACACATTTATTTTCTGTTGTCTGGTTATTATTAGACAATTTTATTCAGAATAGGAAGGGTGTATGGAAATCAGAGGGTTAACTGCGATCATGAGATCCTTAAGATTCCTACAGATCCTTCCTAAGCTGTAGGCTATAGGCCTAACCTACCATCGTCTAATGATAGCCAGAATAAGCTATCATAATGCGTCAATATCTTCAAAGGGGTAAGTTGATTTATATAGATGTGGGCCATCAAATTGTAGCCTGTAACTGAAATAACTTGGAATTTTACGATATGTAGCCTACTAAACCTTCCTTCCTTGTTTGTTTGTTTGTTTGTTTTAGGCGCACTCTCCCATCCAGGAGTTCGTTCTATGAACGATGGCTTCGTTTAAAGTTGGCGGTCTTTAAAGTCTTGGTGTGAACTCATTTGACTGTTCCATTTTTTTTTATATGAAATGGTATATTTAACAAATGGCTTTTAATTATGTTATTATTAAAATAATTATACATAAATAATGTACAATAAAATGTTTACGAGTGCAACATTGAATTGAAAACTAAAGTTACGGAGTTGACTGTCTCCATCAGCTGGCCTGTGACGAAATAATCATCCAGTGAGTATATTGCATTATTTAGCCAAAATAATGGATCAAACATGCCTTTGCCTGATATTCTATTGATTTATAAGCCTTGGTGGTCTCGTTGAACAGGATTGTAAGCAGATATTTACCTTAACTGTCCAAAATAAGGACTAGCCGGTTAGGTAATGATTGTACCCAACAGTCCAAATGATTGATTCTTTATAAATTTCAGCCCACATAGACCTATCATAGGCTATTTTGAGTGGTTTTATGGACTGTAGGGTAAGCCTTAAAGAGGTCACGTCCACCATCCATTAGCCATGAGAGTAGGATAGGATAGGATATGGTAAGTTAGGTTAGTTTAGGCTAGGCCCCTGGGCCCTGGCCTAGGGTAGGAGAAGCCTGACAAATGAAACGGGAGTTCCAGTAACTCCTTAATCCTTATCATATACCTTTGTGGCCTCTCCTGGGTATTGCCCTGCTCGATTGGTGTCTACAATCTCCCCTTGGATGTGGCTGGGCCGCTGACAACATTCTCTAGCTTGGCGTTGAGTGTTAAGCCTAGTTCAGACATTCACGAGTGTGAGCCCGAGTTGCCACGAGTCCGCACTTTTGGAAACTCTCGTAACGACTCATTTTAGGTGACTAGGGCCTAGTGGTGACTCGTAGTTACTCGGGCGACTCGTGTGGAACTTGCGGACACCCGTGACGACTCGGGCTGGTCCGACAAAATTTCACCCCTGCATAAAACTTTGACCGCGAGTCCGACAACTCTATGACTCGTACTGACTTGTAAACTAGGCCTACTCGTGAACACTCGCGGCAACTCGCAGACAATTCCATGTGGCCGAAAAGTGCCTGAGTCACCACGAGTGCACACGACTCACGAGTCACTACGAGTCACCACGAGTGGGCGACACATTGAACACAACTTTTGTACATTGCAATGTCGTACTCGTGGTAACTTGTAGTGACTCGTGGTGACTCGTACCTACTCGTGATCCGAAAATGACCGCTAAAATTCAAATTTTCCACCACTCGCGGCACATTCGTGACTCGTAGTGGAGCACGACGCGTGGTCTTCGTGGACAATAGGCTAGGGATGAATCGTGGACACTAAAAGATGACTCGTGGAATTTTGCTAACTCGGGCTCACACTCGTGAATGTGTGAACTAGGCCTAGGCTATGCTTTAACCAGGATGGTAAATGAATTTTTCAAATTTGAAATAATTCCTTCCGATTAGCCATTAGGCCTATTATTAAGTTCTTTTTGAGTTATGAGAGGTTGGAGGTTGGGATTCCTAAACTTTTTCACAATGAATAAACGGTAAGATTAGGAGTAGCCTAGTGGGCGTACCACTACCGACATACAGCATAAATCATATATAAAACATGGTCAACCTAACCTAACCTAGTAGGCTAGTACTACTGTACATGAATACTAGATTAGGTTAGGTTAATGTTTTATAGGTGAGTTATGCTGTATGTTGGTAGTGGTACGCCCACTACTCCTAATCTTACCGAATAAACTAACTTTAGCTGCATTATGTTGATGTTATGATATTCTTTTACATTAGGCCTATTCTCATGATAATTTTTTTTTTATTCCAGAAATGGGTAAGGGATTCGGTGAGCTGGCCTATGTGCGGGGTGTGGTGAAGTATTCTCTGTCTCCCTTCGAGCAGAAAGCCTTTGCCAATGCCATCAGTGTTGGTGTCCCTAACATGTTCAGAAGATTCAGAACATCAGTACTCCGGGTCACCACTCGTAAGTATCCGTGTATAACTCCCAGAGTTGTCGCCACTATTAACAAGGGAAGATGAGAATATGAGTAAGAATAATTGTCTAGATAGGGTAAATTGCCGTACTGGTACATCAGATAGGAATAGAAAATATCAGTCACAGGATTTTAATTGTACTGCTAGTAGAAATATTAAAGGTGTAACAGAAGATGGAAATTCAGTTAGAAATAAAGGTAAATCCGATACCAGTAAAATAAATTCATTGCGATTATATTATACAAACTGTAGGAGTTTATGTAACAAAATGGATGAACTTAGAGCACTTGTTAGCAACGAAAATATAGACATTATAGCACTGACTGAAACATGGATTAATACAGAATCAAGACATTTTTTAGCAGAATTCCATATACCAGGATATAGTTGTTTAAACGCGACCGAACAAGTAGGAGGGGCGGCGGAATAGCAGTGTTTGTCAGGAGTTCTTTAAAAAGCTGTATTAAATCAGGTATTAGACTAAATACTGATAACGAAAGTGTTTGGGTTGAGGTTAGCGAAGGTAGTGAGACCATAATTATTGGAGTTATTTATAGACCACCAAATATGAGTAGAAACGAAGGTACAGCTTTATGGCAGGAAGTGAAAATAGCATCAAGGTTTAGCAATGTGTGTATTATAGGGGATTTTAATTTTCCGAATATTGATTGGCAGCATCAAATCGGCGACTCAGATTCAAAAGAGTTTATTGAGGCGGTACAGGATAGTTTTTTATTTCAATTCATAGACTCGCCTACTAGAGGTAATAATATCCTCGATTTAGTTCTCAGTAATAATGAACAAATGATAAATAATGTAGAGATAGGAGACCAACTAGGAAATAGTGATCATAAATCAATTTATTTTAACATACAATGGACAGGAAAGGCTAAAGAGAATACGACACTTATCCCAGATTTCAGAAAAGCCAATTATGGTGGATTAAGACGAGCCTTAAGAGTCGATCCTATGGTTAAACTATTAAGTGGACCCAGGTGCGCTAATGAACATACTCTCTCTCAGATACCTGTCTTAACTCAGGATAATTTGACAGCTACATATAATAATTTTATTTCTTCACTCCACAATGTGCAAAATAAATATATCCCCAAAAGAAAATTTAGATCAACACAGAACCAACCCAAATGGATGAATAATAGACTATTAGACCTTCTAGGAAAAAAGAGAGGAATATATCGAAAAATAAAGAAAGGAGAAATTCACCTACTTGATTACTATCAGAATCTATCAAGAGAGGTTAAAAAATGTATAAGGACAGACAAAAGAAATTATGAAATCAGGATAGCCAATGACTCAAAAAATAACCCTAAGGCTTTTTACCAGCTATATAAATCTAAAGTTAGAGATAAAATAGGCCCCCTTAAAACTTCGATAGGAGAAATGACAGAAAATGATTTAGAAATGTGCAGTACATTAAATAGTCAGTTTCTATCCGTTTTCACTAATGAAAATTTGGCACAGATTCCAGAAGTCCGTAAGGTATATAGAGATAGTATAGAAAATAGGTTAAGTACGGTTACTATAAGTAGAAATGATGTGCTTAAGGAAATTGACAGACTGAAACCTCAGAAATCGCCTGGTCCCGATGAGGTATATGCCAGAGTATTAAAAGAATGCAGAGATGAGTTAAGTTACCCATTAACATTTCTTTTTAACAATTCATTAGAAACAGGTATAGTTCCAGAAGCTTGGAAGCTTGCAAATGTAGTTCCGATTTTCAAAAAAGGTGATAAATCAATAGCATCCAATTACCGTCCCATTAGTCTCACTTCAATCATAGGAAAGCTACTAGAGTCAATTATTGCTAGGAAAATGAGAAACCACTTAGAAACATTTAACTTAATCAATTCTTCTCAGCATGGATTCACACAGGGACGTTCTTGCCTTACTAATTTGCTTAGTTTTTTCTCAGAGGTATATGAAGCAGTAGATAATGACAAGGCATACGATATTATATATTTAGATTTCAGTAAAGCTTTCGACAGAGTCCCTCATGAGAGATTGATGAGAAAGGTTGAGGCACATGGAATAGGTGGGGCATTGTTGGGATGGATTAGGTCATGGCTAATTGGTAGGAAACAGAGAGTCAGCATAAATGGTACCAAGTCAGAGTGGGGAGCAGTCAAAAGTGGTGTCCCCCAGGGATCGGTATTAGGTCCCCTGTTGTTTCTTATATACATAAATGACCTAGATTTAGGTATAACTAGTAGGATAAGTAAATTCGCAGACGATACTAAAATGGGGAGATCAATTGATTCAGATAGCGATATAGAGTGCCTCCAAAGGGATCTAGATACCTTACATGAATGGTCAGTAAATTGGCAGATGAAGTTTAACATTGACAAATGCAAGGTATTAAAGATAGGGAAGATGCAAACAAATGTTAAATATAAACTAGCTAATTTAGAATTAGAAAATTCAGACTGCGAGAAAGATCTAGGTGTGTTTGTTAGCAATGATTTGAAGCCTAGAAAACAGTGTATAAGCGTTCGTAATAAGGCAAACAGGATTCTCGGGTTCATCTCTAGGAGTGTGAGTTAAAATGTAAAACTTGCAAACTAAACAAACCAAAATTGGGACAAGGACAATATAAAGTCAAATTAAATTATCAAAATCGCTATGTGGAAACAACGCTTACTAAAATGAAAATTATTAAATAAAAGAACACAATCCACCACATAGGGTGTACATCACTACATGAGCAAATTAATCTGTTTCCCAAGCAAACCAATCGCACATATAACAACGCACTATCGTCACGTTAAAGGAAGTAGTCAAGTTTGGGAAGTAACAGAACTGCTGATGTTATCTTAAAACTTTACTTGTCATTAGTGAGACCCCATATGGATTATGCTGTCCAATTTTGGTGTCCTTATTACAGAATGGACATAGATTCATTGGAGAGAGTACAGCGTAGAATGACAAAAATGATCCATAATATTAGAAATCTTCCGTATGAAGAAAGGTTGAAGAAATTAGGTTTACATTCGTTAGAGAGACGCAGAGTTAGAGGGGATATGATAGAGGTGTTCAAGTGGGTTAGTGGGATTAACAAAGGGGACATGACAAATGTACTAAAGCTCAGTGATAGCGAAAGAACTCGTACCAATGGTTTCAAATTAGATAAATTTCGTTTCAGAAAAGATATAGGCAAATATTGGTTTGGTAACAGAGTTGTAGATGGGTGGAATGGACTACCAAGTGCTATAGTGGGATCTAAAACTGTAGGGAGCTTTAAGATAAAATTGGATAAGCATATGGACGAGAAGGGTTGGGTGTGAAGGGGGATCAGCCGGGTTGGGCCAATCGGCGCTCTGCAGACCCCCGTAATCCTGCGTTAGTCTCTAACCGTTTTGGTGGGATGATCCTCAGGGTATTGGAGGGTTGAGCCTATAATTGGGCTTTGTGATTGATTTGGGGTTGTGTGGGACAGGGATCTGCCTTGCTTGGGCCAATCGGCTTTCTGCAGACTCTCATTTTCTTATGTTCTTATGTTATCTATGCTTAATTGACCACTTGCGAGTTTCAGGCTATAAGGAAGTTGGAGCTTTATACATCGATATAAAACAGAAATGCAATAATACTGTAGGATTTCTGATGAAAAGAAACATGATGAATTTGGTTCTATGTATTTATAAATGCACTACGACTGTGAAATAGCTGGTAATTCTGCTAAATATCGATGTTTGCAGCTCCAACTTCCTTATAGCATGAAACTCGCAAGTGGTCGATTCATGCATGGGTACATACTGTACATACATACTGTCTTGATGGTGTAATGGTTAGGCTAGAGCGTTTGAGTTCTGTACGAGATATCCTGGGACTCGGAGGATCACATCTATCTATCTATCTATTGCCTGACGCCGCGATCCCCGAAGGGGTGGCCACGAACGAACCGCCCCCATGCACCTCTGTCCCCAGTCAGTCGACGCCCCTCCCCCCAACCAGCACTGCCTTCGTTCATGTAGTTCCTCACTCCATCCTTCCACCTCATATTCGGTCTACCTCTCCCCCTCTGTCCCTCCACCTCGCTCTCGTACACCCTCTTAGTCATTCTCTCGCTTTCCATACGTTCCATATGGCCGAACCATCTCAAGTTGTTCCTTTTCACACTTTCCAGCACATCTACCTCCACACCACACCTCCTTCTTACTTAAGTAATTCATTTCCACTGCTCTCACTCTTGGTCTGAGTCTCTCAACCAACGTCCATGCTTCGCTTCCGTAAGTCAGTGTCGGGATTACCACACTGTCATGCAAGGACTTCTTCACTTCCATACTGACCACCCTATTTCTTGTTACTGCTTTTAGCGTTCCTACAACCCTCTTCCCCTGTTGTACCCTCTCCCGCACCTCTTCATCCATAGTCCCATCTTTACTCAACACACTGCCCAGATACTTAAAAGAGTTGACGATCTCCATAGCCTGACCGTTCAGCTTCACCTCACACTCTGTGACTTCACCCCTTTCGAAGACCATAACCTTGCTCTTCCCCGTATTTACCTTCAAATTCCGTTTTTCGCACACTGTTCCAAACTCATTTACCAGACCCTGCAACTCCCATTCATTATCACTCATCAGAACTGTATCATCCGCAAACAGCAGTATAGGTAGCTTCCACTCACATGCTTTCATTAATTTCATTTGGGGGGTTATCGGTGTTAAGAACAATTTAAAAAATAATACATAGAACAGCTTAATGTTCTTTTCCCTTACATTGCAGTATCAGCCTAGATAGGGTCGTCTTTCAGCAACTGGATTGTAGTACAATAAAGTCCTGCCATAACACTTCCCCATCATACCATAATTGTGGCGATGATGGCATAATGCTAACCATACTTTAACAAGCCTCAGAAAAGTCCACCTGCAGTAACTGCAACCACACCAGCCTCAACAGGGCTACAACAAGACAGTGTCATCAGTCTTTACTGCATGACTGGATGACCATGATGGGCCCTAGTGGCTTTCAGTCATCTGTAATTATGTTATGTTATGCATAGGATGACTGTCCATACTTGCACATCATCACAGGCTGCACAGCTACTACACCTACAGATCACCTACATCAAGAAACCAAAGTCCTCAAAGTCAAAGACTACCTGGACATGAAAGGCACCCAATTACTGGCTGCAGCCTCCACAAACCAACACCATCCACTACACTACATGGCAGCACACCCACAGACACCAAGGAACATCAAAACAACACCCATCACACAATATCACACACAAATACTGTCATCTCTCCCTCCCTGCCCACCCCAAACCAGCTTCCAGAAGCACATTCATACTCATATCACTCGCCGTTCCATCCAGTCACTCAAAGACAACCCGTAGCTGCATGCACGACCTCCCGAAATCCATCCTTCTGAGTCCTCCCTTCCTCGCGAGGACAGAGTCCACCTGGCCAGACTGATTTTGGGCTCCAATTTTTTTTTGAAAAAAAGAAATGGGGTTTGTGCCTGAATATATAGATAGATAGACTATGTCCGAGTAACATCTTTCAAATACAAACACTAGACATATACTTACAGTGCCTTCAGCCAATCAGTTATAAGTAGAGTGTCTAGCTTAAAGGGACAAAGTGCAATTTTGCCAGGTTAAAGAAAATAACTATAGTTGGTGGTATAGGTCTGTATTGCAATTCTGTTTTGATATTTTTTGTGTTGAGACTTTAGTTATAATTTTTGTGTGAGTTAGGTGTCGAGTTGATTGTATGAGTTTACTGTAAGTTTTGTTTGTCTTTGCAGCACTGCTCCTCACCTACATGATCTACACCTCGGTGGAGAACGCCCACGCCCAGACCGTCACAAAAGCTGGCATTGCGGCTGCTGCTGCTGCTGAGGCAAAATAGTCCACTCCACAACTTTTGGTTACTCAAGCTAATGTGAAGATTAGGTTATGATCTTGTAAATAAAACCATGCATCATCATGCTATATTTATGTTTCGTCTTTGGTTCATTAAATATATGATTTAAATTAATATGGTTTGTCCTTTAATCCACTCTTTGTTTTCCATCCAGTGTAGGCTTGTATAAATAACTGAATATACAGTACAGTATATATTTTTAACTTTCATTCTTTAGTACTTTATTTGACAACTTGAAATTGAAATATAAAACTTAAGCATTTTCCAAGTTTATATGGTCCATAAAAGAACAGAAACAAAGTTTAAATACAAGTAACAATACTGTATACTACAGTATAATGGAAGATTTTATTTCCTTAAGTAAATCATGAAATATGTAGGAAGCCTAAAACTAAAAATTATACCCACATGACTGAAAAAATATAATAGTAAAGATAGGATAGTTTTGATCCTCTCTGGAGATCTCGTTAGTTGATTTTCATTGGTTTTGGCCTCTCGATGCTTGATGCTACAATTTTAAATCCTAAAAAGTGGACAGGGCTTTTAAGTATGATCGCCTGCATAAGTAACTGGTACAGATCTCCCTCAATTTATGATTGGGCTACGTTCCTGAAAACCCGATCTTAAATAGAAAAATCATATTACAAACTCTAAAATTTATGGGGTGAATGGGGATACGTTCTCTGAGCAGCCAAAACCCAAACCCAAACACTTAAAAACCTACAATATCATAGATCGGGGCATCGGATAGTGAGGGAGATCTGTATATGATCAGCTCGAGACAGTCGATATTCAATGAGGGAACAAATGTTTTTTTTTCTTTTTCCCCCAACTACTCCCTCTCGGGCATAGGCTGAGAGCCTGTACATTCCACTGCTCAACACGGTGAAGCCTGTGAGGTCTTGTTCCAGTCTGGGGAGTGAAACATGTGAAGCATCCATCATGGCTCGAAGCAGCTCCATCTCTGAAGCGGCCGGTTGCTTCGCTCAAGTGCTTCACCGTCTCACCCTCCAGACTCAGACCCTCACTCTCAGAACGCCACCTATTGAGCAGTGAACTCACTAGGCATTGTCCCCCTGTAACATATTTTGAATATGGGAATATTCATACAGTACAGTGTTATTTAATCAGGGAACAATGAGGGTATTTTTTTGGCATTTCGGTGGGCTTTGTGGTAATGCACTGATACTAGGTACAGCACAAATTCAATCCCAATAATATCTTCCCATTGACATATCGGGATTTGAACCCGGGTCCATTGGATTACCAATCCAGTGGCATGACCACTCCACCACACCTCCCCTGAATGTGTTGGGCATGTGCTTAAAAGAAGTGTTTCAAATTATTTTTAACACTTTCAGGATAAGAGACCTATTTTTATCCTTACATTCTAGCTACCATAAGACAATTTTTGTAATTTACAAAGAATCTGTGGGAGTCAAAGGGTTAATTGAGATAGTTTGAAGCCCATATATTTCTAGAGGTCCTTCTTAAATGTTGTTGTTGTTGCTATTCCTCAGGCTGTCTGGCCGACCAGCCCCAAGGTCCCGAGCAATGCCAAGGCTATAACCCCCACAAAAACCTCCCTTTTTACCTTCCTAAATTGCATATCACAGTTTAGTGATAGCTAGATAACGATAAGGCATCTTTGTATCGTGAAGGGGCAAACAAATAGAAACTCTATATTGCAAAATAAGTGAAAGCTAGACACAGACTGAGCAGAAATGTTATTCTGTACTTCAATAATAATATAAACTTCTGTTTAAGGTTTTCATAGGAAAGAAAGGAAATTATGACATGGTATTTTTACTGTTTTATTATTTTAAGTATTCATAACAAAATCTCTATTCCTAGTACAAATAAAAAAAGTATATTGCAAATCTTCCTACTCAATTGATGCACAGTACTGTATATCTACAATCCAATACAGTAGTAACAGGTTTTGTCTTCTATTTGAACCATGAAAATTATTTATAAAATTAAAAGTACCTTGTGTCATGAAAATTTAATAGAAAAATAAAGTTTACTTATCAGGCAAACAGTCTATTAATTATTATACATGGTCATTATAAATAAACTTAAATGTGACCAAATTTATGAAGTAAATTTGATACTGTCCTTTTAAAATTGTGAGTACAGTACTGTATACTAATTATTAACCCTTTCACGTTTTTATGACACAAGAGGTTGCCAGATGCTATGTTTACAGGTACCTACCCGATAGCGCTATCGTTAGTGAGTGATATTTGTATTTTGTACTATCGTTATTATCTTGTCAAGTTGCAAATTTGATTTTAATAGAACATTTTGACACTTAATGTAGTTTCTTTATTCATGCAGAGTTTAGTAAAATTTACCAGAACGTCCCCGACTTCCTAAATTGACTAATTCCTTGAACATGACTACAGTGCGTTGTTATGTGTACAATTAATTTGCTTGGGAAACAGATTAACTTGCGCATGTAGTGATGTACACCCTATGTGGTGGATTGTGTTCTTTTATTTATAAATCATTATTTTACTTAAGCGTTGTTTCCACATAGCAATTTTGATTAGTTGTTTTGTCTTTTTACTGTGTTCGTATACGTTTTGGTTTGTTTATTTTGCAAGTTTTACATTATAATAAGAAATAGATATCTCTCACTCTTATAATTACCTCTCCAAAATTAGTTTTCTGCCCACAGCTAACTCAAATACAACTGCAGAGGTTAAAGTAACTAAACTAAAGGTTTCTAAATACCCCTGATGGTAACAAAGGCTTTAAAGTATCCCTAATAGGCTCAAAATTGCGTCAAGAACGTGAGAGGGTTAAGTAACTATAAATAAGGATATAACTTATAAGGACATTCAAATTGATATCTGTTCTTCTTTAGACTATGTGAACAATCTTATTTACTCTTTCAAGCATGTGTGGATGCAGGGGTTGCTGATTAGCTATCAGAAATAGAGTTCTCTCAATCTTATAATTACCTCTCCAAAATTAGTTTTCTGCCCACAGCTAACTCTATGACAACTGCAGAGGTTGAAGTAAAAAAACTAAAAGGGTTTCTAAACACCCCTAATGGTCACAAAGGCTTTAAAGTATCCCGGAATAGGCTCACATCGCATCCTGTGCGTGAAAGGATAAATATATAGTACTGTACTTCAAGAACTAAATTAATCTGATAGCCTAATGCTTAGTGTGCGGAATTTCGGTGTGAGTATCCTAGGTTCGAGTCCTTGGAGCACCACATGTATTAATTTCTTTCATTGATTTCACTAGTTAGGTTTATTTGTAAATTAATAATTGAGTTGGTGAAAACAAATATGAATATACTGTACAGTACATTAAAATTTAAAACTTGCTAAACAAACATACCAAAACAGGAACGGCACTATATAAAGACACAAGAACTTATCAAAATTACTATGTGGAAATAACAATTTAGCAACATTTGGAATACATAATAAAGGAAGTACAGCAGAACTACAGTATATCATGGTGATTTAATTAAAAGGGTTACCACTAAATTACAGTTTATATATTTTTCTATAAACAATTGAAGCAAATACATACCATTAAAAAACAAAAAATGTGTGGGTATAACAATTAACAAATCTCTAGATACTGCATACAATTAGTTTGTAAATAAAAATAACAAAATACCGTAATACTGTATATCCAATAATAACCTACAGTATACCCTTTGTCAGTCTGTTCATTCTAGGTTGGGCAGAAATCATAATCTCTAACCTCTGTAACTCAAAAAGGACTAGAGTAATTGAGTTAATATTTCTACCAAATAGGAAGACTTGGCCAGGGAATAGGTATGGAAGTTGACAGCTTATTTGCTCTAGCCGTTTTTTTGAGTTACGGAGATTAGAGTTTACGATTTCTGCCCAACCAAGAATGAACGGACTATAGTGAATATGAAAATGTGATTTGTCCCCGATTTGTGACTGACAAAAGGTATACTGTACTATGTCTATAACCTCAACAACATTTATATGATTGTTGGAATGTCGCCTGTGTGAGTGTTGATGAACATTTCTAGGGACTTCTGAAAGTTGGCCATTCGCTCATCGTTCTGAAAAGAAAAGAATATTCATTACTGATTATTGAGTACAGTACATGTAAAGCCAGTATCATATAAATGCATTATCCCTTCAATTTCTATCAACACTGGTCTGTCAGCTTATAAGATGATCTTTAAAAATAAATTCTGGCACCTAAATCAATCTATCTTCAGTCTAGTTTCCAATACCAGTACAAGAGACAGCCGTACAAGAAACTTTGCCCATCTAAAGTATGTACAGTATGTATATATATACAGTACTCAGGCACATACCCCATTGCTGGGGGTGGCTGATTCGAGACAGGGCCTGAACAGAAACCTTTAAAGTTCCAATTCTTAGTCGGGACCACTTTCGTGTTCCCTCACCCCTTTCTCTATCTCATTGAGTAGGAGAATTTTATAAATGGAGGAAGATTCCTAGCCTCCTGTCCCCATCTAAAGTAGGCCCCTAAATCTTGTGTGACACTCTTTAAAGTATTAGATATCCTAATTATCTCTACGACAGGCCTTTCCTGACCTTATCAAATTTTCAAGTGTTGATAAGAAAAAAAAGGACTTTGGAATTACTTGAGGTAGGCTACTTTTAAACCCTTAATAATTAGACCTGTTTCCTAAGCTGAATGCAAACTATCTAGTGTTACCAGAATAAAATATGAAAAGCATCATTGCATGGAAAAGGTTAAGGAAATCAAGCACTAAATGCCCGAGAGAAAAATGCAAGGGAGAAAGGTGATTGGAGAACTTGATAGTATTCTCTTAGGAAGAATGGTTAGCCAGGAAGTCAAAAAGTCACTGAGAAACAGGGTGCTGCTCCCAACACTCTCGTATGGAAGCGAGACATGGACGGCAAGTGACGAGGACCTCTTCAAACCGAGAGCTGTGGAGATGAGCTTTTTCAGAATGGCAGCTGGCATGAATAGGCTAGATGGGCCAAGTAATAAGGAAGTGTACGAGTCCTTTGGAATGGAAGAGCAGGCTTTGGGCATTGATTGTGGTGTGGTTGAGTGGATAAAGAGAAGTACTTTGATGTTCAGAGAATGGATGAAGACAGAATGCCAAGAAAGATATATGGGAGTCAGGTGAGTGGAACCGCTAGTAGTGGAAGACCACCTATGGTATGGGAAAAGAAAGTGGAAAAATATATTAATTAAAATGTAAAACTTGCAAACTAAACAAACCAAAATTGGGACAAGGACAATATAAAGTCAAATTAAATTATCAAAATCGCTATGTGGAAACAACGCTTACTAAAATGAAAATTATTAAATAAAAGAACACAATTGAAGAAAAACTTCCACGTAGTGGAAGGGGCATTGTGGCACGGGCAAGGGAGGCATGTCTTGACAAAGTAGCTTGGAGACGTTTCTGTCATGGCCATCCTCTAGTGGGGGTTTCCCAGGGGGAAACAAGGCGTCGGAGATGATGATGATGATGAAGCACTAACTATACTCAATTTTGTTTTCACCTGGTGGAAAGTTAAGTCCCCCAGCAGCTGATTTATCAAAAATATATAGTATAATAACAAATAACTGTCTGCATCATATTATTGTAAATTTTTCATAATTAGCAACATATTTCATTACAAAATATTCACAATCGCTGAATAATCAATATGGGGCATGGTAATTTACCACCAGCTAAGTAAAAACAGACTATAGTACTGTATGGGAGGTTGGAGTTGTCATTACAGCCTAGAATGGCCCACCATTATAATCATGATCATCATCATATCCGACGCCTTGATTCCCCCCAAGAAACCCTTGATAAAGGATGACCATGGCAAATATGGCAGGCTATTTTGTCCAAAACCTAATTCAATTGTCAAAGTTAATACTCCTACTACCAGCTATCCTTCACACTTGACTTCCACATATCTTTCTTATAATTCTGTTCGATGAATGTCTGCAAAAAACTTTTCCTTATCCATTCAACCACTTCATAGTCAATGTCCAGAGCTTGCTCTTCCATTCCAAAGACTCGTACCTTCCTGCCAACCAGAGTATGGAGGTCAGTGTTGTGTGGAAGGTGTGGTGCTGGTGTGACGTGCAGGAGGGAGTATCCAGAATGTGCTGCAAGAGCTTCTTCACACAACATAACAGCAGCGGCTGCGTCCCAACCTTCCACCATTGTGCGCAGTGCCAGCTTGGCATGACTGGCTGCAACCTGGGCTCTGAAATATTAAATAAAATATCTACAGGGCCATTTTTTTGAACATTTAAACATTTGTAGTAGCCTGCCTACCTAACTACAAAAATGGGGACCAGACAACTCGACCAATAATGTCAGTAACACTAAAGTCATCACCTGTCCTAAACATCAAACTACAGTATAAAGCCATTGGGTGAAAATGGCTCACATGTGCTTGCATGCCTTTAAGTTTTTTTAAATTAATTAATTTTTCTTGTGGATTTTAGGAAAGACTTATACTAACATTTGTAACAAATTTAATTAACTTTGCAGGGGGTCTCGTGTTTTGGAAACTGACCAATCATAAATTAAATTTATGGCAGAAATTAAGTTTAAATTGACAAGAATAACCATATGCTATAAAAGACAACCTCCAGTGAATAACTCAAAAGGGCGGCATTGAGATTATTAATGAGGAGATGCGTAGGAGCAGGCTTAGATGGTTGGACATGTGGAAAGGATGAATGAGAATAATTGTGTTAAGAATAGCAAGTCTATGAACGTGGAGGGAACTGTAAGGAGAGGTAGACCAAGAAATGACATGGGATCAGGTAGTACAAACTGATTTTGCAGCCAAAGGATTGACTAAGAGGGATGCCAAAGACCGAGCTGCCTGGAACGCCACTATAAGGTGAACAAAAAGGCTGACCTACGCACGGTGGCGCTAATAAGTCATGTCTCAGCTTTCATTACGTTTGGCTCGCTCTGTGCTGGATTAATGTCTGTCAGATGTTGAATAGGGTGGATAAGTGTAGGAACATGGTTGTATATTTCACTCAAAAAGGAGAAATCATGTGTAAATATTGCTGTAACAATTATTGATCAAAACATAATTGGTGCCGAGACATCACTTCCCAAATTGACTAATTCCTTGAACGTGGCGATAGTGCATTGTTATATGTGTGATTAGTTTGCTTGGGAAACAGATTAACTTGCTCATGTAGTAATGTACACCCTATGTGGTGGATTGTGTTCTTTTAATTATAAATTATTATTTTGCTTAAGCGTTGTTTCCACATAGCGATTTTGATAAGTTGTTTTGTCTTTTTACTGTGTTCATTCAAGTTTTACATTATAATTAGGCCGACTGTATGTATTCAATAAAGGTAAAATAAGGTACTAACAAAGTGTGTATGGCGGTGATGGGTACAGCTGATCCCTGCACACAGTCTCCCCTCAGTCTCCTGGTGGCCACGTAGTAACCTCGGATCAGCTTCTCGGCACTGGCACTGAACGTTACTTTTATCCCTCGCACTATGTTCAGGTACTGTAACAAAGAGTAGAGATTAATACAGGTACAGTACATTTTACCAAAATAACCTCTAAAATCTATCTCAATAATTCATACTGCCAATAGGAGCTCATTCACTCACTCAACCCCGTAATTTGCCGGAGGATAACAGGTTTTTCACAATACGTAGACGGAGGTCTTTTTAGGATAGGAGGTGGTACACACTGAGAGAGCTCTGAGGAACACTGATTATTGTAATAGCGGTAGAATAGCGAGAGAAATGCAACATTGCGGCGAAGAGAGAGAGATTGCAGAGAATCGGTGAGTGGACGTGAGTTAATGAGACAAAACAATTTTCTACTTTTTCTAGAAGTGCTGTGTAAAAGGATTGCAACAAGGTAAATAAAATAGTAAATCTTACAAAACAAACAAACCAAAATCAGAAGCTGGAGAATATAAAGACAAACAGACTTATCAAAACCACTATGTGGAAACAATGCATTGACAATTTAGCAAAACAATACAGTATTATGAAAACAAAACAAAACACAAGACCACCACCTATGGTAGAAGGCTTTCCAGTCACTCCGCCTCACGACTACTTCGCCTCATGACCACTTCGCCTATGTCCATTACGCCTCACGACCAGTTCGCCTTGCCACCACTACGCCTCACTACCACTTCGCCTTGCGTCAATGACGCCTCAGCATCAGTTCGCCTCATGATTCAGCTTCCCTAACCTAACCTAACCTAACCTAACTATCAAAAACTAATGTACATCGTTCAAATTGTGCGTCAAATTAGTAGAGAGGTGAAGCGGTAAGAAAGCGTGAGGCGAACTGGAGCTGAGGCGTTGTTGTCGTGAGGCGAAATGGTAGTGAGACGTAGTGGTTACAAGGCGAAATGGTTGTAAGGCGTTGTGGTCATGAGGCGAAGAGAGCAAGGCGAAGTGGTAATAAGGCGAAGTGGCCTGCTCCCGGTAGAAGTTATCTATCTATCTGTTTACTCAGACCCAATCCCTATTTTTTTTTCTTTTATTTTTTTTTCAAGTATATATATCTTAGTACAAAACCTCCTTGAGCTGGTCCGTTGGTAGTAGTGGCTTGGATGATGATGATGGTGAGTGTTGTTTGGTAGCTTCCAGTAGTGTGTGTAGAGTGATCACATCCTCTGCCTCCCTCTCACACGTCCCGGCTGGTGTCTCTGTGTATACCACCAACCCAAACACACTGTGGGAACCAAATATAGGTACAGTAAATTGTAATGTAAAACTTGCAAAACAAACCAACCAAAACAGGGACGACACAATATAAAGACAACAGAACTTATCAACATTACTATGTGGAAATAACGATTTAGTAAAATAAAGTTTAGAAATAATGGCAGCAAAGACCATACATAACAGAACTTATCAAAATCGTTATGTGGAAATAACGCTTTAGTAAAATATAATTTAGAAATAATCACAGCAAAGACCGTACATGGTGATCCATAAAAAGTAGGGTTTCAATCTCAAATACTAATGGTGGCATTCCAGGAAAGACAAACTTAAAATATATATACAGTATAATAAAATTTATTTAATAATATTTAGTAACAGTAAGAGGGAAGTAAACTCAAAAAGCAATTACATTTTCTACTAGATAGTCATACATCTATCTAGGGTTTTTGCTTATATCTATCAAGACAAGATCTATCTGCTTTTCTTGCCTCTTGAGCCTGAACTTAGGAGATACTCATTGGAAACCTCTGCCTTTAACTCTCAAAGAGCGGGGCCGTTTATAACATCTACTACCTGCCAAGCGGGCATATTTGCCCTAAACGAGCTTCATTCCATGCTCTTTTTCATGCATAAAGAAGAGCCAGAGCGTGATACAATTATGTATCCATGAAAGGGCGATAATAGAGCTTTCCAATGACACCTGAATCATCCTTGTACGACAACGGGTTATCCTGTAGCGATTGCGCAACGAGAGGTGAAAAACCCTAAAATAACGTAATTTCCCCAGTTTTTTCCTGGTCTCGCAAGGCCGTGGGTGTAGAATGTTGCAGTGGGGAGCTCAGTCGCGGCTCTGTGGTCGGGCCGAACGGTCAGAGCCCGCCTATCGTCCTCCCAACGCGTGGACTCTCTCTCAGAGCCGATAATGTGCTCAAAATGCCGCCCGTCATATGACGGGTACCGCCACATTGTCCATTGTTCTCTAGCCGTCATATGACGGGTACCGCCAGTTAGGTGTTCAGGTAATTGCAGGGTCGAGATTGATTGGCAAGTTGGCCTTAATTCTTTGTGGCGATAGGTGGTGGTATCTATCATTCATTTACTTCAATACAGTGCTGTCACGTACACCAATATAGATGTGTATAGAAGAAACTAATTTACTGTACACCATATACACATACTGTACACAGATTTAAAGATCGCGTGCTTCACACAAAATGCGGTTCTGGTCTCACGTCCTAATGGCGGCGTTCCAGGCAGCCCTGTTACGAGCTGCCTCACATGTCAGATTCTTTGGTTTGCTTTTTGCTTTTGCTTTTCTTCTTAAATCAAAGTACACCATACTATATAAATTATTATGTTTTATCCACCAACCAACTTCACCTCTAAACTCAATTAATGAAATCATCAAATACATGTGGCACTCCAAGGACTCGAACCAAGGATACTCACATCGAAATTCCGCGCACTTATGCATTACGCTATCAATACTAACTCTGTGATGGATTTGGTGAGGTCTCCCAGAGGCACATGAAGGAAGTTATCATCAGGGTCGGTAGATGTGGATGAGGCTGTGGTGGAGGCGGTGGAGGGGTCGTAGCAGGCCCAGGCAGCGGCTCTCAGTGGGTACGTCAGGTAGGTGGTTCTCTTCCGCAGCTTGGTCGGACACTCAACTTGTACCACACCACTCTCTAGAGCTAAGTAGAAGAAAATATACCTTTTAGTACAATAATGTCTTTCTCATTTAATTGGCTTTCTTTTCACTTAAGACAATAGGTTATTCAGTGTGCAGTTGGGTTTGAGTACATGATTAGATTGATATCCAGTATTCGATAAATGGAGATAAAATCGTAGTCATATGCTTAACCTTTAACTGTCTTGATGGTGTAATGGTTTGAGTGCTTATGATCTGTATGTGGTAACCAATGTTCGAATTCCGGATGGATCATATGCTTTCATTAATTTAATTGGGAGGTGGTTGTTGTTGGGAGTGAAATTAATATATTAGATTATTCTAGCTATCCTCTAGACAATTTTGTTTAGCCTTCTAGAAATCAAATCTGGCTAACAATATTTTTTTTTACTCTATTTAACGAGAACTTCTAGAAAAAAAGGGAAGCAATCTAATTTAATGAACCCTTCCTAAACTGAATGAAACTGTCTAAGGATAGCAAGGGAAGTATGATTGGGCCCAGGCAAAAGGATGTGTGAGTTAAGTTGTTCTCTTGCAGAGTTTGGTAGGACAAACTGTAGAATCAAATTGCACCACATCACTCTCTAGGGCTAAGTAATATAACCGGTTTAGTACAATGATGTCTTCTTCTTTTTTAGCTGTCCACTAGACAATTTTACTTTGCTTAGGAACCTTAGGAACCTAATAATAGACAAATTTTACCCTGCTTAGCAAGGACATCTAGAAAGCGAAGGGGAACAATCTATTACAAATAATCCTTCCTAGTTTAAATAAAATTGTTTACGGTAGCCAGAATAAAGTGAGGAATACTGCATATGATTAGGTCCAGACAAAAAGGTAGGTGAGGTAGGTTGTTCTCTTGTGTAGCTTGGTAGGACATTCAACTTGGTACCACACCACTCTCTAGACACAATTAAGCTACACAAATTAGGAAACAATGACTATATATGTAGTTAGTTTACTTTCAACTGACAGTAACTTGTCTTGTTTGGCATCTTAATTAGCCTACTCAGTTATTATGATTATTTTGTAGCAAATTATGTTGTTATTTATGAAAACATAGTATTTATTTGATGCAGAGACAAAGTAGATTCACATTGTTTCCATAAGTATAGAGAGATCAGTTGCAAAGGGATTTAATTTACCGTCAGCGGGAGAAAATACAAAAACAGAGTATAAACGCATATCAATCATAATTATTAAAAGAGAAGTTTATTGTCTAATTACTAATATTAGCTTACCATGAGTGTGAATTTGTATTTTGTTTTTGTGTGTTCATTGTTTTCTGCTGTGTTGTCCCTATTCAGGCTCTGTCTTGAGTCGGCTACCCCCAGAAAAAAAAGGAAAAGTGGGGATTGGGCCTGAGTATATAGATAGATAGCTTACCATGACACACTTTTCCGTCTGAAGTCTTTCTTGAACCGCTACCCCCAGAAAAAATGGAAAAGTGGGGGTTGGGCCTGAATATATAGATAGATAGACAGCTTACCATGACACACTTTCCGTCTGAAGTCTTTTTTGAACCTTGAGAACTCCCCGAGGACACACACCCCACCGTGAGCCCTGAGCAGCGAGCCGGCCCTCACCCAGACCTCCCCCTTAGAACGGTCCAAGGCAGTGGCGGCAGTGGCAGCGTTGAGGGAGGAGTGTAGGACAGTGAAGGGAGACAGCTCAGCACTCCACCATAATAGTCGTAGCAGTAAGGTTGTGTTGTTGCCCACACCCAGCACTGCCAACCCAGCCTGGAAAAGATACTATACGTGTCACTTTAACCCTTTCGCGCACCTATGGACGTGATTGCGTTCTTACAGGGATATAAGCTTTAAAACCTTGTGACCATCAGGGGTGCTTAGAAACCTTTAGTTTGATTACTTCAACCTCTGCAGTTGTCTTTAAGCGAGTTGTGGGCAGAAAACTAATTTTGGAGAGGTAATTATGAGATTAAGATAATTCTATTTCTGAATACTAAACCGCAACTCCCGGACCTGAAAGGGTTAATTACCAGTAACACCCCTCTCTTTCTGACTCTAGGGACCCGGAAACACATATCTGGCTTGGGCTATGGAGAAAGCCTGAAACACTAAAATAAGTAAGATTGAAAGATCGAGGCCTTTCCCACTTCTGAAAAGTGTCTCACTTGATCAGTCCAAGGAAGTGGGGTTTTACTGTATTTGTCGGCTAAGAAGACACCCCCTCGTAGACGATGAAAAATAAAATTTGGCTAAATTAACTCAGAAAAAGTTACTTCAAGAATGCATAACAAAGGTGATTCTGGGGGCTGTATTCATGTAATTTTCTTAATCATTGCTTTCAGTTCCATGTCCAATCAACAAGTACTCTCTATACAGGACAGTAGTTACTGCATATAGGCTGAGCTAAGACTGGTCAGCTTGTATATGCATACTTCACTGTATTAGTTACCCCCCAGGGGGTAAGGGGGCCTTCATCTAATGGTGGAGGAAAAAAAGAATATGCCTCACGCATCCTACTGCATGTCGTACAAGGCGACTAATAGGGGGGATGGTGATAGACTTGCGGACCAAGTAGCCATCACTATACAATGAAGCCTTGTTATTGGCGCTGGCATTGTCTCTATATGATAGTGCTGTGACAGGGCTTCATTGTACTTGCTCCAAGTTGCCTAATGGCGGCACACTGGCAGTGGGTGTCGCTCCCTCTGGACCCGGCCCTGGCGCCCTGGGCCCAACCTGGACGAAATGGATCCAGAGGGTACAGTACGTAGTGTTTCCCCGGACTGGCACTTTCCGCCCAATAGTATAGGGGCCCGAACCTGGTGGTAGCGCTCCAGGAGGCTGCCCTGTCATTTGGCGAAAAATATCAGGCCAGTCGTAGTGCCGTGTACGCGCACGGGGTGCGTCCCTGCGGCTGGTTCTGGTGGGGCGTACCGAGGCCACTGGATCCTACCCCCTTGTAATCACTTGGGGGATGGTGCTGGGAATGGTCCCGGGGTAGACTGGAGCCGGAGTTCTGGGGGGGGGTGATGCTCATCTGCCAGCCAAACCTACCTAACTATGACTAAAATCAAAGAAAATAAACGTAAGTCCGATGAAACAAAACCGCACAGGACAATGACAAATGCCCCCCACAAACTCAGACTTGCTAGTGTGAATGTTGGTAGTTTGAATCTGCGTGCGAATGAAGTGGTTGAGATGTGTGAGAGGAGGCGAGTGGACATCTGCTGTACCCAGGAAACACTCTGGAAGAGGCATGGGGTACAGTGGATTGTCGGAAGGAGGAAAAGATATAGGATATACTGGATGGGTGTGGAGACTGATAAAGCGAAAGGAGGAGGGTGTTCTGGTGGCTGAAGAGCTGGCGGAAAGTGTGCTTCAGATTACGAGAGTTAGTGAAAGGCTGATTGTTTTGAAGTTGAAAGTTGGTGAAAGAATTCTGAATGTGATATCTGCATATGCCCCACAGGCTGGTTTACAGAAAGAGATAAAAGAGGACTTCTGGAATGACACCGTCAGTGTCATTTCAGGCCTCTCGGAGAACGAAATAACTATCGTGGGGGGGACCTCAATGGTCACGTGGGAGCATCTGCAGATGGATACGAGGGGGTACATGGAGGAATTGGTTACGGAAGGAGAAATCTAGAAGGCGAATATATATTGGAGTCCTGCGTTGCACTCAACATGGTTGTGTGTAACACAAAGTTCAAGAAAAGACAGAGCCACCTGATCACATAACTCTGGGGTCTCCAGTAGCCAGATAGATTACTTCTTGGTTAACAGGAAAGACTGGAAACTAGTTCGAGATGTAAAGGTCATCCCGAGCGAAGAATGTATCCCCCAGCATAAGCTACTTGTGTGCGACATGAGCTTATACAGAGATCCTAAGCGCAAGAAGGTTTACATACCCAAAAGGAAAGTGTGGCTGCTGAAGGACAAGGAAGTTAGGGATAGGTTTCATAATGAACTGGAGGAAATGAATAGAAATAAGGAAGCTAGGCCTAACGATGTAAATAGCCAATGGAACTTTCTTAAGCATAGCCTTATCGCTGCCACTGACAAAGTCTGTGGGAAAACAAAGGGTCACCCCAGGAATAAGACCTCTTGGTGGTGGAACGATGAGGTAGAACATGCTGTGAAAGAGAAAAGGAGATGCTTCAAAGCATGGAAGAAAGGAGGCAGCAGGGAGGAATACCAGGCAGCTAAACGAACTGCCAAAAGAGTTATTTACAATGCTAAAAATCGCATTAAGGACCTGGTCCTCGAACAAGTGTGTAACACTGACAATCCCAATGGGATCTTCAACCTAGCTAGGCGAGTTAAAAATGACAGTAGGGATATTATAGGTGAACAGTGTGTTAGAGATGATAATGGGAAGATTGTGTATGCAGAAAATGAAATCAGAGAAGCATGGAAGGTACACTATGAACGATTGCTAAATGTAGAGTTTGAATGGGATAAGGAACAGCTTAGTATCGAAAAACCAATATCTGGGCCCCCTCCTTTGATAGCACCAGCTGTAGTGAGCGACGCAATCAATAAAATGAAGGACGGTAAAGCTCCAGGTTGCTCCGACATTGTCGCTGAGATGATAAAAGCCTCAGGGGAGATTGGTGTAAACTTAGTCACTGAGTTGATAAACACCATTATTAAAGATGAGAAAATCCCAGAGGATTGGCTCAAAAGTGTAATAGTAAATATATACAAAGGAAAAGGGGATGCGCTAGATAGAGGAAATTATAGGGGCCTGAAAATGCTTGACCAAATCATGAAAGTCTGTGAGAGAGTCCTTGAGGGTTTGATCAGGCAAAGCATCTCTATTGATGATATGCAGTTTGGTTTTATGCCAGGACGTGGTACAACCGATGCTATCTTCATAGTCAGGCAGATACAGGAAAGATACCTACTAAAAGGCAGGGATCTTTACTTTGTGTTTGTGGACCTGGAGAAGGCCTTTGATAGGGTACCTAGAGATGTTGTACAGTGGGCTATGAGGAAACTTGGTGTGGAAGAGTGGCTGGTGCGTGTGATAATGAAGATGTATGAGGATTCGCGAAGTTCGGTGAGGGTGAAAGGTGTACTGAGTGATGAATTCGCAGTCCGTGTTGGAGTCCATCAGGGTTCAGTGTTAAGCCCCCTCCTCTTTATTATGGTCTTGGAGGCGCTGTCTAGAGTTTTTAGAGGCGGACTCCCGTTGGAACTGTTTTATGCAGACGATTTAGTCCTAATAGCTGACAGTATGCAGGATGCTGAGGCCAAATTCAGAAAGTGGAGAGAGGGCATGGCGAGCAAGGGTTTAAGAGTCAATATTAACAAAACCAAGGTTATGCATTGTAGTTTGAGACGAGGCAATGTGGAAAAGAGCGGTGCATACCCATGTGCAGTGTGTGGAAAGGGAGTGGGCGTTAACTCAATTCAATGTAGCATCTGTCGATGTTGGGTACACCATGGGAGTAAGCGCTGTAGTAGAATAAAGGGGCCCCTGCCGAAGGATAAGTCAGAAATAGAGAAATTTGAGTGCGTAGTGTGCAAAGGCGAGCTTGTGTTAAGTGATGATCCTGTGGCTGTGAATTTTGGAAATGAGTCTTTGGAGCTGGTGAACAAGTTTTGTTACCTAGGAGATACCATCTCTGCCGGTGGTGGGGCCGAGGCTGCCACTGTTGCTAGAATTAGGTGTGGCTGGGGGAAGTTCAGAGAATTGATGCCAATCCTGACCATGAAAAGAATGCCTCTCCCCCTGAAGGGAAAGGTGTATGCCTCATGTGTTAGAAGTGCAATGACGTATGCCTCAGAAACATGGGCCGTTAAAGTAGAGGATGTCAACAGAATGGAGCGTAATGAGATGAGAATGGTGAGATGGATGTGTGGGGCCAGGCTACAGGATAGAATAACAAATGTTGAGCTGAGGAGACGTTTAGGTATAAAGAGTATTAGCGAGGTGATGCGTACAAGTAGACTGGGATGGTATGGACATGGAGAGAATGGATGAACAAAATTGGGTGACAAAATGCAGGTCTGTGATTGTGGAGGGAGCTGCACCAAGGGGTGGACCGAGGAAGACCTGGGATCGGACTATACGCGCCGATCTCAAATCCAAGAACTTGACAAGTGAAGCAGCCCTTAACAGGGTTGCCTGGAACGCCGCCATTAGGACAAGAGACTGAAACTGCACTTATGTGTGGAACACTCAGTCTTAAAATGTTATGTTATACAGTTGATTGGAGCAGTACAATATGTGGGGATTTGTTGGAAAGGATTAGTATAGGCTCATAGCATAGTCAATGGTCTTGATCTGGGTAACTGTGAACTTGGAATCCTTCATGGCACAATAGTGGTTAGTTAGTTAGTTATGTAGAGCAGATTAACCAGACCACTGAGCTCCATACGGAACTCTCATAGGTCTGTACAGTATATCATTAGTGTTCACCTGTGTGGGCATCACTCAGTGCAGAGTGTCAAACCAGGACAAAGTAGTTAAAATAATGGGATGAATATGAAAAGGAATACTGTACAGGGAAATTTACAAGTAATTACATCATTTTGTCCATTTTATCACTTCCAATAACATATTCAAATTTGAATCTTAACTTTATTAGTATATTAAATAATACTGACTAGAAAGAAAGGACTCTGTGTTATACACTGTTCATTATAGGTAGAAATCCCAACCCCAACCTCTCATAACTCAAAAACTACTTCAGTATTTGAGTTGTTGTATCTACCATTTAGGAGTCAGCCAGGGAATATGAGTGGATATTTACGGCCCATTTGCTCTAGACCATTTTGAGGTATAAGAGGTTAGCCGTCCGGCTGGCTCAGTTGATAGCGTGCCTGCTTCCCATCTTGCAGGTCTCGCGTTCAATCCCCGCTCAGATTGAAAAGTTTTCTGGGATATAGCCGGCGGCTACCATCTCCCCATGAGCAAGGGGGATGGGTAATAGTCTCTGGTTGATTAAAGAAAGCCAAGCGCTTGTGAATCCTCGAAGGAGGAGATACGGGCGCTATATAAGTAGCCAGACGATTATTATTATTACTTATAATAAATGGCTGTCTCAAGTCGGCCACCCCCAGCTAAAAAAAAAAAAAAAGAGAGAAAAAAAGGGGGTATGTGCCAGATTATAGATATATATATAGATAGATAGATAGATAGATAGATAGATAGATAGATAGATAGATAGATAGATAGATAGATAGATAGATAGATAGATAGATAGATAGATAGATAGATAGATAGATAGATAATGAATGAATGGACTCTCACTACTCTTGAATAGTCTCGTGTTTACCAGCCAGATGCATATACCTTTACCTTTTCTGTAGAGCATGATGCCAATGAGAGAAGCAGGGCAAACTTGAGTGTGTGGAAGGTGCCGGCGGGGGTGGTGGGGGCGGCAAACATGTAGGCCAGTGTTAGTACCAGGGACCAGGGGGAGGATGCTCGGTCACTAACCAGACGCCTGGGATAGAGGGAGAAAAAGTTACTTCACAGAGAAATACAATTGGGCAGCTTGATGTGGGTTATGGCAGAAGGATTAGAGTACAATTTGAAATATATAATATATATACAGGATACATACATAATTGTGATGCCTTGCTTCCACAGGGAGCTCCCCAATAAGGGATGACCATGGCAGAAACTGCCTCCAGAATATTTTGCTTAGACATTCCCCTACTGCCAACTCCACAGTGCCATTTCGACTATGTGAAAATTAAAGCCATTAGCAGACCCAGAGCAGTCCTTCACCTGGACAGTACTTCCACCACTGTTATACTATTTCATTCAGCCCAGTGGGGGCCCTGGCTGGCAGCACAGGAGTGTTCTGAAGATGGGGACCACTGGTCCACACATAGATCAGAGTCAGTATGAGAGACCAGGGGGATGACGCTCGGTCACACACCTGACGCCTTCAATTCAAGGACATAAGATTATTCACTGTGATATGTGGGGGTATGTACAAATTTAAGTTTTAGTATACAGTAAAGTGATACATAAAGCAAATAAGGTATTAGCCATTCTTCCTATGTCCACTCAGCTTTCATTGTACAAGTAGATATTCTTTATACTGTACAGTACTGTACAAATCCTTCCAGCCCTATGAGGGCTTTTGCCCAGTAGACTGTTGACAAATAGTGTTATTATTATTAATGTACACATCCTAGAAAGACATGAGATAAGGTTCTACAATCTGATCTCAAATTTAAATATATAATAAGTGAGGCAACCCAGAACAGGGCAATCTGGGGTTGCAGAGGCTATAGGTAAGTTAGAATAGTCAGAAATGGGTGAAAGAAGTGGAGATAATTGTTACTACTATAGACAACATGGGGTCTCTCTCTCTCAGAACTAATAGATAGCTGTATACTGCATGTGTGAGACTGAGAAGTGTGCTGCTTTATAGTAATAAGATATAGGCAGTCAAAAGGAAGACACCTGCAAACTTATGTAGGCCTACACTGAAACAAATATGGTGAGATGGATGTGTAGTGCCAAAGTGAGAGAAGGACCAATGAGAGAAGAGTTGAGAGAGCGACTTGTTACAGAATGTATCAGTACGATGATGTCTACCAACAGTTCTTGGTGGTGGAGAGAATGGATTAGGATAAATGCATCAAGAGAATTTTAAGTATGAAAATGGTTAGGACAATAATTGCCGACTTGCGAGATTTGTTCTATAAGGAAGTTGGAGCTGTAGACAACGATATTTAACAGAATTTACAGGTAAAATACGGTTGTAGTACATTTATAAATACATTGAACCCAATTCAACATACCATTTATCCATCAGAAACGTACATTGTTATTGTGTTTCTGTTTAATATCAATGTTCACGGCTCCAACTTCCTTATAGCCTGAAACTCGCAAGTAGTCAATTGGTAGACCAAGGAAGATCTGCAATGTGGTCTAGAGGATGGATATCAGGATTAGAGGGACCTAACAGGGATGATGCAGGGAAGAGCAGCCATTATATGATCAAGGCGAGGCATATACAGTATGTGTAAAATATGGAACTACCTTTCGACCAGTGGGAAAGCCCGATCATGGCCATGGCCTTCCTTAGGGACTCGGGGCTGTTCGGCCAGACAGCCTAGGGAACGACAACAACAACAACAACCTTTCAACCAATACAGTGCGGTAGTACATCCTAGCGTGTTTCACATGCTCGCACCCAGTCGGCGTACACCTCGACGACGTATACAGACTAGTAACACACATAACAAAGCCACTACAACAGCTTCCTCTCTCTCTCCAACACTCCTTCTCCCCTCTTTACACTCTTCAGAAAATAGGAAAAGTAGAAAGTAGCTGCAAGGTGCCGTTGTAAAGGCTTATCCCTCAATACCTTCACCTGACCTGACAGATACCAACTGACCTAAAGATGGGTGGCAGTACTGGAGGAGGTCTGAGGGGCTGGGGCGGAGACACCAGTATTGCCTCTAGGCTGGGTAACTTGGGGAAGTTCTGAGGACAGATCATCACTGTGGCTTCTATGGGTCCACCAGGCTCTATACCTTCACTCATCTCATCTGTAACAACAACAAATATACAAGATTCTGTGCCAACTCAATGCCAAGACAATAAAACATACCGGTAACATGACGTAACTTCGGACGGGAGATAACTTCAGACACTCTAGAAAATATATACAATGAACCACAGTTATGGGATAAATACATGATGTTATGGAAAAACAAATATGTCTGCAGTGTTCTTCCATAATGCAGAGTAATTTTTCCATAACTGTAGCTTACATACTTTTATCCAGAAATGTCAGAAGTATAGCCCCCGTCTGAAGCTAGGGCATTTCACGGTACCGTATAAGGTACACTAATATAGTTATACTAATCTTTTACCTCTATAAGGAATTACAAACTATCCTATATACTCAGGCCCAATCCCCACTTTTCCTCCTATTTTCCTATTTTTTTTTCCCCCCCTCTTTTCCTTTTTTTTTCCCCTTTTTTGGGGGGTGGCCGACTCACGACAGAGCCAGAATAGGGACAACACAACAGAAAACAATGAACACACAAAAACGAAATACAAATTCACAGACATCTACAGTAGGTCAACTACAAACTATGGTAACTAAATATAGGCTGGTCTATCAGAGTGAGAGCTGAGCAATCTCTGCCATACCCATAGCTTACTCTGACTGTTCCTTTAACTTATATATTTTCTAGATCTCAAGTGACGGCGTCTCTTCCGTGGATTGACCTCCCAATCTACCAAGATTGGAAGCCAAAGCGTCACATTTTTCCCTTGCCCCTCAACTTTCTCTTCATAATTGCTGAGGGGCACAGGGCCCTGGGTGGGGCTTTGGTTTCCCGGGCGTTTCCGCACCCTCCTTAGCTCCCCGCCATGGAGTGGCTTCGGTCACCCAGGCTTTATTGTGGTCGGTGGGGAGGGTTCTGTGGGGGCACTTGGTTATGGCCTTGGAATTGCTCGGGGCCTTGGGGCTGTTCGGCCAGGCAGCTTGGGGAACAACAACAACAACAACAACTAAATATAGCCTATATAAAAACCTCTGAGTACAAGCTTCATCCCTTGCACCCGGACGTGAAGCTTTCCCGTTTTCTTCATCTCCGGCACCACCACCACCATCCGTCGCTCCCCTAGCTCTCGTGACGATGGATCTTCCGACAGCGGCGCCTGGCACACCCTTAAGTGGAGATAACGAAAGAATTATAAGCTATACCGGTAGGGGAGGTGTGGTGGAGTGGTCTTGCCACTGGCCTGGTAATCCAAAGGTCCCGGGTTCAAATCCCGATGTATCAATGGGTAAGATATTATTGGGATGGAATTTGTGCTGTACCTAGTATCAGTGCATTACCACAAAGCCCACCGAAACGTCAATAAAATACCCTCATTGTTCCCTGATTAAATAGCACTGTATGAATATTCCCATATTCAAAATATGCTATAGGGGTGCAATGCCTGGTGAGTTATCTGCTCAACAGGTGGCGTTGTGTGTGTGTAAGTGTGAGAGTCCGAGTGTAGAGGGTGAGACAGTGAAGCACGGGAACGAGATGGCTTCAGAGATGGGGTCGTTTCGGGCCATGAGTGAGCACCGTGCCTCATGTGAAGGCAAGATGGCAGGTGCTCGTTGTACTCTACGTGGTTCACATGTCTCACTCCCTAGACTGGAACAAGACCTCACGGGCTTCACTGTTCATTGTAAAGCGGTGAATGTTAAGGCTCTCAGCCTATGCCCGAGAGGAAGTAAGTTGGAATATAGAAAAAACAAAAAAACAAAAAAAAACTCTTTCTCAGAATCATCCTCTCCCTCTTCCTATGACTTAAATTGCTTCAAACTCTGTGTGTCCAGGCATTTTAGCTCGAACGTCCCTTGATTTTGGCCCTGTCACTCTTTCAACGCTGGGGGAGGCACTCGCTGCAGGCAGTTATGCCTTTTGTCTCCCTCATTCACATAGGAAAAATAAAAAAATACATAGAAATAAAAAATCTAATATATTTATCTCACTCCCAACATCAAACACCTCCCAATTAAATTAATAAAAGCATATGATCCACCCGGGATTCGAGCCTGGGTTACCACATACAGATCTTAAACACTCAAACCATTACAGCATCAAGACCTATTGTAGGTCTTTAAACAAAATCAATACTTTACATAAGGTACCGTACATAAAGTTTAGAGATTGAGTGATTCATATATAGTACAGTTCCAGTCTAACCAATAGCTTGGGAGAACAAGACAAGGCCATATTTCCTTACTGTTACCCTGGGCTGTAGGTCATGATAGGATGTGATGCTGGAAAGAATATACCAGCACGCATATATTATGTGCAAATTGGGTGGATGACAAGAATGTGAACAAGATATTAAGTCGCACACAGTGGAATGATAGTTGATATTTAAAAGTACTAATTGTGTGACTGTAATAGGGCACTTCATCTTTTTCGATGCCTTGATTCCTCCTGGGTGATCCCTACTACACATAGAACAAAAAAAAAGGATGGCAATGGCAGAAACGCCTCCAGGCCACCGTACTTTGTCAAGACATGCCTCCACGCGCTGTGTCAGCCGCTGACCAGTGTTGTGGGTTCGAACTCTGGCTGCGGCACCATCCTGTGCTATATAGCCTTTGTTGCTTAGTGCAGTAGAATTAATTCCAGTTTGGGGTTTCTCCCCTAGGTGAAGTGAATTTGTAAAGTTATTCAACCTTATTATAATAGGACACTTGTGTACCATACATTATAAGGTACTGTACTAGTACACTACAGTACATCCAAATTGAACAAATAAGATTCAATACCCACTAGCCTTATAAGGGCTCATGCTCTGTAGGAAAGTATAAAAATGCTTCATCATCACCATCACAAGATTCAGTACCTGCAGAGAGGATGGTTGTGTATTGTCTCAGCCTCGGGTCGACCCACCATAAACACTCTAACATGTATGTCCCGTGCTGTACCCAAGCACCCATGGTTGCTGCACACATAGCGAGCCCACTTCCTGAAAAATAATACTTTATGAGAATTTGGCTTGTAAATATCAAGTGCTGTAATGACATACAGTAGGAGAAGTGGCTTAATCTGTAAATATTTCATACCGGTAATTCAATGAATGTTTTATAATCCAGACCTTTGTATAGTACAGTATGGGTTTTTCTCAACCTACTGTAAACCAATTACATTTTGAGAGCTTTATATACTGTACCGGTACCTATATTAGTAATAATTCATTTTACTTAATCAATCAATCAATCTCTGATGCTATGCTTCCACCTGCATGGGAAGCCCCCGCTAAAGGATGGCCATAGCAGAAATGCCTCCAGGCTACTTTGTTCAGCTCAATGCTCTTCCCACTATGTAGAACTTAGAAGCATCTCACCGATAAAGTGATCCACTTTATTATCCCAAGCCATTGGAGGTTTTCCACTACACCGCACCAGTTTGATCTTTATGGGTTTTTTTTCTGCATACCCATGTACTGTACTGTTGTAGGTCGGAAAGATTACTAAAATAGTTTTCCACCTTTCACAATAAATGGAACAAGCTGCCAAGAAAAAGTGAACAGAGTACGGTAGTCGTAGAATATTAGTATTAAGTCAGATCTCACGTGTATGATGTAGGTAGTGAGACAGAGAGGATCCGGCCCGAGACCACCGCCAGTCGTGGTTCATCAAGTTGTAATGGCAGGTCCCTTATGCCGCACACAGACCACTCACGAACTCCAGACAGTCCACACACTCGCAGCGGGGCGTATATCTGTAATACCAGTACAAGATTAGGCTATGAATAGTGTCACAAGCGTGGTAATTAATCTTCTACCTGGTCCTACAATGCAAAGATCATGGTTTTTCAGGGTATGAGGATTAAGGTTAGGGTATGACATAATTTGTTCAAGCTCCAAAAACTACGCCACAGGACATAAAAAAGGAACAACTTCTTTGATGCCAGAGGGGTAAATAAATGGAACAGTCTCCCAGAAAATGTAGTAGTGTTAATGCTTTCAAAAATAGTTACAGTACGCCAACTACATTAAAGAATCCCGGAGAAGAGGCAACCCTATGATCACAACTCCCTAGCCTCTTATCGATCACTAAAGGTAAGCAAGTGGGATATGTCTATTGGTCTAACTGGTTACTGGTAGAGTGCTCGCCTGGTGAGCGAGGGGATCCGGGTTCAAATACTGGCCCGGAATAGGCTTGGCTCCTCATGAAAGATATTTCCGAAGTAAATTTCTGCATCTAATGAAGTTTAGGCCTAAATGCTTTGATAATATTGTCAAGAGTAGAGTAGACCTAAATATATTTGGGAAAGATGTGCGGTTCAACGGTCGTTATGTTTATGTTTACATAGGTAGATCGCTCGCGGTTAACTTTCCATCTATTTTTTCTGTTATTTGCTCCCTGCTGGCAATATATATGATGATGACAATAAGTCATGGGGGGATGAGGGGGGGCAAAGCCCCCCTCAAGTCCTCAACCTATTATTGTATCCCGCAGCAGTCAAAATAGACGGGAACATGATCGCGAGCGTCCGCATAGTGTAAACAAGGTGGGCGGTACACCCGGTAACTACATTCTTGCCAAATATTTTTGTATAGCCTAGGCTAGCTTATAGGCCTAGGGCTTAGTAACAAGCGGCTTTCACTTCCGTTTCAGCCTATAGGCTAGCCTAGTTCAGAACGTCAGGAACTAAAGAACAGGCTGTTGGGCTAGAGTAACATAAGCTTATGTAGGCTACATGCATGCAGCATGCCTCTGAACAAGTAATTCAATAGCCTAGATAGGCTAGATGTAGGCTAAACAAACCCACTTTGTATTACCAGAATATGGCATAGGCTAGCCTAATTTTATTGCCTAGGCTAAGCCCTAAGCTAGTCACACACATACACATATGACCATAACAACTACCCACCTTTAGGTTTATGAATGTTTGAACCTTTAACATAAAATACAGTACCGTTACCGAGATACAACAGGAGCCTAATTTTCTCAGTTACGATAAATAAAAGTCTCCCTTCAATTAGTTCAATTGGCCAAACGTAAACATGTTTTCCTTTTCTCAGAAATAAACATAGAAAATGGGAGACCAGACCACGGACTGAACTATCACGCCAAGACATATCCAGGGCCTACTAAACTACTGATTATTAATCATGATGTAGCCTAGTGCCGCTAAGACCCTTAACCTCATGTAACTTAAGGACGGCTGGAGCAAACAAAGCTGTAGGGCCTACATTTCTACTCGAGTCCCCAGGTGCTATTAGATTCACCGCACATTATGCTGCCTGAGACTGAGTAGAGCAGACTGATGTGGGTCCTCAGTGTAATTGGATTTATAGTCGCCATTATGAATAAACATTAGCATAGGGTCATTAACATAATGTTATCATAGATAACATGAAAATACTAGGCTACTTACCGTAATTTGTGATGTAGGCTACCGTATCTGCATGGCCTCAAGCTATCATATTAAAGTCACCGGCATTTAAATCACCATCTGCCCTAACATCTCACCATAGAGACAATAATATAGGCTACTATAACCTGTTCCAAGTAAGTCGGCCAAAACTCTATTGCTCACAAACGATCAGAGAATTCCAGCTAATATTTCTACCATTTCTACCAGGGAATATAAGTATGGAAATTTACAGGTAATTTTCCCGGCTGGGTCCTTTTTGAGGTACTGAGGTTGGGGTTCAAGATTTTTGGACTACCTATTTATAACAGGGTAGGCCCTATAGCTGTACCTTACCATGCTATATGTCATTCTAATACTGTATATATAATAGCCTACATTTCTGAAGACATGAGTGTGAGTAACAGAACTGCTGATGTTATCTTAAAACTTTACTTGTCATTAGTGAGACCCCATATGGATTATGCTGTCCAATTTTGGTGTCCTTATTACAGAATGGACATAGATTCATTGGAGAGAGTACAGCGTAGAATGACAAAAATGATCCATAATATTAGAAATCTTTCGTATGAAGAAAGGTTGAAGAAATTAGGTTTACATTCGTTAGAGAGACGCAGAGTTAGAGGGGATATGATAGAGGTGTTCAAGTGGGTTAGTGGGATTAACAAAGGGGACATGACAAATGTACTAAAGCTCAGTGATAGCGAAAGAACTCGTACCAATGGTTTCAAATTAGATAAATTTCGTTTCAGAAAAGATATAGGCAAATATTGGTTTGGTAACAGAGTTGTAGATGGGTGGAATGGACTACCAAGTGCTATAGTGGGGTCTAAAACGGTAGGGAGCTTTAAGATAAAATTGGATAAGCATATGGACGAGAAGGGTTGGGTGTGAAAGGGGATCAGCCGGGTTGGGCCAATCAGCACTCTGCATACCCCCATAATCCTGCGTTAATCTCTAACCGTTTTGGTAAGATGATCCTCAGGGTATTAGAGTGTTGAGCCTATAATTGGGCTTTGTAATTGAACTGGGGTTGTGTGGGACAGGGATCTGCCTTGCTTAGGCCAATCGGCTTTCTGTAGACTCCCATTTTCTTATGTTCTTATTTTCTTATGATTCCCAATTTAAATAGTCAGGGTAGCCTATAGGCCTATAGTGACGCTTATGAATGCACGCAGGCTAGTGGCGATTTGTAAAAGAAGTTGCGCCTTTAATTTTAACATACGACTCAAATTCTTTTCCCAACAGCATACAAGAAAGGAATCATATAGTTATGCCTCAAGACATTCGTTTAAAATAAATATTGAATTCACCAAGCAGTAGCCTACCTATCTCCTAATCTTAATTTTCACCCTTTCCATTGACCCTTAATTCCCTGCATAATTATCATATGTTGCCAGTGAGCAGTATCCGACAGCTTCCTCTATCTACAACACCCCTTCTCTGCTATCTACACTTTCCCAGCCGTATGGTCCTAGTGTAGCCTACTGTCTGATGGCGTAATGAGATTCCAAATGTAAGAGTATCCAAGCTAAATAAAAGCTAAAGTTCATTCACCTGTGCCGGGGTCAGAACGGTGGGAATATCGCCACTCATCACTGAAGCGTTCATGGGCAGGTTAGAAGCCAGGGACTGCAGGGTCATGTCCAGGTCAATCTTATCCACGGTTATCTCCAAATCTATCGTGTCATCCATTTGATCCCTGGGTAACATACAATAACAATAAATATATTAAGAAACTAATATAGGCTATAATAACAATAGCCTACAGACAATAAGAAACTAAGTTATTTTTTACTTTTTATGTGTCATCGATAGCCTATATAAGTAGGCTAGGTATATTAACCCCTTCATTACCGAGCATGAATTTTCTATTATTTCAAAAATATTTAGAGGCCTATATAGCCTATGGCTAAGGACGGATCTGTGGTAGTTAAAAGGGTGACTCGAGATACTTTGAAGCCTCTTAATTGCTCCATGTCCTTCTTAAGCTAAATAAAACCTTATAATCATAGAATACAATGGAAAAGACGGCTTGGTAATGAAGGCCTTCATTACCAAGCCGTCTTTTCCATTGTATTCTATGATTATAAGGCCGGGGTTAACTGATTGGACTAAATTTCATGATCGTTTATTACTGCTGCAAAATTTTTAGTGATATTGACTGACCTTTTACACTCAGACTTGCGACCCATCGGTTTATAACTCTTTGGGTAGAACGAGGGGATGTTTACTGGATCCGGCGGGAGATTCAAAGGCCCGGGTGTAATTTGATCATCGCCTTCTTCGTCCATTAGGGTATCATCAACTAATTCCTCTTTGAGCTGGTTGTTTAGCTGGAGCATGATGGCGACTGAAGCGACGTGAACTACATGGTGGAAGACCTGTTGAGCTTCCATGGGCCGGCACACAACCAGTTCTGCCAGCTCCTCTGGAAATAAGAAAACAAAGAGAAATCACATGGATGAAAGTATGAACGCCCTCTCGGAAATAGAAAGGAAGAAAAGAAGTAAAAACTTATTTGATATTAACAGCTCTTAAGTCGCCATAGTAAATCGCCATTCTATCTTCATAAGCGTCTACACTCAATCTACAGGTTATGCCTATTAAAGTTCATGTTTCCTGTAGGCTAATAGTAGATCGTAGGATACACATATAATCTATTCATTATGACAAGTCAAGAAATCCCAACCCCCAATTTCTTATAACTGAAAAAAGTATTTGAGTAATCGAGCGGATAATATTTCTGCAACATGAGAAAAATCAGTAAATAAATTTGGAAAGTTACCGGCCAATTGCTCCAGCCCTCCTAGAGTTATATACAGTTAAGGGTTAGAGTTTGTAATTAGTAGATATGAATGAATGAATAGGCCTAGATAATAGTTGTTTAGGCTATAGTTGTTCCCCAGGCTGTCTGAACGAACAGCCCCAAGGTCTCGAGAAAGGCCAAGACCATAAGGAAGGGCAATACAAAAGGTAAACATCAATATAATTTACACTTAGGCCATTATTTAACAAACACAACTTCTATATTTAATGTTGTCAAAGTAATTAGGGTATTGAACTCCATTTCGAGTTGACCACTTAGGCCTACGAGTTTCGGGTGATAAAGAGTAGCCTACGTTAGGCTGCAGTAGGCTACATTAAACCAAATTATATATAATTCCACTCCAACACAAACCCACATGCTATTGCATTATTACTAGGCTATAGATGGATAGGCTGTAGGCCTACATAAATCATGATATTCTATAGGCTACCCCATATATCAGTTACAATTGTAGCCTAGGCCTATAGGCCTACAGTAGGCTACTTCGATACGCGTAATTGAAAATCAAACTGTGAGATTGCAATGAACGAAAATAATGTTGGATTTGCTTTCATGTACTTTAGTGCATACCTGCACTGCGATGCGAATTGAATTTGTGTATCCATATATACAAAATTGCACTTCCTAATAATCGCAAGTGATTAACTTGCAATAGGCTACCCTACTCCATAATCTTACCACTAATTTGCCGTAGCTGCAGTATATTGATGTTGACGGGGTTGTTGTGTACTTTGGGAGGCTTGCTTTGAGACACACGGACATTGAGAGCTGCATTAAGACGACCCAACTCTCCAGATTCGTCCAGCCACCGCAGGGCAGCTCTGCACAGAATTTCTTCACTCTCCATCTATAAAGTAATATAGTAATACCAATAAATCTCAACAAAAACAACAACAACAATCACATTCGTCCGACCACCGCAGAGCAACTTTAATTAGGCCTACACACTCCTCATCCTTCATCTGTAATGTAGGCTCCGTAAAATCCTTCAAAGCCCGACTAGACGACTTCCTGAGGACGGTACCTGACAAGCCGCCAGTACCGGGATATACATCATTCTGCAGAGCGGCTACAAATTCATTACCGGACCAAGGGGACCTGCAACACAGGTTCGGAGGGAGTGTTGGAACACCATTGCTCTGAAGAATCTCTTCGCAACATCTACAAGTAACAAGTAACAAGTAGGCTAATAAACAAATAGATAGGCTACGCCTAAAGCAATGTCACTACCCTCTGAAAGCTAGGATAGGTTAGGTTTATGATTATTTAGGTTAGGTAGGCTAGGATAGGTTTGGATGGTTAGGTAATTAGGTTGGATATATTTGGGGTGAGTTAAAATAGCCTAATCGTTATAGGCTACTAGGCTAACGTTTTCCTATCCTACTCATTCAAGCTTCTAAGGCGTGGTGACCTCTTTGTTAAAGCTTACCACAAAAATACATAAAGTGCATCTATAATAGTATGTGAAACTCCGACTAACTTGAAGTACGAAGTTGTATTACAATCCTACGTCACGTTCATTAAAAAACACTAGCCTATTTCAAGGACTGCATTAGGCTATATCTTACAATATCGCATTAACTATAGTTCCTCTTGCGTTACAAACTAAATATACACACTATTAGCTGATAGTAATGTAAACCAACATATAACTCAAAGTATATCAATATCATAGCTACCTTCAGTTCGTAATGTTCGCTCCTCTGCCTGTCGCGCTAGTGCGCGACGAGTCAAAATTGGCGGGAAAATTGGAAGGTGTCGGATGTGTAATATATTGGTGCTCGTTTTGTTAAATAAATTATACATATACGAACTAATTTAATAAATCAATAAAAAAAAACAAAAAACAAAAAAATATATATAAATAAAATGAATATATAGACCTATATACAAATTATATATATATTATATATATATATATATATATATATATATATATATATATATATATATATATATACTGTATATATATATATACTGTATATATATATATGTATATATATATATATATATATATACAGTATATATACTGTATATATATACTGTATATACCCCATTGTTGGGGGTGGCCAACACGAGACAAAGCCCGAACAGAAACATATATATAGTTCCTATTCTCAGGACCACTTCCGCGTTCCTTTGCCTGTTTCTCTTGTCTCGTCGAGTAGGAGAAATATACAAGGGGAGGAGGATTCCTAGCCCCCTGCCAATATATGTAAATGAATGCCGGGCTGCATTATTTTACTGCTTTCTGTTTGGAAGCGGAAAGGAGCCGGGGTGCGGTCATAGTTTCTACTCGCATCAATTGTTCTTGAAAGTCTGGAACCCCTATAATAAGCCTTGTTAATTATTGTCACTGTAAAAAATATAATGTAAAGCCTTTCCTTGCGTACGAGTACTGTAATTTAGAAGTAAAACAAAATATAATAATAATATTAATATGTGTGACACTGTGTAACTTGCTGTGTATAACTAATTTACTGTCATTGTGTAACTGTATATGCGTAATTATCTATCTGTGTAACTAACTGTCAGTGCCTAGGCTATGTGTAACTGTGAATGTGTAATTGACTTCTAAAGGTATCCTACTATAGTCCGTTCATTCTAGGTTGGGCAGAAATTGTAACCTCTAACTTCTGTAACTCAAAAAGGGCTAAAGAAAATGAACTGTCAATTTCCACACCTATTCCCTAGCCAAGTCTTCCTATTTGGTAGAAACATTAGCTCAATTACTCTAGTCCCTTTTTGAGTTATGAGAGGTTAAAGGTTACGATTTCTGCCAACCTAGAATGAATAGACTATAATAGCCTAAAAACAAAAATCTATATGTATGCAGAAGACTAGCTAAAGGTAGGCTGCCTGTAAGGAGTGTCTCCCCCAAAGTCAAAAGAGTGACAGAGAGCCATATTCAAGGAACGATGGGGTCAGTATGCTTGGACACACGAAGTTGAAAGCAGTCTAAGTCATAGGATGAAGGAAAAATTGGTTAAGGGAGAAAGTTCCAGAGTTCAATTGTTGAGTAGAAGAAAGACTGAAATTTTTTGTTAATTCTTGGGTTGAAGAGCTGGACAGAATAGGAGTGGGACTGTGTTGAAAGGCGGGTGCCTCGATTGCACTCGCCGCAAGGGAAGGGATATGTACCGAGAGGGCTCTGAAGAACACTGATTTTAGTGATAGTAATAAGCCCATCTAATTTAATTAAGGATAGAAAGATAAATCACTCTTGTACACTCAGATGCCATAGTTTAGGACTTTACCTTTTTCTATTTATGGAAGAAGATAAATTATATACAGTATACCAGTATATATATATATATAACTTTTTAAACTAGGGTATTTTCTTCCAGCATTTATATAGATAGGCACATGTACAATCTTACCATTTCTGAGGAGCGACATAATACCCTAATATAATATATAGTCCAGATATAGCTGTTCAGGACAGTACCTATCTCTAAATTCTACGGAGTATCCACTACATATCTCGCCATCCACCCCAACAGTTTCGTCTACAGTCTACACACACGGTACCCCCCCCCCCTCTCTATCTTTCTTTCTCTCTCTCTCTCTCTCACTCTCAACTCTACGGAATATCTACTACATCTCTCGCCATCCACCCCACCACCACCCGACATACATACATACATACATACACACACAGCCTTCTCAACAAGTGAAAATGTGAAATGCAGTGTTACCAGATATGACTCAGCCTCCCAAACCCTATCTAATGATCTCATCTAGTAATCATCACCCTATCGAATTAAGTTACAGTTTACAGATCTCCTAAGTCATAATATAATGTTTAAGCACTTCGCTGTACATTCTAAGTGGATATACTAGGCTATCTAGGTTTAATATATGGTCATACAAAATTGATACGACCTATATGAGATGAGGGGTAGGGGTCAGGCATTAACTTGGTCTTATATAACATAATAATGCATAACACCTGTCTATGGGTTGGCTATACACACTCCTGCTTACCTCCTGTACCGTTGTGAAGGATGACCTGGGCTGTGGAGGGCCGAATATTGCTGTATAAAGGGTGATATAAGCCGAGAAGCCACCATCATCACTCTCACTCACTAGTTCCAACACTACTATCTTCCTCGATTTCTGGATTTGCCCTGGGAACTGAACACTAAAATAAGGTCGAAATATTGTAAAATGTATCGAATAACAGTAAAACGGACCCCTGGAAAAGATTCGAACTTTGCCTCGGCGGTCGCATCCCTGATACGTGCTTTAAGCCGAGGTGAAACATTCCCGTAAATTCCAGGGTTGTTTGCGCAATTTTTGCCCCTTTCAAAGATTTGTTCGAAGTTAGTTTGGTATCCAAAAGATGCAGATTTTTTTTATCTTTCGATTGGCGTTATCAGAATTGAAAAAGGTTAAGTTTTTGTGTACCTATTCCCTATGAGCGAAGTCAAATGGAAAATCGCGTGTCCGACAGTTTTGGGAAAATCGATTAATTCTGAAACGAAACGAGCGAGATCGGGTTCATTTCCAAAACGAGAAAGCCGCGTTCAACACACCTCGACTCACCAAAATCTCACTTAGCTGGCAGTTATTGGCAACTTTTCACCGATTACTAGAATCCAAGGGTTAAATTCTTGTACTTCTAAACATAAACAAACTACTATTAATTTCATTAATGGGCTTGTCAAATGGTTAATGGGCATGCAGTTAATTTCTGAATCTATTATGTTACGGAATATAATCTCTGCTAGAGCTTGTGTATTGGCTAATATGGGAAATATAAGCAGATGTTTCTAGCATTACATTTCTGTGTATTTAGCCTATGTTCGATTGTTAAGCCGTTTTTATTGTATTTATAGGAAGCAAAATACAAATATACACCTGTATATTGTATTTTAGCATGGTATTGTAGCTTGTATTTATAGAATTTTACCCTTCATTCTCTATAGTTACTTAGTCAATATTTCTGCCTTTCTTAGCCTTTTCTGACATATGCTACGTGTAAATATTATCGAAGTATAACACAATCGTATTTTTCCAAACGTAAGACATGTGGAAATCGAAGTAATTACGAAGATATATTCAGTATATTTTAGCGGAAGTGGGAGGGAGAGGGTCCAGCATCGTTCTGGTAACAGTGGATAATGGCTACCGGCCTCCCTACACAGCGGGTTGGAAGCTCTCGGAAAGGATCGCCATTTCTCCGTGGATATTACCGACTGCGCCTAGTGAACCATCTCTACCTCATCTACCCAGCCCTGTGGATATATTGGACACCCCTGGAGTACCAGAAGTGATGTGTTCGCCATGTACCGGTAAGATATTTTGTCTACGATTCCTCTCTAGATTTTGCCAGGCAGGAAGGCATGGAGTGGGGAGGGATCTAATCATGGTTGCCATGGGATAAAGAATGCCCCCTCAACTCCGTGAATTTACAAAATCAGTATCTAGTTTGACAGTAGGTGGCCTAATTTGACTTTTACCCTGACAATTTTGGTGCCACCGCCGTCGATAGGGAGAATTGTAGGAAGCCTTTTTTACCGCTACAGTGCTTTTAAATTTTGCCCATATAATGCATTTGAGACGGTAATAATATATATATAGCAATGAAGTAGGCCTATGTGTTATGAAAAATCGATTATATCATTAATATCGATGCCGGTGATTTTCGTATCGGTTTGTCCTAGACTAATACCAAAGTAATTGTATCATTTATATAGGCTACCAGTTGAATTTGTACGACTATATCAGCACCACTACCACACAAACACTACTCACCACGAAAAACAAGATAAACGTCTGAATTTGGCGGTGTCTTTTAATCGAAAATTTAATGCGGCAAATCATCTTCAATTTACTAAACTATTAGGGAGAAAAGTAGGTAGGTGTTAAACGACTGCAAGTAAAAACACCACCACTATACCTCCTCCTCCCTCCCTCTTACACGTCGGATCAGCTAGTGTTAAGCTGACTGGCCCGAAGTACCAGGGTTACCATATCAATTAAGTCCGCAAGATAGTACATAAATGTCGAAAAATTTCTAGGATAATGCCACAATCTACAATATCGTTCTTAAATGGCTCAAATATCAGAATAACGCTAGAATTCATGTTCGCTAGATCGAAGTAAATATCTCTAGATCTAGCGGAAAAGTAGCTAAATTGGCAACACTGACCCTAACATCGGCACACTGTATGGGTCATTTGGCACCACTGTACGGTTAAATGGGCGAATGAATGGGGTTAAAGGGGCTTGCGTAAAATTAAAAGGCGCAAATGAATCAGTCGTAGTAGCCAATCCTTTATGAATTAAATATAACATTGTTTCTGTGCTCATATATAATTATCTGCAGTGTGTCTATCCTTTCTGGCTCGTAAGGGTACCTGTATAACATTCTTACCAACTGACAACTCTTGTAATTGCAAAATAATGGAGAAATGTCGAAATATGATAGGTTACCTGCGCATGTGCACGGAGTGGCGGCCATGATGGTATTGTTGCCATAGAGGTATCTTGAATTATGTAAACAATCTACGGATATATGCACACCTTATACAGCTCTTGTTCCACTAATGCAAACTGTTTTATGTAATTTAAAGTCAATTATAAATATTTCAGTAAAGGAATATGGCATTATAAATCTTAATAGATAAAAGTAATTAAAGTTTAATCACATCTTTGAGTAACTATCATGTTTAAGGTGTCGACGAATCCCATCTCTTCCAAGGTGTTGCCGCCTTTTCGTAAATTAATGGGAGTTTTCTGCACAATATTTTTCTCCTATCCTATAGTGAGTATTTTATCTTACAGATTAATTTCCAATTGATGTGTGAATAATGTAAAAGATGAAAATGTCTTATATTCAGTGTAATTAATCAGTTTTCCCTTAGCATTGTTTAGAAGCATTTGTACCACACATTCCTCAGTAAATTTATTAAAGTATTTTTTATTTTTACCAAATAACATATTAAGTGTTAAGTATTTAAATGACAGTGTATCATACACATTAATATAAAAATATACGCATAATGTTGTAAATAATTTAATTTAATATATGAAAATATTTACAAGTGACTCCAGGGGTTGCGTTCACTTTACACTGTTAGGCTATAATCTGTATAGTAGTTTACAGAATATTACGTATAATGTTGTATGAAACGCGGGGAAGTAGACGACTTCAACCGCTAACGTTAACTTTGTGTCACTGATAAATGCCTCCTCGATTTTATTTGGCTCATATTCTACCTTAATTAATTGCGTCCCACCCTGTTACTTGTTAGATATGTTTCACAAGTTCTAATATATTGTGGTAGCCTATAGCCTACACATCATACTGAAGCAATTATTACGGCTCTGTCTCGAGTTCCCCCCCCCCCAAAAAAAAGGGGGGGGGGGTAAGTGCCAGAGTAGACTATATACATACATAGGCTACTCTCTGATAATGCAAGGATATGCTGTTACTCTGTAGCCTACATGACATAAGGTAAGTTCGTGAGAGTATCTAGGTACTGGAGGCTCCCGAAAAAATCACATGCCTAAAAGCTCTTGGGTTTTAATTTCCATTGATAAATCTACTACATATTTGATTTTGTAGCCTATAACGGATAGCCTGTTCTGTTTATTCAAAATGTGTGGGGTGTTTTGATATAAGATTATAACAGTAACAATTTACAATAGGCAAGATAATTGTTTCCACGTTTTGTGTATGTACTGTATGTCTAGCCTGCGTTTTAAACCTACGGCTATACAACAATCACCAATTTTAGTTACACAGGTTGAGTACATATTTCTTTGCTAATATATTCTGTATTTTGCATTGTGCTTGCTTGGCTTGTAGGTAAAACGTAGGAAATTATCTAAACGAGTGGTAAAACCAAACTGACGAAACTTCGGCCTATAGCCTAGTGTATGCTTTCCCTGAACTGCTATGAAAGTAAACAAATAAAAAAAAATAAAAATAGAAGGTCCCACCCCTTTCCCATTCTTAAGTAAGCCATTTTAGATTTACAGAAGAGTGACCATTACTTGCATTACTGCATGTCCACAAACATTTCTGCTATGAAAGTACCGGTACACGAAGTTAAATCTATACTCGGTTTATTTCCAGCTAACGGTAAGTTGCTATATCTTTAGCTTGATTACTCGGCTATTTTGCAGGTTTTGTAGCGATTTTTTTTTAAATTATGCCAACTTGGCACTAATATGAAACTGAGACATGGTACCGGTAGTTTCTTATTTTTCCGTTAGTTATCGATAAATCAACTGTCAGCTGAAATTAAACCGAGTATAGTATCAATCAAACCTGTTAGTTATCGTGCACATAGTTAGCTGCAGAGACCTTCCTTTTACTCCACCATAACCAACACCACTACCACCGTCAACATCCTAACCACCACCACCTCTCCAATACTTACAACAGCCTCTTCCTCCTACTCCATCATAACAACCACCACCACGTCCAACTTTCCCTTCTTAATTGTTAAGGGGCACAAGGCCCCTTAGTCACTAATATAGCACATATAAAGCTAAAATTATGGTTTACAGTTCAAATTATGTCCTTGGAAGTAATTAAATGACCCCAAAAATGCTAATTCATGTTAATTTCCTTGTATTCCTTCTATACTAATTAAAGTCTTCAAAAATATGGCTCCGGTTTGACACCCTATTAACCACCACCATCATAATCTATAATGCTCTCTAATGATAGTTTTTCCCCCGCAGATTTTCACCGCCATGCCGCCACCACCCAAGAATCCACCACTATCACCACCACTGCCACCATCACCAGGAACTTCACTACCACCTTCACCACCAACTTGGAAAATGGATAACAGTTGATAATGGTTGAGTTTCCGACAGACCGTCACCACCACCATCTTGGAGCAAGAATACGGTACTGTAGTCCATTCATTATAGGTAGGTGAATATTCTTTCAATTTACCGTCAGATGAAATGAAACAGAGTATAGGCCTAGGCCTAGTCAAAACCCTACTTGTATGCCCAACTATTATTTCGATATATATTTTGTCCATTATAGGCCTAATTAGACTAGAAGTTTTACCCCTAACCTCTTGTAAATCAGGAATGACTGGAGCAATGAGGCTGTAAGTTTCCACACCTATTTACTCGTTGACCCCCTCCAAAATTGTAGAAATGACAGCTCAATTACTGAAGTAAAGTTGGTTGGTGGAGATAACATAATAACTAAGAGGGTTTATTGAGATCATATATACAGTGGGCCTACCCATCTGATTGTTATAGGTAGATTCAAGTTATGAGAGATTATGGGTTTCGGATTTCTTGCCTACTTGTAATTAATGGGCCTATACTTGTTTTAATATATGTCTATCATATGGTATAAGAACTAGTATTGTGTTTATGCTATGGTCTTTATTTCAGCCTGTGTATAATTAAAGCCTTGTAAACTAACTAACTCCGCGGTTATAATTTATGTATTTCGTCGCTTTGTATCTAAGTGCATGTGTTGTAGGCTATTAGTTAATAGGACTAGAGGCTATCAACCCTTCTGGATTATTAAGCCAGCACACTGTCGAATAACTTCATTATATAGGCTTATGTGTGTTCTATCCATTTAATTTGGAGAGAATCAATAGGCCTATGCCCTACGTCTTCCTTCTTAGACTGCTTTAAATTTCGTGTGTCCAGACATTTTGACCCCAACGTCCCGTGAATTTCGCTCTTTAACTTTTTTTGGCTTTGTGGGAGACACTCGATACAGACAGCCTGCCTTTTGTCTCCCTCAGAAAATGTACCCAGATGTGCCCAGGCTCTTCAACCAATCAGAAGCCAGAATTATGTAAACAACAATGATGGTCGCCAAGCGTCACCATGGCAACGGAATTCAGACTGTAGATGGGCGGAGCTAAGGGTTGGTTGCTATGGTAACGCATGGCGGCCATCATTGTTGTTTACATAATTATGGCTTTTGATTGGCTAATGAGTCGAGGCACCCGTGTACGCTTGAATGCCATATTCACCAGCCCACTCATTAGAATTCGTGAACCCCTATGTATTTCTGTATGTAATTATAACTACAGTATATGGATTGATTTTCGGATAGAACTTGGTTATCAATAAATAGTATAATTATATAGTTTTATAGATGATGCAGAGATAATTATATTCATAAATTCGTTCCAGATATAATTTACTTCCATAATTAGAAATGGGTCAACCACTTCAGCACCACGACGCCTTTTTACCTTTGAATCAGGCTAAAATTAGGCGAGTATATGCAGTTTAAGAGGGACCTATGTTACTAAGAGGGTTTATTGATATCGTATAATAAGCTACCCATTTGATTCATATAGGTAGATTAGGCTATAACTAAAGAAAATTGTCTATGTAATGGTAACAGTTTAAGAAGTAGGCTAGCCTACCTATGTTACTAAGAAGGCTTATTGAGATCGTATACCCATCTGAGTCTTATAGGTAGATTATATACCAAAGAAAATCGTCTAATGGTAACAGTTTAAGAAGGACCTATTGTATTAAGATGATTTATTGAGATCGTTTATACAATAGTCTACCAATATGAGTCGTATAGGTAGATTATAAACCAAAGACAATCGTCTAATGGTAACCAGAATATGATGAGCATTTCATAATGGTGGTGAAGGGGTTTAACCCATGAGATCCGGGGGGCCTCAACAAAATATACCAACAAAATATACCTTAAAATTTACCTTAAAATTAGTAGATTCTTATGAATACCGGTACTTTAAACACCAGTACCGGGGGACGGTATTATTCCTTATATTCTGGCTATTATTAGACGATTTTATGCAGCTTAGGAGGGACGTCTGGTAATCTAGTTCGTTGACAATCCTAAATCTTTATTAAATAGTAAAATCGTCTAATGATAGCCAGAATAAGAAAGACAAATAACTGCACCTATTATGTTTATAGTATAAGACAATAATTATGGCTAATTATAATTATAACTATTGATGGTGTAATGGTTAGAGTGATCTGTACGTGGTAACCCAGATTCGAATCCCGGTAGGATCACATGCTTTCATTAATTTCATTGGGAGGTATTTGGTGTTCGGAGTGAAATAAAACATTAAATTATTATAACCTCGAACTGCTTAACCCTTTAAGTATCAGTGACGTCCTTTTAATTATATTCTGGCAACTATAAGACGATTATATTCAGCTCAAGACGGACATGTAGCAATTAAAAAGTTACACACTATCTTAATTAACCCTTTAGCTACCACAGACCCTTCTGAAACTTCATAAAATTGCCTAATTATAGCTAGATTCGAATAAAAAAGACGTCGACGGTATAAGAGTTAAACGAACCCCTGGATAATAATATTAGGTAACGAGTCGATAGGAAACCTCGACTCATGGAATAGCTTCGAACTTGTTATGGACACATTCATTACCCTTTTCGTACATATTATTTGTATAGTGTAAGACAATAATCATGGCTAATTATATATAACATGAAACTCCTTAAAAAATGTGTCTAAATATAGCTAGAATAAAATAAAGACGTCGCCAGTACGAACCTCCTGATACAAATAGCCTATTAGGTTACGACTCAATAGGAAACATAATTATCTTGCAAAATGCAATGGCATTGAAATTATTATTAACAATGGTATAAAGGATTTTGTGGATCGTCTATACCGGGCCTGTAAAATCATATGAGTGTAAGTCCCCCATCTAGTCTAGAATAAGGATACTTCTGTGACGTCACAGGCCACACTCAATAATGGAATAGCTTGGAACTTTAAATCAGCTTAAGGCGGATGTGTATATAAATTATGAGGTTATATACTATATTAATCCTTTTAGCTACATATATCCTTCCTAAGCTTCATAAAATCGTTTACATGAGACTGAAATCCAATAAAAATAGACGTCGCCGGTACTGAAAGAATGAAATGAACCTCTGTATACAATTATTAGGTGTCGACTCAATGTGGAAGAGCTCCGAAATTTAAATCTCAGTTTAATCTATAATAATTTATCTTACGTCCTACACAGATATTTCTTAAACTATATACAATTTTCTAATGATAACCTGAATTTAAATCAAATGGGTCAATACGAACTTGATAAACCCTCTGCATAACAAAGGTCCTTCTTAAACTGCATAAAACCGTCTAAGTTTAGCCATAGTCCAAGGTAAAGAAGCGATATAATGCTGAAGGAGTTGACGAAACCGTATGAAAATATTGCATGGGTGTTTAGAAAACCTCGAATCAATATGGAAGAGCTTCGAACTTGAAATCTGCCAATTTAATCTATAATAATTAACCTTACGTATTACACAGATATTTATTAGGGGAGGCTGAACTACAAGACCCCCAAGTCAGCCTGTATAAGAGATTGTGTTTCTGGCATTTTTCCATCTTATTACCAATGGAAATACTAAGAATCGCTGAAAAAAAAAAATCAGCTCTCTATGTGCGCGCAGAATTTCATTGAAATATTTGTAAAATCATCTCACTCAAAATTGTTCAAATTTCCCGCAATTTTTGCATGGCGTATTCTACCTGCATCCCCTACAAGAAAATTATCTAGTTTTACCATATTGCATAATAGAAGGGGCTGAAAAATTATATAATATATATAAGTTTTTATATATATATATATATATATATATATATATATATATATATATATATATATATATATATATGAGCGACCTTGGTGACCCTGGTCTCTGGGTCTTCTCCTGGGTGACCTAGATGTGTGTGAATTTGTGTTTTTTATCTGTGTTTATTCGTTGTTTTATGTGTTTTTTGTGTTTTTCCCTGTTCTTGCTCTGTCTTGAGTCGGCTACCCCCATAATGGGGATTGGGCCTGAGCATATAGATAGATAGATAGATAGATGTTTTTTTTTAACCTACATTTCAACCTAAACAATGTCGAATCTTGAAAAATATGTGAGATAATGCCATTATCTCTGCATTTTCCAGTTGTTATATAGTCCTATATGTAGTGTGTAGAAGGGGAATGAATTTGAGCAATAAACACAAAAGTAGATGATCTCGTAAGTGCCAAAATAGGATCTCTGGCAAGCTAAAGTCAAAGATTTTCACACCAAAGTAAAATTTTGGAGAGAGAGAATAGTTAGTCCTCCTTAGAAAACGTTGTTGTTGTTGTTGCTGTTCCTCAGGCTGTCTGGCCGAGCAGCCCCAAGGTCCCGAGCAAGGCCAAGGCCATAACCGAGCGCCCCCACAGAACCCTCCCAGCTTACCACTAATAAAGCCCAGGTGACCGAAGCCACTCAAAGGCAGGGAGCTGAGGAGGGTGTGGAAACGCCCGGGAAACAAAAGCCCCACCCAAGGCCCTGTGCCCCTCAGCAATTATAAAGGGAAAGTTGAGAGGCAAAGGAAAAATGTGACGCTTTGGCGCCCAATCTGCCAGGGTTGGCAGTAGGGAGGTCAATCCACGGAAAAGACGCCGTCACTTGAGATCTAGAAAATATATAAGTAAAAGGAACAGTCAGAGTAAGCTATGGGTATGGCAGAGAATGCTCAACTCTCATTCTGATTGACCAGCCCATCACCACTAGTCCTCCTTAGAAAACGTTTTCTATCATGGCGCGCACATAGACGATGGAAGTTAATGACCAACTAAACAACATTTTCATCAGGGGGACACTGTAGAATTATTTTAGACAATTATTTACCAAAATCCATGATATTGGGGCCCCCCCAAGGGGGTGCTAGGGATGTTATATGGGTGTTTATGCCCTCATATGATAATTTATATTGCTTACAGAAGCCCTTTAGACTACAGACACCATTTTTTTTTTTGGGTGGCTGATTTTTTTTTTTTTTTTAGTTTTTCGGGGGTCGAGGTCGAACCCCCAGCCCGGGGGGGGGGGGGGGGGCGGGTTATGGATGCGATATGTTTTTTGTTCCCTCCTATGCTATTCTATGTTGAAAGAAGCATTATAGAACAAGAAAAAAAAAATACGAAATTTGATTTCTGGGCTCAGCGAAGGTTCATCCTCCCCTAAGCTATATAAAATCGTCGAATGATAACCTGACTAAAAAGTATACTCCAAGACGCTAATATGTATTTTATAACCCCTTGGGAAGCTTGGATGGACCTTCGAAATGCTAATATTAAGTAAAAAATTAATAAACTTCGGATCAATATGAAGAACTTCGAACCTTCTTATTTTTCAGCTAAACCTATCGCAATTAACTAAGTAATTCATAGATACTTCCTAAGCTAAATATAATTGTCGAATGATAGCCTCAATAAATATTTAATGTAGGCTATGTAGTATATACATTAATTTTAGTTTTAGCACAATAGGATAAACTCATTTAAATCCATATCGAACCCAAGCGAGACAATGACATTGTAATGTTTTATTTTATCCCCAGATGGTTCAATACGATTGACACAGTCTGGCAAATATTAGACGATTTTATTCAGCTTAGGAAGGACGTCTATCCATTAAAAGGATACAGACTATCTCAATCCTTTTAGTGGCTATATATCCTTCCTAAGCTTCGTAAAATCGTCTATATGTGGCTGAAACAAAATATAAAAGACGTCACCGGTACAGAAAGGGTTAAAGACTCGGTTATTCAAATGGGTGTGGCCTTATTTATGTTAACGACTGTGCAATCGCCTGCGCAAATAGGCATAAAACTATCTTGATTAAACCATTGATTTCCATAGGCCTTTCCTAAGCTGAACAAAATACAATACATAATTAAGAGTCGATTCTGAATAAAATACGATGAATCTTCAGAGTCTATTAGTCGGAATGCGGGAAAGGATTCGATCAAGGATGTTCGAAATATGTATGTAAATTATTATGTTCCTTCCAACAACCAACCATACTCCTAAAATCGATTAATGAAATTTACAAAAAGAGATCGATAATGCTTCGACCATTAAGGCGGTTTGAATTGTAAAAGAACAAAGAGAATGCGTCACCCAAAGGAGTTCGAATTTTTAAGATCAAAGACACTGATTCGACCCAAGGCTGTTCGAATCACCTAAAAACAGCGAATCAATCTTATCTCGATTGTCAATCCGAGGCAAGGACGACTGGACTGTGGAGAAAGGAGTTAGTCTCTTCTAGGATCACGAACAGTGAAGGTGAGGTTTGAAAGTGCTCCAGCGATAGTATTTGCGTATACTTTATGGCCGGTTACTCTAGTTGAATCGTTCTTGGGGGTTTTATTAAGATAATATTTGTGGACTTTAAAACTTTCATACCGTGTTCGCTCTTGCATTTCTTTGTTAAGGGAAGATTTCCACTTGGACTTTTTTTTTCTTGACTCTTCTCTCTCATTTCTAGCCCCCATTGCTTTCGAGATTTTAAGACTTTTGCCCCATTAGCTTGGTGATTTTTAAGAATTTCCGCCCCATTCTGTGAATTTTAAGACCTTTCGTGCCATTCAGGTGTCTATTTTATCCTGGTGAGCGATAGCAAGCCTGTAATTTAAGAGTAATCGGCCTTTGGCCGGGACATTTTTCTATGAGAAATTTACAAATTTATCTTTAAAGGGGGTGAACGGGTGAAATTTTAAGATTGCTGGAAGAGTAGGAAACAAACTAGAAATCTCTGAAAATATCAAGGAAACCGGCCACGAATTTTCCTGGAAATTTGGAAGTCGCCCATCGAATGAACATAACCTATACATCATTAATATAAGTTTCAACTTTCGGAAAAACCGTTTTCCCCATTATCCAACAATCTTAAGATACGGCCCCCGATAGTGGGGACGGCTATGAAGTTCAAGGAATTTGAGGGGTAAAAGACAAATAAGGGGTAATATTAGCGTAACCTAACTACCTTTCCTAACCTAACATAACTTAGTATATTAGGTTGGTGGCTGCCGCCCCCACTGGTTTGGTGTTTGATTAATAAAAGGTTGACGGTTGCCATTTTTTTTAATTAAGTCTACGGTATTTACTCCGTAATAATCAGCTTTAACAAGAGGTAAATAAACTTTTTCAAGTAATTGAAAACTATTTTTCCCGAGATACTAATTAATGACAACCACTGTATAATTATGAAAACTAGCTAAATCCAAAAAAAAAAAAAAAAAAAAAAAAACTCCCGAGGCCACATAAAAATGGCTGAAAAAACTCTGCGCCGTCTATAGGAGTCTTGACAACATTTTAAAGGTAGGAAGACCTGTTACCGACGGTTGAAACTTATATTAATATGAAGTATAGTTCATTCGATGGGGGACTTCCAAATTTCCAGGAAAATTCGTGGCCGGTTTGCTTGATAAATCCCGAAATCTCTCCTTAATGCGTTAATATTTGCGATGCATATACTTTGCTGCCATGTCTTTAGCTGGAATCGCTATTGTTTTTACTGCGTTAATATTTGTAGACTAACTTATGTTTGAGTGGAATATTGTTTTTTATTAAAACTTGGCATTAATAACACTTATATATTTTGTTTAATATTTTTGTGTTCAGTATTGAGAAATTAGCTGCTAAAGGATTAAAATTGCCATCCGCTGAAATAAAAGATTATAACCTATAGGCTAGCTACCATTGAAATTTATGGCTAAAATTTGAACCCAACCTAATTTTGTCCAAATGTTTTACCTTAGTCTAGTTTCTGAATCCAAAGCGAAAATGCTTCTTGAAATAAAATCTTTGCTTATCGAAAATTTACTACTGGAGTTTTAGGCTGTAAGGAAGTTTGAGCCGTAAATATTGGTATGTTATAATAGATATACAATAATAATTTCGGTTTCTGATGAATAAGTTCTCTTTAATTGGGAGTTATGTATTTATGAATGTACTATGACAATGTTTTAGCTGGTAATTCTGCTAAATATAGAGGTTTACAGATAAAACTTCCTTATAGAACGAAACTCGCAAGTGGTCAATTGCCGGAAAAAGCGCTCTTGTAACTGACTATATTGGTTAGCGGTAGAAATCTTGCGTGAGAAGATCTACATTTTTTTTTTTTATTTATTTAACTTCCAACACCAAACGCTTTCCAAAGAAATTAATGGAAGCATGTGATCCTCCCGAGATTCGAACCTGGGTTACCAAATGGAAAAAACAAAGTAGCTTTAATGTACAAAACTAAACTTAATTTATAATAATTAAAACTAATCTTAAACTAAACTTCTGAAAAACTAGAAACCGTACTCGGATCCAAATGTACGGTAGGGTTATGTGAAGTGATTAGCAGTAGCCCAATAATTTTAATACCAAATTAAATATTTGATCTAGAAGCTGATCTGAAATAAATGCTGCTGCATTAAATTTACCAAAGGTTCTAGTTACGCTCCAATTAGGATATCGATCTGTGTAACAGACTATAATTCCCATAAATAGACTGTCTACCTATTTAACCCCTTCAGCAAGATTACTCTTTTACCGATGTCTAAATCTAGATCTTGTGTAATTTAAACTATTATTCAGATGGTTTATTGAGTGTTTACCCCTTTAAAATCAGAGGTACCGGTAGATTATTTGCTATTGCTAAATCAATTGGTGTAATGGTTATCAGAATTACAAATTAGACTTCATGCTGAAGGGGTTAATAATTCCCAAGGCAGGGAATGTATAGCTTAATGCGTATTAATGTGGGGGTTAATGTTTATAAAACTGAAACTGATGGAAAATTTACCTATAAAATTTAAATAGCGAGGGGTGGCGTTGAAAATGTCCCGTAAAACTACCACTAAAATTGGGTAAAGTGTTTAGGCTACTACGAAAAAAGGAACTAAATATTTCTTAGAAAAGAATTCCGATCCAAGAGGTACCCTTAGAATGCAGTAGAGCTGTTGCTGAACTGGTGTTTCTGGTGAGTGTTAAATCTTAGTTTTTTGTTCATAATTTTGCCTTTAACGTAATATTTTTATGAAAGTTCTAGAAGGTTTTTAAAAGTAAAATGTAGAAGCATGCTTGTGAATAAAACTTCTTTACTTGCATATAAAATTAACTTATTTTTTGCCATTATAAATTGAAAATATAAAAATTGCAGTTCTAATAAAAAAAATACTAATTTCAGTGCTAAAATGTAGTCTTAAAGAAGTTAAATCTTAGTCTGATTTAATAATAACTAGATTTAGGAATTCTTAGGCTATACATAATTTCTTTAATTTTCAGAATTCCCAGTCAGTATTTCTATTTTTAATGTGGGGTATATATATTTGATGTATATACTCGGGCACATACCCCATTACTGGGGGTGGCAGACATGAGACAGAGCCGAACAGAAGCTTTTAAAGTTCCTATTCTCAGGGTCGGACTACTTCCGTGTTCCCTCGCCTATTTGTCTCTTAGAGTAGAATTTTATAATGGGAGGACTTCTAGCCCCCTGTCCCTGTTAACATTTAGTCTCAAAGAAGTAACTCTTTCAGACTCGTATGACTCAGAGGTTGCCAGATTAGCAATAAGAAATGGTAGTCTCACTCTTCTAATTACCTCTCCAAAATTAGTTTTCTGCCCACAGCTAACTCAAAGACAAGTTTCTACATACCCCCGATGGTAACCGTCTTTAAAGTATCCCTAATAGGCTCAAAATCGCGTCATATGTCTGAGAGGGTTAAAGATTTCTTTGACTTGATCAGCTTAAATATATATAGCATATATATATTTTTTTTTTTAGATTTAGTTTATAAATATTAGCCATAATTTTCAAATTTCCCGGTCACTATTTCTATATATAATTATATGGGGTAACTTTGAAATCTAGTATCTTTGAACAAAAATTTAGGAATTCTATACTTTGTCTAGGTTTTCGCTTTACCTCTGGCGCAAATAAAACTTGTTATCGTAGTTAATAGTGTGCCAGATTTGCATTTAAAGTAGTCCCAGATTCTAAACTATCATAGCCTGCTGCACCGTATCTCACACGTCAGTTCTATCTTAAAACTCTGCATCTTCATTCTAGCTTTATTACCGGTAGGTTGCTCTAAAAAAAAACTAGCAGTAATTGTATTTTAACTTGGTCTACTTTTCCTAAATGAGAAAATAATTAAGTTGTATAACAGGAATTGGCTATTCATTTAATAGTTTATGCCTCCGAAACTCTGCATTATGTAATTTTATTGTTCATATCTGACAGGTCCTCTAAACATTTACAGCACCGACGTAGGTCATATTAAAAGTCCCGGCATTTAAATATTTTGTTTTCGCAAAAAAAACTCTACCGGTGCCGTCCTTTTAACTTTATTCTAGCTACTAGATTTTAGTGATAATAGCAATTTAATCGGGGAATTGTTATTTGTAAAAGAAAACTAAAGAGAACGTGATGCTGAAGGTGTTTAAGGATGAGATCTGTGCAGCATGTGAGGAGGTGTGTGAAGTGAATAGAAGAGGGAGGGGAGTGAAAGGTACAGCATGGTGGACAGAAGAGGTAAGCATAGCTGTGGAAGAAAAGAAGAAAGCATATAGAGTGGGGTTGGGTAGTAGAGGGAATGAAGATTCCGAAACGAGCGAGGTACGTGGAGAGTAAGAGGGTGGTGAAGAGAGTAGTGAAGGAAAGTAAGAGAAGAGTAGATGAGGAATTTGGAAGGAATCTGAGTGTAAAATGGAGGGAGAGTAAGAAACTGTTCTGGAAAGAAGTCAAGAAAGTTAGGGAAGGTAGCAAGGGAAACCGTAAGGGTGTGAAAGATAAGAATGGGAGAATGCTAGCCGAGAAGCAAGAGTCGAAAGATGGAGGGAGTACTTCAGTGAGTTGCTAAATGAAAGGAATGAAGAGCCAGCAAACCTAGCTGGATATGGTATGGGAGGGAGAAGAAAAGTAGTGGAGGTGGGGATCAGGAGGTCAGAAGTGTGGGAAGCCATGAAAAGAGTGAAGTTGGGGAAAGCACCAGGAACAGATGGAGTGTGGGGAAATGTTGAGGTATGGTGGTGAGATAGTGATAGAATGGGTATGGAAAATGTGCAAACTAGCATGGGAGAAGGGGAGTGCACCTGATGACTGGAAGACTGGCATAATAGTCTCCCTATATAAGGGCAAAGGGGAAAGAGGAGTGTGTGGTAACCACCGAGGAATATGTCTTCTAAGCGTAGTAGGGAAGGTATACAGTAGGGTAGTGATTGAGAGAGTGAGAGTGAGAACGGAGAAATGGATAGGCGACGAGCAGGGAGGTTTTAGAAAGGGAAGAGGATGTGTAGATCAGATTTTTACCCTGAATTGTGTTGTGGAGAAGTATCTGGAGAAGAAACAAAAGGTGTATGTTGCCTTTATGGACTTGGAGAAGGCCTATGACAGAGTGGATAGAGAAGGTTTGTGGAAAGTACTTAGAATATACGGAGTAGAGGGCAAGTTGCTGAAAGCAGTGAAGAGCATGTATGAGGGTGCAAAGGCGGCAGTACGTGTGGAGAGTGAGCAGAGCGAGTTCTTTGACCTGAATGTTGGTTTGAAACAGGGGTGTGTGATGTCCCCGTGGTTGTTTACTGTTATATGGATGGAGTTATGAAAGAAATACTATAAAGAGCAGTGGATGTTGGTGTATCGCTGAAAAGGGAGGGAATTGAGTGGAAGCTACCTATACTGCTGTTTGCGGATGATACAGTTCTGATGAGTGATAATGAATGGGAGTTGCAGGGTCTGGTAAATGAGTTTGGAACGGTGTGCGAAAAACGGAATTTGAAGGTAAATACGGGGAAGAGCAAGGTTATGGTCTTCGAAAGGGGTGAAGTCACAGAGTGTGAGGTGAAGCTGAACGGTCAGGCTATGGAGATCGTCAACTCTTTTAAGTATCTGGGCAGTGTGTTGAGTAAAGATGGGACTATGGATGAAGAGGGTACAACAGGGGAAGAGGGTTGTAGGAACGCTAAAAGCAGTAACAAGAAATAGGGTGGTCAGTATGGAAGTGAAGAAGTCCTTGCATGACAGTGTGGTAATCCCGACACTGACTTACGGAAGCGAAGCATGGACGTTGGTTGAGAGACTCAGACCAAGAGTGAGAGCAGTGGAAATTAATTACTTAAGGAGTGCGTGCGGAGTTACATGGAGGGATAGACAGACTAATGAGGAAGTAAGAAGGTGTGGTGTGGAGGTAGATGTGCTGGAAAGTGTGAAAAGGAACAACTTGAGATGGTTCGGCCATATGGAACGTATGGAAAGCGAGAGAATGACTAAGAGGGTGTACGAGAGCGAGGTGGAGGGACAGAGGGGGAGAGGTAGACCGAATATGAGGTGGAAGGATGGAGTGAGGAACTACATGAACGAAGGCGGTGCTGGTTGGGGGGAGGGGCGTCGACTGACTGGGGACAGAGGTGCATGGGGGTGGTTCGTTCGTGGCCACCCCTTCGGGGATCACGGCATCAGGCAATAGATAGATGCTGATATTTTAATAAGGAAAAATAGTTTAATCAGCGAAATGTGCAACTAAAACAGAATAGTGGTACCGTTGCCCAACGCAAAGACACGTGGGTTTGGTTCGGTCCGTCCCAGGGCTCTCATTTTTAAGGTAATTACCTCAGATTAGCGTAATCTCACCTCATTTAAAGTAATTCTGAGGTAATGGAATTTTTGAGGTAATTCTGAAGTAATTAAAGTATCTACCAGGTAATTCTGACAAAATCCAAGGTAAATCTTTAAGTTGTGGTCATTAATAGCCATTTGTAATACCAAATAAGTAGACAAATATCAATTAATTATTAGAGTAGGCTACTTTGACAACCTTGCCCGATCACTTCGCGTCTGTACATTGTGTCATTCAGTACCTGTATGATACGTGGCTGGGCTGGATGTTGGTTTTCAAGGAGTTTACATCAACTCTTGTCCTCGTGCCGCCAGTCCGTCTCAGTCTGACTGGCGACACGCGGACATGAGCTAGAGACATTTAGGAGGATAAGGAAAGCAGCAACAGAGCGGCCTTCATTTTTGCTGACTATTCATTCAAGAGGTGTGTGTAGGCCTACACTACATACATATATATGTTGTCTCATATGTTTCAGAAACTAATAGTTTACTGTTAGTTCCAGGTAATTTCAAGAATCATTGTCAAGGTCTTTTCGTCGAGATTATACGGCCATATTAAACCTTACTTACATGAGACCTCACTGTAGCCTATACCTTCATAAACGAAATAAGCGGAAACATAGTGATCTTTCTGATATTGAATTGGATTTAATCCTTTATCACAAACTAGACATAAATTATTTTATCTTCGTTCGATATTAGGGTTTACCGGTTTGGTAGCATCCTCCTAATTTTTGCTTATTTTGTTGTAAGTATGAGGGATGCAGTTGCACATCCCAGCCAAACACTGATGCAACCAGCAGAAACTTGCTCAATTGTATATAATGTAAGTAATCTGTGTAGTAATCTTACTAAGAACATATTTTAATATCTCGTTTATGTACATTATGAACCAATTCCTAAATTATTCACAATATTTCCATTACTATGTTTAATAACTCCCATATAGGCCTACTTAAATGTCATTCCCATTTTCAAAAGGTATTTTCCTTGAATTTAAATTACATTATCCAAGTTTCGTTATTTTGAGGTATCTCCCATGTATTTTAAACTGAAAATATACTAGTATAACTACTGAAAAATTGCATTGTAAAATTAAACTGAGCCATTAAACTTATTTGTCACCTTACTGGTAGTTTACTATAGGGTAAAACAGAGATTAATCACACTTAAATACTAATGTATAGCTAGTTATATGAAAAAATTACAAATAATGTACTATTTTAGGCAAGGTAATTCTGGAGTAATTTCAATTGAAATCTGAGGTAAAATCTTACGATTTAAGGTAATTTTCCACATATTCCAAGGTAATTCCAATATTCCATTCTGAGAGCCCTGGGACTCCGTCCCTTTAACCGGCAGCGCTTGTCTAACAACTAAGCTTCCGGTCTCTGCTCCTGGTTTCTGTAAGTTTTGTTAACTCTTTAGCATCCGGACTCGTTTTGACAGATTCTGGATGTCCTTTGACTATTATAGATTGCTTAGGAAGCCTACGGAAGGGTCTATGGGAATTAAAAGGATAAAGATTGGCATAATGAGAGTGGCACACAAGCGGAAGGAGGACGCAAGTTTTTGAGGCTCTGGCATATTATGTTCATGGGAATGGATAAGTAATTCACGGATTAGGCCTATAGAGTGCATACGGGGCTAGCAAGGAGAGGAAGGATTTGTGAAGTGTTTGGAGGATATATTGGTGTGGTGGAGGGGTGATATATAGTGTAATAAGAGTAGTGATGGGACAGCGGTAGGCTAGTGTTGTGAGTTGTTCAGTTTGTAAACAAACATGGCGAGGGATATAGAGGGGAGGCTCATATGAATGATAATAGAGTGAGAACAGTGAGGGATATGGAGACAGTGAAGGTCATGAAAGGGGTGGATGAGGACGGATATGGATGGGAAGGGCAGGTGGAAGAGGTCGGTAGGATAGGTAGATATAAAAGGAGAGATGAGAATCATGAGACCTATAAGGGTACAGTTTAAAACCAGGGCAGAGACTGTGACAAATTTTAGTTGGAGGCTAAATACAAATGAAAAACTGAAACCTATAAGACTAAAGAAGGATTTGAGCATAGAACCATCAACAAAGACAAAAAATTAAGGAATTCAAAGTGATAGTGGTAAATGAGTGGAACTAACTGCCCCAGTATGTAGTGATTCTGAATCAATAAGAGTTTGAAAGTAATCTTGATAAAGCATGGGGAAGACAAGATTTGAAGTTTGATTAGGCTATAAAACAAAAATACAGAATAGTAAAAATGTTTTGAGTCTGCTACCGCCGCCGCCAACACCGTGAACGACCGCAGCAGTGAAAGTACTGGTACTGAGCTGGATACACAGGCCTAGTTTGCCTTTTTCCAGAGAATCTACTGTAAGAAACTGTAAGAATAATCAACCCTTCGATGGAGTCTGCCATAAGAACATAAGAAAATGGGAGTCTGCAGAAAGCCGATTGGCCTAAGCAAGGCAGATCCCTGTCCCACACAACCCCAAATCAATTACAAAGCCCAATTATAGGCTCAACACTCTAATACCCTGAGGATCATCTTACCAAAACGGTTAGAGATTAACGCAGGATTATGGGGGTCTGCAGAGCGCTGATTGGCCCAACCCGGCTGATCCCCCTTCACACCCAACCCTTCTCGTCCATATGCTTATCCAATTTTATCTTATATAGATAAATGATCCATATAGGCTAGCCTATCCGGTATTTTTTCAGATTGCCACATGTGACGTCTAATCTTTGTAACTTGGTCTTTATGACTTACATAATTTCTATAAATGTCTTTAGCCTACCTGCGTAAATAAAATTATATCTTATAGCCTAGAGACTGTGGGTTAAATATGGGAAAGGCGGACATCTTTAATCTGATTCTCACGCATGCGCAGAAGACAGGATTTGGTGCGATAAATCTACAGTTCTACTACCCCTATTCTGTTGGTACTAATAGGTTAATATTATTAGTAGTAGACTTGGTATGGTTTGATGATGCGTGGAAATGTAGCCTAGATTTGACTTTAAATAGATACATTGAAGTATTACAAACCTTCGCACACCCATAAACAGGGAACGTGAGCAGGGTTTAGACAGTCGCGCACCCATAAACAGGGAACGTGAGGGGGAGTTTAGACCGTCGCGGAGACTGGTTACTTTTCGGTTAGGTTAGGCTAATGTTAAAAAATACTAAAATGCGATGGTACTCTGTATTAAACACTGTATATCAAATGAAAAATAAAAAAACAACAAATTACCTGAAACTTATCTGGTTGGTGATAATTTTTTATCAAAATGTTTTTTTCCAGATTCCGCATAGGCCTATGGTGAACCATCCAAAAACATTCTAAAAGGCGTGTTTTGAAGGGGGGAGGGGTAGTATAACTGTAGATTTACCTTTGGTACTTCCGGTCTCTGCTCTTGTTTTCTGTAAGCTTTGTTAACCCCTTTGGAGTTCAGACAGATTTTGAATGTCCTTTGACTATTATAGATCGCTTAGGAAACTTCTATGGGAATTAAAAGGGTAAAGATTGGGCCAGGCCAGATTAAACTTCGACTGAGTCTGACGTCCATATAGCCTAGCCCAGCCGGTATTTTTTTCAGATTTGACACCTGCACGAGGTATCTTTAATCTTTGTAATATATATAGTCGTTATGACTTTCATAATTTCTAGCCTATAAATTTAAATACCTGCAAAAATAAAATATTTTCTAGGCTACTGGGCTAAATATGGGAAAGGCGACCATCTTTAACCTGACAAGCGCGATATAGACCTAGGGGCTAGGGTAGTTATTTGTGTATTTCTAGCCTTGGATTCTGACAGAATTCATTATATTTACAATATAGAGCATTATTTGTTTTCGGTATGCTTTTATTTTACATATATGATGTATATATGAACCTTCAAGAGTGCTAAAATAAGTGGGAAAAGCATTTGGGTGGTGAAAAACGAAGATATTGGCCACCCGGTCATAATCTCAGGCGAGAGAGAGCCACAGGCAACCCTCCTCTCTCGCTGTCTGTGAGGTAACTGAGACGAGCGGGGCGGTGTGGGCCGGTGTCTGGGTGTTCCATAACTATCTTTTCTGCAACCCACTTGTGCTACATTATCGCGGGAGAGAAAAATAACCGATAAATGATGATAATACGAGGAAAAATAGGTGATAATTGAGGAGGGGAGGGAGGGGGGAATAAGGTGGGGAAGGAGGGGAGGGGGGTGGGTGAGATTTACATGGATGAGTACTGGAGGGGAATTATCTCGCCTAGAGACAAATTCCTTTGTTTTGATAGGCCCTTTTTTTTTTGGAAGGCTTTTTTTTTATGGTCTGGCTTCCGTGAGGCCTATCGCGTTCCCTATAGGAAGCCTTCCGTGAGGCCTATCGCGCTTGCCGGGTTAATCGGGTGGAGATTTAATTGCCCAGGTTAGGCTAGGCCTAATGACAAAATAAGGAAATTGTTTATGGGGTAGGCCTATGGCCAAAAAGTGAAATTTTTGCAACCAAGTAGAAATAGGTGTTAACCCACTAAATCCGGGGGGCCTCATATGATCCCGATCGCTGTGTACGGGGCCCTTTTGGTACAGTCCATCTTCATAATTCAGTAGCTACTGATTGAGACTACCTAGAGCAGTAAAATTTTTTGCAAATTGTAGAACTTTTTGTCTGTAGATTCGGTGTAGAATGCCGTTGAGATGACATTGCTAAAACACGTGGTTGCAGTGTTATGATTTTGGCGGGGATTTTTAGCCGTACATTTTGCCTCTTATCCAGGGCTGGTCCTCCAAAGGACAGTGTGGGTTACCCGGGCGATCTGGCCGAAAAATGCCTAGGCTACCGTATTTTTGTTTATTTTAACTGCTAGAAATTTCCCACGCATCTATAAACTTAGTGCGGTTTTCAATGTAGACACGTTGAGTAGAGCTCTGTAAGTCAACTGGTTCAGTTGTGATGACTATTTCAGTGGAGCGAATTTTGCCGCGATGTTGACAATATCTGAGCTTTTCAGACACTAATTTAGTCTTACGTCACAATAATAACATTGATCCGACTTCTTGTTTTCGGAGGTGCGGTGACGCAACGATTGGCTTTGTTTACATGCGTCTGACGCATGGCGTTCAGACCAAGCTGAATAGGCTTTCAAGCTTACTGCCTATTAACAGGACACCCGGGCTCCTGCCCTTCTTTTGTAGTGTCCTTTTAACAAGACACCCGGGCTGGAAGGGTAATGAGGCCTCCTGGATTAGCCTACTGCCGTTTTTGTGTGTTTTTTCTTCTAGGAGGCCTTCCGTATCACGGCGTCACACAATAGATAGATAGCCTCTTATAAGGCCTTCCGGATTCAGAGGGTTAAAATCTAATAAATGACTAACAAAAAAATTAGGAAACCGCATTTAGTTTGAAAAACTTACCGGCTAGCCTAGGCTATACCCTGTTCAAAATATTTGTAAATACACCTTCACAACCCATGATTTTTCGCTATTCTGTTCCTCCTAATAGGTTAATATTAGCCTAGGCCTATTCGTAGTAGACTTGGTATGGATTGATGTTCGGAAATGTCAATTTTACTTTAAATTGATTCATTAAAGTATTAAACCTTCACTAAAGTGAGCCTTTTCAGTCACGGTTTGACTGTACCCCCGAAACTCCCATTTTCTGTAAGCCCATTTTTTTACGACGCACGATCTCGTGTTTTCGCTCTTCCGCAGTACTTTTTAGTGATTTTGATGGGTTAAGGAAAAGTATATAGGCCTATGGCTGCCTTTGGGTTGTGTGGATGGTTGAGAGTTAACTTGGTAATTATTTAAGTCGGCCTTCCGCTTGCTGTACTAGTAAGTTAAATTCATAGGCGTTCTTATTACCCATTGGCCTAATTTCCGGAAGTTAAAACCAAGGCTTGTGCGAAAATTTCTTAAATTTTAGGCAGTTACTTTGACATGACCTATCTCATAGCTGGTGCGGTTGCTTTATATTGTAGACTTTATTCCACACAATACGAATTGGCATTAGACCCATACAGTACTTAAATTCACAACAGAAATGCTAAATTTGATGTAACCTATTATTTGGTCCGATGATGCTCTGGCCTTGGCTCAATTGTGCCGCTGCACTTTTAGTGTACGAGCGTATTGCCATCTTTATTTAAATTACTCTTGTGGTCTGAATCGCATTCCCGTCTAGGCTAGGCTATTTTAACGGCCGTGGAATACAATAATAGGCAGTGTGGCAAAATTCGCCCATTTTCTTTGATCCCAAACTAGCATCTGAAAAATATTGATACTGTACAGAATTTGGCTGCTGGCCGTTTTACTAAACCCTTGCTATGATCTTACAACTACCGGTACAGTATTAAATATCGCCTGATTTGAAGTTCAAATGCGGCTGAAAATCGGTTACTCCCCAACTTTCGTGAGGGAAACTTAATGTCTCGGTCTAAAAAATATTGTTCATGAAATGACTGGTATTGAGGGGTACCAGTACTTAACCCAAGGTCTGCAATGGTCCTTCTGGTAGTATGGTATTTAAACCCTTCAAATACCGTGCCAGTGCTTGGAAATTTATCAAAATTGAGTGATTCATGGAAAGTAGTGGAATCTCTCCGTACCACTTCCTCCAGTCCTCCCCTCAGTTATACCCCAACCTCCATTTTTTTTTTGTGCCAGTTTCTAGCAGTTATAATAATAGTTCTTAAAGCTAGTTCTTGGGTTAAATTGTGAAATGCTCTGGTACAGTAGGGGTTAGGAAGGGTATATGGAAGTCTGAGGATTAATTTAGATAGTCTTTACCCTTCTAATTCCCACAGATCCTTTGAGTTGCATATAATGGTCAAATGATTTCCATAATAAATTTTTGTAATCTTCAAAGGAAGTAAAATTTACCACAATCAAACTTCTAGCCGAATTAGACTTCTCTTTTATCAATAAAAGTACTGTACTGGTAACTTTCCAATTGGCTCGAGGGGTAGGTAAAGACCTGTAGGCTAAACCCAGATTTAAGGGGAAGTTTTAATATATATTTTTTTTATTTGGATCTCCTTCTCCCATATGTTAAAGCCCATTACTTGTTGAGATTTTAAGAAATTTGCCCCATTAGTTTTTGAGACTTCATGCCATTTGAGTATTTTTTTTGCTGGCAAGCTATGGCGAGCATGTAATTCAGGAAGTGTTCTACCAATTTTTTTTATTTATCTAGAAAGGCGCTATTAATTAAGCTTTGAGGTCTAGGGAGCAAACTAAAATCCTCGCCTTTAGTATGCCGGTAACTCTTTATCAATCGTTAAACACAATCGGGTCAAATTTCTTATGTTTGAATACTGTACTGGAAGACAACCCGAAAAACTATTTTCTTGCCTCAAAATTACCAGCTTGGGAACTCGCCCCGCTCCGAACTTTCCCAGTTCATATTCCCTGAACCTAGGCCAACTAACAAAGCCTAACCTAACCAGGGTGTCAACGGAAAGGGTAGATTAATTTTAGTTTTTAATTTTATATAAAAATTTAAATTTAAAGCTTAAAAAAACTATTATAGTTACATTTTTTGTAGAAGTTCTAGAATAGCAATTAATTCTAGCATTTGATATTTATTAATATTCCTTTAAATCTCCTAACAATATTGCTCTTCTTTGACACCCTGACCTAACCCACTAGTGGGAGGGGCGGTGTGTTTAGATGGTTAGATACAGTAATGGGTGAACACTAATTTCCGAGGTCAGGGGAGGGGTTTACATGAACAGGGAAAGTTGACTAAAACTGGGCAATGGTTGTAGAAATGTGAGACTATTTTTTTTTTATTTATAGTTTTTTTTTCGGGAGACTTTTCCAGTACCGGTATCCTTTGGTCATGATATTAAGGGGGATAGGGTTTATCTTTATACAGTAATAGTTTCCTCCTTAGACCTCCAAACTTTAAAAAACAAAAATCCGGTAATTTTCCGCTTGCCAGGATAAAATCGCCACCTAAATGGCACTAGAAGTTCTTAAAATTGAGTGTTGATCTCTTGACTAATGGGGTTAAAAGTGAAGGGATTCCACAAAAACCATATACTGTACCCTCGTTAAATTAAAAATGTTGTTTAATGTTTTTAACATTTTTGAGGAATAAGTTTGTCTCGCTAGGCTAGCAAAAATTTGGTCCCTATTAATCAAACTAGAAACACAATGCCCACCCAGACGCATGGCTGAAGGCAGAATTTAAGTTGGTCTCCCTATCGCTCGACTGAAAATAGAAAGTGAATGGAATGAAGTCTTCTCCCTAAACTAATGTTGAAATGTCTGTTGCCAAACTAATGGAGCGAAAAAGATGTTCCGGAACGACCTCCCTTGGATCTAATTGCAAAGGGTATTTTAACAGTTCGGTTCCAAATCTTACGCATAGTAAATTTATTTTATATTTTTGCCACACTCTGTAGCCTAATTCCCGAGAAGGGGTGGCCATTAATATTGGAAGTTTGTTAGGAATCGCTAGGTAAAGTTGCCCAGGCTTTAAATCTACCAATAACCTTTTGACGGTGAGGGCTCGATCTGCCGAAGTTCTACGGACTATGCCACGACTCATGATTGTAAAGCTTATTTTTTCAGTTCGGTTCAGAATCGTGCGCATAGTATTTTTTAATTTTTTGTAGGCCTTTAAATTACGGTAACTCCTTCTGTACTGGCAACATTTAGTTTATATTCTAGCTATAGCCATTTTTTTTTTTTTTTTTTGCAGTTTCAGAAAGATCTGTGGTAGTAAGAAGGGTAAGGGAGATAGTTGAAAGCCTCCTGTTTTATGAAAGCCTGTTTATGTATTGCTAGAGGCCCTTTTATAAACTGAATAAAATCTAATGGTACCGGTTTGTGTTACCAGAATTAAGTTTAGGACAACACAGAACTGAAAGTGTTAATGGTTAGCCTATCAGGAGTACCACCTGTATTAATTATTTTCATTGATTTCATTAGTTATGTTTATTTTAAAATTGGTGGGTGTGAAAACTATGAAAGTACAGTACCATAATCCGGCTGTCAAACTAGATCTATTACCTTGGTCAAAATTACTGAATACCGGTACAGTTAAATGGATGATGGTTAAGACTACCCCTTTTGTAGTTGCAAATGCATTTATTTTATTCTAGCCTTTTGTAGACTACTGTATTTTGTGCCGTTAAAGGAGGATCTGTGGTAGTAAACTAATATTGAAAATGAGTTCAAAGCCTGTTAATTGCTAGAGGCCCTTTTTAACACCTTATTGGCGGTCTATTTGACTGTACCGCACAGTTTTTTTTTTTAACCTAAATAGGGTAGTTTACGTGATAATTTTCATGCCTAAATAAGACCCAGAGCGTAAAACTATCTATCCCTCAAAGGGCGTAAACAGAGCTTTCCAATGACACCCGAACCATCCTTGTACGACCACTGGTTCTCTTGCAACGATCGTGCAACAAGAGTGCAAAACCCTATAATTAGGTAATTGCCTTCCATAATTCCCTGTGTAGCGAGTGAGGGAGGGGGGAAGAAGGTGGGATACAGTTCAGTTGGTCCACGGTGGTCGTGCGGTGCGGTCATAGTTACTACGCTCGTCCCACCGCTCGGCTCTCTCTCTCGGCAACATTAAGTGCTGAAAATGGCGGTTAACATATGTTGTGTACCGCCACATAGTCCATATTTATTTCACTCGACATAAGTTGCGCGCCGCCAGTTAAGGGTTAAACTGAATGTAATATTAGACTAAGAAATATGACTCGCTACATGATTATCTTTAATTTATAAAACCTGAAGAGCGAGATGGCTCTGAACAGGGCTGCCTAGAATGCTGGCATTAGGTTGAGAGACTGGAAGTTCGCTGAATGTAAGCACTTCTTTAAATTTGTTTGTACAGTGTCTTACAACCTGTGGGAAGGATACTACCAACCCTTTCTCTAATAAAATAGCAATGCGGTTTTGTGATAAAGAACTAAAGCTCTTTCACCTTCAGAAAGCTCTCCTTGTTTTGGTTCATACCGCTTTAGTGAGGTTGTGAAATATTGCTTGATGGTATAATGGTTAGGGTTTAAAATCTGATAACCTAGATTAGAATCCCTGTTTTACTGTTCTTCCAATGGTTAGGCTATTGAAGGAGACATTGCTGATTTTCTTAGTTTATTGTTGTACATTGAAGGCACCAATGTCTGAAATACAAATAACTCTTATCAATATAACTATAAAAGAATTCCATTATAATATAAACTTAATACAGTAAAGCTTCCTCCTTCAATTCAGAGTTAGTCCTTCGATACACCAAATCAATATAACTATAAAGACTTCCGTTGTAATATAAACTTAATACAGTACATCTTCCTCCTTCAATTCACAGAGGTAGTCCTTCGATATGACTGTTTTCGCGGTTCCGTGGACCTCCATGTCCCCGGTTCTCTATCAGGCCCTCTTCATCTTCCTAGAAATCTTCAGCTCCATCCTGATATCGTAGTGGTCTTCTTATAGTGCGTCCTGATCTCCTGGGGATGTGTGTTTCCTCCTGGTCTTCTCTGTCCTGGCTGGGTTGATTAGTCTCTGTGTCATCACGTTCATTTTCACTCTGTCGGTCTCGGAGTTTGATGGTTATTAGCATTGTCGGGTTTATTGTTAGTCCTGTGAGCCTCTTAGTCGTAATCAATGTTGTCTTCTCCTTTCTGTCGAACTAACTTCTCTTCCGAAATTCTTTTCATTTGTGATCTACTACATAATATTTTCTGGTCTCCACGCTGAAGGATGGCTGAATCACCTTTCCGTTAGAGTTTCCACGGTTTTGGATCATAGTTTGTTGAAAGTTTATTCTTCTTGGTTTGTCTAAGCAGCACTTTATCCCCTTCCACTAGTTCCACTGTTTTTGCTCTATTTCTATGGTCTGTTCTGAATTTCAGCTTCTCTTTCTCGGTTAAATCTCTGGCGTGCGAGTTGCCAACTTCTGTTTTCCGAACTGTGTTCTATTTGTGGGAGCTTTACTTTAAGATTTCTTCCCATAAGTAGCTTGGCTTGGGTCTCTCCTGTCATAGAGTGTGGGGTATTCCTATAGTGTAGCAGAAACTTTCCTAGATGCGGTCTCCAGTCCTTTCCTTCTACATTCATTGCTCTAATTGCTTTCAACATGGTTGCCAAGAAACTCAATTTCACCATTTGCCTGGGGGTGATAAGGTGTGACATTGTGGTGTCGTATTCCCCACTCTTCGCAGAACTGATCAAATTCTTTGGCTCTAAACTGTGGTCCATTATCAGATTAAAATCGCTGGAACGCCATGTGTGGTGATACATCCTTCGATTATAGTCGTAACGGTACTGGTATAAGTAGATTTGACTACAAAAGCTTCTGGCCATCTAGATCCTGCGTCAATGATTCCTATTACATATTCACCACTTGGGAATGGTCCACATATATCCACGTGAATTACTTCCCAAGGTCCCTTCATTGTTGACATGTTCACTGGGTTGGCTTGTTTCCTTGGGTCTAGGCTCGCACATGGAACACATTGTTTAATGGTGTTCTCTACATCTTTGTCAATGGTAGGCCACCACACCTTGCCACGGAGCAGTGCTTTTGTCTTGACGATTCCTAAGTGTGTCATGTGAAAGCTGTAATGTATGCCGTTGTAAAGTTGTGGGTATAACAACTCTGGAGCCCCGTAACACAATTCCCCGTTCTGTCATCCGTTCAGTTCGCACATGTTTGAAAGGTTCTGTCAATTTGCAAGTCCAATCATTGTTCAGAATGGCTTCCTCTACAGCGTTTATGATGAGATCTTTACCAGATTCTTCCAAAATTTCAGACTGTGAGAGCTTTCGGAATGCTGTTGGCGACCATATGGTTGATGAATCCTTCCGCGAGCTTCTCCTCTTCTGAAATTTGTCTACTGAATTTGAGAGGCTGTCTAGATATTATATCTGCTGGATTCTCACTTCCATTGATGTGCTGTACAGTGTAGGCCTAGTCATATTGTTGCATGCATAGAATCCACCGGAGTATCCGGGCTGAGGGTTTGCCTTTTGGGTTGAATATTGACGTTAGTGCTTGGTGGTCGGTCATAATGTTTAATTCTTTCCCGTATAGATAAAGATGAAACTTCTCACGTGCCCAAACAACGGCTAGAGCTTCCTTTTCCAGTTGACAATAGCGTCTCTCCACCTGAGTTGGTGTTCTGGAGGCATAACTGATGGGCCTGAGTACTCCTTGGTGATTCTGGCAGAGAATAGCCCCCAGTCCCACAGGACTAGCATCCACAATAAGTGAAGTCTGCAACTGTGGGTCAAAATGCATGATCGTAACGCTCTGTATAACAGCTTCCTTCATTTTGTTGAAATGGTCTTCTTCCTTTGTCCATGCCCACTTGGTATTCTTTCTTGTCAAATCCTTCAGGGGTTCACTCAGTGTGGCTAGCTGTGGTATAAATCTTGTTAGATAATTTATTAGACTCGGGAAACTGCTTTCCTTAATTTAATTAATTGGGGAGAGTTTGGTGTTTGAGTGAAATTAATAATATACAGTATTTGATTGTACTGTAGTATATACCCATAGCCTACAGTAATGCACTTGCGTTTTGGAAATGGATTTTTTGGGGGGATATTAACACTCTCACTGGGCATTACTAGAGTTCTATATATCTATTGTCAGACACTGTGATCCCTGAAGGAGTGGCCACGAATGAAACGCCCCCATACACCCCTGTCCCGCAGTCAGTCTACGCCCCTCCTCCCAGAACTGCATTCATTCCATCCTTCCATGTGTCTCGGTTTACCTCTCTCTCTGTCCTTAAACCTGTCATTCTCTCTTCCCATACATTCATATGGTTTATTACTAGATTTAATTGCAGTATTTTGTTTTTATAAAGTATATCCTGGCCGATCCAGCATTTTTCTGCTTGTCGGTTTATTCGGAAATACGGTATTCTAATACAGTATTGCATTCTATATACAGTAGCTTACTGTAAATACGTATTCCAAATTTTAGGTTTTGGCGTAATGAGTATGCTTGTCGAACCAAAAAATTTTAATCCATTTTTTAGTACCGGTATAAGAATTACTAGTTGTTGTTGTTCCCCAGGCTGCCTGGCCGAACAGCCCCAAGGTCCCGAGCAAGGCCAAGGCCATAGAGCGCCCCCACAAAACCCTCCCTGCTTACCACTAACAAAACCCAGGTGACCGAAGCCACTCTAAGGCAGGGAGCTGAGGAGGGCGCGGAAACGCCCGGGAAACCAAAGCTCCACCCAAGGCCCTGTGCCCCTCAGCAATTATGAAGGGAAAGTTGAGGGGCAAGGGAAAAATTTGACTCTTTGGCTCCCAATCTGCCAACTTACTAATTACTAGTTATACTGTACAGTACATTTTATCTATCTATTTACTCCGGCCCAATCCCCAGTCTTTTTCTTATATACAGTAAACCCTCGCTAACTCGGACTCCTCGGGGAGACTACTTCCGAGAAGGCCGATTTTCAGAGATGTCCGAAGTCAGACTTATGTCAGACTTCAGAGGGAAAATTCCGAATTAGAAGAGGGAAGTCCGGGTCAGAGAAAATTGAGATTACTTTTTTTTTTTTTTTTTAAATTTGAAATTAATCATAATGACAAATACAAACCTTATGTTTTCAGGGACAGTACAGTTCATAGTAATTAATATTAACACAATAATTAAAAGTCACAGGCTTCAATTCATCCTAAAATAACTTAAAACCGAGTGAGAGAACATTGTGAACCGGACACAAAACCAGTCCAACTCTGAAATTTCAGAGATATACAGGGACATTTCAGAGAAGTGCGGGTTTCCGACTAAAAAGAGTTGAGTTAGCGGGGGTTTACTGTACTGTGTACTTATAATCGCGTATAAGAAGAATATAAACCTCTAAATATCTCAAAAGTATGGGGAATTTTGTTTATCCTTGCATTAATTTAACGGACTATTTTTAACTGAACTTAAATGACTAGTGTTTTTTGTTGAGAGTACTGTACTATAATTTTGTATGCCCTTGCCATTTCTATCCAATTTCTCCCATAAATAATTTAATTAATATGAATATTTAAATCTCCAATTGTATTTACCTAATTGTATTTACCTAATTGTAGTTTACAGGAGTTGAGCTAAGCTCGTGTTGTCCCGTCTCTCAGTCTACTTTTTATCCAATTTTTTCTTGAAAATATGGATGTTCCTTGCCCCTACCACCTCCTCCTCCAGCCCATTCCATTTATCAATACATCTATAGGGGAAGCTAAACTTCCTGATATCGTTCTTGCAGGTAGGTCTTTTTACTTTGTAGCTGTGGCCTCTAGTTATTCCTGTATCCATAATTAATATATCCTCCCTATCCAGCCTCTCCAGCCCCCGGGTACATTTGTACATCATTATCATGTCTCCCCTCTCTCTCCTCTCTTTTAGACTCGGTAGATTTAATTTGTCTAGCCTCCCTTCATATGGCAGTTCTCTGAGACTTGGAACCAATCTAGTGACTGCTCTCTGGATTCTTTCTAACTTGTGAATATGCTTCTTTAGATGCGGGGACCACACCACTGCTGCATACTCCAATCTTGGTCTAATCATACTCTTCATAATTTTTGCTACCATGGTCTCATCCAAATAGTTCAGAGCAACTTTCATATTCCCGGCCATTGCATACATTCCGCTAAAGAGCTTGTTAATATGTTTCTCTGGCGACAAATTATCTTGTATAATCAACCCTAAATCTTTTTCTTTTTCGGCCTTGCTAATTTTATTATCTCCCATCCTGTACTCCCAATTTGGTCTATTCACACTTCTTCCCATATTTAACACATGACATTTACTTATATTAAATTTCATTTTCCACTTGGTGCTCCATTCGTATATTTTATCTAAATCCCCTTGCAGCTCCTCACAACTACTTTTATTTGTTATTTGTCTCATAATTTTTACGTCATCTGCAAACATTGACATGTAAGAGTTTATGCCTATCGGCAGGTCATTCACGTACATAAGGAACATGAGAGGTGCCAACACAGATCCCTGCGGCACACCACTCTCAACTTTCCGCCACGATGAGTAAGTTCCTCTAATGTTGGTCCTCATTTCCCTATCTGTTAAATAGCTCTCCATCCATTTCAGCAAACTCCCCCTGACACATCCTAGCGTCTCAAGCTTAGATAACAATCTCTTATGTGGTACCTTATCGAATGCTTTGGAAAGGTCTAAGTAGACGCAGTCCACCCATCCGCCTCTTTCTTGGAGTACATCTATCACCCTACTGTAATAACATAGCAAACTGGTAACACAAGATGTCCCTTCTCTGAATCCAAATTGCTTTGGGGTTATTATTTTCTTTCTCTCCAACATTTTCATCCATCTCTTCCTAATTAGCTTTTCACAAATCTTGCATACAATACTAGTAAGTGAAACTGGTCTATAGTTTAGAGGGTCCTCAGGGTTTCCATTCTTGTATATCGGAATGATATTAGCTCTTTTCCATTCAACAGGAACCTGTCCTTTATCTAAGGAAGCTTGAATTATGTCCCTCACTGGCTCCACTAATTGCTCTGCACACTCCTTTAAAACCCAGGCAGACACTTCATCCGGTCCCATAGCTTTCCTTACTTCAAGTCCTCTCATCGCAGATAACAGCTCATCTCTAGTTATTTCAATCTTACTAAGACCACTCTCCAGTACTCCCGCCTGTGGTTCGTCAAAACCTTCCTCTCTAGTAAAAACATGAGAGGGATCGTTGAAAATTTCGCTTTATGCCCGCATTTCACTTCACTATGCGGCTTAAAATGTTGGACTTACGGCAATACATAAAGAAATTAAACTTTAAGCAAGAACAAAGTATCACTAAAAAAGTTATAAGAATATTTTCATATGCGTATACAGTATACCGGTAATGTGGCAGTTGGAACTTGTTTAACCCTCCGGGCCCGGGCTAGCTCTCCTAATGACCGTGCGGGGTACCCGGGCGATCTGGCCGAAAAATGTCTAGGCCTAGGCTACCGTATTTTTGTGCTAGAAATTTCCCACGCATCTATAAATGTAGTGCGGTTTCCAATCTGTAGGCTGGCGTTGAGTAGAGCTCTCCAAGTCAACTGGTTCAGTTGTGATTACTATTTCCGTGGAGCGAATTTTTCCGCGATGTTGACCATATCGGAGCTTTTCAGACACTAATTTCATCAGACGTCCCAACAATAACATTGATCAGACGTCTCCTTATTGTTTTCGGAGGTGCGGTGACGCAACGATCGGCTTTGTTTACATGCGTCTGACGCACGGCGTTCAGACCAAGCTGAATAGGCTTGAAAGCTTACTGCCTGGTATAAGGACACCCGGGCTCCTGCCCTTCTTTCGTGGTGTCCTTTTAATAGGACACCCGGGCTGGAAGGGTTAAAAATGTGAGTATCGGACAATTTCTTCACCACATGATTATATCTACGCACTTCTGTCTTACTATACTGTAAAGTATTGGATTCCAATCGCATATGGACACATTGTACGTAGTAGAGATTCCTAAAAAATAATAGATCAAATAATTTCATATTCTGAGGCATAAAATAAGAAAGTCTGAAGTTTTTGTTTTTGTATTGGCTTAGTGTAGAGTTCTCACTGAATTCCTAGTTTCTTAAATGGAGAATGAGATTAACATCCTTGGGTGATTTGTCAATTATTGTTTTTAAAGCTGCGTTTAGAGGGGGTAAAAGACTATTGCATTTTCTGGCGAACGAGAGCGTTAACATAGGCTATGCAAAAAGGTCTTTAATTATTCTGGAGATTACAGTAGCCTTTGAGCCAGTTTTATTTATGCTGTACTGTATTGTATATAATGGTAAACAATTTTTTCAGGTTAGCTAGTTATGTTTCTGAAGATAAGAGTTTGTAAGTTATTCTTTGCTGAATCCCACGGCGGTAAGTTATTCTTTGCTGAATCCCACGGCGGTAAGTTATTCTTTGCTGAATCCCACGGCGGTAAGTTATTCTTTGCTGAATCCCACGGCGGTAGGTTCTTCTTTGCTGAATCCCACGGCGGTGGGTTCTTCTTTGCTGAATCCCACGGCGGTAGGTTCTTCTTTGCTGAATCCCACGGCGTTAAGTTCTTTACAGATTGTGAGGCGGCAAGTTCTTAATTCTTTTACAGATTGTGGCGGAAAATTCTTCTTGCGTTTAATCCCGTGGCGGTAAGTTCGTCTTTGCAGAACCCAGAGGCGGTAAGTTCTTTGCTGAATCCCGTGGCAATAAGTTCTTTTAGATTGTGTGGTAAGTTTTTCTTTACAGATTGAGAGTGGGTAAGTTCTTTGAATCCCGTGGTGGAAAGGTAGTCTTTGAATCCCGTGGCGGTAAGTTCTTTTCAGAATCCCGAGGCGGTAAGTTCTTTTCAGAATCCCGAGGCGGTAAGTTCTTTTCAGAATCCCGAGGCGGTAAGTTCTTTTCAGAATCCCGAGGCGGTAAGTTCTTTTCAGAATCCCGAGGCGGTAAGTTCTTTTCAGAATCCCGAGGCGGTAAGTTCTTTTCAGAATCCCGAGGCGGTAAGTTCTTTTCAGAATCCCGAGGCGGTAAGTTCTTTTCAGAATCCCGAGGCGGTAAGTTCTTTTCAGAATCCCGAGGCGGTAAGTTCTTTTCAGAATCCCGAGGCGGTAAGTTCTTTTCAGAATCCCGAGGCGGTAAGTTCTTTTCAGAATCCCGAGGCGGTAAGTTCTTTTCAGAATCCCGAGGCGGTAAGTTCTTTCAGAATCCCGAGGCGGTAAGTTCTTTTCAGAATCCCGAGGCGGTAAGTTCTTTTCAGAATCCCGAGGCGGTAAGTTCTTTTCAGAATCCCGAGGCGGTAAGTTCTTTTCAGAATCCCGAGGCGGTAAGTTCTTTTCAGAATCCCGAGGCGGTAAGTTCTTTTCAGAATCCCGAGGCGGTAAGTTCTTTTCAGAATCCCGAGGCGGTAAGTTCTTTTCAGAATCCCGAGGCGGTAAGTTCTTTTCAGAATCCCGAGGCGGTAAGTTCTTTTCAGAATCCCGAGGCGGTAAGTTCTTTTCAGAATCCCGAGGCGGTAAGTTCTTTTCAGAATCCCGAGGCGGTAAGTTCTTTTCAGAATCCCGAGGCGGTAAGTTCTTTTCAGAATCCCGAGGCGGTAAGTTCTTTTCAGAATCCCGAGGCGGTAAGTTCTTTTCAGAATCCCGAGGCGGTAAGTTCTTTTCAGAATCCCGAGGCGGTAAGTTCTTTTCAGAATCCCGAGGCGGTAAGTTCTTTTCAGAATCCCGAGGCGGTAAGTTCTTTTCAGAATCCCGAGGCGGTAAGTTCTTTTCAGAATCCCGAGGCGGTAAGTTCTTTTCAGAATCCCGAGGCGGTAAGTTCTTTTCAGAATCCCGAGGCGGTAAGTTCTTTTCAGAATCCCGAGGCGGTAAGTTCTTTTCAGAATCCCGAGGCGGTAAGTTCTTTTCAGAATCCCGAGGCGGTAAGTTCTTTTCAGAATCCCGAGGCGGTAAGTTCTTTTCAGAATCCCGAGGCGGTAAGTTCTTTTCAGAATCCCGAGGCGGTAAGTTCTTTTCAGAATCCCGAGGCGGTAAGTTCTTTTCAGAATCCCGAGGCGGTAAGTTCTTTTCAGAATCCCGAGGCGGTAAGTTCTTTTCAGAATCCCGAGGCGGTAAGTTCTTTTCAGAATCCCGAGGCGGTAAGTTCTTTTCAGAATCCCGAGGCGGTAAGTTCTTTTCAGAATCCCGAGGCGGTAAGTTCTTTTCAGAATCCCGAGGCGGTAAGTTCTTTTCAGAATCCCGAGGCGGTAAGTTCTTTTCAGAATCCCGAGGCGGTAAGTTCTTTTCAGAATCCCGAGGCGGTAAGTTCTGTTCAGAATCCCGAGGCGGTAAGTTCTGTTCAGAATCCCGAGGCGGTAAGTTCTGTTCAGAATCCCGAGGCGGTAAGTTCTGTTCGGAATCCCGAGGCGGTAAGTTCTGTTCGGAATCCCGAGGCGGTAAGTTCTGTTCGGAATCCCGAGGCGGTAAGTTCTGTTCGGAATCCCGAGGCGGTAAGTTCTGTTCGGAATCCCGAGGCGGTAAGTTCTTTTCGGAATCCCGAGGCGGTAAGTTCTTTTCGGAATCCCGAGGCGGTAAGTTCTTTTCGGAATCCCGAGGCGGTAAGTTCTTTTCGGAATCCCGAGGCGGTAAGTTCTTTTCGGAATCCCGAGGCGGTAAGTTCTTTTCGGAATCCCGAGGCGGTAAGTTCTTTTCGGAATCCCGAGGCGGTAAGTTCTTTTCTGAATCCCGAGGCGGTAAGTTCTTTTCTGAATCCCGAGGCGGTAAGTTCTTTGCTGAATCCCGAGGCGGTAAGTTCTTTGCTGAATCCCGAGGCGGTAAGTTCTTTGCTGAATCCCGAGGCGGTAAGTTCTTTGCTGAATCCCGAGGCGGTAAGTTCTTTGCTGAATCCCGAGGCGGTAAGTTCTTTGCTGAATCCCGAGGCGGTAAGTTCTTTGCTGAATCCCGAGGCGGTAAGTTCTTTGCTGAATCCCGAGGCGGTAAGTTCTTTGCTGAATCCCGAGGCGGTAAGTTCTTTGCTGAATCCCGAGGCGGTAAGTTCTTTGCTGAATCCCGAGGCGGTAAGTTCTTTGCTGAATCCCGAGGCGGTAAGTTCTTTGCTGAATCCCGAGGCGGTAAGTTCTTTGCTGAATCCCGAGGCGGTAAGTTCTTTGCTGAATCCCGAGGCGGTAAGTTCTTTGCTGAATCCCGAGGCGGTAAGTTCTTTGCTGAATCCCGAGGCGGTAAGTTCTTTGCTGAATCCCGAGGCGGTAAGTTCTTTGCTGAATCCCGAGGCGGTAAGTTCTTTGCTGAATCCCGAGGCGGTAAGTTCTTTGCTGAATCCCGAGGCGGTAAGTTCTTTGCTGAATCCCGAGGCCGGTAAGTTCTTTGCTGAATCCCGAGGCGGTAAGTTCTTTGCTGAATCCCGAGGCGGTAAGTTCTTTGCTGAATCCCGAGGCGGTAAGTTCTTTGCTGAATCCCGAGGCGGTAAGTTCTTTGCTGAATCCCGAGGCGGTAAGTTCTTTGCTGAATCCCGAGGCGGTAAGTTCTTTGCTGAATCCCGAGGCGGTAAGTTCTTTGCTGAATCCCGAGGCGGTAAGTTCTTTGCTGAATCCCGAGGCGGTAAGTTCTTTGCTGAATCCCGAGGCGGTAAGTTCTTTTCAGAATCCCGAGGCGGTAAGTTCTTTTCAGAATCCCGAGGCGGTAAGTTCTTTTCAGAATCCCGAGGCGGTAAGTTCTTTTCAGAATCCCGAGGCGGTAAGTTCTTTTCAGAATCCCGAGGCGGTAAGTTCTTTTCAGAATCCCGAGGCGGTAAGTTCTTTTCAGAATCCCGAGGCGGTAAGTTCTTTTCTGAATCCCGAGGCGGTAAGTTCTTTGCTGAATCCCGAGGCGGTAAGTTCTTTGCTGAATCCCGAGGCGGTAAGTTCTTTGCTGAATCCCGAGGCGGTAAGTTCTTTGCTGAATCCCGAGGCGGTAAGTTCTTTGCTGAATCCCGAGGCGGTAAGTTCTTTTCAGAATCCCGAGGCGGTAAGTTCTTTTCAGAATCCCGAGGCGGTAAGTTCTTTTCAGAATCCCGAGGCGGTAAGTTCTTTTCAGAATCCCGAGGCGGTAAGTTCTTTTCAGAATCCCGAGGCGGTAAGTTCTTTGCTGAATCCCGAGGCGGTAAGTTCTTTGCTGAATCCCGAGGCGGTAAGTTCTTTGCTGAATCCCGAGGCGGTAAGTTCTTTGCTGAATCCCGAGGCGGTAAGTTCTTTGCTGAATCCCGAGGCGGTAAGTTCTTTGCTGAATCCCGAGGCGGTAAGTTCTTTGCTGAATCCCGAGGCGGTAAGTTCTTTGCTGAATCCCGAGGCGGTAAGTTCTTTGCTGAATCCCGAGGCGGTAAGTTCTTTGCTGAATCCCGAGGCGGTAAGTTCTTTGCTGAATCCCGAGGCGGTAAGTTCTTTGCTGAATCCCGAGGCGGTAAGTTCTTTGCTGAATCCCGAGGCGGTAAGTTCTTTGCTGAATCCCGAGGCGGTAAGTTCTTTGCTGAATCCCGAGGCGGTAAGTTCTTTGCTGAATCCCGAGGCGGTAAGTTCTTTGCTGAATCCCGAGGCGGTAAGTTCTTTGCTGAATCCCGAGGCGGTAAGTTCTTTGCTGAATCCCGAGGCGGTAAGTTCTTTGCTGAATCCCGAGGCGGTAAGTTCTTTGCTGAATCCCGAGGCGGTAAGTTCTTTGCTGAATCCCGAGGCGGTAAGTTCTTTGCTGAATCCCGAGGCGGTAAGTTCTTTGCTGAATCCCGAGGCGGTAAGTTCTTTGCTGAATCCCGAGGCGGTAAGTTCTTTGCTGAATCCCGAGGCGGTAAGTTCTTTGCTGAATCCCGAGGCGGTAAGTTCTTTGCTGAATCCCGAGGCGGTAAGTTCTTTGCTGAATCCCGAGGCGGTAAGTTCTTTGCTGAATCCCGAGGCGGTAAGTTCTTTGCTGAATCCCGAGGCGGTAAGTTCTTTGCTGAATCCCGAGGCGGTAAGTTCTTTGCTGAATCCCGAGGCGGTAAGTTCTTTGCTGAATCCCGAGGCGGTAAGTTCTTTGCTGAATCCCGAGGCGGTAAGTTCTTTGCTGAATCCCGAGGCGGTAAGTTCTTTGCTGAATCCCGAGGCGGTAAGTTCTTTGCTGAATCCCGAGGCGGTAAGTTCTTTGCTGAATCCCGAGGCGGTAAGTTCTTTGCTGAATCCCGAGGCGGTAAGTTCTTTGCTGAATCCCGAGGCGGTAAGTTCTTTGCTGAATCCCGAGGCGGTAAGTTCTTTGCTGAATCCCGAGGCGGTAAGTTCTTTGCTGAATCCCGAGGCGGTAAGTTCTTTGCTGAATCCCGAGGCGGTAAGTTCTTTGCTGAATCCCGAGGCGGTAAGTTCTTTGCTGAATCCGAGGCGGTAAGTTCTTTGCTGAATCCCGAGGCGGTAAGTTCTTTGCTGAATCCCGAGGCGGTAAGTTCTTTGCTGAATCCCGAGGCGGTAAGTTCTTTGCTGAATCCCGAGGCGGTAAGTTCTTTGCTGAATCCCGAGGCGGTAAGTTCTTTGCTGAATCCCGAGGCGGTAAGTTCTTTGCTGAATCCCGAGGCGGTAAGTTCTTTGCTGAATCCCGAGGCGGTAAGTTCTTTGCTGAATCCCGAGGCGGTAAGTTCTTTGCTGAATCCCGAGGCGGTAAGTTCTTTGCTGAATCCCGAGGCGGTAAGTTCTTTGCTGAATCCCGAGGCGGTAAGTTCTTTGCTGAATCCCGAGGCGGTAAGTTCTTTGCTGAATCCCGAGGCGGTAAGTTCTTTGCTGAATCCCGAGGCGGTAAGTTCTTTGCTGAATCCCGATCCCGAGGCGGTAAGTTCTTTGCTGAATCCCGAGGCGGTAAGTTCTTTGCTGAATCCCGAGGCGGTAAGTTCTTTGCTGAATCCCGAGGCGGTAAGTTCTTTGCTGAATCCCGAGGCGGTAAGTTCTTTGCTGAATCCCGAGGCGGTAAGTTCTTTGCTGAATCCCGAGGCGGTAAGTTCTTTGCTGAATCCCGAGGCGGTAAGTTCTTTGCTGAATCCCGAGGCGGTAAGTTCTTTGCTGAATCCCGAGGCGGTAAGTTCTTTGCTGAATCCCGAGGCGGTAAGTTCTTTGCTGAATCCCGAGGCGGTAAGTTCTTTGCTGAATCCCGAGGCGGTAAGTTCTTTGCTGAATCCCGAGGCGGTAAGTTCTTTGCTGAATCCCGAGGCGGTAAGTTCTTTGCTGAATCCCGAGGCGGTAAGTTCTCTACAGATTGTGAGGCGGCAAGTTCTTAATGCTTTACAGATTGTGGCAGTAAGTTCTTTGGTGAATCCCGTGGCGGTAAGTTGTTTTGCAGATTGTATGGCGGTTCTTTTCAGAATCCCGAGGCGGTAAGTTCTACTTTGCTGAAACCCGTGGTGGGAAGTTCTGCTTTACAGAATTCCGTGGTGGTAAGTTCTGCTTTACAGAATCCCGTGGTGAGTTCTGCTTTACAGAATCCCGTGGTGGGGAGTTCTGCTTTACAGAATCCCGTGGTGGGGAGTTCTGCTTTACAGAATCCCGTGGTGGGGAGTTCTGCTTTACAGAATCCCGTGGTGGGGAGTTCTGCTTTACAGAATCCCGTGGGGAGTTCTGCTTTACAGAATCCCGTGGTGGGGAGTTCTGCTTTACAGAATCCCGTGGTGGGGAGTTCTGCTTTACAGAATCCCGTGGTGGGGAGTTCTGCTTTACAGAATCCCGTGGTGGGGAGTTCTGCTTTACAGAATCCCGTGGTGGGGAGTTCTGCTTTACAGAATCCCGTGGTGGGGAGTTCTGCTTTACAGAATCCCGTGGTGGGGAGTTCTGCTTTACAGAATCCCGTGGTGGGGAGTTCTGCTTTACAGAATCCCGTGGTGGGGAGTTCTGCTTTACAGAATCCCGTGGTGGGGAGTTCTGCTTTACAGAATCCCGTGGTGGGGAGTTCTGCTTTACAGAATCCCGTGGTGGGGAGTTCTGCTTTACAGAATCCCGTGGTGGGGAGTTCTGCTTTACAGAATCCCGTGGTGGCGAGTTCTGCTTTACAGAATCCCGTGGTGGCGAGTTCTGCTTTACAGAATCCCGTGGTGGGGAGTTCTGCTTTACAGAATCCCGTGGTGGGGAGTTCTGCTTTACAGAATCCCGTGGTGGGGAGTTCTGCTTTACAGAATCCCGTGGTGGGGAGTTCTGCTTTACAGAATCCCGTGGTGGGGAGTTCTTTTAGATTGTGTGGTAGGTTATTTTTTTACAGACTAAGAGGCGGTAAGTTCTTTGAATCCCGTGGCGGTATATTCTTAGTTGCAGATTGTATGGCGGTAAGTTCTTTGCTGGATCCCGAGGCAATAAGGTATTTGAATCCCGTGGCGGTAAGTTCTTATACAGACTGTATGGCGATAAGTTCTTATTTACAGATTGTATGGTGGTAAGTTCTTTGAATCCCGTGGCGGTAAATTGTTATTTACAGATTGTATGGCGGTAAGTTCTTTGCTGGACCCCGAGGTGGTAAGTTCTTTTACAGACTATGGCGATAAGTTCTTATTTACAGATTGTATGGCGGTAAGGTCTTTGCTGGACCCCGAGGTGGTAAGTTCTTTTACAGACTATGGCGATAAGTTCTTATTTACAGATTGTATGGCGGTAAGTTCTTTGCTGGACCCCGAGGTGGTAAGTTCTTTGCTGATTGTGAGGTGATAAGTTCTTTTTTACAGATTGAGGCGGTAAGTTCTTCACAGATGGAGACGCGGGAAGTTCTTAATTTCCGAATCCCGAGGCAGTAAGTTCGCCTTGGCAGATTGTAAGTTCTTTACATATTGTGAGGCGGTAAATTGTTCTTTGCAGATTGCGAGGTGGTAAGTTCTCTGCAGATAGCGAGGCAGGAAGTTCTTTGAAGATTGTGAGGTGGGAAATTCTTTTGCTGATTGTCAAAGTCCAGGAAGTTCTTCATTTTGGATTCTCGGCGGCAGGAAGTTCTTTGCAGATGGTGAAATTCGGTAACTTTACCTTTGCAGATTGTCGAATGCGGGAAGTTCTTTACAGAATACGAAGGCGGTAAGTTTTATTATTTGAGCTCCGTTTCTAGGCATGTCTAATACACAGTAACTGATAAACTTAATTTTCAGTAAACTATAAAATTATTTTGGAAAGTTAGCCTACTGTACTGTACTTTATTTGTAGTGTATCTGCTAAATTTATCTTTAAAACTTTCAAACTACGGTTTACAAATAGGCTCCCCTTTTTGAGCATGTAGTTTTCAGACTAAATGTAGATGAATTGGCTAAAAAGTCTTGCATAACTTTTTTTTCCCTTTTCACTTTTATTTAACATGCCTGTATTGGATACTATGCAGCCTTTTGTATACTGAACAATTTTATCAGGCTTAATATGGGGAAAATAAAAGTTTATGACTGGTCTTTTTAAGTATTTCCATAATCCATCTGAGGGGGTAGTCTAGACTGAATACCAGAACGCAAGAAACCTGATGGATGTGCCAACGGAAGTCTTGAAGAGCCATGGTTAATACTGTGCCTAATCAGTTATGTGTCCCGGGAGGAAGAGCTGTTCTCTCGGATAGTCTGGTTTATCAAGCACTGGTAACGCTTTCTCGGGACTCTGCATTCGCCGATGCTGCTGACAGCCAGAGCCATAGGTAATTTATAAGCTTTTAACTGAATTTTCTTAACCCCTTCTGCACAATGACTTATTCTAGTTACCATTAGACTATTTTTAGCTTATCTACCTTTAGAACTCAAAGGGGTAAATTTCTATCTCCATAATTCCTGTAACACAGGTCCTTCTTAAACTGCATATTGCATAGGTCTATTTTAGCCGTAGTCTAATTTAAAAAGGCATCCTTGTGCTGAAAGGGTTAAAAAATTGGTAAAACTATCTAATTTGCATAACTTTAATATTCACTGCAAAGTAACTCCAATATGGGGAATTCATTGTACTGTAATCTAATTTTGACCAGTATTGTTTTATTTTTTTTAAGTTAAAAGAATCCTTTTGATTTGCCCCTTTACTCTTAATTCTTTACTTTCGTAGTGCTGATAATTAATTAAATAAATTGGAAAATTAAAGTTGCCCTTAGAAATGGGGATTGTAATATCTGTACACAACGCTTCTTCCTAAAATTTAATTTTTCTTTATTCCTTTTCATAATCTTCAAACCAAATTTACCTACTTGGACGCCCTGCCAGATTCCTCATGCCTGTAATGCTGGACGGTGTAAGAGACGGTTGAGCACTACCTTAACTGCCCTCTCTTCTATTGCTATCGGACCCTTCATCGCTACAGCCACCTCCTTGTTTGGAATCTGACTTTACACTCCCTGCAGCCTCCTCTTTTGGAATCTGACTTCTCTCTCGCAGCTTCATCTTGTTTGGAATCGGACTGCAGCCTAGTCTCTTTTGGAATCTTTAATTCACCCTCCCTGTTCGCGGTGGCTGTGACGTGGACTCCATGACTGGTATCAAGTGCACAAAGATCTTCCTGTGGCGTTGAGTTACTTCGGCACCTGTGATTTCCTACCTGTGCTGTTTGGGTCCGCTTGGCTGCCTGGGACTCCCTCTCCTTGGTGGACTGTGGTAGGGTTTATTAGTCAAACTCTAACAGCCTTTCAATCAAGAATATAAAGCTACTCCAACCGCTTTCTCTCTCTCAAAATCCTTCTCCCCTCTCTACACCCTTCAGAAATTAGGACCGGAAGTTTTTAATGGGTGCCATTATAAAGGCTTATCCCTCCATACCTTCACCCAGAGATCATGGTTCGGGACTCTGGTGAGTACTGTATGTGGGAATTTAGAGTAAATTTAGTTTCTATTTTTAAATTAAAATTAAAGCTGACTAAACAGAAGTTCTAATGTAGAAAGTTAAAAGTTAAATTACTGTTAGAGTAGCCTAATTAACTTTGTACTCTAATATTTAATTGTGTATATACTGTACTTCAGAAAGATGTTTTGTTCCGTAGGCTCCCAAAACATAAAAAGTAACCGTAATTTGTATATTTTGTGTATACTTTACTTTGAATATCTCCCAATGTTTACTAAACCTTCTGCTCGCTCTAGTGTGGTGGTGGACTGATGTGGGCCTGGAGGATTGTTGTTGTTTTTCCCTAAGCTGCCTGGCCGAACAGCCCCAAGGCCCAGAGCAAGTAAAAGGCCATAACCGAGCGCCCCCACAGAACCCTCCCTGCTGACTACAATAAAGCCTGGGTGACCGAAGCCACTCCATGGCGGGGAGCTGAGGAGGGTGCGGAAACGCCCGGGAAACCAAAGCCCCACCCAGGGCCCTGTGCCCCTCGGCAATTATGAAGAGAAAGTTGAGGGGCAAAGGAAAGATGTGACGCTTTGGCTTCCAATCTTGGTAGATTAGGAAGTCGATCCACGCAAGAGACGCAGTCACTCGAGATCTAGAAAATATATAAGTAAAAGGAACAGGCAGAATAAGCTATGAGATGGCAGAGATGGCTCAGTTCTCACTGATAGACCAGCCCATTGGAGGATTGTTGGACGGATGTGCTGGGCCTTGTGACTTGTTGGCCAGATGGATGGTGGAAGTGTTCGGCATGGTGATGGACGGTGGGCTTGGTAATGGACGGATGTGGGCTTTGGGAATTTTTGACGGATGTTGGATGGACGGTGGCCTTTGAGATGGACGGATGTGGCCTTGGTGTTGGATGGATGGAGGAAGCATTGGGCGTGGTGTGGACGGAAGTGAATAGACCACCTCCCCTCGCACTCTAGGGCAGAAATTAGGATAAGGGACTAGAGTAATCCTGTGGGGAACCCTGAGGATGACTTCTAGAATATTAATATTGGTTCGTATTTCGTAAATTTTAATAAATTCTGTACCGGTACTGGTGATTTGGTTTTAATTTTATGGAGGAAAGTATTTTACTATTTTATTCAGCTTGCAAAGGACATCTACCCATTAAAAAAAGACCTTCTACTAATCCTGCTAGCTACGATCTATCCTTCCTAAGCTTGACAACATTTTCCAAATATGTCCTTGTCCCAATTTTGGTTTGTTTAGTTTGCAAGTTTTAAATTTTAACACCTTAAGAGCGGCCTATGCGGTTTATTTATATGTACCGCCCAGCGGGGTGTTTTTAGCCAAAATAGGGCTGTTTACGTGATCATTTTCATGCCTAAATAAGACTCCGAACGTAAAACAAGTATCTATCCCTGAAAGGGCATAAACAGAGCTTTCGAATGACCCCATAACGATCCTTTTATGATGGCTAGTTTTCTTGCAATAACCATGCAACGCGAGTGCAAAAAGCATGTAATTAGCCACTTTCCCGATACAATTCCGTATATAGCGAGTGAGAGAGGGAGGAGGGAGGTGAGATTCGTGTCAGTAGGTTCGCCGCGGTGGTCTGGAGCAGCCATACGCTCGCTACTCTCCTGCCACCACTTGTCTCTCTCTCTCAGCAACATTATGTGCTGAAATTGCCACTCGACCTATGTCGAGCGCCGCCACATAGTCCAGCTTTATTTAACTACTTAAGTTGCACGCTGACATTTAGGGGTTAATATCTAGTACAGTACTGTAATAATCCAGTACCGGTACTTTGCTTTGACATTAACGTTTGCGTATCCTACCGATTGCCTTGAAATAAAGACTTAATTATCACTAACTAGAATGAAATTGATCTAGGAATAAAAGCCTATACTGTACAGTACTTTCAATATCTCTAATTGTTGTAAATTATTTGCTCCATGTGGTGTGGACTGCCGAGGGAGACTTTTTGGCGGATGTGGGCATATTAGACAGATATGCTGGGCCAAGTGGTGAATGGACGGTGGGCTTGGTGTTGGACGGAGGACTTGCTGGGCATGGTGGCGAGATGGACGGACATGGGCATGGTGTAGGATGTGTTGGGCCTGGTGTGGACTTTAGTGGACCTACCCCTCTCCCTTCACACCTTAAATTAAGGAGCGGAGATCCGGATAAGGGGCCCAAGGAATCTTGTGGAGAGCCCGGAAGAACTATTCTAGAAGACTATTATTCGGTTAGTATTGTGTAGCTTGATATTTTAACTTTTAGTACTTGTTATTTAGTTTTCATTTTATGGTGGCAAATATTCTAGCCATTAAAAAATATTAATCCTCTGCTACCATATATCCTTCCTCGGCTTCACAAAATTGTCTAAATATAGCTATTAGTGCAATAATCCGGTACTTTGCTTAGACATAAAAAAATTGCGGAACCTACAGATTGCCTAGAAATAAAGACTACTGTACAGTAATTATCACGGACTATGATTAATTTTATTGAGAAATTAAAGCCTACTTTCAATATCTCCCTAAATTTGTGTGAATCTTCTGTTTCATCGGGTGTGGTGTGGACTGCCGAGAGGGACTTCTAGACAGATGTGGGCCTGGTGGAGTTTGATGGACTAAGTATTTGGCTTGGTGTTGGAAAGCTGGACGTTTGACATATTGGGCCTGGTATGGACTGAAGACTTGTACCTGGTGTAGACGGATGTGAGCCTGGTGTTGCGGGCATGGTGGTATTGGACGGAAGAAGTGTCGGGCATGGTGTTGGACAATCTGAAGAGTTGTCGGGCATGGTGATAGACTGACTTGAATCAACCCTCTACCCTCGCCTCGCAACCAAAGGGACTGAGATGAGGATAAGGGACCCAAGGATTCTTGAGCACTAATAATAGGTTGGTATTTTGTAATTTGATATTGTAAGTCATTCTGTACCAGTGATTTTCTCAAATATATGATGGCAACTTTTAGACTATATTTTATTCAGCTTCCAAAAGACTTCTACCCATTAAAAGAGTTCTATTAATCCTCCTAGCTACCGTATATCCTTCCTAAGCTTCACAAAATGTTCTAAATAGAGCTAGTACTGTACTGCAATAATACAGTACCGGTACTTTCCTTTAAATTTTAGTGTGAAACTTTCAAAATAAACTAACCAAAACGAGGACAAGACTATATAAAGGCAAGAGACCCATATCAAAATCGCTATGTGGCAATAACTCTTTAGCAATAGAAAATTAAAGAAACTAATAGTAATTATCACAGACTAGCATAAACTTTATTAAGGAATCCAAGCCTATACTTAAAATATCTCTAAATTGTTGTAAATCTTCTGTTCTATCAGGTGTGATGTGGACTGCCGAGGGAGACTTGTCGACGGACTTGGGCCTGGTGGTTATGGACGGAAGTGACATGGTGTTGGATGGATAGAAGTTTTGGGCCTGGTGTGGATGGAGTATGACTAAGGATGTGTTGGACAGATGGATGTGTTGGCCCTAATGGTGTTCGCCCTGATGGATGTTGGGCATGGTATGGACGAAGGATGTGTTGGACAGATGGATGGAAGACTTGTTGGGCATGGTATGGACAGACCGAGATAATTATAAGGGGCCCTGAAGACTTCTGGAAGACCAATAATAGGTTAGTATTGCGTGGCTTTATATTTTAACCCATTCAGTACTGGTGACTTTCTTTTAACCCCTTCAGACTTCCATGATGCAGAGGTTGCCAGATTAGCAATAAGAAAATATAGTGCTCTTATAATTACCTCTCTAAAATTAGTTTTCTGGCCACCGCTAACTAAAAGACAACTGCAGAGGTTGAAGTAACTAAACTAAAGGTTTCTAAATACCCCTGATGGTAACAAAGGCTTTAAAGTATCCCTAATCGGCTCAAAATCGCGTCTTATGTCAGAGAGGGTTAATTATATGCTGGTAATTTTATTCAGCTTACGAAGGACTTCTAGCCATTAAAGGGAAAGATCTCTTGGCTACCATATATCCTTCCTAAGCTTATCAAAATGTTCTACATATAGCGAATGCTGCAATAATAATCTAAGAACCGGTACTTTGCTTTGACATTAAAACATTTGTATCCTTCCAACTGCCTTGAATTAACAAGACTAGTAATTCTCACTGACTAGGATCAACTTTATCTAAATAAGTATCTATACTTGGGCATATTCCCCATATATTTTATTTATATTTTTTCAAATATCCCTCTAAATTGTAAATCTTTTGCTCTATCAGGTATGATGTGGACTGCTGAGGGAGACTCGTTGGCCTGGTGGTGATGGATAGATGGAAGACTTGTTGGGCCTGGTGTAGACTGATTTGAATCCACCTTCCCCTCTCCTCTCGTCCAAGGCGGCGGAAATAAGAATAAAGGGCCCAAGGAATCCGGTGACTGACGCTGAGGAAGAATTCTAGAAGACTAATCTTCGGTAAGTATTTGGTATTTTGATATTTTAACCCATTCTGTACTACTGATATCCTTTTAATTATGTGCTGGCAACTATTACACTATTTTATTCAGCTTATGAAAGACTTCTAACCATTTAACCCCTTATTGGCGGCGCTCGACTTAAGTCGTGCACCAATTTGCAGCAAGTTAGGAGCATTATTAAGGCTTTTAAAGGGTTAAAATAGAGTGCAAATGGCCGGGAGCACAGTGGGCCAGACAGCCGAATCCCAGGGCTTACCGCCGCCCATTAACTCATGATCCCTGTGTTCTCGAGAGGCCGGCAGTGTAGCCAGTAGTGAGCATAGCTGGGAAAAATATACCGATATATGCTAAACTCCCATGTTCGTGGCATCACTGCAAGAGAACCAAGAGTGCTACGTAGTTCGTTCTGGTCTCATTTTGAAGCTTTTAGCGCCTATTTTTTTTCAAACCAAAAAAATTCTTGCAGATGCTTGATTTATCATGCAAGAGGGCCTGAATATGCCCAAATGAGCCCAAAACACCCCGCTAGACAAGGGTTAAAAAGCAAGACCATCTCTTTTAACCCCTTCGCTACCAAAACTCCCAACCTTCAATTTGTTTTTGTAAATATCTATATACTCCGGCTCAATCCCCACTTTTCTTTTATTAATTTTTTTGTAAATACTGTATAGCTACAATAAAATTTAGAACTTCGATGGTACAGAATGGGTTAAGTATAAACTATAATTTTAGCTATACATATACAATAAGCCTAAAAACTACGAATTCACCTTTAGTTTGACACTGAGTTCTATTAGTTAGTGGTAAAGAATATTGGCCTAATTATAACCAACATTAAAGTTTTTCTAAATGATTTAGCGTATAATTAACACTCAGTTCTTAACATTAATCATAAATTACAAACCCAAATAAAAGCCTATGGTCCTCCCGGGACTTTAACTCGGGACACCACACCCAGAACATTAGCATCTAAACCATTACACCACCAACAGTTTAAAAGGCTAGGGTAGGATAGAAAATGGCAAGAGATCTGTATAACCAATATATTTACTGCACAATAGTTAAATAAAGCTAGAAAAAATATTAGACTTTGCCGGTACAGAAGGGGTTAATTAAATTATATGCTGGCAACTATCGGTATTAGACTATTTTATTCTGCTTGCAAATGACTTTACCCATTAAAGACTTTCTTTATATTACCAGTACAGTAATTAGATAATGTATATTGCCTGACGCCGTGATCCCCGAAGGGGTGGCCATGAAAGAACCGCCCCCATGCACCTCTGTCCCCAGTCAGTCGACGCCCCTCCCCCCAACCAGCACCGCCTTAATTCATGTACTTCCTCACAAAATCCTTCCACCTCTCATTCGGTCTAACTCTCCCTCTCTGTCCATCCACCTTGCTCTCGTACACCCTCTTAGTCATTCTCTCGCTTTCCATACGTTCCATAGGGCCGAACCATCTCAAGTAGTTAGTTTTCACACTTTCCAGCACATCTACCTCTACACCACACCTCCTTACTTCCTCATTAGTCTGTCTATCCCTCCATGTAACTCCGCACACACTCCTTAAGTAATTAATTTCCAATGCTCTCACTCTTGGTCAGTCTCTCAACCAACGTCCATGCTTCGCTTCCGTAAGTCCGTTTCGGGATTACCACAGTCATGCAAGGACTTCTTCACTTCCATACTGACCACCCTATTTCTTGTTGTTCCCCAAGCTGCCTGGCCGAACAGCCCCAAGGCCCCGAGCAAGGCCAAGGCCATAACCGAGCGCCCCAACAGAACCCTCTCTGCCGACCACAATAAGCCTGGGTGACCAAAGCCACTCCATGGCGGGGAGCTGAGGAGGGTGCGGAAACGCCCGGGAAATCAAAGCCCCACCCAGGGCCCTGTGCCCCTCAGCAATTATGAAGAGAAAGTTGAGGGGCAAAGGAAAAATGACGCTTTGGCTTCCAATCTTGGTAGATTGGGAGGTCAATCCACGGAAGAGACGCAGTCACTCGAGATCTAGAAAATATAGAAGTAAAAGGAACGGTCAGAGTAAGCTATGGGTATGGCAGAGATCGCTCAGTTCTCACTCTGATAGACCAGCCCATCACCATCCTATTTCTGGTTACTGCTTTTAGCGTTCCTACAACCCTCTTCCCTTTTGTACCCTCTCCCGCACTTCTTCATCCATAGTCCCATCTTTACTCAACACACTGCCCAGATACTTAAAAGAGTTGACGATCTCCATAGCCTGACCGTTCAGCTTCACCTCACACTGTGACTTCACCCCTTTTGAAGACCATAACCTTGCTCTTCCCCGGATTTACCTTCAAATTCCGTTTTTCGCACACTGTTCCAAACTCATTTACCAGACCCTGCAACTCCCATTCATTATCACTCCTCAGTACTGTATTATCCGCAAACAGCAGTATAGGTAGCTTCCACTCAATTCCTTCCCTTTTCAGCGATACACCAACATCCACTGCTCTTGATAGTATTTCTTTCATGACTCCATCCATATATACAGTAAACAACCACGGGGACATCGCACACCCGTTTCAAACCAACATTCAGGTCAAAGAACTCGCTCTGCTCACTCTCCACACGTACTGCCGCCGTTGCACCCTCATACATGCTCTTCACTGCTTTCAGCAACTTGCTCTCTACTCCGTATATTCGAAGTACTTTCCACAAACCTCTATCCACTGTCATAGGCCTTCTCAATGGCCATAAAGGCAACCTACACCTTTTGTTTCTTCTCCAGATATTTCTCCAAAACACAATTCAGGGTAAAAATCTGATAAACACATCCTGTTCCCTTCCTAAAACCTCCCTGCTCGTCGCCTATCCATTTCTCCGTTTTCACTCTCACTCGCTTCTAATCACTACCCTACTGTATACCTTCCCTACTACGCTTAGAAGACATATTCCTCGGTAGTTACCACACACTCCTCTTTCCCCTTTGCCCTTATATAGGGGACTATTATGCCAGTCTTTCAGTCATCAGGTGCACTCTCCTTCTCCCATGCTAGTTTGCACCTTTTCCATACCCATTCTATCACTATCTCACCACCATACCTCAACATTTCCCCCTACACTATCTGTTCTTGGTGCTTTCCCCAACTTCACTCTTTTCATGGCTTCCCACACTTCTGACTAACTGATCCCAACCTCCTCCTCCACTACTTCTCTTCTCCCTCCCATACCATATCCAGCTATGTTTGCTGGCTCTTCATTCCTTACATTTAGCAACTCATTGAAGTACTCCCTCCATCTTTCGACTCTCTTGCTTCTCGGTTAGCGTTCTCCCATTATCTTTCACACCCTTACTGTTTCCCTTGCTACCTTCCCTAACTTTCTTGACTTCTTTCCAGAACAGTTTCTTACTCTCCCTCCGTTTTACAGTCGGATTCCTTCCAAATTCCTCATCTACTCTTCTCTTACTTTCCTTCACTACTCTTCACCACCCTCTTACTCTCCACGTACCTCGCTCGTTTGTCTCTTGATATCTTCATTCCCTCTACTACCCAACCACTCTCTATATGCTTTCTTCTTTTCTTAATTAGATAATGCAGAGACATAATAGATTGTGATTATTCCATAAAGTATAGAAAAATCAGTTTTTCAAAGAATTTAGTGTATTAAAATTTAAAACTTGCAAACTAAACAAACCAAAATTGGGACAAGGACAATATAAAGTCAAATTAAATTATCAAAATCGCTATGTGGAAACAACGTTTACTAAAATGAAAATTATTAAATAAAAGAACACAATCCACCACATAGGGTGTACATCACTACATGAGCAAGTTAATCTGTTTCCCAAGCAAACCAATCGCACATATAACAACGCACTATCGTCACGTTAAAGGAAGTAGTCAAGTTTGGGAAGTCCGGGACGTTCTGGCAAATTTTACTAAACTATAAAAGGCTAGGCTGGGATAGAAAATGGCATGACTTCTGTATAACTAACCTATTTTTTCTTCTTCAACAGAGCCAGACTTCGCTTCTTCAACCAACCTAGCTAAACTCTTAAGTCCTTCGATCAAGAAAGCGCATGAAGAAATCTTTCAATATCGACAAAAATCTTCATATCCTCTATAAATCCTTCAAGTAACAAGAAATCTCCAGTTCAACAAGGAATCAACTTCTCGACATCTTCGCCTCGCCACTACACACCACTTCTGTAAATAAGGTTGGAAAATTAGATAGGATATGTCAATGTTATGCTGGGTTTTGTGTTTTTTATATAAATGATAGTCTTTTGTTTGAACTGTTGGAGTCGGTCTTGCATATGCTGGTTAAAAATTACCCTTACCCCTCCCTTTTAAAACGGAAAATTATCTGTATATAGTATCCCTTCCCACCACCATAAAGAAAATAATCCTAATGGAATAAAGTACCCGGTAGTTTTGAAATTTGCTAAAGTTTAATATGTTCGTTTTAAATATAAAGAAATGCTTTGCCATTACATTAGCAAATAGTTTAAAAGTAATAAGTTCTGCCAAAATAGAGGCATACACCATTTAAATAATTTAATATTGGATTGAAGTTTGATAAAATTTACATAATCTTAATACTTTGCTATTGCATTGGCAAGTTAAAGTTCAAAGTTAATTTATTTATAAAGTTTAAATTATTCTAGTTTTAAAATAAAAATAAAATTTCCTTATCAAAGAATTTAAGCGTACCTGCAATGAAACCCCATACAGCAAAGAACGTATTTTTGTAACTTCAGTATGACCGCACCTTTACCGTTTACCTAGAATGACTTGATCAGGTACTTTGGCCCGATCTCAAAAATTACTTTATAACCCCTTGATGGGGCCGCCATTTAAGACTAGAAACTGTAACCACAATCTGTGTGGACAAAACTGTCTTTTTAAACTTTTCTGTAATCAATAATCAGTTTAAGAAGGACCGGTTACTCAAAAGGTGAAATAGTTTTCGCCCTTCAAATGCTTAAACTGATGGTAGACAGTTTTGTGTAGGTATACTGAAGCGGTTTAAAATTTAAAATTTAATCCCTTTTGCTTAATTAAATTTCCAAGAATCTTCGTTTGCTCTGTAGACCTCAATAAAGCTTGAAACAAAGAACCCCTTGTATATTTTTCGATAGAAAAATGTCCCTATTTATATTATAATCTGTGGCCATGATGGCAGACTGTTCATCGGTAAATGTTAGAGGAAATATCCGCCGTTAGTACCGGACCTTGAAGGGAGCGCGGCGGAGATGAGTATTGACATTGAAAGTGACGGTCTGTCCCGTGGCGCCCTGAATCGTCCCCATTTTCATTAAAATCTCCAAATCCAGCCTAACTTGATATATCTTCTATAAACATGAATGTAGCCAAATGATGTGCTTACAGGGTAAACTTTAATAATGATAACCAGTGGAACAAAGAGTTAGGATACTTTATTAACTGCGTGATAGTGATGGAATAGGTACGGTTATGAAGGATTGTAATATTTTGGCATATTTGATAGCGTAATACTTAATGAGCTTTTATGTTAATTTTCTTGATGGCGTAATGCATAAGTGCGCGGAATTTTAGTGAGTATCCTAGGTTCGAATCCTTGGAGGGACTCCTGTATTTGCGGATTTCATTGAGTTTAGAAGTAAAGTTGGTTGATGAAAAAATATGAATTTATAATTTTGCTTTTACCTCAAAGACACGCTTTCAAAATAAATTTGTGCATTTTTCGGTAGAAAAATGGCTCGGCCAGAGGCCGGTTTCTCCTAAATTGTATGAATAATCTGAAAATTGCCAAAAAAAATGGGCAAATGTCATAATGTTTAACCATCTTTTTAACAGTTTGATTAGTATTTAACTTGATGCAGTTTTTACCACCATACACTCCCAGGTGAATAGCTGGGCTAGGGTGGGTGCCCTGATCAGGGATTACAGTGAATGGTTATCACAGATTTATAGAAAAGTGTTCACTAAATTTAAATCCAGACTTTAATTCCTGCTTTATTGTAGTAGTCCTTCAATTTTATTCGGTTTATGAAGGGTCTATGGCATCAAAGAGTATTTGATTCGTACTGATCTTTCCTAAGCTTAATAAAACTGTCGGAGGGTAGCTGTGATGAAAGTAAAATTAAAGTTATTTTAGATGATATCCGAATCTTGCCAAAAATTGAATCTTGTAACCTATCTACTAATCCAGAATGTGAATGGAGGTGTGCTAGAAGGGATCTGCCCCTTGTACAGTACTGCTACCCTGAAATGGGGATTGAATGCAGTAAGTTAGTTCACATATTGAATATTGGAACCGCGGAGCGTATCTCTCGGGCGGGGGAGAATAGTTTTGGGTGGGTGGATTAACTTCAAAATTAAAGTATAATTTTGGTGTGACTATCCTAGGTTAGAGTCCTTGGAGTGCCACATGTATTTGTTGATTTCATTGAGTTTAGAAGTGAAGTTGTTGGTGTAATGGCTTAAGGTGCTTATGTTCTGGGTGTGGTGTCCCGGGAGGATCATATGATGCCATTAGTTTATTAAATTCTGGTTGTGGTGTCCCGGGTTCGAATCCTGGGAGGACCATATGGTTTAATCAGTTTATTAGAGTAAATTTGAGTTTGTAATTGATAAAAATGGGGCATTACTTACTAGATTTATAAATTTTATTTAAATGGGGTGGTACTTATTAGATTTATTACTTTTATTTTTATTGTTTTGTTAGTATATTCTGGGAGATAGGGGGTGGGATTATGCTAGGAAGGGTAACTTTAAATTTAATGTTTTTAGCTGTAGAACTTTTATTTTATTTGTTTTTTGAGTATATTCCGGGCCCACGACTGCAGCCTGAAAACTAGTACGGTCATTCATAACAGTCTCCTGCTAGTACGCAACAAGGTTGTCAATAAGTAGTGATTCCGAAAGTCAGGTCCTGCCCCCGAGGTGCCCGGGATCTAGGGATGAACGGAGAGAGCGAGAGTTTGTTTATGTAGGCTTAGCTTCGGGGTATTAATTGTTCCACTGGTATCATTTATATTCCTTCGGAAGCAATGTTTGGAGAGTCTTGGCTCCCTCGGTATTAAGATGCGCATAAAGTTTATTAGATCTTTATATAATTTCTGTGTTTTAGGAAGGTCTTTGGCAACTCAAATCTACCCAATATATCGTAGCCTTGTGCATCATTCTTTAATGGTCTTTATAGCGTAATACATAAATGTGCAGAATTTCTGTGTCTCCTAGGTTCGAGTCCTTGGAGTGCCACATGTACATTATTTTTAATTAAATTTACTTTAGTAATATCCTTGGTTAGAGTCCTTGGAGTGTCTCATGTATTTTTCATTGAGTTTAGAAGTAAAGTTGGTTGGTGAAAAAATATGAATCCATAGATCCTTCCTAAGGTGTGAATAAAAGCATTTAATGATCGAATAAACTGAACGCTTCCTAATCCTGAAGGTGTTTATTAACTTAAAAGAATTTCCATCCTGGTGTTTTGGAAATATTTTAAGTTTGTAAGGGTTCTGTAAACATTGGTAACGGAGTAAATTTATAAAAATCGAACTTGGCAAGGTAAAAATGAATGGGAGAGCTTTGGTTACTGATTAGTTGCTTTCGTTAACTCTCCTAAGTTAAGGAAAGGAATTTATGTGCAGTATCCAAGCTTTAACCCAATTTATTTTACCGACGCTGATTTTAATGCACTATTGTAAGTTTTTGACTTTTTTTGCTCCATTGGTAAATAAAGAAAAATATGAGATGTGAATTGTATATATACCATCTAAGCCCATTATACATTTTGATATGCTGTATTGTTCCATGGATAGGGTTAGGCTGAAAATAGAAGTACCTAGTTGTAGTAGTGACTAGTTATAAATAGTAAAATATACTAGGAATAAGTTTGGTAAAAGATCTGATAATGATTGGTTCTATATACTGTAGTCTTTAATGTTTTTTAATTAGTCTGGCAGCTTCGTTAGAAATTTGAAAGTAAAACTTTCAAATTAAACTAAAACACAAATGACTATATAAAGACTAAGTACTTGTCAAAATAGCAATTAGCAATACAGTTTGAAATAGTATAAAGCAAGAGCAATTTTGGCGTAAGTGAAACTCCATTCTAGTTTGTGAGACTTAATAACTGATAATATAATAAGACTGAATAACTAATAATAATAGGCAAATAACTGAAATAAGTTTGCAGTCAATTTTTTTATTTGATACGGTACTCTTTTGAAGAATATATACAGTACTATATATTATAGTTGCAAATGCAGTATCCCTAAGTGAAGTGTTGGTAGAACTTTTAAATTATAAATTAAACGTATAAGTAAAAGATTTACCTAATGGTGTAATGAGTAAATTACCTTAAGTAATTAAAAAATACTACGGGAATGGAAGTAAACTTTAATTGTCCATTTATAACTAGATCCTTCGTAACCTGAGTAAAGTGGATTAATGGTCTCTATATATTTTGAAAAGTAGTTTAATAGGCTGGAAGGCTAAGAATTCAATAACTAATGTTAGCCTGAAGAAAGTAACTGTTGGTCATTTATATAATGTCCAGTGAAGTCTAAGACTAGTGGAATCTATATAATTTGGGCTGAAAATATGACTGCTCTGAGGAATTTGCCTATAAGATACCCTGGCTGACTCTTCCCAAATGCTAGAAATATTAGCTTCTATTACTCTCTAGTACAGTACCAGTTATCTGAAAGTAAATTTGTAGTCAGATTATTGTAGATTTCTGTAAACTCTAATTGGTCATTGGGAATATACTGTACATATATGGGATATATAGCTGTATTTAGGAGGGAGGATTGAAAAATAGTGATAAATTTTACGGTATATATATCTTTAAAATACTTGGAATCTGAAAGTTACATTTGTTATTTTTGCTTATGGCCGACACTTGGTTATAGCTTATGAGAAGAGTAGTTATTAATACAGTACTGTACCTATATATGGTAATAAGGATTATCTTTTATGGTACTAGGGAAAACTGATGGAGATCGTGATGCCTTGGTCTATAGTACAGTATGAAAGTTAGATTTTAGTTATAGGTATAATCAATAGGGTTTTAAGTCAGTTTTATAGAATTACTACTACATTAGGTATAATTAATAGGCTTTTAGTTGGTTCATAGTTTTATTGAATGATTAGTAGGATTGGTATAGGTTAGTTCATACATAGTTTTATACAATGATTACTACATTTGTAAATGGCTTATTTGTTATATTTATGATTTATGTATTTATTTGTCTGTTAACATGGAGCTAAAAATGTCACTAACCCATGGTGTATTAATCCTTTTGGAATGCAATATATTTTTTCATATTCTGGCTTTTTGACAAATTTGAGCAGTTGAAGAGTGACCTTTGAGAGTGTAAAGGGCAATGACTAGATCAACCTTTTGACTCTCACAGGCCCTACCTAAGCTGAATAAATAATGTATTGGCCAGAATAAAGGAAGTAATTGTATACTGAAAGTTTAAGGTGCAAGTTCTGTTTGTATAGATGATTAAAGTTTACTTTTTGAGATGCAGTTGTAGATGATTCATAATTATTCTGATTGAGTTTTAATATTGACAACTTGAGACTTCAATAGAAAGAAATTCATAATAAAATATTGCTTGCAAAATAGACTTGGAAATTAAAGTAATGAAATCTATACTCTGGTATATACCCCATAGTTTGGGTTTGCCGACTTGAGACCGAGCCCGTACAGGGAGTTTAACATTTAAATAAATATCATTTTTGGAATATTTGAGCATTTGTCCAAAGACTGAAAATTTAAAGTAATGAAATTGGTATTTATGTATATACTCTGGCACATACCCCATAGCTGGGGTTGGCAGACTTGAGACAGCCCAAATGGAAATTAAAATTTAATTAAATCTTTGTGTTTGTCAAAATACTTTGCAATTAAAGTAATTAATTTGGGAATTTGTATATACTCAGGCACATACCCCATAGGTGGGGTTGGCCAACTTGAGACAGCAGGAAACATTCTATGTATATACTCAGGCCCAATTGCAATTTTCCTAAAAATAAAAAAATAAAATAGAAGTACAGTACTAGAAATTTTGAAATATTTAAGTTTTAATTGTTCTATTGTCGACTCAAAGTTGTCTTTATTAATACTGGATATAGAAGTTATGCATATTTTTCTACAACTGCAAAATACAGTAATGAAATCTTTAATGGAATGATTTTTTAGAATGTACATTATTTTGTATATGTTTGAAGACTAATTAAGTATGGATTTATGAAGGCAATGTAATTCCCTCTGAAAATATAAGATGGTATATTTAAGAGGAAAATTATATATGCTTTCAAAATGATTCAGTTTTTACCACCATACACTCCTTGCTCAAGAGCTGGGGGTAGGGTGGGTGTCCTGATGATCGGGGACTTAAACAAATCTATACTTAAAATAATCTTTAATATATATATACAAAAATGAAAATATATGAAGTAGAAATTATTTTACTCCATATACTTTAGTAGATTTTGTCAAGGACTCTACTTGACATCACTAAGTTTGCACATTCTAAAATTTATTCCGTTGAGATACTCTTTAGCCATAAATAAGTACATGCTATGGAATCTATTGAACCTATTTGAGAAAAAGTAATGTAGGGTACAGCATAAGATTTGTATGCAGTGTTGTAACGAGTTATATTAATAGAAAATGCCCACTGAAATCTAACCGATTAAATATTTATGGAAATGTAATTGTGCATTTAGATATATATTAATGTCTCTTGATTTTTGTGATGGTATTTATATTGATATTGCTAAGAAAATAAGACTGCTTACAAATCTAGTTCTGTATTTTAATATATGATAGGCCAAACTTCTTGAAAGTCTAAAAGGCTAGAAGAAATGGGCTGAAACTTTCCTATCTTATTCCCTGGGTGACTCTTCCCAAATTATGAAAATCCCATGCTTGATTACCGTTTATTGATTTTAATGGTAAAGAATATTGGGCAATTATAAAAGACTATTCTATTATAATTAAGCCAGATATCTTTGCCACTAAGATTAATAATGGGTAATCACTTTATGGGAGTTCTATGACTTTGGAAGAGTTGACCAGGAAATGGGTGTGGTAATGCAGTTTATTTACTGTAGCTATTTTAGTTAACCCATTGATGAATATGAATCACCAAGTTAATTTTGGTTACCTGACTATTATATGCAGCTTAGGAAGACTGTTGAGCAATGAGAGGGGTAATAGTAATTTATTAACCCTTGAGATTGATGTGGTACTTCCTAAGCTGAATATAATTGAATGCTAGCCAATATTCCCAAAGTGCATCATATTTGAATTGGTTTACAATTTTGGCCTTCATATATTTACTGCTATAATTACGGAGTGATTATCAGCCCCTTGATAAATATGATTAAGTTAATTCTGGATATTTGATTATTTTATGTTGCTTTGGAATTATTTTGGCATTTATGCTCTTAATTATTCCTTAAGTGCATAGAATTTCTCTTAGCCAGCATGACTTGTTAATTCTGGCTATTGGATGATTTTATTAAGCTTTGGAAGGATCTGGGTCTAATAGAGTTTTATACTTTATTATTCCTAGAGGTTTTCCTGAAGTGCATAAAATTTCTCCTTAGCCAGCATGACTTATTCTTTTATGAGGGTTAAAGGTTTATGATTCCATTGGTGTACTTATTTTTGCTTAAGAGTGTACTGTATCATGTAAGCAATGGTTTGGCTGCATTTATGTAGGTTTAAAACTTTATATCTTGGGTTTGCACATTTAAATGTAGTTTGTCTATCACTGACTGAACCTGCCAAAATACCTTCCATTTAAAAATAGCTGGTTGATGTAAAGTATTTAAATTGGTAAAACTAGATTATTTTATGATGCATATGCCATTTATGAAAATACATACTTTGTTTGCATGGTAAGTGAAAACATCACTTAACATGCAAAGAAAATTTTCATAAATAACATGCATAATAAAAGTAATAAATTTGTTACCATATACAGATATTTTACTAAATCATTAAGTTTCTTTGGCTGTTAATGTGATAGTTGACTATATTTATATACTGCACACTCATGATATAAAGTTTAGCAACTTAGAATGAACAGTGACAACGAAAGGATCATTATGAACAATGGATATGTTCAACCATCATTACTGAAAGTGCTAAACCAAAGTTACATTTATGGTAGCAAAGTTCTTTTAAGTAATGTGGTTGAATGTTCTAGAAGCATAATGATAAAGTTCAGAGCCCTCATTATTTGTCTGGTCTTTTAAGATGGCAAGTAATGTTTCTCTGACAGTCTTTGGTTGTACTGATTTTTCTGGGTTGCATGTGTTCTTAGTGCATTTCAAACCTAACTTCACATACCCAGTTTTGTCATTGGCTCAATTAGCCCTTTCAGTAGTCCCTACTTATTCTGGCTAACCTCAAAAGATTTTAATCAGCTTAGAAAAGACCTCAGCTGACTAATATCTTTTGAGGTTTAGCCAGAATAAGTAGTGACTACTGACAAAACTGGGTATGTGAGGTTAGGTTTGAAATGCACAGAGTTGCTGGGCCAATCCTGGTTGGTCAAGTAGAACCTATCTCCACAAATTGCCAGTAAGAATCTTGAGATAGAAAAGTTTTTGCGGTGTGAAATGTTTGGGTTTCACCCCATAGACTTTTGACTGATTTCTGCTTTGTCCAGCCTCCAGCTGGACTTAGCAAATTTCTGGGGGTGACTGAAATTTGTTAAAGTTCCAGTGGAACTTAGCAAAATTTCAGTGGTGTAAACTTTGGAACATTTCACAAGTCTGATCTGGACTTGTGAAATTTTCCAAAGTTTACACCACTTTGAACATTTTTGCTGAACATATCTGAACTGAATTTTCCAAAGTCCAAACCAATGAAATTCTTTCCTGAGTCTGACTTTGAACAAATTTGGTGGTTTGGACTTTGGGAACATTTTGCATGTCCACAGTTCTGATATGTTTGGATCTCGCTGGCAAAATTTTGCAAAGTGACAGCTAACTGAATTCTAAATTCCATTCATTGTTTTGACTTGGCTATGATTTTTTTATATTTTTTTTACTTTAACAAAATACTCTGAATATTTAAATCCTATTCAGTAAAGTAAGAGTCCAGCCTTTGGTATGAACCTAAGGTGAACTGTATCCTATTACATGTATTCTAATAAAAAATAAAGATATTATGGTATTCAAAACTTTTACTGTATTTCCAAATATTACATGACTGTTATTTGTGATAGAATTAATTTGTTAGTAGTCTTGGCAAATCCAACGTCAAGGCTATTAACCTAATTGCAATGACGACTTGTCTATTTTGACTGCTATGTCGTCATTCCAACCGCGGTTAAAAAGAAAACGTCTAGAGTCTACTCCTTATCTTGCTCTAGGAGACGTTGTACATTAACCAAAACTACAAAAGGGGTTTACCTTAGTTACCGCTTAACCCTCCAGCCCCGGCTATGTATTAAATATATATTCCTCGAAACCCGGGTGTTTTGGCCGAAAAACGTCTAGGCTAGGCTACCGTATATTCGTTAATCAGACTGCTTCCCGCGCATCCCCAAGCGTAGCTGTGTTATTTACCTGTAGAATGGCATTGAGTAGAGCTCTCTAAGTCAACTGGTTGAGTTGTGATGATGATTTCATTGGAGATAACTTTATGGCCAAAACAGCCACTTTACACTACTTTTCGATACTTAACAACAACATACAGGCACACACGAACAAGCGACGCTCTCCTTCTTGTGGCCGGAGATGCGGGGCGTCGGTCCAGCCGGCTGTTGTTTACATGCGTCGGACCGACGCCTCGCACACGAAGCTCACAGGCTTTCAACCACTGGGCGTTCAAGAGCCCTTCCGGGTACCTGTTATATAATTGTATATGGGTGTTCAAGAGCCCTTCCGTGGTGAGAGGGTTAAGGCCCATCCCGTGTTCCGTCATGTGCAGATCCCTGTCAAACGTGCGCATGAGCGACCCTCTCTTGTCATCATTTTTTCACGCGCTCCATTGAATGAAGTCGCTTTTGTTGTGCTCCTTTAATTCACCCTGTTTAGGTTCGTTTCGGCTTATCTGGCCTTCTTTTTTGTTAGACAGATGTTACGTGATCTAGGGCACACGTAAATGGGCTCCTAAGTGTGTATAATGGAGACGCGTGTGGAAATAGCCTACCGAAGGTACGGGGGCGCCTGGCGTTCCTCGTATATGTTTTTCATTCTTTCTCTTTTCATATTCTTTTTTCCTGTTAGTCTGGGCATAGTTTAGCTTTTAGCTTAATTTAGCCTAGCTCGTTTTCTCATTCAGGAATTGCTATGCCCCTATGAGTTTTCATTTTTTCATAGCCTAGGTGTACCGTTGGTAAACAATCTGAGATTTCGTTGGTGGCGGTGCTGTTTGTAGAGTTTGTGTCGGCCGCATTATTAGCGTTATTCCCGAGTCCCCCCTTTCGAGTCCTTCACTGTGTCTCAAGGGCCTGGGCGACAGGTGGTTCGTGATACTCCAGGGGTACCCCACGGGGGCCCCTCCTTCACACCACAGGGTTTTTCGCCCCTGACACATTCTCTGCTCACGGCTAGGCCACCCTTTTTCTCACCAGTTTCATTTACTGGTTTTTGTTTTCTCTTCCTGTTTCACCTCCATCCTTTCATAGTCTTTTGCCCAATCCAGGGGTACCTCACGGGGGCCCCTGTTTGTGCGAAACCACCCTCCCTGCCACTTCTCCTCATGGGCTTTGCTCTATCTCTGTGGGTTGGGTGGTTCCTGGGGGATGTGCCTCCTCTCCCCTGGTGTGTCTTCCTTGCCTCTCCCTTTACCGGTTGAGTCAGGATAAATTCAAGGAAGACACTGCTCAGCTTGATGGCCATCATTGCTTGGAGTTCATAAGGAGATGACGCATTTTTTGTGGCCTTTTTTGGTATTCCCTAGACGCTCCTCTCGCTTTTTCGGCGCCGGACCATCTCGGCATCTCGGCTCGATTCAGTCCTCTGGGACGTTTCGGCTCCCCGCAAATTTGCGGAAGGGTGGTGTCGGTACGGTTATGCCTCCATTGGCCCGCAAATTTGCGGTAATAGTTGGCTTTCACTATTGACTTTTTTTATGTCATCTTGTTGCCTGATACTATATTGGTGTATGCACTTTACTGGTGTTATAGGCCCTGCATGTAAGATGTTGAGTGGTGGTTAACACTTTCTCCATCTTTGCAGGTTCTGCTAGTGCTCTTCCGCCTCGGCCGCCCTCCTCACCTACCTCTGTGCTCCCAGTTTAGGGTGAGTACGGATACCTGTTTGCATGTGTGTTCCTGTTTCCCCATGCTCCTTCCCTGGTTCTTCTTGGACATTCTCTCCACTTACTCCTTCGACGTGCTGATTATGGTGTGTGTTCTTCTAGTGCAGGTAGGCTGCCTTGCTTTCGCCTTGGTTGTCGCTCCCCGTGCTTGGAGAGCCACAAGTCCTGCTTGCGCCACTCGCTCTGTGTGTCCTCTACGGCCTACCTCCCTGCTCTGTGTGGCACGTGTCTGGCCCTGGTGGATGTGCTGCACCATGGCCCTGGTTCCTCGGCGGCGGCTGTGGCCTCTGCTTCCCTTCCGTCGGTGTGGACGATGGTCTCCCGCCACATTAGGACTGTGGGCCACCGTTCCCCGGCCTTTGTTGCCGACCGGATCCGCGTCGCCCTGGGTATCCCTGACCCGACTGAAGGCCGTTCACCTGGCCCTCTCCCCTGGGTCCCGCAGCCGGTCGTCCCATCGTCGGGGGGTTCCCCAGCTCCGTCCACGCTCTCGCTGGCCTCGTCGTCCTCCTGATCGCCTTGACGACGCCCATCGCCCTCGTCATGGTTCTCGCCCTGAGGCCGGGGTTAGCGGCTCTGCCCCTGTGCGCCCTCCCCTGGCCTCTACGGATAGGGGCTCTACTCCCTTCCGCCCGCTTCCCCAGCCCAGACGACTTCCTCTTACGTTGTCCTCTCCGCGCGCGGTTGTTCATGCTGTAGCTGGCCCTCTGCTCCCTCCTCCTACACTGTCCAGGAGGGTCCGCCTGGATGTCGTTGCTTCTCCTACTTCACCTGCTTCAGTGCCTATTCTTCCTTCACGGTCTCGTCCCACGGTGGAGGTCCCTCCCTCCTCCGCCTCGGTGTCGGGCCGCCCTGTTATCTCAGCCCCGGGGATCCTTGCTCTGTTTCCCCCCGCGGCTCCTTCTGGCCTCCTTTCACCCGGCCAGCCTTCCCACTCCCGTCGTCCTGCTCCTCCTCATTCTTCTCTTCCTGACCTTCACTTACCGTCTCGCCAGGGGGTACCCCTCCTCTTGCCTCGGTGGGGTTTCGCGAGGTTTCGGGGTCCCCTTTCTCAGGAGCTGACGTGTCGCTGGAAGAGGGGGATGGTGCTGTTTCCCCCTCGGCCGTTCGTGATCGGGGACGAGTCCCTCAACGGCGACACAACCGTCGTCGCCCGCCTTCCTTGGGCCGCGACGCTGCTGGTTCGTGACGTGGGTCTCGCTCCCGCTCACGCTCACGCTCGCCCCTGCGGGCCGACCAATCTTGGGGGGGTCGCCTCCCTCGGATCGATTGTCGGCTATGCAGGGCTGGGTTGTCTCACGCATCGACGGGCGCTTGGAGTCGATGCAGACTCCC
>CM064527.1:48234408-48293810 GCA_032716605.1 Paralithodes platypus | reverse complement strand
TTTATACATTTATTAACCCCTTCTGTACCGGCGATGTTTTTTCTAATTTATTCTAGCTATTTCTAGACGATTGTGAGCAGCTTTAATGATCTGTGGTAGTAAAAGAGGTTAAGTGAGATAGTTCGAAGCCTGTTAATTGCTGGAGGCCTTTTTAAACTGAATAAATCCATCTAATAGTAGCCATAATAAAGTTTCTCTGCAATCTCTCTCTCTTCGCCGCAATGTTGCATCTCTCTCGCTATTCTATCTATCGTCTACGCTACTACCATAATCCTGTTCCTCACGCTCTCTCAATGTATAGCACCTAGGGGTCCTCTACGTCGGTTTACGTAGTACCCGTCTTGCAACACAATCCCACCACCCTTACTCTGTGCAACTCTCTCCAAACTCAATGAGTGAAAAACTTACTCCCTGTCTTTCTTCTATTCAAGACAGGCTGAGCTCTGGAACGCTCTCCCCTGAGTCCATCTTTCCTCATCCATCCTAGAACTTAAATTGCTTCAAACTCCGTGTGTCCAGACATTTTCGCTCGAACATTCCTTGATTTTGGCCCTGTCACTCTTTCAATTCCGGGGGAGGCACTCGTCACAGGCAGTTTTGCCTTTTGTCTCCCTCATCCACATAGAAAAAAAAATATATATACTGTATATATACAAACATTTATACACACATATTTAACCAGAGAGAGAGAGAGAATGAGAGGTGTCATGAGTATCGAACATAATGATACCGTGAACGGAAGGAAGTCCCTATCTCACTTACCCAGCCACCCACACTATAGCTGCTTTATCTACCTCCCCCCCCCTCTCTCTCTCTCTCTCTCTCTCTCTCTCTCTCTCTCTCTCTCTCTCTCTCTCTCTCTCTCTCTCTTTCATGCGTTTGAAACTAATTAAAAACTACCGAGGTAATTTGATTCGATGTAATGTAGCATAAGGTATAAATACAGCATCACATAGTTATTTAAACTTTGAATTGTTTTCTACAATAAGTCATGTGAGTCATTTTTAGAGCTGAAATATCACACTTTGGTTAAGATTGAAAATTCTAGCAATATTAAAGTACTATAGATTTTAACTCAATGAAGAGCTCCATAGATATATATATTATAGTGTGTATGAGAGAGAGAGAGAGAGAGAGAGAGAGATACTGTTTGAGTCTGTGAATGTGTAAGTGTATCAGTCTATAGTGTATGAAGAGTTAGCTGAGGGAGTGTACTAGAGACCTAATAGAAGGGAGCACAGAGGAAGGACGTCACCTATTATACAGTACAGTACAGTACTACTCTATAATCATGGTGTAGCACTGTACTGGTGTCACTAATGCTGACATCATTAATTATGTACTGTAAACCATCACCATACTCAGGGGACACGGTGCAGACCCCTCCCCCCTCCCCCCTATCCTCCTTGCTCTCTTCTACCCCCTCCCCTCCTTCTCCCTCATCCTTCATATATATACAATATATGCTTTATTTTTTCCGCTAACCTTTTTACTAATTGGTTTTCTTAATGTCACCTATTCCTGTATGTCTTTCTCTCCCTCTTGCCCTTTTACACCCTTTATCTATCTCTCTATCTCTCTCTCTTTCTCTCTTATATATTTGTATTTAAACATTGTGATACATATGATGCCGGTCAAAGTGAGAAAAAAACCCGTTATACAAACACTGTAATCAATCTCTTCTCTCCTCTCTCTCGTCCCCCTGCCCCGCTCTCTCTCTCTCTCTCTCTCTCTCTCTCTCTTATATATTTGTATTTAAACATTGTGATACATATGATGCCGGTCAAAGTGAGAAAAAAACCCGTTATACTGTACAATCTCTCTCTCTCTCTCTCTCTCTCCCCCCAAAGCACCCCTCCATCCTTACCCATCAACCTTCCTTTCCATTGCAGCCTGTTAATATTTAATGTGTGTTTCCCTCCCTCCCTCCCTTCCCCCCTGCCCTCTCCTTGATCTTGGCCTTTCAGTGGTGTCAGTGCTACTTCTTCTATGTCTTCTTCTTTATCTTCTTCTGTCTTCTTCGTATCATCTAGCTCTTCCTCTTCTTTCTTTCTTTTGTCTTCTCCTCATTTAACCCTTTCAGTGTCAGTGCTGCTTCTTCTATGTCTTGTTTTATGTCTTCCTCTTTATCTTCTTCTCTGTCTTCTTCGTCTCATCTTGCTGCTCCCTCTCTTCTTCTCCCTTTCTTCTGTCTTCCTCTTTATCTTCTTCGTTTCATCTAGCTCCTCCTTCTCTTCTTTCTTTCTTCTGTTCTTCTTGCTTAATAGCGTAATGCTTAGTGTGGGGAATTTTGGTGTGAGTATCCTAGGTTCGAGTCCTTGGAGTACCACATGTATTCATAAATTTCATTGATTTCATTAGTTAGGTTTATTTGTAAATTAATTGGTGGGTTGGTGAAAACAAATACGGACTTTATCAGGGAATTAAGCTGGACCTTTCTCTGAAACAAAACTAGCTGTCCCAATCCGAGGATGTACTACAGTTTCTTCTTATATTTAAAGCCAAATCAATATGCCTTTGTTAGTGTGTTTCATTGTTGTTAATCAAGGAAATTATTCACGTCCTCGTAACACAATCATGGGGAAAATTTTGATAACTGTGAATAACAAAATATAATCTAAAATCAGAAAATGAGAAACGGCAGCGTAACGGTTTCATCTTAGCTTATGAGGTTAGTTTATCGCAAATATTAGCATCGTTATCAAGATTGTGTTACGGGAAATTCACTTACTTATTCATTTTCGAATGAAGTTAAAAAAGCAAAATTAAAAAAAATCAATACATCATCAAACTAAGACCGCAAATTCCGTATTAATGGACGTCTTTTCCACCCAGCTTAGAAGTCCACCATTGAGGTAAAAATCGCCAGATAATACACATTATGTTATTATAGTTTAGAAACCTAAATACATACATACATACATACATACATACATACATACATACATACATACATACACATTGTGACTCCAAGCATATCCGCCGCTTATTGCTCCTACGACATCGGGTAAATGCATGTCAATTTCATATTCCATAAAAACATCTACCCGTCATGATGGCGTTCAACGAATGTGTATGTAGACTCATTAATGATTATTGGAGACACTTACCTTAACGTGGTGAATGTGTTGACGGAAGAAGGTCAGATCTGTGGAGAAAACAAATTTCATTTTTAGAAAACCAACAAAAACTACCTACTACTACTACATACGGTACATAAATCAATATATACACAAACAAATACACACACAATCACATCTTCTCACCAATACAAAGTGCATCTGCGTATGTACAACACTTGGTGGGAAGCCAGGCACCTCATGGTCGCCAAAGGTCGCATGAAACCTCGTAGTTAAGGTAGAATAAGTTGTACTGTACCTAGGTTAAGAAAAACGCTGTATATTTTCAGCCTCAGGGCTGCAATGAACAATAAACCGACAGTCACTGTCCAAACCCCAAAAATACTCCAGATGCCACCTGACCCCCTTTCTCCAACCAAGAAGCTATGGATCCGCCTGTCCGCACACACATCACACACACCATGTAACTCACAATAATAACACAAATGCTAATAATACCACTACCACTACAACTACTACTACCACTACTACCACTACAACTACTACTACCACTACTACCACTACTACTACTACTACTACATTACATACGGTACAGAAATCAATATATACACATACAAATACACACAAAATCACTCTCAATTCCCCAAACTACTCCAGATGCCACCTGACCCCCTTTCTCCAACCAGAAGCTACGGTACGGCCCGGCTCGCCCGCCTGTCCGCACACACATTACACCGACCATTTAACACCAAAGTGGCCATTCACTCGGACAGCCACACACGAACCACCACCACCACCACCACCACCACCACCGAGGATTGACCCCCCCCCCCCCCCCTTCCCCACCACCACCGAGGATTGAACCCCCTCCCCCCCTACCCTTCCCCCCACCACCACCACCACCGAGGATTGAACCCCCCCCCCGCCTTCCCCACCACCACCGAGAATTGAACCCCCTCCCCCCCTACCCTTCCCCACCACCACCACCACAGGATTGAACCCCCTCTCCTCCTCCCCCTACCCCTCCACCACCACCGAGAATTGAACCCACTCCCCCCCTACCCCTCCCCACCACCACCGAGGATTGGACCCCCTCTCCTCCTCCCCCCCTTACCCCTCCACCACCACCGATAATTGAACCCCCTCCCCCCTACCCTTCCCCACCACCAACCACCACCGAGGATTGAACCCCCTCTCCTCCCCCCCTCCCCCTCCACCACCACCGAAAATTGAACCCACTCCCCCCCTACCCTTCCCCACCACCACCATCACCGAGGATTGAACCCCCTCCTCCCTCCCCCCTTTCACTACCACCAACAGCCCTAAAAAAAAAGGTGTATAAAAAAGGGTATCAAAGTTCACTCCTTTATGGGCCGCACGCGAAGGGAGTGAGGGAGAGAGAGAGAGACAGGGAGGCTTTAGACCAGGCCAACCCTCTCCAAGTATAATATGTCTCTCATGGATAAAAAAACGGCTGGTGGTCATATCTGTGTGTTGTGGAATGTTGTGCGTGTGTGTGTTTTTTTTTTTCTTCTCGCATGTGAACGAAACAGAAAAAACACGACTGGTGACCCAAGTGATGTGTTCTGGATTGTAGTGCGTGTGGCTCGTTTTTTTCCTTCGTTTAATATGTTTCTAATGAATAATAAACGGCTGGTGGTCATATTATTTCCTATGTGGAAGTAGGGGATAGCAATGATTGGTGATTAACATTATTGTTTTGGATTGCTGTGCTTGTGTGTGTGTGTTATTTTGTTTTCGGCTATGTGTATGAAGGAGACAAAAGGCAAACCTGCCTGTAACAAGTGTCTCCCCCAAAGTTGAAAAAGTAAAAGTCGCTATTTTAAACATTTGTTTGGTGAATTGGATATAAGAATCGTGTGCTTGTTTTGTGAAGCTTGTTTAGTGTAGCTGGAGACTCTTGTGTGCAGAGGTCAAAAACCGGAGTTCTAGCAACCCCTTATCACATGTCTATGAGGCGTCCCCTGGTTATTACCCTGCTCGAGTGGGGGTGTGTGTGTGTGGGTGTGTGTGTGTGTGTGTGTGTGTGTGTGTGTGTGTGTTATGATATGAACCAAGGGGATATAAAGTACGACTGCCTGTAGCTATAGTCTATTAATTATCAGTAGGCCAGAAATACTAATACTAACAACCTCTGTAAATAAACAAATACTAGCATAATACATACATAACATAACATAACATAACAACATAATACATACATAATCAAGCCAATATATTTCTAACATCTTCTAACTGTCTTGATAGCGTAATGGTTAGTGCGCGGAATTTCGGTGTGAGTATCCTAGGTTCGAATCCTTGGAGTACGGTACCACATGTATTTTATTCAGGTGGGTTGGTGATGTTATGTGGTTGGTGGTAATTTCAGCCAGGGAAGAGGTCTGGAAATTTACAGCCCATTTTCGCTAACCCTTTGTTTTAGTTACAGGGGTTAGCGTTCAGGAGTTCTAGCCTGCCTATAATAAATAGACTATAATGTCCTTTATTAAATAAAAGTAATCGCTGACACCAAGGTACAATTGAGTCAACCCCCTTCTGTACCGGCAACGTCTTTTTAATCTTATGGTTGCTATATTAAGACGATGTTTGCAGTTTAAGAAGGATGTGTGGTATTAAAATAGCTTAAGTGAGATAGTTCCAAGCCTTTTCATTACTGGAGGCCCTTTTGAAACTAAATAAAATCGTCTAACAGTAGCCAAAATAAAGTTAAATGAACGCGGCCGGTACAGAAGGGGTTAAAGGGAGGATTTTACTTTGTTCCCTAGACCTCCATCACGCTTAAATTTACACCCCCTAGACCAGTGGTTCTTAACCTGGGGGGCGCGCCCCCCTAGGGGGGCGTTTGACAATGCTAGGGGGGGCGTGGGGTATTCAAAGTTCAAAATACGGCTAGGCCATTCAAATGCATACAGGGTAATCGCAAAGATAGGCTATATATAAATAAGAAACTTTGATAGGAAAAATTCACAACCGTCATTCTGAGCAACCACATGTAGTGTTGACATAAAACCATATTTCAGTTTTAATCCTTGCATGCAGATTGGTTATTTGTTTGCCCTTTTTATAGTATCTTGCGTCTTAAGCATCCATATGAAGTGGATAAAAACAAAAATAATAGTTTTCTAGGCACCAGAGGCAGGGTGGTGGGAGGGGCATCTTGAATACAGTCTTGACCAAAGGGGGGTGCGGTGCTAAAAAGGTTAAGAACCACTGCCCTAGACCCTCCCTTCAAGATAAATTTGTATATTTTTCGGTAGAAAAATGTCCCGGCCGAAGGCCGATTCCTCTTAATTTACAGGCTCGCTATCGCTCGCCAGAAAAAAATAAAAAACGACACCTAAATGGCACGAAAGGTCTTAACAATGACAAATGGGGCGAAAATTCTTATAATCGCCAAACTGATGGGGCGAACGTCTTAAAATCTCAAAGGCAATGGGGCTAAACATGGAGGAGAAAGGGTTCCAGAAATAAAAATCCCTCAAGTGATAATTTCCCCTTAATACCACTTCAGACGCAGTGCTTGGATAAATGTTCATGGGATTTGTTTTCTGTTGAACGAATTTGACACAAAAGAGGCACTGGGCATAATAGGGCAATGTCAATCAAAGACAGCGGTAGTTGCCATCAAATATATGTATAATTTTTCCTAGAACAACATTTCCTTCACAACATTCCATTCAAGATATTTTTATATTTTGGTTTACTTTTATTTTTATTTTCATTTTGATAAATCTATTTTATTATTTGTTTTCTATTGTTTTAGTTTCCTCCCGAGACATCCATCAAGCTTGATCAAATACTCTCAAAATCACCCTTCAAGATAAACCACCCTTTAAGATAAACCACCCTTCAAGATAAACCACCCTTCAAGATAAACCACCCTTCAAGATAAACCACCCTTCAAGATAAACCACCCTTCAAGATAAACCACCCTTCAAGATAAACCACCCTTCAAGATAAACCACCCTTCAAGATAAACCACCCTTCAAGATAAACCACCCTTCAAGATAAACCACCCTTCAAGATAAACCACCCTTCAAGATAAACCACCCTTCAAGATAAACCACCCTTCAAGATAAACCACCCTTCAAGATAAATTTGTGCAATTTTCGGTAGAAATATGCCACGTTTTTCCTATCGCTCGTCAGGAAGAAAAATCGACAACTAAATGGCATGAACGTTTTTAAAATCGCCAATTAATGGGGCCAACATCTTAAAATGTCAAAACTAATGGGGCTAAACTTAAGGGGAGGTCTCCACTTGAGGGATTTTTTTCTTGACTCCCTTTTCCCTCATGTTTAGCCCCATTGCTTTTCTAATTTTAAGACTTTTGCCCCATTATTTTGACGATTTTAAGAACCTTCGACCCATTTCTGTCAATTTTTAGACCTTTCGTGCCATTTAGGTGTCGATTTTATCCTGGCGAGCGATAGCGAGCCTGTAATTTAAGAAGAACCGGCTTTCAGCCGGGACATTTTTCTACCGAAAAATGTACAAATTTATCTTGAAAGAGGGTCTAGGGAGTGTAATTTTAAGCTTGATGGAAGTTTAGGGAGGAAACTAAACACCTCCCCTTAAGGGATAATGGGGTCGCTAACACCCCCCCCCCCCTTCTTAAACAACGTATCTATATATTGTCAGGTGAACCTAGGCACCAGGTGTGAGGATGTAATACTGCCCTTCCACCACATCCTCACTTGTAAACCTTATTAATTTTGATATCTACATTTAGACGATTTTATGAAGCTTAGGAAAGATATGTGATAGCTAATAGGATTAATTGGCGAGATAGGCTGTAGCCTTTTAATGGGTAGACGTCCCTAAGTTACATTTATACGATTTTATGAAGCCTAAGATGGATATATGATAGCTAAAAAGATGTATTGGTGAGATGGATATATGATAGCTAAAAAGATGTATTGGTGAGATGGATATATGATAGCTAAAAGATGTATTGGTGAGATGGATATATGATAGCTAAAAATATGTATTGGTGAGATGGATATATGATAGCTAAAAAGATGTATTGGTGAGATGGATATATGATAGCTAAAAAGATGTATTGGTGAGATGGATATATGATAGCTAAAAATATGTATTGGTGAGATGGATATATGATAGCTAAAAAGATGTATTGGTGAGATGGATATATGATAGCTAAAAAGATGTATTGGTGAGATGGATATATGATAGCTAAACAGATGTATTGGTGAGATGGATATATGATAGCTAAAAAGATGTATTGGTGAGATGGATATATGATAGCTAAAAAGATGTATTGGTGAGATGGATATGATAGCTAAAAAGATGTATTGGTGAGATGGATATATGATAGCTAAAAAGATGTATTGGTGAGATGGATATATGATAGCTAAAAAGATGTATTGGTGAGATGGATATATGATAGCTAAAAAGATGTATTGGTGAGATGGATATATGATAGCTAAAAAGATGTATTGGTGAGATGGATATATGATAGCTAAAAAGATGTATTGGTGAGATGGATATATGATAGCTAAAAAGATGTATTGGTAAGATGGATATATGATAGCTAAAAAGATGCATTGGTGAGATGGATATATGATAGCTAAAAAGATGTATTGGTGAGATGGATATATGATAGCTAAAAAGATGTATTGGTGGGATGGATATATGATAGCTAAAAAGATGTATTGGTGAGATGGATATATGATAGCTAAAAAGATGTATTGGTGAGATGGATATATGATAGCTAAAAAGATGTATTGGTGAGATGGTGTGTAGCCTTTTATGGGTAGACGTCCCTAAGTTACATTTAGACGATTTTATGGAGCCTAAGATGGATATATGATAGCTAAAAAGATGTATTGGTGAGATGGATATATGATAGCTAAAAAGATGTATTGGTAAGATGGATATATGATAGCTAAAAAGATGTATTGGTAAGATGGATATATGATAGCTAAAAAGATGTATTGGTGAGATGGATATATGAAGGCTAAAAAGATGTATTGGTGAGATGGATATATGATAGCTAAAAAGATGTATTGGTAAGATGGATATATGATAGCTAAAAAGATGTATTGGTGAGATGGTGTGTAGCCTTTTATGGGTAGACGTCCTTACTATTATCATTTTCATAAAACAAATATATCAGAGAGGAAAATAACTTGCGCGAGGAACTGTACGGTAACATTATCTCCTTGGTTACTTGTTGTGGAATATGGTGAATAAAGCCAGTATCACACGAGCGCTTTTTCCCTCAACACTGGTCTGGCAGCTTATGAGGTTAACATGTATAATATTTCTGCTACCTAAATTTATCTATCATCAGTCTAGTTTCCGATACCAGTGCAAAATACTCCAGAAATGTTGCCAGAAAAAGGTTGATTATATTTATCGAATGTTGACTATAAAAGCTCTCGTGTGATACCGGCTTAAAGGACCCGATTCTTGTACCACCATCTACACAGTCCTACCTTTTACATTCACAGTCAACCAAGAACGTACTAGCTGCTTGTAGGACGGAACTGGAGTTCTCGTAAAGAGGCCCCAGATTTGATGCTATTCTTGACTTACAGTGTGCTGGCTCAATAATCCTGAAGGGTTGATAGCCTCTGAGGTCCTATTTTAACTAACTAATGCTTATAGTAAGACATTGGAGTTCTCGTAAAGAGGCCCCAGTCCTGATGCTATTCTTGACTTACAGTGTGCTGGCTCAATAATCCTGAAGGGTTGATAGCCTCTGAGGTCCTATTTTAACTAACTAACTAATGCTTATAGTAAGACACTGGAGTTCTCGTAAAGAGGCCCCAGTCCTGATGCTATTCTTGACTTACAGTGTGCTGGCTCAATAATCCTGAAGGGTTGATAGCTTCTGAGGTCCTATTTTAACTAACTAACTAATACTTATAGTAAGACACTGGAGTTCTCGTAAAGAGGCCCCAGTCCTGATGCTATTCTTGACTTACAGTGTGCTGGCTCCAGAAGGGTTGATAGCCTCTGAGGTCCTATTTAAACTAACTGCTTGTAGAGGTACCGTAGTTATAATATCGGTGCCACCAATCAAAATCCTAATTGCCTTCCCAGTTACAAAAAACAAAAACATTGCTTCTCAAACTACCTTCTCCACAGTACGAGAACAAAAGAAAATACCACAAAACAAGTATACCAATATCTCTTCAGTCAATATCTTAAAAAACAACTCTAGTAACACCAGTACCCAACCAACACCCTTGTATCACTACCCCCAGCCCGTGACCCCGTGAGAACTACACGTATAAAGGATAAGGAGAAGAAGAGAAGGAGGGGGAAGGGGGGGGCAGGGGCAGGGGGCAGGAGGACAGGAGAAGAAGGGGCAGGGTAAGGTGGAAGGGGGCATGGGAAGGGGGTAGGGGGGCAGAGGGTTATAATCTGGGAAAGGGGAGAGGGAATATGATGTAGGAGCCTTGGAGGAGAATAGGGGAGTAATGGGAAAGGGGGGGTAGGGGGGGGGGAGGGTATATAAAAAAGGACTACCCCTCTATAAAGAAGAGGCAGGTAAAGGTTTAGCACGAGAACATGACACCAGATGACGGATAAAATACCCGAGCACGAGTCACATGAAGAGGTGTAGAAATAGCTGATCATGGCCGAACATACAGTACATACATACATTTGAAGACCGAGTGCCTTTTGTCTCCTTCATTTGCATAGAGAGATTTAAAAAAAAAAAAAAAAAAAAAAACACACACACACACACACACACACACACACACACACACACACACACAGGAAGTAAAGTTCCAGTCTAACGTCCTAATTGCCGACTTGCGAGTTTCGTTCTATAAGGAAGTTGGAGCTTTAGATACCGATATTTAACAGAATTTACAGCTAAAAAACGGTCGTAGTACATAATTATATAAATACATAAAACCCAATTCACCATACCATTTATCCATAAAAAACGTACATTATTATTGCATTTCTGTTTAATATCGATGTCTACAGCTCCAACTTCCTTATAGAACAAAACTCGCAAGTGGTCAATTGCGGTGCTCCAGGCTGCCTCACTTATCAGGCTTATCAATTCAAGATCAGAGCGTATAGTTTGATCCCACGTCTTCCTAGGTCTATCCCTCCACGTTCACGGACTTGCATCTTTTCATCCAACTTAGTTCATCCATCCTCTCCACATTCCCAAACCATCCAAGCCTGCTAGTACGTATCTCATCACTGATACTCTTGATACCTAACCGTCTCCCCAGCTCTTAACTAGATATCCTATCTTGAAGTTTAGCACCACACATCCATCTTACTGTTCTCACCTCGCTACGTTCCATTCAGTTGCTATCGGCTGCTTTGAAAGGCCACATATCTGAAGCATAGGTCCTTGCGCTTCTAATACATACCGGTATATAGCGTACACCTATCCGTTCAAGGGGAGTGGGAAGTACTAATTAAATGAGACCGAAATAATGTATAATAGAATACACACACACACACACACACACACTTATATAGTATATATATATATTTTTTGTCTATGTGATTGAGGGAGGCAAAAGGCAGAATTGCCTATAGCGAGTGCCTCCCCCATAGATGAAAGAGTGACAGGGCCAAAATCAAGGGACGATCGGGCCAAAATGCCTGGACACACGGAGTTTGAAGCAATTTAAGTCATAGGAAGAAGGAAAGACTGATTCTGGGAGAGAGTTCCAGAGCTCAGCTGTTGAGTAGAAGAAAGTTTGAGAGTAACGTTTCACTCTTGGGTTGGAGAGTTGCACAGAGTAGGGGTGGGATTGAGTTGCAAGACGGGTACCACGTGCCCTACGTATACCTGTATATATACTACTTAAATTAACAAGTAGGTATATCAAATAGGAATATAATATATACTGTAGGTTGAATTGAATACCACAAAAGATAATACATACGAAAAATGAGATAGAATTAAGAAAGAAGGAGAGGAAAAAATAGCTAAAGGAAGCAATACTGAGAATGAAAGAAGGTGAATGAGGGATCAGAGGAAGGAAGGAAGAAGGAACGAACAAAGAATGGAAGGGAGGAGGAAGGAAGGAACGAAGGAAAGTAGGAAGGAAAGTATGAATGAAGGAAGGAGGGAAGGAAGGAAAAAAAGAAGGAAGGAAGTGAGGAACGAATGAACGAAGAAAGAAACGAATGAAGGAAGGAAGGAAGAAAGGAACGAACGAAGGAAGGAAGGAACGAACGAAGGAAGGAAGGAAGGAACGAACGAACGAAGTAAAGAAGGAAGGAAGAAAGAAAAGAAGGAACGAACGAACGAACGAAGTAAAGAAGGAAGGAAGGAGGGAATGAAGGAGGAAAAGAATGAAAGAAGGAAGGTACTAAGAGAGTGGACAGACACAATAGCCACGTTCCCTCACCACGACCACCACCACCAGTAGTAGTACAGTACCACAAAGGGTTTACCTTCAGCACACGCCACCACCACCCTACCCTACCCTGCCTTCCTTGGTCTTCACTCACATATCTTCTTTTTCTTCTTTACTCACATTATGTCTTCTTCTACTTTACTCACATTATTATTATTTCTTCTTCTTCTTCTTCTTCTTCTTCTTTACCCCCAGCACGCGAAAGACACAACCACCACCACCCTACCCTACCTGCCTTCCTTCCTTGGTCTTCACTCACATATCTTCAACTTCTTCTTCTTCTTCTTCTTGTGTTTGTTCTTGTTCTTGTTCTTCTTTTTGGTCTTTACCCACAATCTTTCTTCTTGTTCTTCTTGTTCTTTACCCCCAGCACACGACAGACACAACCACAACCACCACCCTACCCTGCCTTCCTTGGTCTTCACTCACATATCTTAAACCTCACTGCCTCTCTTCTTCTTGGTATTTATTTACTTCTTGTTCTTCCTCGTCTTCGTCTTCGTCTTCTTCTTCTTCTTCTTTCGCAAAAGTATTATCCTATTTTCACCCCTTTCCTCTCCTTCTTCTTCTTCTTCTTTAACTGAGACCTTGTCTTGTATTATTGCTCCGCTGCATGTCTCTTCCCCCCCCCCCCCCCCATTTCTTCTATTTTGTTTTTCTGTATGTCTCCTGTTTCTTGTTCTCCTCCTCATCCCACTTATCTACCATACTTCTTCTGTTTGCCACCACCACCCTTCTTTCTCCTACTGTACTCATATTTCTTCACCCTTCCTGACTCTCCTCTTCCTTTACTATAACTCTCCTGTCTCCTCTTCGTCTCTTCCCTGAGCAGTACCACAAAGGGTTTACCTCCAGCACACGATACAACCACCACCACCTTGCCTTCCTTCCTTCTTGGTCTTTACTCACAATTCTTCAACCTTACTTCCTTTCTCTCTTCTCTCTGCATACTTGTCTTTTCCCATAACTCCTTCCTACTCTTCTCCTTCTTACACCCCCAGCACACGATATAACCATCACCAACCTGCCTTCCTCTTTGGTCTTTACTCATATTTTCTTCAGCCTTACTTCCTTTATGTCTTCTCTCTCTATATATACTTGTTTACTTAATAATCTTCATTTCATACTGGTGTCCTTGTCTCCCCATATACAGTTATCACCTCTTTTAACTGTTTCTCCGTCTCCTATTATTCTCTCACTCTCCCCCCCCCTGCTTCTCCTACTCTTCCGCCTCTACATCTTACAACAAACCACATTTCTCTACCATTCTTTATTCATATTTCTTCACCCCTTAGTGCCTTCCCTCGTCTCCTGATATACATTGTTCTCTTCTTTTACCTGTGCCTCCTTCTACAACTTGTTTTCCACCTTCGTTTCCACTTTCCTCTATATATCACAACCAACCGCCACCTTGCTCTCATCCTTTACTCACATTGCTTCAGCCTTTGTCTTCTCATTTCTACTTATATACACTATTCTTCCTTTCTAACTTATTCTTATTCACCACCCTCCACCCTCTTTTGTCCCTGTACTGTATATTTCACCAGTAACCAACCTTCTCTTGCACTCTTTGTATATATTTTTCTTTCTTCTATCTTTTGTAATCCTTCTCTCTATCTCCCTGCTCTTCTGCCCTCCATATTCCCCCATCTTTCCCACCTCCCCTCTATCTCCCAGCTCTTCTCCCATCCCCATTAACCTCGTCTTCCCATGTATCCATTTTCTCCTCTTCTCTATTCTTCCCTCTATCCCCCAGTTCTTCTCGCATCCCCAATATCCTCGTCTTTCCATTTCTCCTTTCTTTCCTCTCCTCTATATCCCAGTTCTTCTTGCACCCCTATTATCTCCTCTCTCCTTCCCTCTATCTCCCAGCTCTTCTTGCATCCCTATTATCTCCTCTCTCCTTCCCTCGATCTCCTAGCTCTTCTCACATAACTATTATCTAAATCTTTCCATGTCTCCAGTCTTTCCTCTTCTCTCTCCTTACTTCCTCTCATCCTTTATTTGCCAAGGTCCTCGTGTCCTTTAATCCCCTCCTTCCTCCGTCCTTACAACTGATGTCGCTGCCTCACTGATTCCAATCTACTGCCGAAGCTATTTTTACCTAAAGAAGACGGAGGTGTGTGTGTGTGTGTGTAATAATAATAATAATAATAATAATAATAATAAACGGTTTATTAAAGAATGGCAGCCTCATGAGCTGAAAATACACATTTTACAATTTAGTGGATGAACATGAGATGTACAGATATGAGGATGGTAAGCTTAGTTTACAAACAAAATAAATAAATACAATAATGATGCATGTGCAGAATACAAATTATCATAAAATAACCATGAGAGTAAGTGATATACAGTACATATACACATTTATTTACTTACTCATATACAGAACAGTGTGTATGTGTGTGTGTGTGTGTGTGTTTGTGTTTGTGTGTGTGTTACCGAGAGATTGAGTGTCCATGTGTGTGTGTTGTGTTGTGTTGTGTGTGTGTGTGTGTGTTTGTGTGTTTTGTGTGTGTGTGTGTGTGTGTTACCGAGAGATTGAGTGTCCATGTGTGTGTGTTGTGTTGTGTTGTGTTGTGTGTGTGTATGTGTGTCTATGTCGTGTGTGAATGTGTTGTTGATTACACTGCATTGTTTCCTTCCCCACCCAAACCATCGTGTTGACCTCCATTGTGGAAACGGCAAGAGTTGATTTATTCCTATTCTGTCAGCTCAGAAAATAAGAAAGAAGATGTGAAATAAATAAAGAAACGAGAGATTAAAAATAACTTAATACTGTATATGAAGAAGAAACATGTATCCCTCCTTCATATCATCCATCTCCGTGGAGAAACTTGAGAAGATGAGAGCGAAGGGAGTTGAGCAATGGACTACTTACAAGAGTTTCAGGCTATAAGGAAGTTGGAGCCGTAGAATCGATATTAAGCAGAGTTACCAACTAAAATGCGGTCGTAGTACATTTATAAATACACAAAAGCAAGTCTATCATACTTTCTATCCATCAGAAACCTACATTACTATTACGGTACACTCGGATACCGTAGTATCTAACCCACTCGGATACCGTAGTATCTAACCCACTCATACAAATTAGTGGACTTCGTATATTTCCAATTATGACAATATATTTCTGGAAACGAATTTATGAATACAATATTCTATACATCAACTACCAAACTATATATACTATTTATGAATACAATCTTCTATACATCAACTACAAAACTATATATACTATTTATTGAAAAGCAATGTATATCCAAAAATCAATCTAGCTAGTTATAATTGCATGAAGGAAAACATAGGGGGTTCCAGGAATTCTTATGAGTGGGCTAGAGACTATGGTATCCGAGTGTACATTGCTGTTTAATATCAATGTTTACGGCTCCAACTTCCTTATAGCCTGAAACTCGCAGGGGTTAAATATACAACTCCAACTTCCACATAGCCTGAAACTCGCAAGTGCTCAAATCTACAACTCCAACTTCCTTATAGCCTGAAACTCGCAAGGTATCAATTGTTGTTCGATGTCTACAACTCCAACTTCCTTATAGCCTGAAACTCGCAAGCGCTCAAATCTACAACTCCAACTTCCTTTATAGCCTGAAACTCACCAGGTATCAATTGTGTCACCCTCTTGCCGGAATCTTGGCGACTGTTTAGAGACCTGAGGCGGACTCGGGCGGAAGTTTAATAAAGGACCCCCTAAAAATCCAGGTCTTGGGGCCTTCAGACTCATATGACGCAGAGGTTGCCAGATTAGCAATTAGAAAAGAGTTCTCTCACTCTTGTAATTACCTCTCCAAAATTAGTTTTCTGCCCACAGCTAACTTAAAGACAACTGCAGAGATTGAAGTAACTAAACTAAAGGTTTGTAAATACCTGATGGTAATGAAGGCTTTAAAGTATCCCTAATAGGCTCAAAATTGTGTCATATGTCGGAGAGGGTTAAAAATATCGGGGGCTGGGTCTACGGTCAGCACCTGCGGCACGTAAGGGGGGAGGGTTGTTTTTCCGGACCCCCTTCTCCCTCATGTCTAGCCTCATTAGTGTTCAGGTTTTAAGACCTTCGGCCCATTAGTTTGGCGATTTTATGGCGTCTCACCCAATTTATTGTCAATATTAAGACCTTTCGTGCCATTTAGGTGTAATTTCTTCCTGGCGAGCAATAGAGAGCCTGTAATTTAGGAGGCCTTCGGTCGGAACATTTTTCTACCAAAAAATGTGCAAATATATCTAGAAGGGGGATCTTGGGGATGTTTGTTTTCTAAGTTTGGAGGGAGGAACTATATAATAATAATAATATATATATATATATATATAAATACAGTATATCGAGCACTAAATACACCCTACCACCTTAATGAGTTGGTATTGTGTTGGCTGGGTGGATGGTTGGCCTTGTAACTCCTTGTAACTGTAGCGCTTCCCCCAAACTACAATGCACACCAGATGCTTTATTTATCACACTTTATGCATTACTTATTTATCACACTTTATGTATTACTTATTTATCACACTTTATGTATTACTTATTTATCACACTTTATGTATTACTTATTTATCACACTTTATGAATTACTTATTTATCACACTTTATGTATTACTTATTTATCACACTTTATGCATTACTTATTTATCACACTTTATGCATTACTTATTTATCACACTTTATGTATTACTTATTTATCACACTTTATGTATTACTTATTTATCACACTTTATGTATTACTTATTTATCACACTTTATGTATTACTTATTTATCACACTTTATGCATTACTTATTTATTTACTATATTTTCTTGTTTATATACTTTTTCCCATATTTATCTTTGTTATATGTGTATGAAGGAGACAAAAGGCAGGCTGCCTGTACGACAGTACGAGTGCCTCCCCCAAAGCCAAAAGAGTGAGAGCTAAATTCAAGGGACGATGGGGTCAAAATACCTGGACACACGAAGTTAAATGCAATTTAAGTCATAGGACGAAGGAAAGACTGATTGAGAGAGAGAGTTCCAGAATTCACTTGTTAACACGAATAAAGACTGAGAAAGTGTGCCAATTCTTGGGTGCTGGCCACACTGATTTGGCATTCATTACCGAACACATTAATATGTTTCCAGTGCGCAGTTGCCGAAATAAGTTGCCAGGAAAAGAGCTCCATGTGAAATGTGACTGTCCAATATGAGGAACCCTAGCTGTTGGGTAGGGAGGGAGGGGGAGGGGTAGGTAGGGAGGGGCAGGGGGTGTAAATGTCAATATAAACAATGCAGTAGTACCTTATAGGCCCTGCTTGGGTCCTCTGCTTCAGGTACAGTTGCCCCCTGATGTTCTGTGCTTCGTGGACCTACCTGAGAACATGAGGGAGGGGGGACCAGACAAACCAACCCTCCTCCCCTCCCCTTATAATGTCACTATAAACAATGCAGTAGTACCCTATATAGTAGGCCCTGCTGGGTCCTCTGTTCCATGTACAGTTGCCCCTGATGTTGTGTGCTTCGTGGACCTACCGTACTTATTGTTTGGCTATTCATGTCATTAACTCGGCTCACTTATCCATTAGTCGCTTTACTCACCCACCACATAAATCTCACTACGTACTCAACACACTCAAGGCAACTCTGTCTTTCTTCCTCTTATTACAACTATTATTAAGCTATATTATTTAATTATTTACGAAGGACCTGAGAGAGTCAGATCGTTAAAGGAAAAGAGGCGTCCTCGTCCTGATATGCAAATGAGGAGTGTGCAGTGGTGCCATCAATAAGAGGTGATAATGCACTACCCTTGTCATCGGCTCTCTTACAACCCATCTCACTTTACCAGTCTTCATCCCCCCCCCCCCCCCCCTCACATCTCTCTTTCTTCACATCATCTTTTATGCAGCCTTAGGTCTATAAACACCTCTTTAATGTCTTTATAATATTATACCATCTCGTATCCCTTTATTAAAGTATTCCTACCCATGTACAATCCATGACCAGTTCATCCTTCACCCAGCAACTCATCGCTAGTTCAATTATGTTTCCAACAAAGTTCCATTTTAGTCCCACTTTTAACTTCATTCCTGTCCCCTTTTAAACCACACTCCAGTCCTCTCTTTATCTTAATTTCAGTCCCCCCCCCCCCTCCCCCATCCTCTTTCCACTTCTTCCCCATCCCGTTCTCCTCCCTCCACCATCGGTTCCTGCATTTAAAACTCCCTCCCTCTACCTTGGGCCCCTGCATTTAAAACTCTCCCTCAGTCCGCCTTCCCTTCATCAGTTCCCATTCGCTCGCAACTTCCCCTCTTTGGCCCTCCTCCTCCCTCTCCTCTACTGACCCCCTCCCCTCCCCTCCCCTCTTGACACGCCATCCCCCCCTCCCCCTCCCCGCTTGACAACACCCGACCCCTCCTCCCTATCCCACCTACAGTAGATATACCCTCTCCTTGACCCCTCCCTCTCCCACCTAGACAATCCCTCTCCCACCTAGACACTATCTCTCACTCTCCCACCTAGACACTACCCCCCTCTTCCACCTAGACACTACCCCCCCCGCCTCTTCCACCTAGACACTACCCCCCCCCCTCTTCCACCTAGACACTCCCTCTCTCACCTCGACACTACTCCCCCCTCCCTCTCCCACCTAGACACTCCCTCTCTCACTTAGACACTACCCTCCCCCCCCCTCACCCTACATCCCCTCCCTCTCCTCTCTCTAAACTTAGAGCTATGTTTAAGAAAGCAAACTTCCATAAACTTAGAGCTATGTTTAAAGAAACTGACTGGAGCTTTTTAATTAACAATAACGACATAAATACATCTTGGAAGTTATTCGAAACCACTTACCTAAAAGCAGTGCAAGACTGCATACCATCGAAAATACGGCGTCCAGGCCATAATAATAAGCCCAAATGGTGGAATAAAGATATTTCAAACTGCCTGCTTGCTAAAAAATTTGCTAATGATAGATTAAAATCCTCACAAAATGACGAAGAACGAGTGAAATTTGTAGAGCTACGACGCAAAGCCAAAAAGTTAATTAAGCAAAGTAAAAAGACCTTAGAGTTACATATTGCGAATCAAAGTAAAACAAACCCGAAAGAATTCTATAGTTATATCAGAAAGAAAAAGTAGTTACTTCAACTGTTGGACCGTTAGTCGATGAAAAAGGAGAATACACCAAAGACGAAGTACAAATGAGTAATGCCCTCAATACCTTCTTTGCATCAGTTTTTACAACAGAAGACCTCAGTGATATCCCTACACCATCGCCGATTCAGATTGATAATTCAGATGTTCTAAGCAATATCACCGTTACAGAGAGAGAAGTATTGAATTGTTTAGATAAACTCAAGGTAAATAAAACGCCAGGACCTGATACAATCTCGCCCTAGAGTTCTAAAGGAAGCTAAGAATGAGCTCTCCAAACCACTGACATTACTATTCAATAAATCCTTGCAGTTTGGAACTATGCCTGATCAGTGGAAGCTAGCCAACGTAACACCGATATTCAAAAAAGGCAGCAAATCCCTACCCAGTAACTATCGTCCAATTAGCTTAACCTCAGTTGTATGTAAAATGCTAGAAACGGTCATACGAGACAGACTCGTAAATCACTTAGAGGAAAATAACATACTTAAAGATACTCAACACGGCTTTCGTAAAAAACGTTCCTGTTTAACAAACCTCTTAGACTTCTTCCACGATATCCTCAACCTCTACGATGAGAGTAAAGCTGTAGATATTATATACCTTGATTTTCAAAAGGCCTTTGACAAAGTTCCCCACAAACGTTTACTGCTAAAACTAAAAGAGCATGGAATACAAGACGGTGTGTTGAAATGGATAGAAAATTGGCTCAGCAACAAAAAGCAAAGGGTAGTCATAAACGGTAAGGCATCTAAATGGACCAATGTAAGTAGCGGGGTACCCCAGGGATCGGTACTAGGACCAATTCTCTTTCTAATTTACATCAACGACATAGATGAGGGTCTCACCTGCACAATCTCAAAATTTGCTGACGATAAAAAAATTGCAAATAGCGTACTCTCAAAAGAACAAGTTGACGATATGCAACACAATCTAGATAAATTGTCATGTTGGGCCCAAATTTGGCAAATGAGTTTCAATGCGGATAAATGTAAAGTACTACATGTCGGATACCTAAATGAGAAAGCAAACTATTCGATGAATGGCACTCCGCTTAAGAATGTAAACAGAGAAACTGATCTGGGAGTAACAATATCGAGTAACCTAAAACCGAGTCAACAATGTTCAGAAGTTGTTAAGAAGGCAAACAAAATAATTGGCTTTATAGGCAGGTCATTTGAGCATAAATCCAAAGAAGTTATCCTAACCATTTACAATTCCTTAGTCCGCCCTCTTCTGGAATACTGCGTTCAATCCTGGTGCCCTTATTACCAAAAAGATATAAACAAGCTAGAACGAGTTCAACGTAGAGTTACCAAAATGATACCTAGCCTAAAGAACAAACCATACGAAGAGCGTCTTAGAGAATTAAATCTATTTCCTTTAACCCAGCGCAGATTAAGAGGCGACTTAATTCAAGTGTTCAAAATCATCAAAGGCATCGACAATATGAACTGTAGTAAGTACTTCACTATCGACCAATCTAATTACACGCGGGGAAACGGTTGCAAAATTATTGGTAAATCTTTTAACTCGCACGAATCTAAGAATTTCTTCTTCAATCGAGTTGTCAACTTGTGGAATGGGCTTCCCCGAGACGTTATAGACTGCAGCACCGTTGATTCATTTAAATTCCGCCTAGACAAATATCTCGCATCAAACCCGCGACTGACTGCGTTTGTAAATGAATAACTTTATCCTCCCCTCATTTACTAACCCATATGTCCCCTACTAACTTCCTGTGGCAGGGCAGTAGTTCCCTTTCCAATGTTCCCTTACCCACTCTAAACCACTGTTTGGACACTTGATCCTCAGTGTTTTGGAGGACAAGCAACCTAGAAGGGTCACTAGACCTGTTGTTGCTTGATTTCCTTTGTACTCCTTTGTACTCCTTTGTACTCTCTCTCCCCCCCCCCCCCCCTCCCCAGAATGCAAGGCCTACCCGATAAAAGAGGCGGTGCATAATTGATCAGGGGCGAGTAAATTATGCACCCTTTTCCTACCCTGCTGCAGAGAGAGAGAGAGAGAGAGAGAGAGAGAGAGAGAGAGAGAGAGAGAGAGAGAGAGAGAGCGAGAGCGAGTGAGAGAGAGAGCGAGTGAGAGAGAGAGCATTCAAATTTAAATAATTTTATTTCCACTAATCAGTGGTTATTCTTTACAGATCCAATTAGAATATTTATATACTAAAATATTTCATAATCAAAGGTAAAATACAAAACTATCACAAACCAATGCAGTTGGGCCATAATACTAAAATAACAGCAGCTTATGTTATAGATCTGTGTTGCTTAAAAGGAGGTTCATTAGTTTACCTTTAACCACTTCTGTACCGGCGACGTCTTTTTAACTTTAATCTGGCTACTATTAGACGATTTTATTTCGAACTATCTCACCTAACCCATTCTACTACCACAGATCCATCTTAGACTGCACAAAATCGCCTAAACATAGCTAGAATATAATTATAATGACGTCACCGGTACAGAAGGGGTTAAAATCAGATAAAGTACAAGCATCTGTAATGTTTGAAGGCAGGTTGTTCCACATTTTTGGTCCTATAACATTCATACTTCTATGATAGTCCTAGGTATACATAAGAGATAATCTTGTTGTCTGGTTGCACTATTGGTTACGTCACAAACAGTAGGAAATATTTTCAACAAAGTAGGATAGAAACCGCTTAGGACTTTAAAAACAGTAGTAAATTCTGTAATTTCTGTATACCGCTAGTTATTGTTACATGTGTACACAAGAGGGCACACACGTACCCGCGGACACAAATAACCCATGAAGAACACATAACGCCCCATGAATAACACATATCGCCCATGAAGAACACACGTTATAGGAGAACAGAGGGCACCCAGGGACACAACCAACCCATGAAGAACACATAACGCCCCATGAAGAACACATAACGCCCCATGAAGAACACACGTTATAGGAGAACACGGGGACACCCACACAACAGTATCTGGTGGGAAACTCGGTGTAACCAAAATATTCACAGGGCCTACGGTACCACTCTTTTGTTAGGCTGGGGTGAAAAAGAGGTGTACGGGGAGGGAAGGGAGAGTGGGTGGAGAGAGGGGAGCGGTGGAAAAGAGGTGCAGGGGAGGGAGAGGTGGGGGGGGGGGGGGGGGGGAGAAGGGGAGAGATGGAAAGGAGGAATATTAGAGGTAGGAAGTACCGGTAGGAAGAAAGGAAGAGAGAAGTGAAAATAATAAGTGTGGAGTGAGAGGGAGAAGGAAGAGAGAGAGAGAGAGAGAGAGATATAGGAGGAAGACTAGAGGGAGGAAGGAAGGGAGGGAGTGAATCTAATAAGTGGAGAGTGAGAGAGAGAGTGAGAGAAGAAGGGAAAGAGTTGAAAGTGAAGGAGGAAGGCTAGAGGTAGGAGGGAAGGAAGAGAGATGTGAAAATGAACAGTGAGAGGGGGAAGGAAGGGAAGAGAGGAAAGGAGGAAGGTAGGAAGAGATAAGTGAACACAAAATAAAGCTAGCGTGAGAGGGGGAAGGAGGGAAAAAAGTAGAGAGGGAAGGAGAAATACCCCCTACTTGAGGTGCATATCAGTCCTGGTTGTGTTATCAGTATGTGTGTGTGTGTGTGTGTGTGTGTGTGTGTGAGTGTAGGTGAATGAAGGAGACAAAAAGCAAAGCTGCCTGTATCAAGTGTCTTCCCCAAAGCTGAAAGAGTGATAGAGAGCCAAATTCAAGGTACGTGGTGTATGTGTGTGTGTGTGTGTGTGTGTGTGTGTGTGTGTGTGTGTGTGTGTGTGTGTGTACCCCTCTACGTGTGTATGTGTCTGTGTGTGTTATCAGTGTGTACATGTATGTGTGTCATGTATAGTGGTCCCCGGTTGTTACGTAATATTATATGGGGTTTTGTTATCAGCTGGTATCTCTCTGTTTGTACCCCATCACCTCTGTCCTCCCTCTCACTCTCTTTACTTTCTCTGTCTGTCTGTCTGTCTGTCTAGGCGTCTGTCTGTGTCTGTTTGTCTAGACTCTAGGATAAAGGGGTCACACGAGTGCTTTTTCTGTCATTTTTTAGGGCATTTATAGTCTGACAGCTTCAAAATGTAAGTGTTACCTAAATTCAGCCACCTAACATAATCTACAGTCATTCTAGTTTCCAAATAAAATGCAAAAGAATCCCGAAAAATTGCGAGATTTTTTTTTTTTCATCAACAATTGTCGGAAATTGTGCTCGTGAGACCACGCCTTAAGGAATAAGTCTATAACCATTTTTCAAGTGGTGGGGCAATACTCTATCTATGTGTTTAGACTAAAATTTAGATTAAATGTGTTTATACTCTCAGCCGAGCTCGAACCACCAACAGTCAGGACGATTATCCATGCATTAACCAACTCAGGATAATTGACTCTTGCTGAAATTGATATAATTTAAATCTAACCCAACCAAGCCGAAAAATATATATACAAAATAAATATAAGCACAAATGTATCTCGAAGGGGGGGGGGGGTCTTGGGGGGTATATTTCTAAGCTTGATGGAGGGTACATAATAATACCCCCCCCCCCCTAATGACCTATATATTTTCTATCGCACCCTATCTCTTCTTTCTATATTTGTCCCTCTTTCTCTTTCCTCTGTAGTCTCCCCTCTTTCTCTTCCCTCTATATTCTCCCCTCTCTTTCCATTACTCTTGACCTATTCTCCCCCTCCCCCCCTACCCTCCCTGTCTCTCCTCCCCTCTGTGTTGTCTGACCTTAACCCTGTATCTGCCACTAACCTTCTCAACTCTCTCTCTCTCTCTCTCTCTCACTCACTCACTCACTCACTCACTCACTCACTCACTCACTCACACACACACACACACACACACACACACACACACACACACACACACACTCACTCTCTCTCGATCTCACAAACACACACCACACACACACACACACACACATGCCACGTTAGTGGCAGGGCAGTAGTTCCCTTTCCAATGTTCCCTTACCCACTCTAAACCACTGTTGGACACTTGATCCTCAGTGTTTTGGAGGACAAGCAGCCTAGAAGGGTCACTAGATCTGTTGTTGCTTGATTTCCTTTGTACTCCTTTGTACATACACACACACACACACAGTACCGGTATCTCTTTATCTCTTTCACCTTAACCCAGACCTACAGTTACATGATGTTCGATACTCTCCCTCTCTCAGTATATCTTTATCTCTCTCTCTCTCTCTCTCTCTCTCTCTCTCTCTCACACACACACACACACACACACACACACACACACACACACACACACACACACACACACACACATACCGGTATCTCTTTATCTCTCTCACCTTAACCCATCGAACATGATGTTCGATACTCTCTCTCTCTCTCAGTATTTCTTTATCTATCTCTATCTCTCTCTCTCTCTCTCTCTCTCTCTCTCTCTCTCAGTATTTCTTTATCTCTCTCACCTTAACCCAGACCTACAGTTACATGATGTTCGATATACCCTCTCTCTCTCTCTCTCTCTCTCACACACACACACACACACACACACACACACACACACACACACACACAGACAGAGAGTATATCTTTATCTCTCTCACCTTAACCCAGACCTAGTTACATGATGTTCGATAATTATACTCTCTCACTCTCTCTCTTTCACGCACACACACAAACACACACTCACTCTCATTATCTCTCTCTCACACACACAGACACACACACACACAAACCCACAGAGTATTTCTTTATCTCTCTCACCTTAACCCAGACCTACAGTTACATGATGTTCGATATACTCTCACTCTCTCTCTCTTTCACGCACACACACAAACACACACTCACTCTCATTATCTCTCTCTATCCCTCGTCATTCCACACACACACACACACATACACTACCCTTTCTATTTCTGATTTTCCTACCTATACCCTTTTCCTAAATGTATCAATATATAAACACCTTTTAGTTCCCACACCCCATTCTTCCCCAGGACCATAAATTTTCACAAGATTTTGTTCTCTCAAACACATTCTCTAAATTTCCTTAAATTCCTCCGTACAGTGGTGCTCATAAATGTATCTCAACGACCTCACCTTCAAACTCATTCATTTACCTTCAATCTTATTCATTCTCACCTTCCTCACCTCCAAACTCATTCATTCTCCCAACCCCACCTTCAAACTCATTCATTCACCTTCAAACGCATTCATTCACCTTCAAACTCATTCATTCACCTTCAATCTTATTCATTCTCACCTTCCTCACCTCCAAACTCATTAATTCTCTCAACCTCACCTTCAAACGCATTCATTCACCTTCAAACGCATTCATTCACCTGTAAACTCATTCATTCACCTTATCTCACCTTCCAACTCATTAACTCTCCATTCCTCACCTTAAACCTCATTCATTCCACCTTCAAACTCATTCATTCCCCCTACCTCACCTTCTCTACCTTCAAACTCATTCATTCCCCCTCCCCCCCCCCCCCCCACCACCACCACCACCCTCATCTCCTCCTCCGGGTAAAGGGTAACCATAAATTTCACGCATTTTTCTGGGCCCGGCCTTTGCAATTTACCCATTTGTCTCTTTCAGGAAGCCCATTACCGCGGCTCTCCACCTCCTCCCCCGCTACCTTCCCGTCCTCAGCTCGCCTCCTCCCTCGCTACCTTCCTCTCTCGGCCAATCACATCCTTTCTCTAGGTGGGGTCCGAGGTTCTCATTGGCTGGTTGGGTTTGTTTGGGTAATTCTGGGTCTCCTTTTCGAACGTTCTTCTCCTGCTTCTTCTTCTTGTGTTTTCCTTTTTTGTTCGGCCGTGAGTTAGATGCTCAGAGTTGGAGATGTAAAGATGGCTTCACACAAGCGCTTTTCCATCAAGTGTCATCGTAGCTTCTCAGTTAAACTATAAATAAAAAAATAAAAAAAATACAATTATGCGCCATCAATCTAGTTGTCGCTACTAGTGTGAAATGATCCAGAATTGTTGCCAGAATATTGACGGAAAAAGTGGTGGAGGAGGGGGGCCGTTTAGGAGTGGGGCCTATTCGAAATGCGGCCGTTTCGAAGTGCAGCCATTTCGGAGTGTGGCCGTTTCGGAGTGTGGCCGTTTCGAATTTTAGCCTCTTCGATGTGTGGCCGTTTCGGAGTGTGGCCATTCCGAAGTGCAGCCGTTTCGAAGTGTGGCCTTTTCAAAGTGTAACCGTTTCATTGTGTGGCCATTTCGGAGTGTGGCGTTTTCGGAGTATGGCCGTTTCGGAGTGTGGCCGTTCTGACCATTACCCATTGTAGGGGCGCCACTTATCCCTTCCCTGGCATCCCCTTAACCCTTATTTTTCTCCCAACCTGCCCATTACCCCATTTCTCGCTCTTTCACCAAGATTATTGCTTTTAACCCAAACTCATTCATTTACCTTATATACCGGTATTGTCTTTTCATTCAATATACCGAAGTTTTTCATTTCCTTTATATATATATATATATTTTGTTTTTCTTCATTTCCCTTACATATTGTCTTTTCTTTTCAATATACTGGTGTTTTCTATTCTTTATATTTTACCCCAAACTTATTTGTTTTCTTTATATAATGTCTTTTCTTTCAATATTCCGTTATTTTCCTTTATATATTATGTATTCTTTGAATGTACAGTCGCGCTAATAAGTGATGTCTCGGCACCAAGTATGTTTTGATCAATAATTGGTATCAGCAATATCTAAGCTTCATTTCTCCATATCGAGTAAAATATACAAACATGTTCCTACACTTACCCACCCTATTCAACATCTGACAGACATTAATACAGCACAGAGCAAGCCAAACGTAATGACAGCTGGGACATGACTTATTAGCTCGATCGTACCGGTGCTATGTTTCTTTTATATATTGTCTTTTCTTGCAATATTCCGGTGTTTTATTCAATATCTATATTGTCTTTTCATTTATTATACCCGTGTTTTATTGCCATTATACATTTTCTTGTCATTCAATGTACCGGTGTTGTATTTATCATTCGGTATTTTCCTAGTCTTGCCGGAGGTCCACACACCTTTAAAAACAAACTCAGAAAAAAATGTGGATATTCTATACCACGGTATTATCATCTACTTTGGGTTCGATACCAATTTCTATGGGTGTATTTCCATTACATTCTGGCAACTGTTAGACGATTTTGTTCAGCTTAGGAAGGACTTCTACCCATTAAAAGGCTACAGACTATCTCCAGTCATCCCTTCAGTTGTCGTTTATAATTCCTAAGCTTCATAAAATCGTCTAAATGTAGCTTAAATAAAATATAAAAGACGTCGCCGGTACAGAAGGGGTTAATGTTTGTGACTGTACTTGCCAATTATGTGCTCATATCCACAGCCGGCAGTTTCGCCTTTTGTCTCCCTCATCCACATAAAAAAAAAAAAAAAAAAAAAATCGGTTCATCCAGCCATTTGTCCAGCTTAAACCCCTCCACCACTTCCTTCTTCCATATTACGCCTATTATTCTCTCTCCCTAACCCCTTTTCTATCATTTAGTCCTTTTCTCAGCTGCGTGGCTTGATATTTTCACACAATTCTTCCTTATCCCTCCTTCTTTATATCTGTATTTATCCTATCTACTGTATTTTCATCTGTTCCTTCTCCCTCTTCGTTCCTTCCCTATTACGCATTTACTTCCTCTCTCTGTCTCTCTCTCTCTCTCTCTCTCTCTCTCTCTCTCTCTGACCCGTTTTCAGCTCCGTGTCTTGTTATTTTTACTAATTTTGTTTTCGTATCCCTCCTTCTTAATCTCTGTATTTTCATCTTCCCCCTCCACCACTTCCTTCTTCCCTATTACGCCTTTTATTCTCGCTCTCGCTCTCGCTCTCTCTTTCTCTCTCTTGGTCCTTGTCACTGTATGTATCTTTAATCCTTTTCCTTCATCTCTCATACTTATCCAATCTACTGTATTATCACATGTTCTATCCAATCTACTGTATTATCACATGTTCTATCCAATCTACTGTATTTTCATCTTCTTATTCTATCTACTGTATTATCACATGTGCTATCCAATCTACTGTATTTCCATCTTCTTATTCTATCTACTGTACTATCACATGTTCTATCCAATCTACTGTATTTCCATCTTCTTATTCTATCTACTGTATTATCACATGTTCTATCCAATCTACTGTATTTCCATCTTCTTATTCTATCTACTGTATTATCACATGTTCTATCCAATCTACTGTATTTCCATCTTCTTATTCTATCTACTGTATTATCACATGTTCTATCCAATCTACTGTATTTCCATCTTCTTATTCTATCTACTGTATTATCACATGTTCTATCCAATCTACTGTATTTCCATCTTCTTATTCTATCTACTGTATTATCACATGTTCTATCCAATCTACTGTATTTCCATCTTCTTATTCTATCTACTGTATTATCACATGTTCTATCCAATCTACTGTATTTCCATCTTTTGTATCTACTGTATTATCACATGTTCTATCCAATCTACTGTATTTCCATCTTCTTATTCTATCTACTGTATTATTACATGTTCTATCCAATCTACTGTATTTTCCATCTTCTTATTCTATCTACTGTATTATCACATGTTCTATCCAATCTACTGTATTTCCATCTTCTTATTCTATCTACTGTATTATTACATGTTCTATCCAATCTACTGTATTTCCATCTTCTTATTCTATCTACTGTATTATCACATGTTCTATCCAATCTACTGTATTTCCATCTTCTTAAACCACTTCCTGCTTCCCTATTACGCCCATTATTCTCTCTCTGACCCTTCTCTCTCCCCCCCCCTCTCTCTCTCTCTCTCTCTCTCTCTCTCTCTCTCTCTCTCTCTCTCTCTCTCTCTCACTGACCCTTTTCTCTCATTTGGTCCTTTTCTAAGCTCCGTGTCTTGTCATTTTCACTGTATTCATCTTCTCTCTCACTCACTCACTCACTCACACTCTCTCTCTCTCTCTCTCTCTCTCTCTCTCTCTCTCTCTCTCTCTCTCTCTCTCATTTGCATGGTATTCATCTTTCTCTCTTCTCTTTTTCGGTTTGGACTCACACATTTCAGCCCCAGCTCAACCCATGTCAACTACTATATTGCCAACTTAACCCTTTCAGCACCATGACGCCTTTTTACCTTGGATTCTGGCTATAATGAGATGATTGTATGCGGTTTAAGAAGGACCTATGTTATGAAGAGGATTTATTGAGATCGTACCTATGTCATGAAGAGGATTTATTGAGATCGTACCTATGTTATGAAGAGGATTTATTGAGATCGTACCTATGTTATGAAGAGGATTTATTGAGATCGTACCTATGTTATGAAGAGGATTTATTGAGATCGTACCTATGTTATGAAGAGGATTTATTGAGATCGTACCTATGTTATGAAGAGGATTTATTGAGATCGTACCTATGTTATGCAGAGGATTCATTGAGATCGTACCTATGTCATGAAGAGGATTTATTGAGATCGTACCTATGTTATGAAGAGGATTTATTGAGATCGTACCTATGTTATGAAGAGGATTTATTGAGATCGTACCTATGTCATGAAGAGGATTTATTGAGATCGTACATATGTTATGAAGAGGATTTATTGAGATCGTACCTATGTTATGAAGAGGATTTATTGAGATCGTACCTATGTTATGCAGAGGATTCATTGAGATCGTACCTATGTTATGAAGAGGATTTATTGAGATCGTATCTATGTCATGAAGAGGATTTATTGAGATCGTACCTATGTTATGAAGAGGATTTATTGAGATCGTACCTATGTTATGAAGAGGATTTATTGAGATCGTATCTATGTTATGAAGAGGATTTATTGAGATCGTACCTATGTCATGAAGAGGATTTATTGAGATCGTACCTATGTTATGAAGAGGATTTATTGAGATCGTACCTATGTTATGAAGAGGATTCATTGAGATCGTACCTATGTTATGAAGAGGATTTATTGAGATCGTACCTATGTTATGAAGAGGATTTATTGAGATCGTACCTATGTCATGAAGAGGATTTATTGAGATCGTACCTATGTTATGAAGAGGATTTATTGAGATCGTACCTATGTTATGCAGAGGATTCATTGAGATCGTACCTATGTTATGAAGAGGATTTATTGAGATCGTATCTATGTCATGAAGAGGATTTATTGAGATCGTACCTATGTTATGAAGAGGATTTATTGAGATCGTACCTATGTTATGAAGAGGATTTATTGAGATCGTACCTATGTTATGAAGAGGATTTATTGAGATCGTATCTATGTCATGAAGAGGATTTATTGAGATCGTACCTATGTTATGAAGAGGATTTATTGAGATCGTACCTATGTTATGAAGAGCATTTATTGAGATCGTACCTATGTTATGAAGAGGATTTATTGAGATCGTATCTATGTCATGAAGAGGATTTATTGAGATCGTACCTATGTTATGAAGAGGATTTATTGAGATCGTACCTATGATATGAAAAGGATTTATTGAGATCGTATCTATGTTATGAAGAGGATTTATTGAGATCGTACCTATGTTATGAAGAAGATTTATTGAGATCGTACCTATGTTATGAAGAGGATTTATTGAGATCGTACCTATGTTATGAAGAGCATTTATTGAGATCGTACCTATGTTATGAAGAGGATTTATTGAGATCGTATCTATGTCATGAAGAGGATTTATTGAGATCGTACCTATGTTATGAAGAACATTTATTGAGATCGTACCTATGATATGAAAAGGATTTATTGAGATCGTATCTATGTTATGAAGAGGATTTATTGAGATCGTACCTATGTTATGAAGAGCATTTATTGAGATCGTACCTATGTTATGAAGAGGATTTATTGAGATCGTACCTATGTCATGAAGAGGATTTATTGAGATCGTACCTATGTCATGAAGAGGATTTATTGAGATCGTATTTACCCATTTGAGTCGTATAGGTAAATTACAAACTAAAGAAAATCGTCTAATGGTAACCAGAACTAGATGGAAAATGACGTCATCGTGGTGAAGGGGTGAAAGTCCTAACCTAACTCTACCTAAGCTAACCGTATTGGTAGAGTTGGCGCTGGTTGAGAGCTACTGGTTGAAAGGGTCTAATGGTTGAGTGGTCTAGTCTCCAATCATTCAGTTATTCTCACACAAAGATACACAATTTTTAATACCAAACTATAAGGGATTTGAACCTGATGTCAGTGGGACGTTCACCCTTTAAGAGGTTTTTATTTATACAGTATATTAATATTGTTTAGTTTCCCCCCTATATCTCCATCAAACTTTGAAAAAATACATGCATATTATGTGGGTATAATGTGCGTCAAGTGCATCAGTGTGTCTGTAAAAAATGTATAATACTGCTTATGTTCTGGGTGTGGTGTCCCGAGTTCGAATCCCGGGAGGACCATATGCTTTCATTAGTTTATTCAAGAACATTTGGGGTTTGTAATTGATGATTAATGTTAAGAACGGGGTGTTACTTAGTATGTATATGTATGTACAGCACTTCATGTGTGTATGGGAGTATGTGCGTTTAAAGTAAACGTATGTGTATGTGTGTGTGTGTGTATGTGTATGTGTAAAAGGGTTGATGTCAGCCTAGTGACCACAACCGGGGAAGGAAGGAAGGTTATAAGATTTACTGCCTTGTATTAGAGACCGCTCCACACCCCCTGCTGGGCCCCTGGGTCCTACCCCCCCATACTACGGGAACTGATTCCTCCTCCTCCTCCTCCCCTTCCTCTTCCTACTCCTCCTTTTCCTTCTCTCCTCCTCCTCCTTTTCCTTCCCTCCTCTTCCTCCTTTTCCTTCCCTCCTCTTCCTCCTCCTCCTTTTACTTCCCTCCTCCTCCTCCTTTTCCTTCCAACCCTCCTCTACCTCCTCTTCTTCCTCCTCCTCCTTTTCCTTCCAACCCTCCTCTACCTCCTTCAGTTCCTTCCCTCCTCCTCCTCCTTCAGTTCCTTCCCTCCTCCTCCTCCTTCAGTTCCTTCCCTCCTCCTCCTCCTATTCCTTTCCTCCTCCTCCTCCTATTCCTCCTCCTCCTCCTCCTCCTTTTCCTTTCCTCCTCCTCCTCCTTTTCCTTCCAACCCTCCTCTACCTCCTCCTCCTCCTTTTCCTTCCAACCCTCCTCTACCTCCTCTTCCTCCTCCTCCTCCTCCACTTACCCCCTACTCCTCCTCCCCCCCCCTACTCCTCCTCCCCTTCCCCCTCCTCCTCCACCTCTTATCCCCCTACTCCTCCTCCCCTTCCCCCTCCTCCTCCTCCTCTTTCTATCCCCCTACTCCTCCTCCCCTTCCCCCTCCTCCTCCACCTCTTACCCCCTTCCCTTCTCCCCTCCCCTCCCCCCCTCCTCCCCCCCACTGGCTCCCTGGGTGTACAGTTGCCACTTGGAGTCCTCTTACGTCCTCATACTTCTCTTATCTTATGTAGTATATATGGGGGGAGGGGGGGGGGGGGGGAGACACCTTCCGCCTAAAATATGTGGGAGAAGAATCAACACTGTTATACGGTAATACACTAATAAAGTAATCAGAGGTAGGTGGGGGGGGGGGGGTTGCACATGCTCCACTCACGTCTGCTGGTTAACCCCTTCAGCACTATGACGATATCTTCATCGTATTCTGGTTAAAAGTAGAGGATTTTCTTTGGCTTATAATCTACCTCTAGGACTCATGGGGTTTACCCCAATATACCCTCTAAATAACATAGATCCTTATCAAACTGCATATTATAATCGTATAATTGCAGCCAGATCAAAGGCTATAAAGGCGTCATCGTGCTGAAGGGGTTAATAGTGGCGCCGCTGAGTGCCAATGTTAACCCCTTCTGTACCGCGACGTTTTTTAATTTCATTCAAGCTACATTTAGACGATTTTGTGCAGCTTATGAAGGGTCTGTGGTAGTAAAAAGGGTTAAGTGAGATAATTTGAAGCCTGTTAATTGTTGGAAGGCCAATTGGAGAGAGAGAGAGAGAGAGAGACTACCGTACGTCACAGTGTCACATTTTCTATTCACCTCCCAGATGCTAAATTCCTCACCCACCCCTTCACCTCGTTTTCTTTGATTGTATTTTCCCATTCTTCTCTCACTGTCTCACTTAGGGCTTCTGTTGCTTTAGTATCGATCTTTCTTTCTCTCTCTCTCTCTCTCTCTCTCTCTCTCTCCTTCCTTCTTGTTTCTTTTCTTTACTCTTCCATATCCTTACATCGTCATACCCTTCCTTCCTTCTTCCATCCCCTGTTATTAGTATCTTCCTTCCTTCCTTCCTTCCTTCCTCTTCATTATTCATTTGGTCATTCCTAATCTTATCCTTCCTCCCTTCCCTCTCACACCCTTTCTTTCTCTCTCCCCACACCCTGTCTCCTCATTCACTTCCTTCCTTTCTTTCTTTCTTCCTTCCTTCCTTCCTCTTTCCTCCTCATTATTCTGCTGGTCATTCCTTATCTCACCCTTCCTACCATCCTTCCTTCCTTCCTTCTTTTCTTCCTCCCTTCCTTCCTTCCTTCCTTCTTCTTTCCTCCTCATTATTCTGTTGGTCATTCCTTATCTCACCCTTCCTACCATCCTTCCTTCCTTCCTTCTTTTCTTCCTCCCTTCCTTCCTTCCTTCCTTCTTCTTTCCTCCTCATTATTCTGTTGGTCATTCCTCCTCTTACCCTTCCTCCCTTCCTTCTTACACCCTTCCTTCCTTCTTCCTACACCCTTTATTTCCCTTCCCTCCTACACCATTTCTTCCTTCTCCCATACCCTTTATTTTCCCTGTTCTCTCTCACACCCTTTCTCCCTGTTCTCCCATACCCTTTCTTCCTCCCCTCCCCCTTTTCCAGCCCGCACCTCCCACGCCTCTCTCTCTCCCATTCTCTCCTCCTTGTTCCTCTCCCTCTCTCTCCTAAATTCCCTCACCCAATGTTCTCCTTGCTATTGAAACACCCTCCCACCCACCCACCCTCCCTCCCTCCTACCCTATACCCTATGCCCGGATGCCAGACAACTCGCTACAGGACCAATTCGCTACCCAGTATTCTGATTATCTTCATTTCTATTTTCGATGTGAGTGAGGGAGACAAAAGGCAGAACTGCCTGTAACGAGTGCCTACCCCCGAGTTGAAAGAGTGAGAGGGCCAAAATCAAATGACGTTCGAGCCAAAATGCCTGGACACACGGAGTTTGAAGCAATTTAAGTCATAGGAAGAGGGAAAGACTGATTTTAATATGATTGAGAAGAGTCTGTGTAGTATTCAGATTGCTTTCATTCTAGCTATCATTAGACGATTTTATTTTGGTTGGGAATGGTCTGTGTAGTATTCAGATAACTTTCATTCTAGCTATTATTAAACGATTATATTATGATTGAGAAGAATCTGTGTAGTATTCAGATTGCTTTCAGTCTAGCTATTATTAGACGATATATATATTTGTTATTGGTATTTTTTTTTTATTGGGGAGGGTCTGTGTGAGTTGAAAGTTTAATTGAGATCAATGTTTACCCCATTTAATTAGAGGTCCTTCTTAAACTGACTGTCATCGTCAATTAATTACCAGATAAAAATATGAATAGGCTTAGGTACTCAAAGAGATAATTGCAACATAATTAAGACCTCGAAGTTATTATTTTTCGGGGGGGGGGGGGGGGGGGGGGGCGCGTTTATAAGCTTAACAGGGGTTTAGGGAGCACATTGAAAAAAACAAAAACAAACATAAGGTTCTGTAATGAATTTTCGGGGTTGTAGGTGTTCGGTAGCGAATTGGTGAGGTAGCGAAACGTCTTGATAACCCGTAGCTACCCTTCCCGCACCCTTTCCTGCCCAGTAGCCCCCCCCCCCCCCCCCCCTCCCCTTATACAATTCATGTGTAACTGGAATTCTTTTCACGGACTCTTCTGAAAATGTTAATGGCGGGACACCTTTAAGCCTTTTAGTCAAATGTCCACAATTTTACCCTAACTGTAGATTTTTGGTGCGTGGGTAGGGCGTTCAATGGCGTCTGTATGTGTGTCTATAATATATTAATAATAAGTCTGTGTGTGTGTGTGTGTGTGTGTGTGTGTGACTGTGTGTGTGTGTGTGACTGTGTGTGTGTGTGTGTGTGTGTGTGTGTGTGTGTAAATCACCTGCTTTAGAAGGCGTCCTTACAATTACTGAAGATTAAATTGTGCTTGACCAAATGTTTCAATCACTATTCCCAAGTCAGTTACCTTAATCACGCTGGGTCACCTGCTACCAGCCACCTAGAAAACAATGGAAAATATAAATAAATATAGATACATAAATTATACATATCAGCTATATACCGGTACTGTATAAATATACTGTATGTATATATATATATATATATATATATATATATATATATATATATATATATATATATATATATATATATATATATACATATATATATATATATATATATATATATATATATATATAATATATATATATATATATATATATATATATATATATATATATATATATATATATCATTATATACACTGAAGATTATTATTTATCTAGTATTGATTTAATTGAATGTCAAAAAAGACGTTACACTCCACTGCTACATATTATATCATCCAGGGTCGTCTCTTAGTCACACACTTTCTCTCTTCATTCATTAACCCCTCTTGTTGCTGTTGTTCTTGTTGAGTGTTGGTCAATATGGTCGGTTAGTCGTAAACCACAGGGCCTTCCGACACTCCGCCCAGCCCTCCTGTCCTTCCTTCACCCCCTTCATGTGACCTTAACCCTCCCCCCCCCCCCCCATTACCTTTCCTTAACCTTCTTCATATGACCTTAACCCCCTCTCCTCATCCTTACCCTTCCTCCACCCCTTTCATTTGACGTCAACCCTCCCACCTCTATGTCCTTCTCTCTCTCTCTCTCTCTCACCCCCCTCTCCCCCTTCCCCATCATCTTTGTCCTTCCTTCACCCCCTTCATGTGACATCAACCCTCCTTCCTCTATATCCTTCTTTCCACCCACCCCCTCCTCATCCTTCCCCTTCCTTCACCCCCTTCATTTAACCCCAACCCTCCCTCCTCTACGAGAGAGAGGTGGAAGGGGTTAGAGGGAGAGGTAGACTGAGAATGAGGTGGGGGGATGGAGTGGAGAGATGGACGAGGGGGATAGGCTTGGAGGAGGAGGGACGAGTGTTGTCGGGGAACAGGGCGGCTTGGAAGAGGTTTGTTCGTGGCCACCCCGTCAGGGATTAGGCCGCTGGTAATAATTAGATAGATAGCTTATTCCTCAAATGTCTCCATTCATCTTTCTCACCCAACCTTTGCTCATGACCTATTGCCCCCTTGACCGCCCTCTTTACCCTTTTGACCTTAACGCCTCCACCTCTCATCCTTCAACTCTTCAGAGAGGAATGGATGGGGGCCGGGTGGGGCGGGCTGGGTGAGATTCCTACATAACAGTCTTATCTTCACACCTCATGGAAAATGTTGATCCCTTAGTAGCTGATTTGTATCGATACTTAATGTTGATCCCTTAGTAGCTGATTTGTATCGATACTTAATGTTGATCCCTTAGTAGCTGATTTGTATCGATACTTAATGTTGATCCCTTAGTAGCTGATTTGTATCGATACTTAATGTAAAAATAGGAAACCACTACGCCTATCATATACCCTTAACCCCTTCTGTACAGGCGACGTCTTTTTAACTTATTCTGGCTACTTATAGACCATTTTATTCAGCTTAAATAGGGCCTCCAGCATTTATTAGGCCTCGACCCATCTCACTTTACCTTTTTACTACCACAGACCTTCTTAAAGTGCACAAAATAATCTAAATATGGCTAGAATAAAATTGACAATACGTCGTCGGTACAGAAGTAAAATTATTACCTCATTGTGATGAAAATTACACACATAATATGCTTTTCAATTGTTTACGCATTTTTATTCGATCAAATAAACAGAAGACCACTGTTTATGTATACCTTATTTTGCTACAATTAAGTATTACATTTTTAGTGTCCACACCAATTCCTAATCTTCATTTAGTAATATATTACTATGACACCCCCCCCCCCCCCTCTCTCTCTCTCTCTCTCTCAACCCTTCCTAACAACCACAAGCATTCCCCCTTTCACTTTCACACACATAAATACACGGACACAAACAAGCTCAAACACGTACTGAGAACTATATACATACACACACACACACACACACACACACACACACACATATATTCAATATACGATATACATATATATATATATATATATATATATATATATATATATATATATATAGAGAGAGAGAGAGAGAGAGTCATGTGCATCGTCCAGCCAGTGTTTATTACAGTCATTGCAAATGAAAACAAAACAAGTGTATTATCTGTTTCCCAGGCCCTGTGGTCTCCCCCCCCCCCCCCCCCTCCTTCTTACTGGTTGACTTGGAGGGTTTAGTGGTCAGCTTGTGTCACGACTCTGTCTCTCTCTCTCTCACACGCACACACACAAGCACACACATACACTCTTTCTCTCTCACACACACACACACACACACACACACACACTTTCCCCCCACCCCTCTCTCTCTCTCTCTCTCTCTCTCTCCTACAAGTCATTTAGTGTCATGACCTCTCCAGCTGTCAGAACAGGTGGATGACATGAACAATAAGAGGTAACTTTATATTTGGTTCATACCTTGGAACTCATTATATTTGGAAACATAAGGACACTTCCAATTTCAAAGTATAATATATTTGGGGATACAGTATTGAAAGTAGATTGCCGTAATATAATAAACATCAAACAAAGCTTAAGATATATATGCTAGAATTAAAACCATGTTATTATTAAATTATAGGATGGCATAAGAAGCACAATATTAATTAAGATTGATATAAGCTTTCAATCATTTTATTGGAGGTGTTTGGTGTTGTGGTGAAATTAATAAAATATAGATATACCGTAATGATATGCTGAAATATAGATATACCGTAATGATATGCTGAAATGAGATAGTATATATTTCCTATGTGTATGGAAAAGACAAAATGCAAAGCTGCCTGTAACAAGTACCCCCCCTCCCCCCTAAATATATATACTGAAGGTAAATTTATTTGTACTAAATAATTTCCAAAACAATGCTACTAGAGAGTATGACAAGTTACTTATCAGCGTGTGTGTGTGTGCTTGTTTTTGTTTTCTATGTATTATATATTTTGATTGTTTTATATTTATTTATAGATATATTTATATATATATATTTTATGGGGGGGTCATCGCTTTATGACTTATGCATGGTAATTTTGAGGTCAGTAGACATCTATCTATCTATTTATATATCAATCAATCAATCAATCTATCTATCAATCAACTAATCAATCAATCAATTTATCTATCTATCTATCTATCCATTTTTAATTCCAAGAGCACTAACATCTACCAATCAATATAGAGTCTATGGCAGTGATTGAGAAAGGGGTGGAGTGTAATAAGCTATATACGACAGGTGCTCATTATCGGATGACAGGTGTGCTGGAGAATAGTAAACTCTTTCGGTACCGGTCACGTCCTTTTCTGGCAACTACTAGACGATTTTATTCAGGTTAGGAACGACATCTACCCAATAAAAAAGGCTACAAACTACATCAATGCATCCTTTTAGCTACCCTTTATGTTTTTCAAGCTTAATAGAATCGTCTAAATGTAAGGGTACCGAAGGGGCTAGGGTTGGCACTGTGGTAGGGGCTAGTGTTGGCATTGTGGCACTGTGGTAGGGGCTAGGATTGACAATGTGCCACTGTGGTAGGGGGTAGGGCTGGCACTGTGGCACTGTGGTATGGGCTAGGGTTGGCGTGGCACTGTGGTAGGGGCTAGGGTTGGCATTGGTGTAGAGGGTTAGGGTATCTGTAGGGACTAGGGTTGGCACTGATGTAGGGACTAGGGTTGGCATTGGTGTAGAGGGTTAGGGTATCTGTAGGGACTAGGGTTGGCACTATGGCACTGTTAGGGTATCTGTAGGGGCTAGGGTTGGCACTGTGTTAGGGGGTTAGGGTATCTGTAGGGGCTAGGGTTGGCACTGTGTTAGGGGGTTAGGGTATCTGTAGGGGCTAGGGTTGGCACTGTGTTAGGGGGTTACTAGGGTTGGCACTGTGTTAGGGGGTTAGGGTATCTGTAGGGGCTAGGGTGGCACTGTGTTAGGGGGTTAGGGTATCTGTAGGGGCTAGGGTTGGCACTGTGTTAGGGGGTTAGGGTATCTGTAGGGACTAGGGTTGGCACTGTGTTAGGGGGTTAGGGTATCTGTAGGGACTAGGGTTGGCACTGTGTTAGGGGGTTAGGGTATCTGTAGGGACTAGGGTTGGCACTGTGTTAGGGGGTTAGGGTATCTGTAGGGGCTAGGGTTGGCACTGTTAGGGGGTTAGGGTATCTGTAGGGACTTGGGTTGGCACTGTGTTAGGGGGTTAGGGTATCTGTAGGGACTAGGGTTGGCACTGTGTTAGGGGGTGGGGTATGTGTAGGGACTAGGGTTGGCACTGTGTTAGGGGGTTAGGGTATCTGTAGGGACTAGGGTTGGCACTGTGTTAGGGGGTTAGGGTATCTGTAGGGGCTAGGGTTGGCACTGTGTTAGGGGGTTAGGGTATCTGTAGGGACTAGGGTTGGCACTGTGTTAGGGGGTTAGGGTATCTGTAGGGGGTTAGGGTTGGCACTGTTGTAGGGGCTAGGGTTGACACTGTTGTACTGGTGTAGGGGGTTAGGGGGTCTGCAGGGGTTAGGGTTGGCACTGTGGCACTGTGGCAGGGACTTAGGGTATCTGCAGGGCCTAGGGTTGGCACTGTGGTAGAAGGTTAGGGTATAAGAGTGCCGGAAGAGTTACGGACACTGAGGCTCTCGTTACACACATAAATCCTCAAGTCCTGGCGCCTCACTGGACATCTATACCCTTCTGTCTACCACACACCCATATGTATAGTTGGCCACATAAGTTATGTGCCTCTCTGTCATCTTATACAGGAAAATATAATAAGCATGATTGAATTACGAGTGTAGTTTTTTTATGCAATGGTTAACTCATCTGATGGTACTCTTGTTTCTTTGCAACTGAAGGTAAATTGCAAAGTTCCCATTAAGATGTCTCAGATATTTTGAAGATTTTGTAGTGAAATATGGTGCTAATTATGAAAACTTGAGATTAATTTGATGCAGAGACTTAGAAGATTCATATGTTTTCATTAAGTATCGAAAACTTAGCTGCTAAGGGATTGAAATGACCATCAGTTGAAATAAAACCGGCTATAGTTATCTGATATTAAAAAGAAACCACACTCTCAATTCGTTCATACTATTTTACGTTCATGCATAAGATCACGATCGTTAACGTCCGAGGATTCCTAATTGGCCAGAATTAACCCAATCAGTACCGGTGACGCCTTTTTAATTATATGTTGGCGACTTTTAAACGATTATATTCAGCTTAGAAAGGACCTCTAGCAGATAAATGGCTGCAGACTATGTAAATTAATCCCTCTAACTACCATGGATCCTTCCTAATCTGCATAAAATCGTGCATATGTAGCCAGAACCAAGTTAAAAGGACGGCAGCGGTGCAGAAAAGGTTAAGGATATAATTATCAATGTACTAATATCGTCTAATGATGGGTATTACGACATACAAATGACCCCATCTCCTTTAAGGGGGGTCACCTGCTTTTTTTTCTCTTTCTCTCCTTTTCTCTCTTTCTTTGGCTTGTATCCATTCGGCCCCATTTAGCCAACTGTTTTAAGACGTTTATCCCCATCCAGGTGTTTATTTCTTCCTGGCGAGCGATAGCGAGCCAGCGTTGTATGGAGAAATCCGGCTTCGCCGGAGAAATTTTTCTATCGAAAAATTTACAAATTTAGCTTGCTGTCAAAACAAAAATACATATATGCTGGCTCGCTGACGGCTCTCCAGGAAAATAGTGACACCTGGATGGGGGTAAAAGTCTTAAAACAGTAGGCTGAATGGGGCCGAATGGATACAAGCCAAAGAGAGAGGGAGAGAAAGAGAAAAAAAAAACGAGGTCCATGGGCTCTCCTTGAAGGTAAGTATCATAGGGTTACTTCCACACCTGTCCTCTACCACTTAACCCTTAATATTCCCTTTCACACCTGTTGTAAGATAATGAGCACCTGTCCATTTCACACTCCGAGTCTTTTGCTCCCAGTACTTATTTTGCAATTTCAATACCATCACTTTCTTCTCTCTCACACACTCTCACGCTCTAGCTCTAGCCTACCTCGCACACACACACACTCTCTCTCATTCCAATACGATAACTTTCTTCTCTATCACACACACACACACTCTCTATCTCTCTCTCACACACACACACACACACTCTCTCTCTCTCTCTTTCACTCACTCTCACTCTCTCTCTTTCTCCCACTCTCCGCAAGGAAATTATCGGTAATAATGTCTTGCATGTATGCAAACATGGAATACGTTAAAATAAACCCGGTTAGGTTAGGTTACGCAAGGGTGACTAATATAGATGTTGCCATTATGTACGAATAGTCAGAACTTGGTTGCATAAACCCGGTTAGGTTAGGTTATGCAAGGGTGACTAATATAGATGTTGCCATTATGTACGAATAGTCAGAACTTGGTTGCATAAAACACATCCTCGGACGGGTGAGAGACTAGGGTGAGGGAGGCGGGGCACGGGCGGGGTGAGGGGTTAACCAGCATGGGGGGGTCAGGGTCACACAGGGGGAAGGGGGGGGGGGGACGCAGGGAGGAACACCGCATCATTGGGTAAAGACAAGGCCATCCGACACCTTCCGTATTATAAGGATATTTCTCGTAAGGGTCGAGATTTCCGCTTGAGGGATTTTTTTTCTTGACCCCTTATGTTTCTCCTCATTGCTTTAGAGATGTTAAGACGTTTGCCCCGTTAGTTTGACGATTTTAAGAACTTTCGCCCCATTTTTTTCAACTTTAAGACCTTTCGTGCCATTTAGGGGGTCGATTTTTTCCTGGCAAGCGTTAGCGAGCCTGTAATTTAAAAGCATACGGCCTTCGGCCAGGACATTTTTCTACCGAAAAATTTACAAATTTATCTTGAAAGGAGGTCAAAGGGGCGTGATTTTAAGCTTGATGGAGGTCTAGGGAACAAACTAAAAACCTCCCCTTAATATCTCTTTAGAATGTTCTTACTATATCAAGCATAATATATATTTTAAATACAACTTATTAAAAACAGCATTGAAGTATTCAGTTCAAGCAGTAAACTCAATGGTTTGTCAAAATGGGGCTCTTCACAGTTACAGAATCGCGGATTGTATGTTCGAGTTATGTGACAAGTAGCCTGAAATGAGGCACAGATGCTTGGTGAGCTGATTCAAAGCTTATATTTGCTTAACAACGACATCCAAGATCAACAGGTAGCCTCAGTAAGGATTGCACATGACATTTATAGGCCCCGGCAAGATTTTGTATTTGTCTGCAATGGCCCATATCCAGCCATCAATCAAACGAATCGGATAAAATAAATGCAGACAAGTGCTACGTGTACGCTTGACCATTAATTGTGATAAGGTATATATCGATGGACCTTTGCTACGTGTGAGCTTGCCCATTGATTGCAAAGAGGTATATATCGATGGACCTTTGCTACGTGTGAGCTTGCTCATTGATTGCAAAGAGGTATATATCGATGGACCTTTGCTACGTGTGAGCTTGCTCATTGATTGCAAAGAGGTATATATCGATGGACCTTTGCTACGTGTGAGCTTGACCATTGATTGCAAAAAGATATATATAGATGGACCTTTGCTACGTGTGAGCTTGCCCATTGATTGCAAAGAGGTGTATATCGATGCCTCCACCTTGAACTCCCTTATAGCCGGAGAGAGGCCGGTGGTGGTCAATAGGTTGCGTCTGTGGGGCCGGTGTGACCATGGTGGGCCGCAACTTAAGTACCGTTGTCGCTGCGGTTGTGTCTGGTGCTGCGGTAGGGGGGTGTTAGAGGTGCGGGAGGGAGGGATATAGTAGTGGAGGGAAGGTGGGGGAGAAGGTGAAGGCTGGAGGGGAGAGGAGGGGTGTTAGAGGTGCGGGAGGGAGGGGTATAGTAGTGGAGGGAAGGTGGGGGAGAAGGTGAAGGCTCGAGGGGAGGGATGATGAGGGGTGGAGGGAAGAGGCGGGGAGGGATGGTGAGGGGTGGGGAGATGAAGGGAGGGGGAGGTGAGGGCTGGAGGGGAGGGAGGGATGATGAGGGGTGGAGGGAAGAGGTGACGGGGGAGAAGGTGAGGGATGAAAGGGTAGAGGAGGGGAGGGATGGTGAGGGTGGGGAGATGAAGGGAGGGCGAGGGGAGATGAGGGGAGGTGAGGGCTGGAGGGGAGGAATGGTGAGGGGTGGAAGGGATGGATGGTGAGGGCTGGAGTGGGGAGGGATGGTGAGGGCTGGGGAGATGAGAGGTGGAGGGGAGGGAGGGGGGAGAAGGTGAGGGGTGGGGAAGAATGGTGATGGTTGGGGAGGTGAGGGGTGGGGAGAGGAGGGGAGGGGTGGGGAGATGAGGGGAGGAGGGAAGGTGAGGGAAGCTTCCTATAACAATTAAAGCTTACAAACTATTCGATTTCTTTAAGAACAGACAGACATAAAAACCTGACTGATTACCATACCCTGTCGATACCTCGAGAGAGAGAGATTTACATTTATATATATATACATAGATACACTGGTCACACAGACCTTACGATCCAAACGAGGTGATCAAGACTTAATTCTAGTATAAATGGCATATCCGATAGAAAAGGAAAGTTGAAGGAAAGGATAGCAGAAGAAGAAGAAGAGAGAGAGAGAGAGATGATAGAGAATGAGAAAGAAAGAGATAGAGAGCGAGAGCGAGAGCGAGAGCGAGAGCAAGAGAGAGAGAGAGAGAAAGAGATAGAGATAGAGAGAAAGATAAAAGAAAGCAAGAAAGAGAGAGAGAGAGAGAGAGAGAGATCAAAGACAGTACGAGCCGCCACATTCAAACCCCTTATAAATCGGTTACACGTTATCATCAGTACATGGCCTGACCCGTACACATGGCAAATATTGTTATGTAGTACACACAAACAGAACCTCTCAATATCAGGACGCCCTCTCAGTTATATCCAAGCTTGATTTAGACGAATTTTTTTCATATTAGGGAAGGTCTGTCTAGTGTAAGAAATGACTAAGAAACTAGCCAAAATAAAATTAAAACATCGTCATCATACTAAAAATGTTTATATATATATATACTGTATATATACTGTATATAAAGTATATACCACATTCTGCAAAAAAATATAGAAATAAAAATAATAATACACAAATAAATAATAAACAAAAAAAGTGCATACGGGCATTTCCTAGTTTTACAATTACATAGGTTCAATGGATTACACGAGATATATGATGGGTGATATCAACGTTGATCACCATACGTCATCAATGGTATTACTTACTGGTGATGTTCGATGTAGGCAAGTAATATAAGGAATACCGGTAGTAATATCGTTGGTCACGCACGATAACGAGATACGAACCTAATTATAGATACAGTACTGGCCATACAGGAAGACCAAACTACTAAGAAATTGCAAGGTATCAGTATATTTAAAAGCGACTGTACTGAGGAAAACACCAATACTGATAATAGAGGAAGATCACAATACTAAGAAATTACTAGGTATCGGTATTTATGTAAGCGACTGTACTGAGCACAACACCCACGCTAATAAGTTTCAAGTTCACAGTTTTTACATAAATCCTACACTGTAAAATATGTGTGTGTAATATAACAAACGTTAACACCAACAAAACTGTAGCACAATAAGTTGGACAGAATACATGGTGGAACGTTACAATTGCATAACACTCTTTCTAAACACATTGGTATTACCACAAATATAATAAACACAATTCCGGTCTATGTGTTCTATTGCATAAACAATCTTATGGTGATGGGGTTGAGGGCGGTGATTAGGTGTGATGGAGGAAGTGGAAGTGGTGAATGGTAGTGGTGGTGATGAAGGTAGAGCAGGCGTGGTGATGGATTATAAGGGTGGTGATGAGTTGGAGGTGGTGGAAGATGGTAGTGAGGGGGTGGGGGTGGTAATAAGGATTGAGGATGGTAGTAATAATGGTGATGGGTGTTATGGGTGGTGATTTGGATAGGGTAGAAATGGTGGTTAAGAGTGGTAAGGAGGGGGCGGGCGTTGTGATGAAGTTGTGTGAGTGATGATTAGGATGGTACAATGGCAATGGGGTGGTGATGGGTAGTTGGGGTTGGTGGTGAGGGTAGGCCAGGCTTGGTGATGAAGATGCAGGGATGGTGATAGGGGGGAGGGATGATTATGGTGCAGGGGGAGGGGGAGGGGGGTGAGGATGGTGCAGAGGGAAAATGGGGGGGGGGGTTAATGATGGTGCAGATGGGGGGGAGGGGTAGGATGTGAAAAGGGAGTGGGGATGGTGCAGAGGGAGAGGGGTGAATATGGTGCAGGGGGAGGGGGGGAGAAGGATGGTGCAGAGGGAAGGGGGGGAGGATGGTGAAGGGAGAGGGTGGTGCAGACAGAGGGGGGGGTTAAGGATGGTGAAGAGGGAGTGGGGGGTGAGTATAGTGCAGAAGGGGGAGTGGGTGGTAGGGGCTGCAGAGGTGAAATGTGAAATAACACCAGTAATAAACGATAAACATCTTCAAGCTTCCAGTAATGCGTCACATACAGTATACTATAGAAGTTTAACATTACCGAGAACACTACAAGGGACTGGAGTTCTCGAAAAGAGCCTCTAGTCCTGATAATATTCATGACTTACAGTGTGCTGGCTTACTAATCCAATAGGGTTGATAGCCTCTGAAGTCCTATTTTAACTATTACCGAGAACAACACTACACACGGGTACTGTATCCCAAGGTGACACCCACACACTAACACCATAATAACGAGGAAGGTGAGGTACTAGTGGTTGTGGTGAGGGGGGTGTGGGCAGGTGTGTGTGTGTCTGTGTGTGTGTGTGTGTGTGAGAGAGAGAGTGTGTGTGTGTGTATGTATGTATGTATGTATGTATGTATGTATGTATGTATGTGTGTGTGTGTGTGTGTGTGTGTGTGTGAGAGAGAGAGAGATAGAGTGTGTGTGTGTGTAGATGTGTGTGACCATCCCTGTGTGTGAATAAGTGTATGTGTGTGTAGGTGAATGTACTGTAGTGTGTGTGTGTGTGTGTAGATGTATGTAAAGGTGTGTGTAGAATTATGTATGTGTGTGTGTGGTGCGGAGTGATGAATTACAAGAAGCTACGAGGAATAATTAGTATTTCAAAGACCTTGCGATCCATTCCAGGGGGAAAAATCAGAGAAAGAATAGGGAAGAGCCCTCATTACAAAGTGCGTAAAATACTATCTAATCCTTTGCAAAACTTGGCTATTGAAGAACTATTACAATTTGGAAGGGGAGGGGGGTAGGATGTTGGGAGGGGGGAGTGATGAGGGTGAGGGGTGGGGGTAAATGGTGGAGAGGGAGACTACCATAGGTTGTGGTGAGGGGGGATGGGTGTGTGTGTGTGTGTATGTATGCCAGTGTGTGTGTATGTATGTGTGTGTGTGTGTGTGTGTGTGTATGTATGTATGTATGTGTGTGTATATGTATGTGAGTGTGTGTGGTGCAGGGAAGATGATGAGGGTGAGGTTGGGATGAATCACCACTATTTGTGATGAGAGGGGGAGATGTACAGTATGTGTGTGGTGCGGAGTTGTGTGCGGGTGGTGATGATGAGGGTTGAGTACTGGCAGTGGTTGGGTGGGAGAGGGGGTGGTGATGGAATGATGATAATGACAGATGGTGATGATGATCTCGTGGGGATGGCAATGAAGGGGTGTGATAATGAGTGATGAGAGTAAGGTGATAGGGTGGGGGGGGTGAGGAGGGTGATGGGATGAATTCAAGACTTACCATTGGTTGTGGTGAGGGAGGGGGGGGGGGGGGGGTGAGGGGGGCAGGTGATGGTGCGGGGGTGGAGGGTATATAGGGGGGGGGGGGGTCTTTTCCCAGGTGTGTCTCCTCCTCCTAGTACCATGAGGCGGACATGTACCCCTGGCTGGCTGGCCTTCACTCCGTCACTCTGATTTACAACACTCCGGGTGATGGGTTCGAGTCCTGGCGGGGGTGGTTTATGGTCTAGCTCTGGTCAGTGTCTGTGTATACCACTAATGACTCGTGGGAGGCCAGGACGGGTGGGGGGCGGCGACCCCACACAAGGAGGGGGGCGACATTCAACAACAACAACAACACGAATCACTGTCGCAAAATCGTTTAACGGTTGGATAGGAAGTTAGCGATTATTATAGACGGCCATATTCTTAAACCTTACCATGGTGAAACCTTCGCAATGATGGAGCGAAACAAGCAAAAACAAACTGCACTCTTGAACGAAACAGGTTGATATCAAGTTCCGTCACAAACTTACACTATTTTCCTCCGTCCTCCTTCGATACGTTAGAGACGAGCACGCCCTTCCCATGTGTTTAGCAGTACGTCCAATAGCCCCACCACACAGCTCCTCACCCTGGTCCCTCACGAGATCAACTGAATTTGTCCATTTCTCTCCCAGTCATCGGGCGGCCTATGTGTGAAGACCCAGGCGCCTCGCTCCCATCACCCCTGCCCCGCCCCCCGCAACTCTAATACTCAATCGTAATTTTACCCTTCAATTATTACTCCTAGACTTTAAAATGAATGGCGATTAGTATATTAAACTGACCCTATGGAAGTATGATGTATGTTACGCGATGTTCGGCTGGGGTAGAGGAAGCCGAGGACCGCGCCAGTGCGAGGGTGTAGACGGGTCGGGGGAGGGTGTAGGGCGGGGGTGGCAACAATACCCAAACTCCCCCAAATTCACACACTAATCTTGCCAGAGGAACCCTTGCAGCCGGAGCCGTACTAGTCGCCATCCCCGGAGCCTATTTTAGGGGGGGGGGGGGAGAGAGAGAGAGAGACAACTGTTATTATTATTAGAAGTAGTAGTAGTGGTAGTATTGTTGATGTTGTCGCCATCCCCGGGGCCTATCCTGCGGGGGGGGGGGGGGGGGGGGAGGGGGGGGAGAGAGAGAGAGACAACTGTTATTATTATTAGAAGTAGTAGTAGTGGTAGTATTGTTGATGTTGTCGCCATCCCCGGGGCCTATCCTGCGGGGGGGGGGGGGGGGGAGAGAGAGAGAGAGAGACAACTGTTATTATTATTAGAAGTAGTAGTAGTGGTAGTATTGTTGATGTTGTCGCCATCACGGGGCCTATCCTGCGCGGGGGGGGGGGGGGGGAGGGGGGGGGGGGGGGGAGAGAGAGAGAGACAACTGTTATTATTATTAGAAGTAGTAGTAGTGGTAGTATTGTTGATGTTGTCGCCATCCCCAGGGCCTATCCTGCGCTGGGGGGGGGGGGGAAGAGAGAGAGAGAGAGACAACTGTTATTATTATTAGAAGTAGTAGTAGTGGTAGTATTGTTGATGTTGTCGCCATCCCCAGGGCCTATCCTGCGCTGGGGGGGGGGGGGGGAAGAGAGAGAGACAACTGTTATTATTATTAGAAGTAGTAGTAGTGGTAGTATTGTTGATGTCGCCATCCCCGGGGCCTATCCTGCGCTGGGGGGGGGGGGGGGAAGAGAGAGAGAGAGAGACAACTGTTATTATTATTAGAAGTAGTAGTAGTGGTAGTATTGTTGATGTTGTCGCCATCCCCGGGGCCTATCCTGCGCGGGGGGGGGGGGGGAACTATATTAGTAGTACAAGAAGTAGTAGTAGTACTAGTAGTCAATCAATCAATCTATTTTATTTGGTAATAAATTACATATATTGAGGAAGCAGGTGGACAGACAGTACACATAAACTCCCAATCAAAGTAATAATAACTATGCATTTTAAGATTAAATTATTATTAATTATTCAGTTTAAGAAGTAGCTTAAAGTTAAATTTATACATGAGAATAACAAAAAATACTACAGTATATAAGAGAACAAACAAGTCATTGAGAACAATGATAAGCCCAGATAAAAGCAATATTAAAAATATATTAAAATATTAATATTAAAATTAGTAGTAACAGTAGTAGTAGTAGTAATAGTAGTAATAATAATAGTAATAGTAGTAATATTTTTGTTATTCTCGCCATACCCGGGGCCTATCCTGCGGGGAGGGGGGGGGGGGGGGGGGGAATGTTTTCCATTGGGTCCTTTCGTACAGCATAGGAGCGTACGCTGATACGCTTAAATATAACACAATTGATAACAACATTACGCGTTTTATTTTTTAGTGTTCAAAATAGCATACATAAACGACGAAATACTTTATATAATTTTTGCTACAATTAAGCGTTACATGTTTACTGTGTAGCGGGGGGGGAGGTCACCAGGTTAGCAGTTCCTCGCTAGACCTCCCCCCTTATCCTTATTACCGACTGTCAATGAACGTAACAGCCAACCAACGGGTTATATATATATATATATATATATATATATATACTGTATATATATATATATATATATATATATATATATAATATATATATATATATATATATATATATATACACCGGTATATATATATATATATATATACTGGGTTATATATACCACTGAGTTCCGTGTACAAAGGAAAGCAAGCATCAACAGATTTAATCAATGTTACGAGGCCCCCGGTAGCTGGTATACTCAATCCCTGGACATTTCAACTAATAAGGCGCCAGATCCGGAGAGAGAGAGAGAGAGAGAGTGAGAGTGAGACAGAGAGAGAGAGAGAGAGACAGAGAGTGAGAGAGACAGAGAGAGAGAGAGAACCATCGCTAGTGTGCCGCCATTAAGCAACTTGAACTAGAACAATAGTCCTGTCACAGCGCTGCCCACCATGTTAAGGGGGCCCACCTCGTTTTTTTCTCTCTCTCCCTCTCTCTCTGGGTTGTATAAATTCAGCCTACTGTTATAAGAAGTTATCCACATCCAAGTGTCGATTTTTTCCTGGCGAGCGGTAGCGAGCCAGCATCTTTTTAAAATGTTTTTGACAGCAGGCTAAATTTGTACATTTTTCGATAGAAAAATTTCTCCGGCGAAGCCGGATTTCTCCAAACAATGCTGGCTTGCTATTGCTCGCCAGGAGGTAATCGACACCTGGATGGGGATAAACGTCCTAATTTTGTTTTTGTTTTGTTTTTGTTTTTTTAGCTATACAGTAGATAAGGAAGCCAATAAGGATGATGTGTACATGTCAACAGGAAACAGGCAGGAAGGAGAGGCTGATATAATAATAATACATCTATTATAATATCATCAGGTATATACTAACTGCCTTGATGGTCTATAATGGCTAGAGTGTTTTAAAATCTCTATGTAGTAATTATATTTTGTCACCAACCAACTTCACTTCTAAACTCAAGTAATCAAATCAACAAATACATGTGGCACTCCAAGGACTCGAACCTAGGATACTCACACCGAAATTCCGCGCACTTATCCATTACGCTGTCAAGACAGGTTCGAATCCCGGTGGATCACATGCTTGCTTTCATTCATTTCTTTGGGAGGTGTTTGGTGTTAGAGTGAAATTAATAACATAGATTAGAGCTATTTATCTATCTATCTATCTATCTATCTATCTATCTATATGCTCAGGCCCCATCCCCACTTTTCCATTTTTTTTTTCTATTTTATTCTATTTTATTATTTGTTGTTTTTTGTTTTTCTTGGGGGTGGCTGACTCAAGACAGAGCAAGAACAGGGAAAACACAAAGCTGATGATTACATTTGGGTAAGCAGGATTGTATTTAATTCAACTACAACCAGATGAAAACAAAGACAATTATATTTCACGATCAAGGAAATAAGTTAACCCCTTGAAGCTCTGACGCGTTTTAGCAGTTTATTTTGGCTGTCATTAGACGATTTTATGCAGCTTAATAAGGATCTGTGGGTATTATACGGGTAAAGACTATCTCAATCAACCCTCTGACTTCCATAATATACCCTTCATAATCTGAATAAAATCGTCTAATAACTAACAGAAAACAGAAAATAAATGTTTCTTGGATCTTGAAAGGGTTAATGTTAAAGTTTTGATAGTGATTCTATGTAGTAATGATAATTGTAGCATACATTATTTGAGTGTTTGGCTCGTATTGTATTGATTCCTAAACATAAGTGTAAAGTGACTATTACCTATCTCCGTCCGTGTGTGTGTGTGTGTGTGTGTGTGTGTGTGTGTGTTATAATTGTATTTATAAATTTGGAAAATACTTCAATATTTATACATTCTTCACAATATACAATATTCTATTTTACTAATTTTACTCCACATTTATCTTCATATAAATATCAGTATCTCACAAGACCCACCCTGGACACTACGATAAACAGGCGATCAATATGCATTATAATATAGATCAATATGGTCTGTTTTTATTTGTATTTTTGTTTGTGATAAAGTGTCGTGTCCCCATTTTGACCACTCCGCTATTACGAACACTTTGTAGCGAAATATATGGTTAATTATGAACAGTTGGCAATATTAGGACGTAGAGATATTGTTGTTTCATAGTCTCAAGTATGGAACAATACATTGTTAGGAGATTCAATTTACCATCAGCTGAAAACGAATAGACTACAAACTGTAAGTATTCAATAATTACTGTATGTATGTCATAATTATATCAAAATATTTACGTATTTCCATAATTGTCTACATTATCATTCCGTGTACGGTTCTAAAGTATTAATGATTACTGTCGATGGTTATCATATTCATATACTATTATACTGTATGTGTGTATATATATATATATATATATATATATATATAATATATATATATATATACGGTATATAAATATATTATATATATACCGTATATATATATATATATACCGGTATATATATACGGTATATATAATATATATATATATATACCGTATATATATATATATATATATTATATATATATATATATATATATATATATATATATATATAATATTATATATAATATTATATATATATATATACTGTATATATATATATATATATATATATATATATATATATATTATATATATATACTGTATATATGTATATATATGACAGTATATACAGTATATATATCGCATTTCAAATATTTATTCTTTAACTAAAATTTTACTTCATGCATACATCACTTATTTCATTAAGTCACATATGTCGTTCAATTATTTACCTGGCCGCCAAATATATATTAATAATTTTAAAAATGTAATATAATGCCAGTAATTCATGCATTCAATTTACCGAGGCATTTTTTCATTATTATTAGTATTTTTCCCGTGTGGTGGTGTAAGGGTCCAGGTGGCTCTTGAGGGAGGCTTGACTCAACTGTCTTGATGGGATCAACACAATTTTCATGCTGGATCACTTCAAGAGGGGGGCGGTGGGGGAGAAGAAAGGGGGCGGAGGGGGTCGGTGGAGGAGGACGATGCGTGTGAGTGAGGGGGTGGAAGCGGGAGATGGAAGGGGGTGGTGGGGGAGAATACAAAAGGAGAGCAAGTAACAACATACCCTATTATTCTTTGTTTAGTGTGCTTGTGTCTTCATGTAGGCTAAGAGGACCAGTTAATACTACTCTATTATCTAAAGTAGGAGGTGCAGGGAAGGGAATAGAAGGGAAAGAGGGGAGGAGGAAGAGGAGGGGGTGAAAGGGAGATATGTGATGTGGGAAGATGATGAGGGAATAGGGAAGAGAGAGAATGGGAGGGAGGAGCAGAAAGAGAGAGTAAAGGAGGGGGATAGGAGAAAGGGAGATACGTGATGTGGGAAGATGATGGGGGTAATGGGGAAGAGAGAGAATGGGAGGAGGAGCAGAAAGAGGGGGTAAAGGAGGGGATAGGAAGAAAGGGAGATATGTGATTTAGGAAGATGATGGGGGAATAGGGAAGAGAGAGAATGGGAGTAGGAGAAGAAAGAGGGAGTAAAGGAGGGGGGTAGGAAGAAAAGGAGATACGTGATGTAGGAAGATGATGAGGTAATAGGGAAGAGAGAATGTGAGTAAAGGAGGGGGATAGGAAGAAAGGGAGATACGTGATGTAGGAAGATGATGAGGTAATAGGGAAGAGAGAATGTGAGTAAAGGAGGGGGATAGGAAGAAAGGGAGATACGTGATGTAGGAAGATGATGAGGTAATGGGGAAGAGAGAGAATAGGGGGAGGAGCAGAAATGGGGAGTAATATAGGGAGTAACTGGGGAGGAGGCTAGAGAGTGAGGAGCAGGGAACGGGGGATAACTTGGGAGGAAGGGGTGAGGTTGGGGAGGCGGGGAGTGAGTGGGAGGGAGAACTGGGGAGGAGCTGAAGCGGGGGAGTAAAGGGGAGTGAGTGGGAGGGAGAAATGGGGAGGAGGTGAAGCGGGAGAGTAAAGGGGAGTAGGCGTGGGAGTGAGAGGGAGAAAGCACGGGAGTAACAGGGCAGGAGACGGGGAAGTGAGAGGAAGGGAGGGCGGGGGAGAACTACGGAGGATGAGGCGGGGGAGAAAGGGGGAGGAGGCGGGGGAGTAACTGGGGAAGAGGCGGGGGAGTGAGGGGGAGGAAGTTGACAAGTAACAAGGGAGGAAGTTGAGGAGTTAAGCGGATGTAAGGGAACGTGGAAGATTAGGCGAGGAAGGAAGTTACAGGAAGTACAACACTTCCTGGAGTTTGTATATGTAAGTTATAATGACAGATTACCAGAAAGACTATAGACGAACAATTGATATCAATTTATACAAGTGCCCACATAAGTTCTGTTCCTCTCCTTGATCTTATACAAGGAAATATGATGGGCATGATTGAATTACGAGTGTAGTTTCTTATACAGTGGTTAACTCGTCTGATTAGTCAACTGATAATTAAAAGAAACCGCACTCTCAGTTCATTAATACTATTTTAATGTCATACACAAGATCATGACGAGGAGCGAAAATTATGTGGGCAACTGTACATTCAGTAGATACATCAACTACAAAGGCGTTGTGATCATAGCGAGGTGTCAGACCTTAGGACTTAGTTCTAGTAAAGATATCAGAACCCCAAATAATGATAATTTTTCAAAATATCAAAGCAGAAGTCTCTGAAATAAAGGAAATACTGTATAGGGAAACGCATGGGGGATGGGGTAACAATAGAGAATATTTGACAATACAGAAGTGACAAGTTAGAGAGAGAGTGACGGAAGAATTGAAAGAAGAACGATTAGAAAACGAAAACAAAATAGTTACGCAAATGCAGAGGAGGGACACTAAAGAAAATGTGACAAGAGAAGAAAAGTGACAAGCTGTAAAGAAAGATAAGAGGTAGAGAGATGTGGGGGAAGGGGGGGGGGGGACACAAGAGAACATTTGACGAGATAAGTGACAGGCTTAAAAGGGTGACAGGAGAAATGGAGAGAACGATTAATAGAAAACATGAAAGTAAGAGGAGAGACAGGAGATGCGGGGGAGGAGTGACAGAAGATAAAATTTGACGGGAGAGGAGCAATGACAGGATAGAAAGAGTGACAGGGGAATTGAAAAAGCTACTAGAAAACTGGAAAGACGAGATATGGAATTGAAAGGAGAAAGGTATGCCAGAAGATAGAAATTGACTAGAGACGAAGTGACAGCCAATACAGAAAGAGAAGATGTAGAAGGATGCAGGACGATTGGCAGAAGAGAAAAATAGACAGGAGATAAGTGACAGGCTAAGAAGAAAGATAAGAGATAGACAGATGCAGGGGAGTAACAGAAGACAAATGTTGACGGGAGAGGAAATGTGACAGCCTATAAAGAAAGGAGGGACAGAGAGATGCAGGGGAATGGTAGCAGACAATTTGATGGGAGAGATGTGACAGCCTAAGAAGAAAGATAAGAGATAGACAGATGCAGGGGAGTAACAGAAGCGAAAGTTTGACGGGAGAGAAAATGTGACAGCCTAAAAATAGAGGGACAGAGAGATGCAGGGGAATGGTAGCAGACAATTTGATGGGAGAGATGTGACAGCCTTAAAAGAAGGAAGAGAGATAGAGAGATGCGTGGGAGGAGTGAGAGAAGTAAAATTTGACGGGGGAGGAGGAGCGACAGGGTAGAAAGAGTGACGGTGGAGTATAGAGTGACAGGAGAAAGAGTGACAAGGCTGTAGAGTGAGTGGGGTCCTACTCGATCGCATTGTGTGTGTGGGTGGGAGGGAGGCATGCAGCAACCACCCTCACAAACCTTATTAAATCTTTTGATCCCATCAATGAATACCTGGGCATATTGTGGCCAACCCTAATTATATTGACAAGCAACAATTCAGGTATTTGCACAAGTAATTATAGCCCTTATCAGTGGTACTCAGAACGCTGCATATCCACATAAGAATGCTACCAACCCGCTACCATGCTCGTCATATTTTCGCTCAATCTTAGCCCTTGGGAAACGGTATATTAAAGACGATATTAGGTTGACAAAGGTAAAAGTAAAGTCTCGTCACACTGCACCGGTATTTTAGCCCTTGGGGAACGGTATAATAAAGGTGATATTGGTATGACCAAGGCGGAAGTAAGGGCAGGGATGATTGATACGGGATTTTCGGGTTTACGCCGCACTGTATACGGACTAGTTTCCCCCGCGGCGACCCACCCACGCATGTATCCTTCCGCCTCATCAAGCTGCCGGCCGGGTATGGGAGCGGATGGCACGAGGGACTGGGAATAACAACAGCCCCGCCACATAAAGCCACCCATTCACCGGGAAAAGAGGGTAAAATGGTTAAAAATGAAAGAGATTTGGGGGCATAAGAGGGGTGGGAGGGTGTAGTGAAGCAACTGTGGGCTGGGGGGCGGGGATAAAAAGGGCGTGGGTGGGTGGAGATGAGGGTTCCCAACTATTGCGGCCGCGAACCCTATTTTTAACCTATTCTAGTGGTATTCTAGCACCTTTTTCCTCATTATGGTGTTTAGATCGAGTCATAGGATTGATGTTTTTAGTTCAAGTTTAGCCTCCATCCCCACCGATCTATGCTACTGAAGAATAATATAGAAGCTGATTGAATTCCGCCATGTTTGACATTCGTTGGTAGGAATGGTTGATTAAATCAGGTTATGTATCAGGCCTAACCTATATATCTTAATTGCTGCCAGACGGCTTGATGCCCGAAGGGTTGGACACGAATGAATGGCCACCTTATTCTAAGACAGTTTGTTAAATTCTCTAGTTTCTTAACCTAACCCAATTTAATTCATAATATAGAATCCACCCAAATGGCACTACATTTTGAACTACACGATGGAACAGTAAGAAAAAGGTGAACGTGGCAATTTGGTCTTAACTACACAATGGAACAGTAAAGAAAAAGGTGAGCGGCCTCCTTGGTTTGCGGCCTGATTGCCTGTACCCCTGTCACTGGTTAGGGCGGCCTCTCGCTCGACCAGGCCTAGCATTGTGCCCTGACGGATAGCTCTTGAGACACCAGCACACCAGGTAGTACTGAGAGGGGGCCGTACCAAGGGCAAGGCTTCAGGTACTATGCATACACCCACGCTCACAGCCAATTATCTACACAAATTAGGGTTCCTAGCGTATAGAAGAGAGAGGGAGAGAGAGAGTGTGTGTGTGTGTATGTGTGTGTGTGTAAGAGAGAGAGAAGCATGTACTGTAGGACAAGGCTTCAGGTACTATGCATACTCCCATGCTTACGTTCACTTATCAGTATAAATTAGGGTTCCTAGCGTACCGTACAGGACAACTGAGAGAGAGAGAGAGAGAGTGTGTGTGTGTAAGAGAGAGAGAAGCATGTACTGTAGGACAAGGCTTCAGGTACTATGCATACTCCCATGCTTACGTTCACTTATCAGTATAAATTAGGGTTCCTAGCGTACCGTACAGGACAACTGAGAGAGAGAGAGAGTGTGTGTAAGAGAGAGAGAAGCATGTACTGTAGGACAAGGCTTCAGGTACTATGCATACTCCCATGCTTACGTTCACTTATCAGTATAAATTAGGGTTCCTAGCGTACCGTACAGGACAACTGAGAGAGAGAGAGAGAGTGTGTGTGTGTATGTGTGTGTAAGAGAGAGAGAAGCATGTACTGTAGGACAAGGCTTCAGGTACTATGCATACTCCCATGCTTACGTTCACTTATCAGTATAAATTAGGGTTCCTAGCGTACCGTACAGGACAACTGAGAGAGAGAGAGAGTGTGTGTGTGTGTGTGTGTGTAAGAGAGAGAGAAGAATGTACTGTAGGACAAGACTTCAGGTACTATGCATACTCCCATGCTTACGTTCACTTATCAGTATAAATTAGGGTTCCTAGCGTACCGTACAGGACAACTGAGAGAGAGAGAGAGTGTGTGAGTGGGAGTGGGAGTGTGTGTGTGAGAGAGAGAGAGAGAGTGTGTGTGAGAGAGAAGTAGGTATTGAAGGACCATACTGTAGGACAAGGCTTCAGGTACATACTATACATACTCCCACGCTCATGTTCACTTATCAACACAAATTAGGGTTCCAAGCGTACAGGACGAATTTGTGTGAGAGAGAGAGAGTGGGAGCTTGTATGTGTGTGTGTGTGAGAGAGAGAGAGTGTGTGAGTGGGAGTGTGTGTGTGAGAGAGAGAGAGAGTGTGGGAGTGTGAGTGTGTGTGTGAGAGAGAGAGTGATTGCAGGTGTGTGTGTGTGTGTTGAGAGAGCTGTCTACACTGTCAACATCGTCATAATTTTCAAAGGGTTAAACTGAGGCCACCAACAAGTCTGAGGAACAACAACAACCACTGTTTTACATATTCAAAGTGCATACCTGGCAGGAGTTCAGTCTATGGTTAAAATAATATTGTTAATAAACTAGCTTACCTATTCTTATAACTATTCTATATACCGGTACAGTGTAACGTATTATACTACTTAGCTCACTGAATAATATGCCAGGACAAGATTGCCCGATACACTTTTATAACTATCCAATATATAAACGATAACAATAACTTGATTATAACAGCTCAAATATTATATAGCATCACAAAATTACCCTACAGAGTAAAAATATGATTGTGGGGGGAAATAGCTTCAAGTATAAAATAGCTACCCGGAACATACTTCAGTTTCTGTACCGGTACATAAGAATATAATCTGCTTTGTAAATATCTGTCACAATGTCCTTTCCTTCCCTTCCCCTTCCATGTACTGCATTCTACTTCAATTATCTTTATCATTATCCTTCTTTCCTCCTCCTCCTCCATCATTCCTGTACTTCTACACTTCTATTATTCTCGTCAGTTCAACCCCTCCTTAAATTCCCCTCCTCCTTCTCCTCCATCATCTCCCTCCCTCCTCCATCATCTCCACCTCTCGTATTCTTGTCAATTTAACCCCTCTTTCCCGTTTTCCCATCTCCATCCATCCCTCCTCTCCTCCACTCGTCCCTCCCCCACCACTTCTCCTTCTCTTCCCTCCACCCCCACCACTTCTCCTCCTCCCCCACCACTTCTCTTCCCCATTCCACCCCTACCCCTACTCCATCATCTCCCTACTTCCCTGTTCATCCCACTACTTCATCCTTTCCCATGCCCTTCTCCCGTATTATGCTTCAATGTTGTTCTCTCTCTCTCTCTCTCTCTCTCTCTCTCTCTCTCTCTCTCTCCTCCCACACCCCATCCTTCCCCATCACCTCCTCCTCTCCTCCCCCACCACCACCACCACCAGCACATCCAACTCCTCCTCCTCGTCCCACACCCAATCCTCCTCCTTCTCCTCCTCCTCCCACGCACGGGCCTGCGGTACACTCAACAAATTACCGACAACGGTTGGATTTAGGTTATGTATTGGACATCATAAAA
>CM064527.1:47909551-48234308 GCA_032716605.1 Paralithodes platypus | reverse complement strand
TTCCTTGTATTCCTATGTATCCTTTGGTATTTCTCTATATCCTCCTATAGTTATTCCTTGTTTTATCTATATCCTTGTATTGTTCTTTGTATTTCTCTATTTATCTAGGCCTATGAGTCGATGATTTGTTTGTAGTTTATATACTTCTTTGTATTTGCTTTGTATTTCTCTATATTCCTATGTATTCCTTTGTATTTATCTATATTCCTTTGTATTTCTTTGTATTTCTCTATATTCCTATGTATTCCTTTGTATTTATCTATATTCCTTTGTATTTCTTTGTATTTCTCTATATTCCTATGTATTCCTTTGTATTTATCTATATTCCTTTGTATTTCTTTGTATTTCTCTATATTCCTATGTATTCCTTTGTATTTATCTATATTCCTTTGTATTTCTTTGTATTTCTCTATATTCCTATGTATTCCTTTGTATTTATCTATATTCCTTTGTATTTCTTTGTATTCCTTTGTATTTCTCTATATTCCTATGTATTTCTTTGTATTTATCTATATTCCTTTGTATTTCTTTGTATTTGTTTGTATTCATTTGTATTTCTTTGTATTCCTTTGTATTTCTCTATATTCCTTTGTATTCCTTTGTATTTATCTATATTCCTTTGTATTTCTTTGTATTTCTCTATATTCCTTTGTATTTCTTTGTATTGCTTTGTATTTCTCTATATTCCTTTGTATTCCTTTGTATTTCTCTATATTCCTTTGTATTCCTTTGTATTTCTCTATAATCCTTTGTATTTGTGGGAATTAAAAGGTTAAAAGGCTATCCCAATTAAATTATCCCTCGGACTTCTTTTGTTTTTATAGTGTATCGTTTCCACCTTGGTTTGATTATTTTGCCAGTTTTACATTCTAATTCCACATACCCTTCCTAATCTACATAAAATCGTCTACTAATAGCCATAAGAAAATGAAATAATCCATCCTCGTATCCTGGAAGAGTTAAGGGGGATCACCTCACTTGTTTTCTCTTTCTCTCCCTCTCTCTTTGGCTTGTATCCATTCGGCCCCGAGGAAGAAATCGACACCTGGATGGTGATAAACGTCTTAAAACAGTTGGCTGAATGGGGCCGGATGGATACAAGCCAAAGAGAGAGGGAGAGAAAGATAAATAAAGCGAGGTGGGATACAAGCCAGGGAAAGAGAGAAAAGGAGAGAAAGAAAAGAAAAGCAGGTGACCCCCCCCCCCCTTAAGAAAACGAAAATACGAAAAAAATATGGTCCTTTCTCCCCGTTTTCTTTCATATCCACAGACTGACTCCTCCACTAGGGCCTCATAAGTGGGCTTGTTCAACTCTCATTACTCGCGCGCTCTCTCTCTCTCTCTCTCTCTCTCTATCTATCTATCTATCTATCTATCTATCTATCTATCTATATATCCATCCATCTATCTATCTATCTATCTATCTATCTATCTATCTATCTATCTATCTATCTATCTATCTATCAAGTCAAGAATTATGTTTGTACAAAACCATGAACCTAGAATGCGGTAATGTATGAGGTTACTGTGATCTCTATTGTATATATGTAAAAAGTTAATTGTGTTGCCTTTTATGAAATAAAGATTTGAGTCTGAGTCTATCTGTATATATGTAAAATTTTACCATGTAACCTTTTATGAAATAAAGAATTAACTAACTAACTATATCTACCTATCTCTCTCTTACACAACATCTCCATATCTCGGAAACGTGTAATTTAATATAAAAAACACCAATATAAACACGAACGTGGTAACCTGGCACGGCCATATTGTTCTAGTCTTCCTACCTCCAAACGATTTTAGGAAGAGCCTGTCAAAATTATAGTATTAACCCTTTCAGTAGATCTATCTATCTATCTATTGCCTGACGCCGTGATCCCCGAAGGGGTGGCCACGAACGAACCGCCCCCATGCACCTCTGTCCCCAGTCAGTCGACGCCCCTCCCCCCAACCAGCACCGCCTTCGTTCCTGAGTTCCTCACTCCTTCCTTCCACTCATATTCGGTTCTACCTCTCCCCCTCTGTCCCTCCACCTCGCTCTCGTACACCCTCTTAGTCATTCTCTCGCTTTCCATACGTTCCATGTAGATGATGACTATTAATGAAAGATAACCTATGTGGGTCGAGGGGGATCTTGTTTAACCCCTTCTGTACCGGCGTAGTCCTTTTAAGTTTATTATGGCTACTAGGAGACGATTTTATTCAGTTTAAAAAAGATTATAACTCTCACAATTCCTGCCTAAGCTGAATAAAAGCATCTAATGATAGGTTGAAGACAATTAATAAATGCGTCATCAGAAACTAAATTATGATGTTTACCATAGAGGATTGTAAATGTAATGTAAAGAGATAGTGAGGGGGAAGGGGAGGAAGAATATAGTATATGTGTGTGTGTGTGTGTGTGTGTGCAAGAGAGAGAGAGAGAGAGAGAAAATGGACCTCTATTAGCATCGATTCCGCGGTGTCCTGACTAAAGCAGAGATTGAAAGAGAAAGAGAATCGGAAATAGAGAGAGAGAGAGAGAGAGAATGGACCTCTATTAGCATCGATTCCGCTGTGTCCTGACTAAAGCAGAGATTGAAAGAGAAAGAGAATCGGAAATAGAGAGAGAGAGAGAGAGATACATGGAGTTACAAGGAATAGTTAGTATCTCGGAGACCTTGCGGTCCATTCCGGGGAGATAGCCAACTGTGTGTGTGGAAGGAGATAGATTGTGTACCGCACTAGACTCAGTATCGTCGCCGGTACTGTAAAGCCGGTATCACACGAGAGCTTTTATAGTCAACATTCGATGATCAACATATTTCTTGCAACATTTCTGGAATACGTTGCACTGGTATCGGAAACTAGACTGGTGATAGATGAATTATTGAGGTAACTAAAATGTATTAAATGTTGACCTCATAAGCTACCAGACCAGTGTTGAGGATAAAGGTTGAGGGAAAAAGCGCGCGTGTGATTCCTGCTTTAAGGGTTAACGTGGCATTGCTGCTTTACAACGGTCCATCACACACACACACACACACACACACACACACACACACACACACACACACACACACACACACACACACACACACACACACACACACACACACACACACACACACACATACACACGCGCAAACACACATACACACACACACACACATACACACACACATACACACACACACCACAAAAATTATCAGATTGTTATGTTGTTGTGGTTGTGGTTGTTGTGGTTGTGGTTGTTGTGGTTGTTGTTGTGGTTGTTGTTGTTGTTGTGGTTGTTGTTGTGGTTGTTGTTGTGGTTGTTGTGGTTGTGGTTGTTGTTGTGGTTGTGGTTGTTGTTGTGGTTGTTGTTGTGGTTGTGGTTGTTGTTGTTGTGTGGTTGTTGTTGTTGTGTGGCTTCTTCCTCTTTTTTTTATTATTTTTGTAGTTGTTGTTTTATTGTTAGCATTGTTTTTTCTTCCTTTTCTCATCCTCTTTCTCTTCCAACTCATTCTTCTTCTTTTTCTTCTTCGTTTCAACCGTGCACTTCCCTTTTTCTTACTTCTTCTTCTCCTTCTTCAACTCCTCCTCTTCTTCATCTCATTCCTCCACCTCTTTCTTCTCTCTCCTCCCCTTCTTTCCCTTTATTCCTCCCTGTCTTCCTCCTCTTCTTCTTTCTCCTCTTCCTTCTCCACCTCCTCCTCTTTCCCCTCTTACTCTACTTTGTCTTCTTATTTATCTTCTCGCATCCTGTTTTTTCTTCTCCTCCTCCTACTCTCCTTTTTCTCCTCCTCTTCCAATTTTCCTCCTCCTCTTCCGCCTCTTCCTATTTTCTTCCTCCTCCTCCTCCTCCTCCTCCTTTCCTTTTCCTTCTCCTCCTCTTCCGCCTATTCCTATTCTCCTCCCCCTCTCCTTTTCCTTCTCCTCCTTTTCTTCCTCCTCTTCTACATCTTCCTATTTTCCGCCTCCTCTTCCCCCTCCTCCTCCTCCTCCTCTCCTTTTCTTCCTCCTCTTCCGCCTCTTCCTATTTTCCTCCTCTTCCTTCCTCCGTGTGCTACCCAATGGGAGGTGAAGGTTTTGAAACGCCCCAAGTCTTTGATAACCTTCAGGTGATTTTAATTTGATAAGAGAAGACGAGAGAGAGAGAGAGAGAGAGAGAGAAAGAGCGTGTGTGTGTGTGTGTGTGTGTGTGAGTGTGAGAGTGAGTGAGAGTGAGGGAGAAAGAGAGAGAGAGAGTAGGAGAGGATAGGGTGGGAGACGTACAACTAAGTAATGATAAATGACCTTACTAAAGTTTTTCTGAGTAAAAGTAGATGAAACTAAGTTGTCTTTATTGATGAACTCAGGCATAAAAGGACTCAAATCTCAATTTACACTTTGACCTTTACATCTCCTTTATATATGTATTAAATTAAGGGTATTTTAACTGACTAATGTTGAATTTAATGTTAGTTAGGGATCTTATCAAAAACGAATAGCAATGTCAGTCATATGTACTTCGCTCCTATCTCAGATAGATAGCTTTTCTAGAGGCTTCAGGCAGGGCAGGACTCTGGTTTCTCTTCCTCTTCTTTGGTCGTCTCTTCTCTGGAGTGTAGCTAGTTGGTGATCGTGGTGCCTCATCTTCAAACTCAGACTTCCTCTGCTGGGCTGTAGATGTACTCACCAAGGGAGACACTTTATCTGGCAAACAGGTACACACAGATTCCTCGACTAGCGAGTGCGCAGGGTTCTGCGTAAGCATCATTGGTTGAGTATTCTGCATAAGCAATACACTCGAGACTTGCGTAAGCGACTCATTGGGAATATCCTGTGCAAGCGATATCTTCCATCTATCCTGCGGAAGCGATAGTCTTTCATCCTGCGATATCCTCCATCTATCCTGCGGCAGCGATAGTCTTTCATCCTGCGATATCCTCCATCTATCCTGCGGCAGCGATAGTCTTTCATCCTGCGATATCCTCCATCTATCCTGCGGCAGCGATAGTCTTTCATCCTGCGATATCCTCCATCTATCCTGCGGCAGCGATAGTCTTTCATCCTGCGATATCCTCCATCTATCCTGCGGCAGCGACAGTCTTTCATCCTGCGTAAGCACTGGTTCCTTGTCTTGCGTAAGCGACAAGTGTGCTCTGGAACGCAAGCCGCAAAGCTGCCGAATAACCCTCCATCTTCACCCCTATCCTTCCTATCTGGATAAAAAGGTCAATGGTGAATTACTGTCAGGATCCAGCAATGCAGTAGTCTTGAAATTCTCTGCATCCTTCTGCTGCACCAGTTTCTGACAACAAAGGCGTTAGTGAGTAGTGGCAGTGGGTAGTCTGATAGGCCGAAGTTACCTTGGTACGCAAGTTTGGTTAGTGTTTGCATTTGCAGGTAGATTTCTTTCGAACCTCCTTCACCGTCATGTTTAGCCCCATAATGTTTGACATTTAAAGACGTTTGCCCCATTAGTTTGGCGATGTTAAGACATTTCGACCAATTTCTGCCAATTTTAAAACCTTTCGTGGCATTTAGGTGTCGATACCGAGCCTGTAATTTGGGAGGAACCAGCCTTCGACCGGGACATTTTTCTACCAAAAAATGTACACATTAATCTCGAATGGGGGTCTTGGAGGTATTTTTTTAAGCTTGATGGAGGTCTAGGAAACAAAGTAAAAAAAAATCACATTAATTACGTTTTCCACAGTATTCATCCGGATTACATTTATCATGAGTTTCGATACGGCAAAGGAGGTTAAGGGGAGATTTCCATTTGAGGGATTTTTTTCTTTACCCCCTTCTCCCTCATGTTTAGCCCCATTGCTTTTGAGATTTTAAGACGTTCTCCCCATTAGTTTGGCTATTTTAAGAACTTTCACCCCATTTATGTCACTTGTAAGACCTTTCGTGCCATTTAGGTGTCGGGGTTTTTCTGGCGAGCGATAGCGAGCCTGTAATTTAAGAGCAACCGGCCTCCGGCCGGGACATTTTTCTACCGAAAAATTTACAAATTGATCTTGAAAGGGGGTCTAGGGGGTGTAATTTTAAACTTGATGAAAACGTATGGAACAAACTAAATACCTCCCCTTAAGCCACGTCACGGCTACATCACTTATTATATTCGTACAGCTTGAGGGGGGTGACCTGTTTTGGTTCTGTCCTTTTCTATCTTTATCTGGCTTGTATCCATATGGCCCCATTCAGCCTACTGTTTTAAGACGTTTATCCCCATCCAGGAGTCAATTTTTTACTGGTGAGCGGTAGCGAGCCAGCATATTTTGTATTTTGATTTGACAGCAGGCTAAATTTGTACATTTTTCGATAGAAAAATGTCTCCGGCGAAGTCGGATTTCTCATATAATGGTGGCTCGCTATCGCTCGCCAGGAAGAAATCGACACCTAGATGTGGATAAACGTCTTAAAATAGTTGGCTGAATGGGGCCGAATGGATACAAGCCAGAGAGAGAGAGAGAGAGAGAGGGAAAAGGACAGAAATAACAAAAAGCAGGTCACCCCCCGTAAGCCATAATACAAGACAGAAACGCTGTACACAAAATGCAATATAGTCATGCTTCCGCACCGTGTCTTGAGATTGTGACACAAGATTGAGAGACCCCAATGGAAATACGCCTAACAGCCTTATTGGGCTATCCTTAGTTGGAATTATGCAAGGCTGGTTTTTGTAACAAACTATGTGGTACCAACTCTGTAAATTGCTAACTGAATAAATATTATTATTATTATTATTATTATGTCCAGCTGGTCACCCTTCCCCATGACTTTATTGCTTGTCTGCCACTTTTCCTTCTTTACCGTCAGTCTTCATTATTTATATATACGTGTATATTTTCCTAGGGTGGCTTAAGGGGGAGATGGGCTGCTTTTTCTGCCCCCCCCCCCCCCCCCCCCCTTCTCCTCCTTCATCTTTAACCCCATTAGTTTTGAGATTGTAAGACGTTCGGCCCATTAGTTTGACGATTTTAACACCTTTCACCCCCTTTCGTTGCTCACTTAAAGACCTTTCGTGCCATTTAGGTGTCAATTTTATCCTGGCGAGCGATAGCGAGCCTTTAATTTTAAGAGAAATTGGCCTTCGGCCGGGGGCTCTAAGGAGTGTTTTTAAAAGCTTGAGTGATGTCTAACGAGGAAACTAAAAAAAATATATGAATATGTAAGATTAATAATAGACTAAATATAGTAGCTACTATTCACTTAATTAATCTCAATATATTATGTATTTTGCTGTCTGTTTTCATATGTATTATGTATTTTGCTGTCTTTTCATATGTATTATGTATTTTGCTGTCTGTTTTCATATGTATTATGTATTTTGCTGTCTTTTCATATGTATTATGTATTTTGCTGTCTGTTTTCATATGTATTATGTATTTTGCTGTCTGTTTTCATATGTATTATGTATTTTGCTGTCTGTTTTCATATGTATTATGTATTTTGCTGTCTTTTCATATGTATTATGTATTTTGCTGTCTGTTTTCATATGTATTATGTATTTTGCTGTCTGTTTTCATATGTATTATGTATTTTGCTGTCTGTTTTCATATGTATTATGTATTTTGCTGTCTGTTTTCATATGTATTATGTATTTTGCTGTCTGTTTTCATATGTATTATGTATTTTGCTGTCTGTTTTCATATGTATTATGTATTTTGCTGTCTGTTTTCATATGTATTATGTATTTTGCTGTCTGTTTTCATATGCATTATGTATTTTGCTGTCTGTTTTCATATGTATTATGTATTTTGCTGTCTGTTTTCATATGTATTATGTATTTTGCTGTCTGTTTTCATATGTATTCTTCTTTTCCCTTCCAATCTTGGCACTTCACAGAGAGTTTATGTCTTTCTTGGTTTGATCTTTCTTGGTTTGTAATGGTTTAGATGCTTATGTTCTGGGTGTGGTGTCCCGAGTTGGAATCCCGAGAGGACCATATGTTTGCATTACTGTGTTGGTGGTGTAATGGTTTAGATGCCTATGTTCTGGGTGTGGTGTCACGAGTTGGAATCCTCTTCTTCTTTTTGTTTATTCCACCTACTTTATCCACCTTTATTCCACCTACTTTATCCTACTTGTAATGGATGATTAATGTTATCCACGGGGTGTCCACCTACTTTATCCACCTTTATTCCACCTACTTTATCCTACTTTATCCACCTTTATTCCACCTACTTTATCCACCTTTATTCCACCTACTTTATCCACCTTTATTCCACCTACTTTATCCACCTTTATTCCACCTACTTTATCCACCTTTATTCCACCTACTTTATCCACCTTTATTCCACCTACTTTATCCACCTTTATTCAACCTCTTTATATTCTCTTCTGCTTTCTTCCCTTTTTGTTTTAGTGTTATCAACTTATATATTTTTGTTTAAGGGGAGATTTCCACTTTGAGGGACTTTTTTCTTGACCCCTTTCTCCCTCATGTCTAGCCCCATTGCTTTTGAGATTTTCAGACGTTCGCCCCATTAGTTTGGTGATTTTAAGAACTTTTGCCCCATTTCTGTCAATTTTAAGACCTTTCGTGCCATTTAGGTGTCAATTTTATCCTGGCGAGCGATAGCGAGCCTGTAATTTAAGAGGAACCGGCCTTCGGCCGGGACATTTTTCTACCGAAAAATGTACAAATTTATCTTGAAAGGGGGTCAAGGGGGTGTAATTTCAAGCTTGATGGTAGTCTAGGGAACGAACTAAAAACCTCCCCTTAACTTTCTCTGTATATTGATACTTAGTCTCCAACTGTAAGCCTTCTTTTGTGTTGGAGAACACTAAGAACACAAGTAAATAATAGACACAATACACTGATAGCAATTAAAACTCTCAGTGATTTATCGTTAACCCCTTCAGTACTGGGGACGTCCTTTTCATCCTATTCTGGCAACTGCTAGACGGTTTTGTCCAGCTTAGGAAGGACCTCTGGCAATTATAAGGCTTCGAATTATCTTAACCAACCCTTTTCACTACCACAGATCCTTCCTAGGCTGCTTAATATCGTCTAAATACAACTATAATAAGGCTTCAAACTATCTTAAGGGGAGATTTCCACTTGAGGGATTTTTTTCTTGACCCCTTTCTCCCTCATGGTTAGCCCCATTGCTTTTGAGATTTTAAGACGTTTGCCCCATTATTTTGACGATTTTAAGAACTTTCAAGCCATTTCTGTCAATTTTAAGACCTTTCGTGCTATTTAGGTGTCGATTTTATCGTGGCGAGCGATAGCGAGCCTATAATTTAAGGGGAACCGGCTTTCAGCCGGGACATTTTTCTACCGAAAAATGTACAAATTAATCTTGAAAAGGGGTCAATGGGGCGTATTTTAAAGTTTGATGGAGGTCTAGGGAATAAACTGAATACCTCCCCTTAACCAACCCTTTTCACTACCACAGATCCTTCCTAAGTTGCCTAATATCGCCTAAATACAACTATAATAGAATATGCAACTCGTCGCTGGTACTCAAAGGGTTAACGTTTACGATATATTTGGAAGGGTAAAGCCGGTATCACACGAGATATTTCATAGTCAACATTCGATGATCAACATTTTTCTGGCAACATTGTTGGAGTATTTTGCGCTGGTATCGGAAACTAGACTGATGATAGATGCATTCAGGTAACGTACAAGTATTAAAGGTTTACCTCATGATATGCCAGACCAGTGTTGAGGATGAATGTTGAGTGACAAAGCCTACTCGTGTGATACCGGCATAAGCTATGACGTGGGGTCTATTGGTTGGGAGGAGAGGGGTCGTTTTTCTGGTCCCTCTTCTTCTTCCTCGTGTTTAGCCTAATTAGCTTTGATATTATATGACGGTCGGCCCCATAGTTTGGCGATTGTAAGACCTTTCACCTCATATATTTGTCAATATAAAGACTCTTCGTGTCATTTAGGTGTCGATTTTTTCCTGGCGAGCGATAGCGAGCCTGTAATTTGAGAGAAATCGGCCAGGACATTTTTCTATCGAAAAATGTACAAATTTATCATGAAGGAGGGTCTTGGGTGGGTGTTGTTTAAGGGGAGGTATTTAGTTTGTTCCCTAGACCTCCAGCAAGCTTAAAATTACACCCCCTTGAGTCCCTTTCAAGATTAATTTGTACATTTTTCGGTAGAAAAATGTCCCGGCCGAAGGCCGTTTCCTCTTAAGTTACAGGCTCGCTATCGCTCGCCAGGATAAAATCGACACCTGAATGGCACAAATGGTCTTAAAATGGGGTGAAAGTTCTTAAAATCGCCAAACTAACGGGGCGAACGTCTTAAAATATCAAAAGCAATGGGGCTAAACATGAGGGAGAAAGGCGTCAAGAAAAAAATCCCTCAAGTGGAAAATCTCCCCTTAAGCTTGATGGAGGTCTAGAGAGGAAACTAATAAAATAATAACACAAAATACACAAATGAACAAATCAATACGCCCTTCGTGTTTACCCTATTTAGAGGTTAGATTCCTACACGTTCACTTCATTAGTTGAGATTCTTACACGTTCACTTCATTAGTTGAGATTCTTACACGTTCATGGAGATTCTTAGAGAGAAAACTAATAAAATAATAACACAAAATACTTACAACTTCATTAGTTGAGATTCTTACAAATCATTACACGTTCACTTCATTAGTGTTCTTACACGTTCACTTCATTAGTGTAGATTCTTACACGTTCACTTCATTAGTTGAGATTCTTACACGTTCACTTCATTAGTTGAGATTCTTACACGTTCACTTCATTAGTTTAGATTCTTACACGTTCACTTCATTAGTTGAGATTCTCACACGTTCACTTCATTAGTTGAGATTCTCACACGTTCACTTCATTAGTTGAGATTCTCACACGTTCACTTCATTAGTTGAGATTCTTACACGTTCACTTCATTAGTTGAGATTCTTACACGTTCACTTCATTAGTTGAGATTCTTACACGTTCACTTCATTAGTTTAGATTCTTACACGTTCACTTCATTAGTTGAGATTCTTACACGTTCACTTCATTAGTTGAGATTCTTATACGTTCACTTCATTAGTTTAGATTCTTATACGTTCACTTCATTAGTTGAGATTCTTATACGTTCACTTCATTAGTTTAGATTCTTATACGTTCACTTCATTAGTTTAGATTCTTACACGTTCACTTCATTAGTTTAGATTCTTACACGTTCACTTCATTAGTTTAGATTCTTACACGTTCACTTCATTAGTGTAGATTCTTACACGTTCACTTCATTAGTTTGGCGATGTTTTGACTTGTTGTGCCGCCATGTAGGTGTGTATATTTTTTCTGACGAGCTTGTAGTTTCCGAGGAACCGGACTTTGGCCTGGAGGGGCGGGGGGGGGGGGGGGGTTTGGGTGTATTGTCTAAAGTTTGCTGGAAGTCTGGGCGGGAAACTAAAAGAAAATAATAAATAATAAAATGAATGGATACATCAATACAAATATCCCCTTATGTAGAGCAGTAACAGCTGTCAGCCATCCCAGTGGTGTCAATATCCCCCCACCCCCTCCCCTCCCCGCCCTTGGTGGTGTCAATAAACCCCACCCCCCTCCGTCTCAGTGGTGTCAATATCTGCCCCCCCCCCCCCCCCCGCCCTTGGTGGTGTCAATAAACCCCACCCCCCTCCGTCTCAGTGGTGTCAATATTCCCCCCGCCCCTGGTGGTGTCAATAAACCCCACCCCGCTCCGTCTCAGTGGTGTCAATATCCCCCCGCCCCTGGTGGTGTCAATAAACCCCACCCCCTCCGTCTCAGTGGTGTCAATATCCCCCCGCCCCTGGTGGTGTCAATAAACCCCACCCCCCTCCGTCTCAGTGGTGTCAATATCCCCCCCCCCCCGACCCTGGTGGTGTCAATAACCCCCCCCTCCCCCCCTGCTGGTGGTCAATATAACACGGGGACTGCTGACGCGGCCCCCTGCTGACGCGGCCCCCTGCTGATGCGGCCCCTGCTGCGGCCCCTGCTGATGCGGCCCCTGCTGCGGCCCCTGCTGCTACTACTACTACTACTACGTGTCCGGACTATATAGTGGCAGTAGGAGGGGGTCGGTATAGCCACTCAACGCTATGGTCAGTTCACCCTCATGTTTTAATGTACAGTTACCAACACATAAACCTGGCTTATATGTTGTGAAATGGTTGACAACTTGACATACAGTATATAGCCACCATAATAGGTAAAGGGGACGTTATATACAGTATATATATATATATATATATATATATATATATATATATATATATATATATACCGGTATATATATATATATATATACCGGTATATATATATATACAGTATATATATATTCATATATATATATACATATGTTAAGTGGAGGTGTGGCAGAGTGGTCTTGCCACTGGACTGGTAATCCAATGGACCCGGGTTCGAATCCCAATATGTCAATGGGAAGATATTATTGGGATGGAATTTGTGCTGTACCTAGTTTCAGTGCATTACCACAGCACACCGAAATGCCAAAAAAATACCCTCATTGAACCCTCATTAAATAGCACTGTATGAATATTCCCAAATTCAAAATATGCTACAGGGGGGCAATGCCTAGTGAGTTAATTGCTCAAAAGGTGGTGTTCTGCGAATGAGGGTCCGAGTCTGGGGTATGAGATTGTGAAGCGCAGAAGCGAAGCGGCTTCAGAGATGGAGTTGCTTCGAGCCGTGAATGGGTGCTTCGCATGTCTCACTCCCTAAACTGGAACAAGACCTCACGGGCCTCACCGTGTTCAGCGGTAGAGTGTGCAGGCTCTCAGCCTATGCCCGAGAGGGAGTAGTTGGAATATAGAAAAAACAAAAACATATTTGCTTAAGTTTACTCCCTAGACCTCTATCAAGCTTTATAAAATAAAATCCCAAAAACATTTGTACTTTTTTCGATAGAAAATATTCCTCCTAAACTACAGTCTCACCAGGAAAAAATCGACACCTAAATGTTACGAAAGGTCTTAATATTGACAAAGAAATGGGCGAAAGTCTTAAAATTGGCAAACTAATGGGGCTAAACATGAAAGAGATGGGGGTTCAGAAAAAAATACTTACCCTTTATGCATATAATTAATTAAGAAGCATTATTGTAAAAGTATAAACTAAGAAGCTCACCTTCATACAGTGATTATGTTTTTTAATTATATTATTTATTTATTTATTTATTTATTTATTTGTTTACACCAATCTACTTCACATCTAAATTCAATTAATGAAATCAACAAATACATGTGGCACTCCGAGGATACTCACATCGAAATTCCGCGCACTATATATAACGCCATCAAGACAGTTAAAATAATTCTGTGAGAGCATTATTTCATGTGGCATGCAATCCTTGCAACCAGTTACCAAGCTGGTACTATTTCTACAAATTTGGAAATGAGCTTAATGGGGTAGGGTTTATTTGTTGGTCTATTTATTTATTTTTGTATTTGTTTGTTTATTAATTTGTTATTATTATCCTCGCTCAACCTCCATCAAACTTAAAATAACGCTCCATAGACGATTCCTCCTAGAAGTACAGGCTCGCTATCGCTCGCCCGGAAAAAATCGACACCTAAATGACATGACAGGTCCTAATACTGACAAAGATATGGGTCAAAAAGTCTTAAAATCGCTAAACTAATGGAACAAATGTCTTAAGATCTGAAAACTAATGGGGATAAACATGAGAGAGAAGTGGAACCAGAAAAACAACCACCTTAAGAATCCCTTCTTTGGACAGTGAAAAGGCATCCAAACCAACACGTTCACCTTAAATGATTATCTCCATCATCAGGTAAATCTAAAAATAACAGATAGCCTACATAACACACTTGTAAGATAATAACAGATAGCCTACATAACACACTTGTAAGAAAATAACAGATAGCCTACATAACACACTTGTAAGAAAATAACAGATAGCCTACATAACACACTTGTAAGAAAATAACAGATAGCCTACATAACACACTTGTAAGATAATAACAGATAGCCTACATAACACTTGTAAGATAATAACAGATAGCCTACATAACACACTTGTAAGAAAATAACAGATAGCCTACATAACACACTTGTAAGATAATAACAGATAGCCTACATAACACACTTGTAAGAAAATAACAGATAGCCTACATAACACACTTGTAAGATAATAACAGATAGCCTACATAACACACTTGTAAGATAATAACAGATAGCCTACATAACACACTTGTAAGATAATAACAGATAGCCTACATAACACACTTGTAAGAAAATAACAGATAGCCTACATAACACACTTGTAAGAAAATAACAGATAGCCTACATAACACACTTGTAAGAAAATAACAGATAGCCTACATAACACACTTGTAAGATAATAACAGATAGCCTACATAACACACTTGTAAGAAAATAACAGATAACCTACATAACACACTTGTAAGAAAATAACAGATAACCTACATAACACACTTGTAAGAAAACACTAGTATCATAGTGAATTACAATCATTTCATGAAGCCTAAGAAAAAATAGCATAGTATGAAAATATGAAGAAAGACTATGTAAACCTAAATACCTACCATAAATTCATGACATAAAATACGAATATATATATATATATATATATATATATATATATATATATATATATATATAATATACATACATACACAAACACTCTCTCTCACTCTCTCCAACTACCTCACTTGCTGGCCTATTACCCCCGAGGCCGGAGACAGACCATCTCGCCGGCAAACCCAGACAAAAACAAATCTTTCCCCAAACAAAAACAGTCCGCTCTTTCTTTACCCCTCCGACCCTGAGCGACACAATTACGAGGGGGAGGGGTGGGGGGGGTTCAGCAAGATTTAACCAGAGACGAGCTGCAGGTGATAGAACTCGGGATTCAACACCCATTAGGCTAACGACCGGAACGCCTTTTGGGGCGAGTTGGGCGTTGATGGGTCCTTTATTCTGGTGTTTATACTTCTTGGTTTGCTGGCTCGCTTTCTGGTGTTTATACTTCTTGGGTTATGTGGCTCGCTTTCTGGTGTTTATACTTCTTGGGTTATATGGCTCGCTTTCTGGTGTTTATACTTCTTGGGTTATGTGGCTCGCTTTCTGGTGTTTATACATCTTGGGTTATGTGGCTCGCTTTCTGGTGTTTATACTTCTTGGGTTATGTGGCTCGCTTTCTGGTGTTTATACTTCTTGGGTTATGTGGCTCGCTTTCTGGTGTTTATACATCTTGGGTTATGTGGCTCGCTTTCTGGTGTTTATACTTCTTGGGTTATGTGGCTCGCTTTCTGGTGTTTATACTTCTTGGGTTATGTGGCTCGCTTTCTGGTGTTTATACATCTTGGGTTATGTGGCTCGCTTTCTGGTGTTTATACTTCTTGGGTTATGTGGCTCGCTTTCTGGTTATTTTGCCGGGCTATAGTAATTACAGCTCGTGATATAGTCTTTACTAAAATCCAGGTATGGACTTATAGACCGTAAATAAACTGTACAGGAACTCCCCGAACACGTTCTTAATATCACAACAAGTATTCCACTAGGTACTACAGAACTCAATGACAACACACAGGAGAGTTATAGACCAACAAAATAGCCACTATCCCCTTAAGACATTTTTACATTATGAGATACTGGAAGATTAACCACAGTTCATGTAATAGTTGTAGACAATTGATTTTAATGCATTGTATTAATTCGATAAATATTTGATTTGTTCATAGGGTATTGTTGAAACCATGTGCATACATAGAAGACGATTTATATTTGATCTTGAATATATCTAGGTTAAGTTAGTTTAGGAAAGGCTAGGATAAGTAGGTTAGGTTAGGCTCGGTTAAATTTAGTTAGGTTAGGGCTAGGTTAGGTTAAGTTAGGTACATTATGTTAGGTGAGGTTTTATTTGGATAGTTTTAATTAAATTTTAAAAATACAAAAATCTCGCAAGTATGCATAATATATCTGTACCGATAAACACACCGTCGCTCACATACATTGTGGCTGTTTGTGTGTGTGTGTGTGTGTGTGAGAGAGAGAGAGAGAGAGAAAGAGAGAGTTAGTTAGAAATATTTACCAAGAATTACATATATATAGATATACTGGCTCCCACAGACCTTACAATCCAAATGAGGAGGTCAGGATAAATGTCTAGTAAAGAGAGAGAGAGACAGACAGACAGACAGAGAGAGACAGACAGACAGACATACAGACAGACAGGGACATACACAGACATACAGGGACATACACAGACAGACAGACAGACACACAGACAGGGACATACACAGACAGACAGACAGACAGACAAAACAAATAAAAAAGAAAAACAGACAGAGAGCGAGAGCACAAGAGACAGGGAAGTTTGGTAGGTACTCCAGTTTCCCGTGCCCTGGGGAAACTGCGGGAATTTCACCCGCAGGCCCGGGGAATAAGTTTGGCCCCTCCTCTCCTCCTGACGCGGCTGCATATTACAAAGGAATAACCGGGAATACAAAGGAAAACAAGGAATGCAAAGGAATACAGATAAATACAAAATAAAACCAGGAATACACAGTAAATATAGAGGAATATAAAGAAAACACAAGGAATACAAAGGAATATGGAGAAATGCAAAGGGATATAGAGGAATACAAAGGAAAACAAGGAATGCAAAGGAATATAGAGGAATGCAAAGGAATATAGAGGAATACAAAGGAAAACAAGGAATGCAAAGGAATATAGAGGAATACAAAGGCAAACAAGAATGCAAAGGAATATAGAGGAATACAAAGGCAAACAAGAATGCAAAGGAATATAGAGGAATACAAAGGAATACAAAGGAATATGGAGAAATGCAAAGGAATATAGAGAATATATAAAGGAAAACAAGGAATGCAAAAGAATATAGAGGAATACAAAGGCAAACAAGGCTTCTGAGGTTTTCTGCAGTGTCGTCGGTCCTGTGGCTTCTCTTCCTTCACGTTAGCTTGCTTCATAATCCTCGTAGTGTGGTTATCCCTCTGAGCCTTTGATTTAAGGGGAGGTTTTTAGTTGATTCCCTAGACTTCCATCAAGCTTAAAATTACTCCCCCTTTGACCCCCTTTCAAGATAAATTTGTACATTTTTCGGTAGAAAAATTTCCCGGCCGAAGGCCGGTCTCGCTATCGCTATCACTATCGCTATCACTATCGCTATCGCTATCAGGCTCGCTATCGCTCGGCAGGAAAAAATCGACACTTAAATGGCACGAATGGTCTTAAAATTGACAGAAATGGGGCGAGGGTTCTTAAAATCGCCAAACTAATGGGGCAAGCGTCTTTAAATATCACAAGCAATGGGGCTAAACATGAGGGAGAAAGAGGTTCAGAATAAAATCCTCCAGGTGGAAATCTCCCCCCTTAAGGGTGTAATTGGATCCAACACCTGCTATAGTCTATCCGCGGTAAGTAGGCCATAAATCATGACCTCTATCCTCTGTAACTCAAAATGGGCTAGAGCAAATGGGTTGTCAATTTCCACATCTATTCCTTGCGACTGACTGACTCTTCCCGTTATAGAGGTCATGATTTCTCGCCTACTTACAGTGAATAGACTATAGTGGTTGGTGCCATTGCCAGGACGGTGCTTCCATGATGGTTGGTTCTGCGCCTGACAAATCCTGCGATGTATTAAGAGGGGTCACCTGCTTTTTTTTTATCTTTCTCTCCTTTTCTCTCTTTCTCTGGCTTGTATCCATTCGGCCCCATTCAGCCAACTGTTTTAAGACGTTTATCCCCATCCAGGTGTCGATTTTTTCCTGGTAAGCGATAGCGAGCCATCATTGTATGGAGAAATCCGGCTTCGCTGGAGACATTTTTCTATCGAAAAATGTACAAATTTAGCTTGTAAACAAAATATATATGTATAATGGCTCGCTAATGCTCGCCAGGAAAATATTGACACCTGGATGGGGTAAACGTCTTAAAACAGTAGGCTGAATGGGGCCGAATGGATACAAGCCAGAGAAAGAGAGAAAAAAGGCAGGTGACCCCCCTTAAGGGGTTCCTTTCGAGGGTTTACCTTCTTGTTGGTGGCTTGGTGCCCTGAGCCTCTGGGGAGTGTTTTGGTTTTCTCATCCTCGCTTCTCATTCTCGCCTCGCTTCTCATTCTCGCCTCACTTCTCATTCTCGCCTCGCTTCTTCATCCTGTCAAGAGTGATCGTTCTCTACATTCCATCCATTAAGGGGAGATTTCCACTTGAGGGACTTTTTTCTTTACCCCCTTCTCCCTCATGTTTAGCCCTATTGCTTTTGAGATTTTAAGACGTTCGCCCCATTAGTTTGGCGATTTTAAGAACTTTCACCCAATTTATGTCACTTAAGACCTTTCGTCCCATTTAGGTGTCGATTTTTTCCTGGCGAGCGATAGCGAGCCTGCAATTTAAGAGGAATCGGCCTTTGGCCGGGACATTTTTCTACTGAAAAATGTACAAATTTATCTTGAAAGGGGGTCAAGGGGGTGTAATTTCAAGCTTGATGGAAGTCTAGGAAACACATTAAAACCTCCCCTTAAAACCCACAAGTCTTGCTGCCCTGAAGCATTCCTTTCGAGTCCCCCTTTGAATCCAGCCATCCACAATGACAAGATGCATACACATTTCTTTACCGCCCTTCAATTCAACGAATCGATCATTTTCTTGTCCGATTTTTCTCAAATGCCAGAGTTCCCCCGATGCGACCCTGTACTATAAAGAAGTTGTCATACTGGTAAAACTCCCAATAGAAACGTTATGTGTAGTGGGATGACAGAGCTCTCTATCTCATCCAGAGGGACCACCACTCGGGCAGAGACCCAGATCCAGGGGGACTAGGACAACACACTCAAACTTGTATACTCACTTCCAACTTTGACAGTCTATATATATATATTTTGTTTTGTATTGCATGGCTGGTTCTCTATTTGTTTGACAGTCTATATATATTTTTGTATTGCATGGCTGGTTCTCTATTTGTTTGACAGTCTATATATATTTTTGTATTGCATGGCTGGTTCTCTATATTTCTTTCTTTACCTAACTGATGGCTCTTTTCTTTTCTGCTCGACATATTACATTTTACTATTATTATTACCACGGATCCTTCCTATAAACTGCACTCATCGTCTAAATGTGGCTATGCAGATTTAGAATATAATTTAAAAGGCGTCCCTGGTACAGAAGGGGCTAATTACTATTATCACCACCATCAACAGCAAAATCATTCTCTCTCTCTCTCTCTCTCTCTCTCTCTCTCTCTCTCTCTCTCTCTCTCTCTCTCTCTCTCTCTCTCTCTCTCTCTCTCTCTCTCTCATACACGGACATTCACAAACAATTACATAGTCTCTCTCTCTCTCTCTCTCTCATACACATACACGGACATTCACAAATAATTACATAGTCTCTCTCTCTCTCTCTCTCATACACATACACGGACATTCACAAACAATTACATAGTCTCTCTCTCTCTCTCTCTCTCTCTCTCTCTCTCTCTCTCTCTCTCTCTCTCTCATATCTTGTTCTCTAAGTGTAGGTCCTCAGAGGATCGGGATGTCACCCACTCGAGGCGAATCATCACTCAAGTGTCACCTTACTCGCACCATGGGATCTCTCGCACGTAACTTGGGAGGGGGGGGGGGGGGAGAGAGAGAGAGAGAGAGAGAGAGAGAGAGAGGAGCTGTGTATTTGTTTATGAATGTCTCCGTATAGATTAAAAAAAGCCGTCGGCGGTACAGAAGGGGTTAAGGGGGGTCACCTTTTTTTTCTTCTTTCTCTCCTGTTCTCTCTCTCCCTGGCTTGTATCCATTCGGACCCATTCAGCCAACTGTTTAAGACGTTTATCCCCATCCAGGTGTCGATTTCTTCCTGGCGAGCGATAGCGAGCCAGTATTGTATGGAGAAATCCGGCTTCGCCGGAGAAATATTTCTATCGAGAAATGTACAAATTTAGCTTGCTTTCAAAACAAAAATATATACGTGCTGGCTCGCTACCGCTCGCCAGGAAAATATTGACTCCTGGATGGGGGTAAGCGTCTTAAAACAGTAGGCTGAATGGGCCCGAATGAATACAAGCCAAAAAGAGAGGGAGAGGAAGAGAAAAAAAAAGCGAGGTGGGCTCCCTTAACAATCACCGACTTTACATTTCCAAGCTGCCAGACCACAATTGACCACTTGCGAGTTTCAGGCTATAAGGAAGTTGGAGCCGTGAACATCGATATTATTAAACCGAAATGCAAGAATAATGTACGTTTCTGATGGCTATAAATGGCACGTTGAATTGGGTTTTCTGTATTTATGTATGTGGACTACGACCGTATTTTAGCTGTACATTCTGTTAAGGGGAGATATCCACTTGAGGGATTTTTTTCTTGACCCCTTTCTCCCTCATGTTTAGCTCCATTGCTTTTCAAGTTTTAAGAGGTTCGCCCCATTATTTAGACAATTTTAAGAACTTTAGACCCATTTCTGTCAATTTTAAGACCTTTCGTGCCATTTAGGTGTCGATTTTATCCTGGCGAGCGATAGCGAGCCTGTAATTTAAGAGGAACCGGCTTTCAGCCGGGACATTTTTCTACCGAAAAATTTACAAATTTATCTTGAAAGGGAGTCAAGGGGGTGTAATTTCAAGCTTGATGGAAGTCTGAGAAACGCACTAAAAACCTCCCCTTAAATATCGTTGCCTACAGCTCCAACTTCCTTATAGAACGAAACTCGCAAGTGGTCTATCGCCCGTACAAAAAAATTATGGAAAAATCGCTCGTGTGTCACCGGTGTTTAGATTACTGTGCGTGTGTGTGTGTTTTTTTTTTTTTTTTTTTGTTTTTGTTTTTTTTTTAAGCGTAAGTGGTGCTGAGCTGGCAAAGAAAGGGTTGTTTTATGACGCCTAATGCAGTTGACTTCAATTTTGCTCCGGAAGTTAAGGGGACAGTGGTTATTTCTTGGTCTATTTATCTATTTATTTAAACATTCTATAGTTTTAGACCTCCATCAAGCTTAAAGAAACACCCCCTAGACCGCCCATCAAGATAAATTTATAAATTTTTCGGTAGAAAACTGTCCCGGCCAAAGGCCGGTTCCTCCTAGAATTAAAGGCTTGCTATCGTTCGCCAGGAAAAATCGACACCTAAATGGCACGAACGCTTTATATGTTGATAATTAAATGGGGCGAAAGATCTTAAAATTGCTAAACTAATGGACCGAACGTCTTAAAATCTCAAAGCTAATGGGACTACACAATACACATAATGGAGAATAAGCAGCTACCGCCCCCTTAAGATGCACCTCTGTTAGTGCTACAATAGTTGGTCTCTCTCTCTCTCTCTCTCTCTCTCTCTCTCTGTCTCACTCACTCACTCACTCTCACTCTCACTCTCACTCACTCTCTCTCTCTCTCTCTCTCTCTCTCTCTCTCTCTCTCTCTCCAGTAAGTAGCGGGGTACCCCAGGGATCGGTACTAGGACCAATTCTCTGTCTAATTTACATCAACGACATAGATGAGGGTCTCACCTGTACAATCTCAAAATTTGCTGACGATACAAAAATTGCAAATAGCGTACTCTCAAAAGAACAAGTTTACAATATGCAACACAATCTAGATAAGTTGTCATGTTGGGCCCAAATTTGGCAAATGAGTTTCAATGCGGATAAATATAAAGTACTACATATCGGATACCTAAATGAGAAAGCAAACTATTTTATGAATGGCACTCAGCTTAAGAATGTAAACAGAGAAACCGATCTGGAAGTAACAATATCGAGTAACCTAAAACCGAGTCAACAATGTTCAGAAGTTGTTAAGAAGGCAAACAAAATAATTGGCTTTATAGGCAGGTCATTTGAGCATAAATCCAAAGACGTTATCCTAACCCTTTACAATTCCTTAGTCCGCCCTCTTCTGGAAGACTGCGTTCAATCCTGGTGCCCTTATTACCAAAAAGATATAGACAAGCTAGAACGAGTTCAACGTAGAGTTACCAAAATGATACCTAGCCTAAAGAACAAACCATACGAGGACCTCTTAGAGAATTAAATCTATTTCCTTTAACCCAGCGCAGATTAAGAGGCGACTTAATTCAAGTGTTCAAAATCATCAAAGGCATCGACAATATGGACTGTAGTAAGTACTTCACTATCGACCAATCTAATTACACGCGGGGAAACGGTTGCAAAATTATTGGTAACTCTTTTAACTCCAATGAAGCTAAAGATTTCTTCTCCAATCGAGTTGTCAACTTATGAAATGGGCTTCCCCGAGATGTTATAGACTGCAGCACCGTTGATTCATTTAAACTTCGCCTAGACAAATATCTCACATCAAACCCGCGACTGACTGCGTTTGTAAATGAATAACTTTGTTTTATCCTCCCCTCAGTTACTAACCCATCTGTCCCCTACTAACTTCCTAATCCTGCCACGGACATTAGTTCCAGGGCAGTAGTTCCCTTTCCAATGTTCCCTTACCCACTCTAAACCACTGTTTGGACACTTGATCCTCAGTGTTTTGGAGGACAAGCAGCCTAGAAGGGTCACTAGATCTGTTGTTGCTTGATTCCCTTTGTACTCCTTTGTACTCCACTATATCGCATGAAGCTGAGCCTAAGTTGTCCTTACACTGCTCTTAACTTACGACTTAATCCTTCCTCTGGTGCCTTTAGAGAGAGAGGGGGAGAGAGAGAGGGGAGGGGTGGATGGGTGAGAGAGAGAGAGAGAGGGAGGGGAGGGGGGAGAGAGAGAGAGGGGGAGGGGATGGGGGAGAGCGAGGGAGGGGGGGAGAGAGGGAGGGAAGGGGGGAGAGAGAGAGAGAGGGAGGGGTTGAGCGGAGAGAAAGGGAGGGGAGAGGGGGGATAGAGAGAGAGGCAGGGGGGTGGAGGGAGAGGGAGAGAGAGAGGGAGGGGATGGGGTGAAGAGAGAGAGAGAGAGGGGGAGGGGACGGGGTGGAGAGAGAGAGAGATAGAGGGAGGAGATGGGGGGAGAGAGAGAGAGAGAGAGGCGGGGAGGGAGAGGAGGGTTAGAGAGAGAGAGGGAGGAGATGGGGTGGAGAAAGAGGGGGGGGGGGGGAAATTGGGACCAATGGCTAAACACAAAATATTAGATATATATTTAAAATTTTCATTATACAGTATTTCATAACTAGAGGGACACTCGGTAGAGCACATACCTCCGCCTACGCTGGCTGGTTCTTTACCATTAATGGCATAGGCCTAAATTTTCGTAAGGATCTACTGTAGGTTCCAAGCTAGGATCTGGATTGCCTCCTAAGTTAAATCATTTCTTCCTTGGCGCATACTGTCTGCCCACCAAATTTCGTGAAAATCCCCGGAGTGCCTTCTAAATTGAATTACTTCTCTCTTGGCGCATAACTATGTTCATGAAGGAGACAAAAGGCAATGCTGCCTTTAACCAGTCCCCCCCCCCCCCACCTTCCAAAGCTGAAAGAGTGATAGGGAACCAAATTCAAGGTACTTTAGAGTAAAAATATCTGGACACACGGATCATAAAGCGGTTTAAATCACAAGATGAGGGAAAGACAGATTGGGGGCGAGAGTTCCAGAGTTTGCTTGTTGAGTAGAAGAAAGATTTGGATTATCGGTTCACTCTGCCCATCAAATGTGAGAATTGGTTTATAACTTTCTGAGATATCTTATTTACACACAGACAAACGGAGGCGAAAGCATAACCTCCATCCAAATTCGTTGGTGGAGGTAATTATGGAGAGAGAGAGAGAGAGAGTAAATGTTAAGGTGAATGAGACAGTGAAAGCATGAAAGATAAAAATAGAGAGAGAGAGAGAGAGAGAGAGAGAGAGAGAGAGAGAGAGAGAGAGAGAGTAAAAGTTAAGGTGAATGAGACAGTGAAAGTATGAAAGATAAAAAGAGAGAGAGAGAGAGAGAGAGAGAGAGAGAGAGAGAGAGACTGCGGACAATAGAGAAAGGAAGCACTTAAGAATATAAAACAGATAAATTAGATTGATTACATTATCTTCAATACTTCTCAAGGGCAAGACAAAGAAAGGAAAAAATGTATAGAAATTTAAATATATATACATATACACACTAACCGCACAGACCGAGAGAGAGAGAGAGAGTAAAAGTGAGGGTGAATGAGCGAGTGCAAGTATGAAAGATGAAAACAGAGAGAGAGAGAGAGAGAGTAAAAGTGAGGGTGACTGAGAGAGAGCAAGTATGAAAGATGAAAACAGAGAGAGAGAGAGAGAGTAAAAGTGAGGGTGACTGAGAGAGTGCAAGTATGAAAGATGAAAACACAGAGAGAGAGAGAGAGAGAGAGAGAGAGAGAGAGAGAGAGAGAGAGAGAGAGAGAGAGAGAGAGAGAGAGAGAGAGAGAGAGAGATGTACAGACTAATAAACACACACAACAAAGCCATTCCAACAGCTTCGTCTATCTACAACACCCCTTCTCTGCTATCTGCACTTTCCCAGCCTAGTGTACGTACTGTCTGATGGCGTAATGGGATTCCAAATGTACGGGATGTATCATGGTGAGGTTATAAAGGCATTGACCCAACCCTTTCAGTACCAGCGACGTGTGTTATATTAATACTCTAGCTATATTTAGACGCTTTTATTCAGCTTAGGAAGGACCTCTAGCCATAATAAGGCTTCACACTATCTATCTCGACCCACCCTTGTAACTACCACAGATCCTTCCAAAGCTACATAGTAATTGTAACCTCGTCAATCTTCCAAAATGTATGAATCACGGTATTTCTGGGTAACCTGACGTAGTAGCAGGCCTTATTAGATTTCCCCTAAGCTGGTCCTTCCTTAATTACTAACACTATATCTTAAGGACTTGACTAATTAATCTTACTAGACACGCATAAATCACTAGGGGGCTAAACTCTTAACTAACTTTATACATAGTGGACCATCGTTCTTAATAATAATAAATAATAATAATAATAATAATAATAATAATAATAATAATACAAATAAATATAGTAGTAGTAGTAGTAGTAATTATAATAGTAGTAGTAGTAATAGTAGTAGTAGGTCTAGTAGTACAGTAGTATATTAATAATAATAGTACTAATGACATTTATATTATCAAACCTCCAAAAAATAATAATTATTATTATTATTATTATTATTATTATTATTAGTAGTAGTAGTAGTAGTAGTAGTAGTAGTAGCAGGATGTGATCAGGAGGTCAAGACTGTGATAAGCGTTGAATTGGGTGAAGATGGGTAATGCATCAGGGATAGATAGAGTGTGTGTGTGTGTGGGGGGGGGGGGGGGGGGGGGGCGAGCAGCTGAAGTGTGGAGGTGATATTAAGGGCAGACAGGCCGTTTTTCTGGACCCCCTTCTCCCTAACATTTAGCCCCACTAGTTCCATTAGTTTGGGGATTTTTATGACCTTTCATCCCATTTCTTTGTCAATATTAGGACCCTTCGTGCCATTTAGGTGTCGATTTTTTCCTGGCGAGTGATAGCGAGTCTGTAATTTTAGAAGGAAACGGCCTTTGGCCGGGACATTTTTCTACCGAAAAATGTACAAATCTATCTTGAAAGGGGATCTAGGGGGTGTTTTTCTAAGCTTGGTGGAGGTCTAGGGAGGAAATTAAAATATATATGAATAAATGAATTAAAAGAGCAAATAAACAGCGTGCACTGTCCCCTTAAGTAGTGATTGGATGGATATGGACAATCTGTACACCTGCACTAGCCTATACTAATACTACTTTTTATTTATTTGTATTTTGTTTTATATATATATATATATAACCACTCAACCTGTGCATCCCCCCTATGGACCCTAAACCAGGTCAGAACAGTCATCAAAGCGTCCGACTTGGTAGTCATTCAGCTACTTCCTATTCCGGGGTCAGCACTCAGACTCATCATCGTGGATTACTACTACTACTACATTGATTTTTATTTAATATTGTTCATACATTTTATTTTACAAGCATCAGATATTACTATACTACTATTACTACTACTACTAGTACTACTACTACTACTACTTTTTTTTTTTTTTTTTTTTTTTTTTTTTATATTAACCACTCAGTCTGTGCATCCCCTCTTTGGACCCTAGACTAGGTCAGAATAGTCATCAAAGCGCCTGACTTCGTTGTCATTCAGCTACTTCCTATTCCGGGGTAAGCACTCAGACTCATCATCGTGGATTACTACTACTACTACTACTATTACTACTACTACTACTACTACTACTACTACTATCACAATCACCCTCACTACCATCACCATTACCATTATACCCCTACCGGTAACTTGCCCCCATTAAGGGTAAAGGGGGGGTGAGGCCGGGAGATCAGCGTTCCGTCACGCTACGAGAGTTACCACACAAAGTTTTAATTAGAAGCCGCCGCGAACACGACAAGACGAGAGAGAGAGAGAGTGAGAGAGAGAGTTAGAGTTACGAGGAGTTACGAGGAATAGTTAGTATCTCTGAGACCTTGCTTGTGCTTGTTTAGTGCACTACACTTTACAGAGTGTGCACAATATTACCTAACGGGCCATCTCCCCTTAAGGGGAGGTTTTTAGTTTGTTTCATACTCCTCCAACAATCTTAAAATGTCACCCCCTTGACCCCCTTTAAAGCTAAACTTGTAAATTTTTCGGTAGAAAAATTTCCCGGCCAAAGGCCGGTTACTCTTAAATTACAGGCTCGCTATCGCTCGCCAGGATAAAATCGACACCTGAATGGCACGAAAGGTCTTAATATGGGGTGAAAGTTCTTAAAATCGCTAAACTAATGGGGCAAACTTTTTATAATATCAAAAGCAATGGGGCTAAACATGAGGGAGAAAGGGGTCAAGAAAAAAGTCCCTCGAGTGGAAATCTCCCCTAAAATCACAAGTTTGTTTTATAAATCAACTAATACAGCACACAACGCCGCTCCTATATATCGAATACAAACGTCTATGGATAAACAAATGAAGAGAAGAGGGGCCACTGAGGATGAGGCCAGGAGATTCGGCGACCAGATGAGACAAGGTAAAGTGGCACCTGCAATACGGTCCCTGACAAAGGAGTCAGCCGGTGGGCTGTTGCCTATCACAAGAGATACCATCAAGCTGCTGGTAGAGAAACATCCGCAACCTAATATTATATCTGAGAGTCAGAAGTTAGAGAGGGCTTATATACCACCGAACCCCGTCATCTACGAACAAATCACAGGTGAGAAGATTTGGGAAAAGGCTCTCGGGACACAAGGCAGTACAGGACCCTGAGGGATGGATGCAAATGGTTGGAGAACAATCCTGAGCAGCACACTTTTAGGAGTTGCAGCGACCGACTTACGCAGGGCGCTGGCAGATCTTGCAAGAAAAATGGCCACTCAAGATTGTCAACACTTGGAGGCCTTCACAGCTTGCCATCTAATACCATTGGACAAGAATCCAGGGTGCAGACCTGTAGGGGTGGGTGAAGTTCTGAGAAGAATCATAGGAAAGTGCATAATGGAGGTGGTGAAGGACGACGTGCGGTCAGCGGCTGCAAATCTCCAAGTGTGTGCTGGCCACCAAGCAGGGGGAGAGGCAGCAATTCATGCAATAAGAGAAATATAATAGCAAGAGGAATGTGAAGCTGTGCTGTTAGTGGATGCTTCAAATGCCTTTAACACCATCAACAGAAAGACAGCAATACACAATATCAAGGCAAAACTCACGACGTGGAACGGCACTAAAATCAATGGAAGGAACCATGCAAGGTGACCCCGTAGCAATGGCAATGTACGAAATAGGTCTCTCGGTGTTGCAATCATTAACAAGACAAGAGAAGACACATGTTAAGCAGGCAGCCTATGCAGATGATCTCACTGGAGCAGGGAAGTCAACAATCTCAAGAGCTGGTGGGAGCAAGTATCAGAAGTGGGCCCAGAAATAGGATGCTTTCCAAATGCTAGTAAATCTATACTGATAGTAAAGCCAGAACATTATGAAAGTGCCGTAGAAGCTTTCAACGGTAGTGAAGTGGTCATAACAAAGGACGGACAGTGTCATCTTGGGGCGTTGATTGGCACAGAAGAGTTCAAGAAGCAATACATGGAAGAGAAGGTCAGAGAGTGGGTAAAAGAAATAGAAATACTGGCCAAAATGGCAAGGATGGAACCACAGGCTGCATACTCGGCATTCACACATGGGGTCAAACACCGCTGGACCTACTTAATGAGTACCATTCCAAATGTGAGTCCACAACTTCAACCGCTAGAAGATGCCATCAGAGACAAACTCATCCCGGCTTGGGTAAAGTCTCACACCCCAAATGCTACAGAGAGGGAGTTGCTCGCACTTCCTCCTAGGTTGGGAGGGCTTGGAATCAACAACGGAACACCAGAACTCAGTAAAGATAACAGAATCTCTCACTGAACGCATCGTAGCACAAGATTCTGATGGTGAAGTGGACCAGGCGGACATCTTCAACATCAGAAAGACCATCACGTCAGAGAGGCAAAACTCACAGAAAAATGACCTGGCACAATTGATGCGACAACTTTCCCCGAGACTAGCAAGAAAAATACAAATAGCACAAGAAACGGGTGCTTCAAATTGGCTGACAACACTACCAATCAAGGCAAAAGGCTTCAATCTCAACAAACAAGAATTTAATGATGCTTTTACACTGAAGTATGGTTGGCCGATTGAAGGACTGCCCGATCGATGTGTTTGTGGAATCAACAACGATGCAGACCACAGCATGATATGTAAGAAGGGAGGATTCATCAGCATCAGGCACGATGAAGTAAGAGATGTAACGGCGAACATGCTCAGGGAGGTGTGTCGAGAGGTGGTGCGCGAACCATCACTCATTCCCTTGGATGGAGAGATCTTGTAGCACAGGACGGCCAACACATCCAATGAAGCACGAGTGGACGTTAGTGCAAGAGGTTTTTGAACAAGAGCACAGCGAGCGTTCTTTCACATAAGAATATTTGACCCAATGGCCCATAGCTACAGCGGGCTGTTTCTGGATGCTGCACATAAGAGGAACGAACAAGAGAAGGTCAGGGCATATGGGGAAAGGATCTTAGATATCGAACAAGGCATCTTTACCCCACTAGTCTTCACCACATCTGGAGGGATGGGACCCAGGGCCCAGTGCTTCTATTCAAGGCTTGCAGAGATCATCGCAGAGAAGAAGCAACAGCCCAGGAGCCAAGTTGTAGCCTGGATGAAGTGCTGTCTATCTTTCTCATTGCTCAGATCAGCACTACTATGCCTGCGGGGAACAAGACTGTCTGCACCACAACCAGCGACAGTGGCAGACGTGGACTACAAGGCAGTGGTGGCAGAGGGTCGCATAGGGAGGCGACTGGATTGAAGTTGCATGGTGTAGAGTAGTAATATAGTAGAATAGTAGGAATAGAGTAATATATGATGTTTGTAAGATATAATGTATGTACAATATTAAATAAAAATTAAAGAAAAATAAAATCCACGATGATTAGTCTGAGTTCTTACCCCGGAATAGGAAGTAGCTGAACGACTACCAAGTCGGGCGCTTTGATGACTGTTCTGACCTTGCTTAGGGTCCAAAGGGGGGATGCACAGGCTGAGTGGCTTAGTGTAGTACTAGTATCATTATTTTGTTACTACTACTACTCTTAAGGGGGAGGTACTCGCTTTTTCTGGCCCCCCTTCTCCCTCATGTTTAGATCCATTAGATTTGCGATTTTATGACGTTCGTTCACTAGTTTGGCGATTTTGAGACCTTTTGCCCCATTACTTTGTCAATATTAAGACTTTTCGTTGTCGATTTTTTCCTGGCGAGCGAAGCGAGCCTCTAATTTTTTAAAGAACCGGCCTTCGGCCGAGACATTTTTCTACCGGAAAATGTACAAAGCTATCTTGAAAGGGGGTATAGGTGGTGTTTTTTTAAAGTTTGATGGAGGTCTAACGAGGAGACTCAAAGTTAAATAAATCAATGAATAAGTAGCCCCCCCCCCCCACAAAAAAAAAAAAAAAAAAAAAAAAAAAAAAAAAATAGATTCAGGTAGTTCGTAAAAGTGCTATCAGGGGCCCTACTCCAAGTTTCTCTTTTTCACTCTCGACTCAAACTTTCCGCGCCTCGACCCACCCGTCACCGGAACCTTTATATATGCAAATTTTTTCTCTCGATATGTCAGACAGTCTCTCGCCCCTTCCTTGGCCAATTCCGAACATCAGGCGACGGTAACTGGCCTCGTAAATCACAGCCCGAGGGTTTTTTGGGCCGCGTCCTAAGAGCTCATGTACTGTATATTACGGGGGTCAGGGGAAGGAGGAGGTGGTGGGGTGTGTGGGGTGGGTTTGTGATATTATGGTTAGTTTAGGTATTTTGTCTTTGAAGGGAATCGTGGTCATGGGGCTATCTTGAGGACTAAATAGTGCCCACAAAATATACCATTTACATATGTCTAGTTAGTTTTCATTTATCTATATATTTATTTATTATATAGGTGTGAAAGAGACAAGTATGGTAGGCTGCCTGTAACGAATATCTCCCAAAAGCCGAAAAAGTGACAGAGAGCCAAATTCAAAGTATTTTGGGGTCAAAATACCTGGGCACACGAAATTTAGAGCAGTCTAAGTCATAGGATGAAGGAAAGACCGATTGAGGGAGAGAGTCCCTTGGTTTACTTGTTGAGTAGAAAAAAAATCGATTTTTTTTTATTTCTTGGGTTAAAGAGCTGGACAGAATAGGACTGGGATTGTGTTGAAAGGCAGGTGCCTCCAACTCGCTGTAAGGGGGCTATCTTAGCACTACTGCGTGTATATTAGATATTTATACTAAGTCCTTTATATTGTTTATGGTGTTTCTTTTTGTATAACATAAACTACTCTGACCAACCCTAACCAAATCAGGTTTAGCGTAACTTACTCTGTACAATAACCTAGTCAAATAACATGTTGTAGTGCTAGCAAAATTAAAAGAACAATCTCAAATCAATCGTTCTCCGAAAATCTTGATGATCATTGGTGTGAAATCTAGAGAGAGAGGGATGTTAACTAGTTTTCTCTATGAGGTTAAACAAAAAAGTACTATTCTCGGGCAAACATGATCCTTGTCAAGGAATAGTGATAGTATTTTATATTTGCACAGTTTATGAACAAGATACTATCGAACTATTGATTTTGTCTGTACAGGATGACTTTTGTGTTCAGAAATATCACACTTATAGTAAAGATGATGTGATGGGCGACTTCTAGTGAGGGAAATCAGGAGGACGAGTTGTAGTGAGGGAGATTAGAGGGACGATGTTAAGTAATATATATCAGGGGGACGAGTTGTAGTGAGGAAGATCAGGGGGACGAGTTGTAGTGAGGGAGATCAGGAGGACGAGTTGTAGTGAGGAAGATCAGGGGGACGAGTTGTAGTGAGGGAGATCAGGAGGACGAGTTGTAGTGAGGAAGATCAGGGGGACGAGTTGTAGTGAGGGAGATCAGGAGGACGAGTTGTAGTGAGGAAGATCAGGGGGACGAGTTGTAGTCAGGGAGATTAGAGGGACAACGTGTAGTGAGGGAGATCAGAGGGACGTGTAGTGAGGGAGATTAGAGGGATAATTTGTATTGATGGAGATCAGAGGGACATGTAGTGAGGGAGATTAGAGTGACGACATGTAGTGAGGGAGATTAGAGGGACGACGTGTAGTGAGGGAGATCAGAGGGACAATGTGTAGTGAGGGAGATTAGAGGGACAACGTGTAGTGAGGAAGATTAGAGGGATGATTTGTAGTGAGGGAGATTAGAGGGACGACATGTAGTGAGGGAGATTAGAGGAACAACGTGTAGTGAGGGAGATTAGAGGGACAACGTGTAGTGAGGAAGATTACAGGGACGACATGTAGTGAGGGAGATCAGAGGGACAACGTGTAGTGAGGGAGATCAGAGGGACGATTATTATGTAGTGAGGGAGATTAGAGGGACAACGTGTAGTGAGGGAGATCAGAGGGACGACATGTAGTGAGGGAGATTAGAGGAACAACGTGTAGTGAGGAAGATTAGAGGGATGATTTGTAGTGAGGGAGATTAGAGGGACAACGTGTAGTGAGGGAGATCAGAGGGACGACATGTAGTGAGGGAGATTAGAGGGACAACGTGTAGTGAGGGAGATCAGAGGGACGACATGTAGTGAGGGAGATCAGAGGGACGACGTGTAGTGAGGGAGATCAGAGGGACAACGTGTAGTACAAAGGAGTACAAAGGAAATCAAGCAACAACAGGTCTAGTGACCCTTCTAGGCTGCTTGTCCTCCAAAACACTGAGGATCAAGTGTCCAAACAGTGGTTTAGAGTGGGTAAGGGAACATTGGAAAGGGAACTACTGCCCTAGAACTAATGTCCGTGGCAGGATTAGGAAGTTAGTAGGGGACAGATGGGTTAGTAACTGAGGGGGGATAAAATAAAGTTATTCATTTACAAACGCAGTCAGTCGCGGGTTTGATGCGAGATATTTGTCTAAGCGGAGTTTAAATGAATCAACGGTGCTGCAGTCTATAACGTCTCGGGGAAGCCCATTCCACAAGTTGACAACTCGATTGAAGAAGAAATTCTTAGATTCGTGTGAGTTTAAAAGATTTACCAATAATTTTGCAACCGTTTCCCCGCGTGTAATTAGATTGGTCGATAGTGAAGTACTTACTACAGTTCATATTGTCGATGCCTTTGATGATTTTGAACACTTGAATTAAGTCACCTCTTAATCTGTGCTGGGTTAAAGGAAATAGATTTAATTCTCTAAGACGCTCTTCGTATGGTTTTTCTTTAGGCTAGGTATCATTTTGGTAACTCTACGTTGAACTCGTTCTAGCTTGTTTATATCTTTTTGGTAATAAGGGCACCAGGATTGAACGCAGTATTCCAGAAGAGGGCGGACTAAGGAATTGTAAAGGGTTAGGATAACTTCTTTGGATTTATGCTCAAATGACCTGCCTATAAAGCCAATTATTTTGTTTGCCTTCTTAACAACTTCTGAACATTGTTGACTCGGTTTTAGGTTACTCGATATTGTTACTCCCAGATCGGTTTCTTTGTTTACATTCTTAAGCTGAGTGCCATTCATCGAATAGTTTGCTTTCTCATTTAGGTATCCGATATGTAGTACTTTACATTTATCCGCATTGAAACTCATTTGCCAAATTTGGGCCCAACATGACAATTTATCTAGATTGTGTTGCATATCGTCAACTTGTTCTTTTGAGAGTACGCTATTTGCAATTTTTGTATCGTCAGCAAATTTTGAGATTGTACAGGTGAGACCCTCATCTATGTCGTTGATGTAAATTAGAAAGAGAATTGGTCCTAGTACCGATCCCGGGGTACCCCGCTACTTACATTGGTCCATTAGATGCCTTACCGTTTATGACTACTCTTTGCTTTCTGTCGCTGAGCCAATTTTCTATCCATTTCAACACACCATCTTGTATTCCATGCGCTTTTAGTTTTAGCAGTAAACGTTTGTGGGGAACTTTGTCAAAGGCCTTTTGAAAATCAAGGTATATAATATCTACAGCTTTACTCTCATCGTAGAGGTTGAGGATATCGTGGAAGAAGTCTAAGAGGTTTGTTAAACAGGAACGTTTTTTACGAAAGCCGTGTTGAGTATCTTTAAGTAAGTTATTTGCCTCTAAGTGATTTACGAGTCTGTCTCTTATGACCGTTTCTAGCATTTTACATTCAATTGAGGTTAAGCTAATTGGACGATAGTTACTGGGTAGGGATTTGCTGCCTTTTTTTAATATCGGTGTTACGTTGGCTAGCTTCCACTGATCAGGCATAGTCCCAGACTGCAAGGATTCATTGAATAGCAATGTCAGTGGTTTGAAGAGCTCATCCTTAGCTTCCTTTAGAACTCTAGGTGAGATTGTATCAGGTCCAGGCGTTTTATTTACCTTGAGTTTATCTAAACAATTCAATACTTCTCTCTCTGTAACGGTGATATTGCTTAGAACATCTGAATTATCAATCTGAATCGGCGATGGTGTAGGGATATCACTGAGGTCTTAGTGAGGGAGATCAGAGGGACGACATGTAGTGAGGGAGATTAGAGGGACGACGTGTAGTACAAAGGAGTACAAAGGAAATCAAGCAACAACAGATCCAGTGACCCTTCTAGGTTGCTTGTCCTCCAAAACACTGAGGATCAAGTGTCCAAACAGTGGTTTAGAGTGGGTAAGGGAACATTGGAAAGGGAATTACTGCCCTGGAACTAATGTCCGTGGCAGGACTAGGAAGTTAGTAGGGGACAGATGGGTTAGTAACTGAGGGGGGGATAAAATAAAGTTATTCATTTACAAACGCAGTCAGTCGCGGGTTTGATGCGAGATATTTGTCTAGGCGGAGTTTAAATGAATCAACGGTGATGCAGACTATTACAGTTTGGGGAAGCCCATTCCACAAGTTGACAACTCGATTGAAGAAGAAATTCTTAGATTCGTGCGAGTTAAAAGATTTACCAATAATTTTGCAACCGTTTCCCCGCGTGTAATTAGATTGGTCGATAGTGAAGTACTACTACAGTTCATATTGTCGATGCCTTTGATGATTTTGAACACTTGAATTAAGTCGCCTCTTAATCTGCGCTGGGTTAAAGGAAATAGATTTAATTCTCTAAGACGCTCTTCGTATGGTTTGTTCTTTAGGCTAGGTATCATTTTGGTAACTCTACGTTGAACTCGTTCTAGCTTGTTTATATCTTTTTGGTAATAAGGGCACCAGGATTGAACGCAGTATTCCAGAAGAGGGCGGACTAAGGAATTGTAAAGGGTTAGGATAACTTCTTTGGATTTATGCTCAAATGACCTGCCTATAAAGCCAATTATTTTGTTTGCCTTCTTAACAACTTCTGAACATTGTTGACTCGGTTTTAGGTTACTCGATATTGTTACTCCCAGATCGATTTCTCTGTTTACATTCTTAAAGCTGAGTGCCATTCATCGAATAGTTTGCTTTCTCATTTAGGTATCCGATATGTAGTACTTTACATTTATCCGCATTGAAACTCATTTGCCAAATTTGGGCCCAACATGACAATTTATCTAGATTGTGTTGCATATCGTCAACTTGTTCTTTTGAGAGTACGCTATTTGCAATTTTTGTATCGTCAGCAAATTTTGAGATTGTACAGGTGAGACCCTCATCTATGTCGTTGATGTAAATTAGAAAGAGAATTGGTCCTAGTACCGATCCCTGGGGTACCCCGCTACTTACATTGGTCCATTTTGATGCCTTACCGTTTATGACTACTCTTTGCTTTCTGTCGCTGAGCCAATTTTCAATCCATTTCAACACACCGTCTTGTATTCCATGCGCTTTTAGTTTTAGCAGTAAACGTTTGTGGGGAACTTTGTCAAAGGCCTTTTGAAAATCAAGGTATATAATATCTACAGCTTTACTCTCATCGTAGAGGTTGAGGATATCGTGGAAGAAGTCTAAGAGGTTTGTTAAACAGGAACGTTTTTTACGTGAGGGAGATCAGAGGGACAACGTGTAGTGAGGGAGATCAGAGGGACGACATGTAGTGAGGGAGATTAGAGGGACGATGTGTAGTGAGGGAGATTAGAGGGATGACGTGTAGTGAGGGAGATTAGAGGGACGACGTGTAGTGAGGGAGATCAGAGGGACAACGTATAGTGAGGGAGATCAGAGGGACGACATGTAGTGAGGGAGATTAGAGGGACGACGTGTAGTGAGGGAGATTAGAGGGACGACGTGTAGTGAGGGAGATTAGAGGCTCGCTTGGTGTAGTGACTAGCGTCTCGGACTTCCACCCAGAAGGCCCGGGTTCGCGCCCACGCTCGGCGCATTAAAGATTTTTCACAAGCACTGAGTCGTTACCATCCCTCATGAGCAAAGGGATGGGATAGTAGTACAGGACCCCAATGGAAATACGCCTAATCGGCCTTATTGAGCTATCCTTAGCTAGCTTAGCATGCGCTAGCTTTAAGAACTATTATTATTATTATTATTATTATTAGAGGGACGACATGTAGTGAGATTAGAGGGACGACGTGTAGTGAGGGAGATCAGAGGGACAACGTGTAGTGAGGGAGATCAGAGGGACGACATGTAGTGAGGAAGATTAGAGGGACGACGTGTAGTGAGGGAGATTAGAGGGACGACGTGTAGTGAGGGAGATCAGAGGGACAACGTGTAGTGAGGGAGATCAGGGGGACAACCTGTATTGAGGGTGATCAGGGGGAGGATTTGTAGTAAGGGAGATCATGGGGATGGATTGTAGTGAGATCAGAGGGACAGCTTATAGTGATATCAGAGGGATGGCTTATAGTGAGATCAGAGGATCGACTTGTAGTGAGGAATATCAGTGGGTCGACTTGTAGTGAGGGAGATCAAGGGTACGACTTTGAGTGAGATTTGATGGACGGCTTGTAGTGAGATCAGAGGGACAGCTTGTAGTGAGGTCAAGAAGGGAGATTAGAGGGATGGCTTGTAGTGAAATCAGGGGGACGACTTGTAGTGAAATCAGGGGGACAACTTGTAGTGAAATCAGGGGGACAACTTGTAGTGACTAGTGAGAGAGATCATGGGGAAGATTTATTGTGATAGATCATGGTGACAACTTGTAGTGAGATCAATAGAACAATTTGTAGTGAAGGAGTACAAAAATCATCTTTCCCTACAATGTTTTTCTTTTTGTGTTCTTGTATTTAACCCTCTCCGACATATGACGCTATTTTAAGCCTGTTGGGGATACTTTAAAGCCTTTGTTACCATCAGGGGTATTTAGAAGCCTTTAGTTTAGTTACTTCAACCTCTGCAGTTGTCTTTTAGTTAGCTGTGGGCAGAAAACTAATTTTGGAGAGGTAATTATAAGAGTGAGAGAACTATATTTCTTATTGCTAATCTGGCAACCTCTGCATCATAAATACGTGAAAGGGTTAATACAACTTTCTACCAAATGTTATGTTATTTCTTGCATTATGCTATTTTAATCGTAGTCGTCTCTCTCTCACTTCTTTATCCTGTTGTGTATATATACTATATAGTTATTTTTGTGTTTTACTAATTATTTATACCCGGGTTTTTTTTTGTATGTACATCTAGCTGTTTCTAGTTCTTCCTTACATAGTATCATCGTCGTCTTCTAGCGTTTACATTCTTCTTATATGTTGCTTCTATCATTATCACCCTCTTCTTCATTTCTTACACCTCAGAATCTCAGATACCAGTTCCGGCCAGAAAAAGTAAATTGGGTAAGTCCACTCCAGGGAGAAGGTGATAGAAGCTGCTTTGGCGCTCCTCCGGCAAGAAAAAGGAACCAACTCCCTGGAGGGGCCGCGGAGGAGGTAGTGGTGGTGGCGGTGATGGACGAGATACAAGGAGGTAGAGAGGGAGATAATAACTATATAGTCTATAGCCTGCGTTGAAGACGAAGGACTAAGAATCGTCAATGTTGAAGTTGTTGTTGTTGTTGTTATTTATATTCTTGTTGTTGTTCTTGGGGATCTGAGATCGGTGGTGGATCAGACATAATTGATGTGTAGCCGTAATTATTCAGATACTGATTTGTAACTTCGCATGTAGATAGATTTTGTTTTGTTTTGTTTTTCCTCCAGACGCCGCAATTCCCGAGAATTCCATGAATATTAGGCGTTTGTCCCGAATCGCTAGGTCAAGTTGCCCGGGCTTGACAACTACCAATAACATTTTGACAGTGAGGCCTCGATCTGCCGACCCTTTGATCAGCAGCCAACGCTCTACTGACTATGCTACGGCTCGCATGTAGATAGATGACTCACTAACAACTCAGCACCAATTTAGAGCTAAATCTGCACACCTGTTCTTGATAAATCTATTATCCACGGTAGGTTATGGAGAATGTAATTATGCGTCTTCGTCATATTTACTGAGGTACTGACCGATTTTGTTTAAACTTATGTATCTGTCATTAGCATTTTTGTCACAGTAGTGTTGTTATCATACTGAAAGCATTGAATTATATTGTTTGATGCGTATTTAATCTTCTTATTGATCTCTTATACTGTCTTGATGATGTAATGGTTAGAGTGTTTAAAATCTGTCTGTGGCAACCCAGGTTCAAATCCCGGTGGATCACATGCTTTCATTAACCCCTTCAGTACCAGGGACGTCCTTTTCATCCTATTCTGGCAAGTGTTGGACGATTTTATTCAGTTTAGGAAGGACCTGTAGTATTAATAAGGCTTTAAGCTATCTCAACCAACCCTTTTAGCTGCGGCTTTCTAGGGCCTTTCCTAGCTGATGCTGAGAGGATTGGGTTCTAGTCATGTGGTGATGGGCTGGTCTATCCGAGTGAGAACTGAGCGATCTCTGCCATACCCATAGCTTACTCTGACTGTTCCTTTTACTTATATATCTTCTAGATCTCAAGTGGCGGCGTCTTTTTCCGTGGATTGACCTCCCTACTGCCAACCTAGAAGTTGGCAGATTGGGAGCCAAAGCGTCACATTTTTCCCTTGCCCCTCAACTTTCCCTTCATAATTGCTGAGGGGCACAGGGCCTTGGGTGGGGCTTTGGTTTCCCGGGCGTTTCCGCACCTTCCTTAGCAGCTCCCTGCCTTGGAGTGGCTTCGGTCACCCAGGCTTTGTTAGTGGTAAGCAGTGAGGATTTTGTGGGGGCGCTCGTTTATGGCCATGGCCTTGCTCGAGACCTTGGGGCTGTTCGGCCAGACAGCCTGGGGAACAACAACAACAACAACAACAACCCTTTTAGCTACTGCAGATCCTTCCTAAGCTGCATAATATCGTCTAAATATAGATTGATATAGATCACACACGTCGCTGATACTCAAAGAGTTAATTTCTTTGGGAGGTGTTTGGCGTTGGAGTGAAATTAATAAAATGTATTAGTTGTATCCTTTTAAATTTCAGAGTTGGCACACTTACTAAAAAAATACACCATGTTTTTTGCAGAAAGGTTAGCCTGTTAGAAAGACTGTTAAATCACTATCTTACAGCTGGCACAAAAACGATCAAATCGATTAGTACCCTTGGATACCATAGTCTCTAACCCACTCATGACAATTGGTGTTCAGTTTCGGAAGGCCCTCTACTAGTCAAAGGAGTCAACTATCTCAATCATCCCTCAGACTCCAAACATGTCTTCTTAAGGGGCAGGTAGTTGCATTTTCTAGACCCCCTTCTCCCTTATGTTTAGCATACTAGTTTTGAAGACGTTCGTTCCGTTAATTTGGCGTGCCATTTAAGTGTCGATTTTTCCTGGCGAACGATAGTGAGCCTGTAATTTTATTTATCTGGATTGATTTTTTGGCTAGAACCTGCTTTTCAATAAATAGTATATATAGTTTCGTAATTGATGTATTAAAATGTAAAACTTGCAAACAAAGCAAACCAAAACTGGGACAAAGACAATATAGTTAGGGAGCCCACTGGAGTTCATTTACACTTTTGGGAACGAAAGGTTTGATGGTTTTAATCTGTTGCTACTAATAGGTGAATGAAAAAAATCCATTTCTTAAGTGTAGCATTCCTGGGGTTTAGAGGGGGCATACCCCTAAACCCCCCAAAAATGAAGCCTTCCTTTACACTTTGGAGAACAAGGCTGAAATTAACATGGATTAATACCATTATACTACCAGATTGAAATATGCAACTTAAGAAAACACAAATTCTGGGGTTTCCATTTAAGAAGGGTTCTTGTAGAGGGTTCACGAGGGTTTCAATTATACTTTGGAGAACAAAATTGAAACTTGTACTAGCGGATGCCCTTACATAACTTATCTTAAATACATAACTTAAGAAAAGATATTCCCTGGCATTTTTGCTTAAGAAGGGCCAGGAAGATTCTAAATAGGTCATGTTTACACTTTGGAAAACAATTCTGAATTTCACATTGTTCATCCCTTCTGTATCACTAATTAGAAATATGCAACTTAAGAAACAATATTTTGTGTGGGTTTTCATTTAAGAAGGATCGAAAGGGATATGGGGCCAGGCTACAGGATAGAATAACAAATGTTGAGCTGAGGAGACGTTTAGGTATAAAGAGTATTAGCGAGGTGATGCGTACAAGTAGACTGGGATGGTATGGACATGTGGAGAGAATGGATGAACAAAATTGTGTGAAAAAATGCAGGTCTGTGATTGTGGAGGGAGCTGCACCAAGGGGTGGACCGAGGAAGACCTGGGATCGGACTATACGCGCCGATCTCAAATCCAAGAACTTGACAAGTGAAGCAGCCCTTAACAGGGTTGCCTGGAACGCCGCCATTAGGACAAGAGACTGAAACTGCACTTATGTGTGGAACACTCAGTCTTAAAATGTTATGTATGTATGTATGTATATCCATCTACTGTATATATCCATCTACTGTATATATCCATCTACTGTATAATTATATCCATCTACTGTATAATTATATCCATCCTGTATATATCCATCTACTGTAATATATCCATCTACTGTATTTATATATCTACTGTAATTATATCATCTACTGTATATATCCATCTACTGTATATATCTACTGTAATCTACTGTATATACCATCTACTGTATAATATATCCATCTACTGTATATATATCTACTGATATATCCATCTACTGTATATATCATCTACTGTATATATCCATCTACTGTATTATATCCATCTACTGTATATATCATCTACTGTATATATCATATATAGTATATCCATCTACTGTATATATCCATCTACTGTATATATCCATTAGTATACTGTATATATCCATCTACTGTATATTATATCCATCTACTGTATATATCATCTACTGTATAATTATCCATCTACTGTATATATATACTGTATTATCCATCTACTGTATAATTATACCTTACTGTATAATTATATCCATCTACTGTATATATCCATCTACTGTATATATCCATCTACTGTATAATTATATCCATCTACTGTATATATCCATCTACTGTATAATTATATCCATCTACTGTATAATTATATCCATCTACTGTATATATCCATCTACTGTATATATCCATCTACTGTATATATCCATCTACTGTATATATCCATCTACTGTATAATTATATCCATCTACTGTATATATCCATCTACTGTATATATCCATCTACTGTATATATCCATCTACTGTATAATTATATCCATCTACTGTATATATCCATCTACTGTATATATCCATCTACTGTATAATTATATCCATCTACTGTATATATCCATCTACTGTATATCTCCATCTACTGATTATATCCATCTTGTATAATTATATCATCTACTGTATATATCCATCTACTGTATAATTATATCCATCTACTGTATATATCCATCTACTGTATAATTATATCCATCTACTGTATATATCCATCTACTGTATAATTATATCCATCTACTGTATATATCCATCTACTGTATATATCCATCTACTGTATATATCCATCTACTGTATATATCCATCTACTGTATATATCCATCTACTGTATATATTCTGGCGCAAACCCCCCTTTCTTTCTTTTTTCTTTTTTTCTTTTTTTGTTTAGGGTGGCCAACTCGAGACAGAGCCATATACATATATACTTCCATAATTAGAAATAGGCGAAATCCACAAATATATATGAGTGGTCTACAAACTATGGCATCCGAGTGTACACCTGTGCCTCATAATTATATAATAATAATAATAATAATAATAATAATAATATTTATTCAGTTAGCAATTTACAGAGTTGGTACCACATAGTATGTTACAAATATGACATGTACCAGCCTTGCATAATTCCAACTAAGGATAGCCCAATAAGGCCGTTAGGCGTATTTCCATTGGGGTCCTTGTGGGATTAGGTTAGCTGGGGAAATGGGGAGGATAAAGAAATGGATACTTTAGAGAAAGTATTTCTAGGGGGTTATTTTAAGATACCTTACATCCTATAGTAAATATCAGTAATCCGTAATCAGTAATCATTTCAGTTTGGTTTGTCTATCTCTTATGTCGTATTTAGTAGTAGACATAAGCTTGGTGCTCCCTTCTCGCAGCTGTCCGGTTCAGGTGTTCCTTCAGGCTACGTCTGAAGGAATACAGTGTTCCTTTTCATGGACTGACTGGGGTAGGTCGTTCCAGTCTTTGATGACAGTGAAGAAGAATGTTTGCTTACCCTGTCCTTGGATTCTCGGGACCTTAAAATTAAACATCCTGTTTCGTGTATTATGTCCACTCCTCTCATTTGCTTTAACAAAATCATTATTTAGATACTCAGGAGCTCTGCCATAGAAAATTTTGAAGGCATTAGTGAGCCTGATTTGTTTGGCCCTGTCAGAGACATTGAGCATACCTAGTGACTGAAGTTGTTCCTGGCCAACATGTGATCTGGGTCCTAGGTTCAGCATGAACCTAACCATTTTATTTTGAGTGACCTGAAGTTTGTGCTGTGCTGATTTAGATGATGCAGAGTACCAGGATGACACAGAATAGTCAAAATGACATTGAACAAGCGCTTGGCAGAGGGTCTTTTTGGTCGCCGCGGGCAAGCATCCCACCTGTCTATACAAGTATTTTATACGTGCTCTACACTTACTCAGGATAGATTCCAAAATTGTTTCACCTGACAAACTCGCGTCCAGTTTTAGTCCGAGATATGTAACTTGTGACACTGTTGTTATAGGAATATCATTACAGTTGACCGAGAAGCCCACAATGTCTTTCAGTTTGCGTTTTGTTCCACATAAGATGGCTTCCGTCTTGCCCTTTATCTTATGACTTGAATAGAACATAATGGGAGCGCACCTATACTTTGGCCATTTCCAAATTTGGGTTTAAGAGGGCTCACCTCGTTTTGTTTTCTCTATCTCTGGGCTGTATCCATTCGGCCCCATTCAGCCTACTATTTTAAGACGTTTATCCCCATCCAGGTGTCAATTTTTTCCTGGCGAGCGGTAGCGAGCCAGCATATTTTATAAATGTTTTTGACAGCAGGCTAAATTTGTACATTTTTCGATAGACAAATTTCTCCAGCAAAGCCGGATTTCTCCATACAATGCTGGCTTGCTATCGCTCGCCAGGAAGCAGCATGATCCTGCAGTCAGTCACCCTTTTTTACAGGTTATTTTTCGTAATGCATCTCCTTGTGGACGCTCCCACTGTGCTATTACAATTTCAATTTGCTCTACAGCTTCAATTTGCTCTTCAGCTTCAATTTGCTCTTCAGCTTCAATTTGCTTTTCAGCTTCAATTTGCTCTACAGCTCCAACGTAATTCATTAACATAATGATCATCCACAGTACACATGGTGCAAGATAGTGGTAATAAACATGCCATTCCGACAGATACCAAAAAGGTTTGGGTTCAATTATTCCTATTACTTGCCCTATGGTTAAAGCTTGAATGTGAAATAAAATTAGTTCGCAAGACCAAAAGCCCATGCAAGCTTCCAGTATCATAATGGCAACAAGAGTGACGAAATATAAATGACCGATTAGTAACATGTGTTTGGGTGAATTATATACCAAACACAGTAACCAGGCTAAAAGAAAGAAGGCGTTAAATACAATGTCAACGGCCATTTCTAGCTTTATTGATGATGTAAAGCTCCGTAGATCGGATATTCCAGTGGTTTTATTAATTAAATCGTCAACATCAGGAAGAGATGGTAGGGAAGTGTTGTACATACTAATCATAGTTTTTATTTCATTATAAGTTTTAGTAGACAGATGACGCCAATATCCTCTGTCAAAAATTAAACTGTCAACAGTCTTAATGTTAGGAAATATATGCCTGTTTTCCTGTTCATAAGATGTTACCAATTTTTCATATGACCTAATTCCCATGCGGTCCATGTAAATCATGATGCTCAAACTCTTTAGTTCTGATTGATTAAGGGCATTTTTTAATATATTCAGTTCTGTTTTTTTAAGCATTTTGTTAAGAGGTTTATCTATGCCAAATCTTGGAGCAAAATCATACATAATATATATCATACTTATTATATTAATTAAAGCCGTTGTAACTAATAAGATGTGAGGGATAGAGCGGAGTGCTTTAACAATCAACTGGGTAGGAGTGTGCTGCTCCTGAACTTCTGGGACAGGTTCACCGCGCTCCATATAATCTACTGGATCACCCATAGCTTAGAAAAATATATTTTGTAAGCAGGCGAAACAGGTGTTAGAAACAATGCTTGTTTTAACACTCTACAAATTTCTATATGAATTAGTAGGTTTCTGTTTTAACACTAACACAAATGCACTTAGACTTCACACAAGCCTTTATTTAACACTCCTGATAGTTTAAAGTATGCTTCAGTAACAGTGATTATATATAAAACGCAGTATCAACAGAGCAAAGTAATCTACTTGTTACTAGGCTAGAAGGCGCAAACACACAAGGAATGATATACTGCAGGTAGCAGACCTATCTTGTAGAGATCAGTCATGAATTATCTCTACAAGATATAAATTTGATAAATGATATTTTTTTGTATTAAATATGACACATTTCACCCATATAAATATTTAACTAAACTAATGGTAACTCGGATGTCTGTCATAATGCAAATACAACTAAAATTAAATAAAATCTTTCCCGCATATGACTGTATTTTATAGTAGTTACTGTAAATAACCTTGTTTTCTTTTTCAACTGTGCTAGAGAAAACGAATTTAATTGAGTAACTAAAATATATTATTCTGCTTCAAAAGCACAGCACTGGCAACGCTCGCATTACGCATGCGTAAATAATATATATATATATATATATATATATATATATATATATATATATATATATATATATATATATATATATTATTTGCACCCGACCGTGAAAATTACCTTACCTTACTGAACCTTACTGAAGTACTGGATGCAGGCCCTTATGGCCTGTATGTCTAGATCGATGTCATCGTCAAAATACAAACTAATGTGGTGGTCCGGGTTGGTTATTAATTAATTTGTCTTCAAAATTGTATTTGACTTCTTGGTTTGTCCAGTAGCCTTTATGTCTAGATCGATGTCATCGTCAAAATACAAACTAATGTGGTGGTCCGGGTTGGTTATTAATTAATTTGTCTTCAAAATTGTATTTGACTTCTTGGTTTGTCCAGTAGCCTACTTGTCAAGCCGCCTTTCAAATGATACCACACTCCTAGCGTCTATCACTTCATTCGACAGATGCGAGAGGTATTTTCACCCGACCGTGAATATAACACTCTACGGTATTTGCACCCGACCGTGTGAATAACACTGAACGGTATTTGGGTATTTGCACCCGATGGTCGTATTATTTTGCGATACCGACATTAAGGGGAGATTTCTACCTGGAGGATTTTTTTCTGGACCTCTTCCTCCCTCATGTTTAGCCCCATTGCTTTTGAGATTTTAAGACGTTCGCCCCATTAGTTTGGCGATTTTAAGAACCCTCACCCCATTTCTGTCAATTTTAAGACCATTCGTGACATTTAGGTGTCGATTTTTTTCCTGGCGAGCGATAGCGAGCCTGTAATTTAAGGGGAACCGGCCTTTGGCTGGGAAATTTTTCTACCGAAAAATGTACAAATTTATCTTAAAAGGGGGTCTAGGGGGAGTAATTTTAAGCTTGATGGAAGTCTAGGGAATCAACTAAAAACCTCTCCTTAAGAGTTGCTGACCACTGCAGGCTAGTCCATTATCTCAAGATATTCTTGTCTTATCAGGGGATATTGTATTGTAATAGCATAAAATATCTTATGAAAATGCACTCGTCAAAATTAAAATTAAATAGGATAGCCTACGCACCTAATACTCTATGGTCCATTATCCCAAGATAGTCTTAATTAATTGACCACTTGCGAGTTTCGGGCTGTAAGGAAGTTGGAGCTGTATTATGTAGGAGATTATTTTGTTATTATGGAGAGTTTCGATTGAATTTGGGAGGGTACTTTGGTAATTGGTATGCAGGATTCGAAACTGCATAATAAATCATAGGTTTGTGCAGCATTCTTTAACTTTCCTCGTGGTGCATTGCATAAGTGTGTTGATTTTCGGTGTGAGCGTCCTGGGTTCGAATCCCCGGACTGCCACATGTGTTTGTTAATTTCATTAATCGAGTTGAGGAGTAAAGTTGGTTAGTGGAGAGAACATAATAATTAATTATGGTTCAGTAGTAGTTTATCGAGAGGCCTACCCTAGGGTTAAGCGCCCCATTAATTACTATTTCCATTCACATATTCATAGCCTACGATAGTGCAGTTCGAATGATTGTACATGCTAAGATTGGTATGCAGGATTCGAAACTGCATAATAAATCGTAGGCTTGTGCAGCATTCTTTAACTATCTTCGTGGTGAAATGCATAAGTGTGTTGATTTTCGGTGTGAGCGTCCTGGGTTCGAACCCCCGGACTGCCACATGTGTTTGTTAATTTCATTAATCTAGTTTAGGAGTAAAGTTGGTTAGTGGAGAGAACATAATAATTAGTTCTGGTTCACGTCTAATACCGTACCTTCTTGGCAAGCATCAAAACTTGCACAGTCTAGACCTGCGTTATAACTTGAGCAGCAAGGATCACAACTTGCATGACCTAGTCTCCAGTTGGTATTATGACTATAGGTAGCGCCAACGAACTTGACAATAATCTGGACCCCTTAATTTTTCATAACTCAAAATGAATGTAAGCAATCGAGCTGACATTTCCATCATTTGGGAAGAGTCCAACAGGAAATAGGTGTGGATATTTACAGCCAGTTGGCTCTAGGCCCTTTTGAGTTATGAGAAGTTAAGGGGTCAAGATTATTGGCAAGTTCGTTGGCGCTACCTATAGTCTTCGACACTTTAGGCTTCTTGTCCTCTCTATCACAAGGATGTCTAGGATCTGTCGTGAAGCAACCTAAAAAGCCTGCTTAAGCCAGCAGGCTGAATGCTTGTCGTTGGTCTGGCTTGCTGAAGTAGTGTCTCTTTTGGTAGCGTAAATTGTCCTAGTTGAAACATCTCCGGGCAGAAAGGGCACATCGATAGGCCGGGGTAGACCCTCCATTGACTGGGATGTCCAGGTGGCAGGTGGTTGTGTCTGCGACTCTGCGGGCATCAAGGGCATGCCGGGAGTAGTCGATGCTGAGGATGTGTTGTTCGGGCTGGTGGAACCTTGTGCAATGGCTGCTTCTGGTAATTGTTGAGGCCCGTTAGGTCGTGCACATTTTGGAACTGGTTCTGGGGGGTTCTGGGACGTGGAAGGAAATTTGGATGGTTTGAACTGGTGCATATATGTTCACGTATTTCTGTCTTGGTGGTGATGGGAAATAAGTCGTGTGGAGGCTTGGGAGGATATTCCTCGGGTGCACGCTGCGGATTGTAGTATCCGTGGGCAATTTAGAGGCTGTTGGAGGTGTGTGTGGCTTTCAGTGGACGAGTTGGTGGTTGAAGCTTCGGGCACACGTGGTCACGTTCGGGCGGATGAATTAGTCCCCCCTTCGAGTCTGTCTTAAATGGTGCGGGTGGTTTCTCAGACCAGTACAGCTCTGGGTATGGGGGACTCTGGTGTTTGATGGTGGCGATGTCGGCCCAGACAGTTGCGTCGGTGTTGTTATGCAACTGTGGAACTTGTACTGACTTCTGAGGCCGCATATCGGTTACTAATCTGATTACTCGTGTATAAAGTTAATGTCTATGTCCTTAAGTACTGTTGTGAATAAAAAACCATTGTACCCACCATAGTGTTTCTATTGTTGCCTGTCATTTGTTGGGTATAAATATAGTAAAGGTACGTTAGTCCTCGCCCAGTTGAGAGCACCTTAAGTTGAAGACAATTGCACGATTCCCAGAGCTGAAAGGTGCGACCAGAACATACCTCGCTTCTTTAAATGCGTGGCATAACAGAATGCTTAATTCCTCCTTATTGCGGACAGCAGTAGAACAAGCGACGTGAATAAACATATATGATTTCATTGTATTAGACTGAGAGAAAGAATATGGAATGCATTCCTCCATGCCCGAGAGGATTACCTTGATGATGCACGCAGCGCACTCCGAGGGTTCCCGGCCAAGGAGATATATATAGGTTGTGATCGGAGGAGCCCAACGGAGAAAAAAGGTTTACAGCGCAGTAGAAGGATTAGAAGTTAGATTAAATAAGTCACGAATGTTGGGCCGATCTCAAAGGCTGTCAGGAATTTGAGTAGAGTGCTGGACTAACTGCTCTAGGTCATCTAGGATAGAAAAGATGTAGGCTTGTTCACCAGGTTGGTCAGTGAAATGGGAGGTAAACATTGAAATTTCCTAAGATGGAAATTTCTGCGAAAGGAGATGTGGATAAAATGTGTTATAATAATAGTTCTTAAAGCTAGCGCATGCTAAGCCAGCTAAGGATAGCCCAATAAGGCTGATTAGGCGTATTTCCAATGGAGTCCTGTACTATTACCTCATCCCCTTGCTCATGAGGGATGGTAACGACTCAGTGCTTGTGAAAAATCTTTAATGCGCCGAGCGTGGGCATGATCCCAGGCCTTCTGGGTGGAAGTCCAAGACGCTAGTCACTACACCAGCGAGCCGTGTTCCATTTTTAAAGTTATTAGAAAGTTGAAGAATTTTGGATAGTCATTAGAATTAGGGGATATATAAACTGCAGAAATGAGTGACAAGACTAGCTTTAGCCAGATCGAGAGTTGAGAATTCAGAAGAATCAAAGTTGGGAACACGATAGACAGCAGGAGAGAAGGAAAAAAGCCGGCTAAAGTTGTTTCCTTATTCCTTATTCCTTTTTCGGCTTAAATATTTTAACTTTCCATTAAGGAAAAATAGAATAACACTTACCTATTACTTATACCTTGAATTTGTTTGCAAATCTTCGGATTTTACTTCCGTTAATCTTGGGATATTACTTTAGTTCACCTTGGGATTTTTTCTTGCATCTTGGGATTTATCATCATGGTCGGCTGATCATGACAGTCAGAGACAGTCTACAGAAGTAAACAAACATGGCCGCAGCAAAGTTACCACCATGCCCTCAGTCCCTCAAACAGGTCCAGCATTACCTGAAACTGGCATCCGAATTTGAAAATAGGGAGCCTATTGTGGCCTACTGGTGTAAGTTAACGTATGGAGTTACAGTAGACTGTCATAATAGTTCGTGGTAATGGTAGGCCTAGGTTATGCTCAGGTAGGGCGACTTGGTTTGGACATTTTATGATATTTTGTTTCACAGTAGGCTAGCCTAATGTCGTTAAGGGTAATTTATGCTAAATCTGAATAGCCTAGAGTGATCAGTTGATCACTTTAACATTTTGGTAAGGCTAGGCTACTGACTTAAGGGTTCGATCATGCGGTAAATTGATAGGGTGTGACAGTCACGAGTTTTAGAATGTGTTTTTTTTTTTTTTTTTTTTTGCATTTTTTCTTTTTTTTTTGCATTTTTTCTTTGATATACAGTGTTGTTTTACCTAACTAAGAACCCTAACCTAACCTAACCTAACCTAACCTAAAAGTAATACGTGGTTAGAAACTAACCTAAAATGTACGCAATTACCAAAGCAGCACTGGATCGCGCAACTGTAAGGTCCCCCGAGTAAGGTAGGAGGGAAAAAAAAAAAGTATAACTAAATAAGTTGGTCACCAATTAGGCTATTTTGCAATAGGCATATTTGGGTTTAATTCTAGTTTCGCTTTCACAGCATACTCATACATTTCTATGGCTACTTTAGAGTTGTCATATACCATACTTAATTCCTATATATGTCCAAAGCGGCGGAAATGCATTATAAGGAATTATACCTACTGTAAAAACAAATAATATTTTCTCCCCATATGCGGCACCATAGCTATTACATAATACTAGGTTAGGTTAGGTAAGGTTGTTAGGTTAGGCTAATGTCGTTAATGTAGTTTATTATCATTATATTACGTCTTTTACCCAGCAATTTCCCTGATCTTCATAGTTGGTCGGGAAGCTATGCCTTTACAACGGCGCCTCCCTTTTGTCGCTGTGTACGTGAAACTAGAATTTTACCCATATTTGAAAACAAATATGGATTTTAGGCTATATGCTCTAAACATAATATGAAAATGTGTTTTAACCCTCTCGCGACCATAGGACGCAGAGGCTGCCAGATTAGCAATAAGAAATAGATTACTCTCACTGTTATAATTACCTCTCCAAAATTAGTTTTCTGCCTACAGCTAACTCAAAGACAACTGCAGAGGTTGAAGTAAACAAACTAAAGGTTTATAGATACCGGTACCCCTGACGGTAACAAAGGCTTTAAAGTATCCCTAATAGGCTCAAAAATTGCGTCAGGATGTGAGAGGGTTAAGCTAATAAAAATATATGGTACTAAAATGGAATTTTGTCGTAACATGGTTGTCAATACCTTCCTATAGACGGCACCGATTCGTACACACGCCATTTTCACCTGTCTCCCGAGGTCTGTCCACCAGCTTTTTAGTCAACACTAACTCTACCTGCCCATCTCTGTCGAAACTACAGGTGTTCATTTCCACAGCTTTGCGCATCACGTCACGATATACTAGGTCTCAGAAACAAGATTCGTAGTTGCGGTAGTATTTACAGAGGTATCTGGACACTTCGAGCGAATTCATATTCGAGCGGAGGCGCATTTAGGTTAGGTTAAGTTAGGTTAGGTTAAGTTAGGTTAGGTTAGATTAGATTAGATTAGATTAGATTAGATTAGATTGGATTGTGCATCCGCTCGAAGTGACTCGCATTCTTTACAGATACGGCCGAATACCGGTAGGCTACTAAATGGGCGCCGGCCCAACCGCCATGTTGTATCCCACGTAGGCCTACTAGGTACTACGGACACATTGTAGGCGTTAGGTGTGGATTAGGCTTGTATCCAATGTACTAGGTCTATGTTACTGGATATTTATGATTTAAAAAAGTGCTACGTTTTTTATAAATCTGGTTATATGGCTTTGCAATTAGGGAAATCATGAGCCGATTACCGACATTTAGTTAGTCTTTTTCGATTCTCAAAATCCGATCCAAGTTTTGCCAAAAATTGGCTCTGGTTTTCCAAAATTATGCTTTTTTGGGTTTGCAATTTAGGGAAACATGAGCCAAAATTCTAAGTTAGGTTACTGTAATTTGTTTACTCTTAAAACTCGCAAAATCCGTGCCAAGTTTTGCCAATGGCTCGGGTTTTCCAAAATTCGGGTTTTATGGCTTTGCAATTTCGGGAAACCTGAGCCAAATTTCTAAATGAGGTTACTGTCATTTTGTTGTCTACAAACTCTCAAAATCCGAGCCAGCTTTGGCCAAAACTTGGCTCGGGTTTTCGAAATATTGGGTTTTAGGCCTTTGAAATACCTTAAAACCCGAGCCAAGTTTTGCTAAAATACGTTTTAATCGCCGTTTTACGCATTTAACCCCTCATTTTCCCTGTACTTCATAGCCCTCCCCACTATCGGGCAGCGTGTCTTAAGATCGTTGTATAATGGGGAAAACGGTTTTGCCGAGGGTTGTAATTATTTCCAAACACTATATATTGATGAAAACTAACAGGGAAAAATAAAAAAATCCATGGGAAAATTGGTGACCATCTTATTTAGTTTTTCCAAAAAAAATCTATAAAGCAGAAATCCCGTAAAACAGGACTTGTCATTATGCAGACAAGACTCTTGTGTTTTACCCTATATCTCCCTTATAATACATTTGCGACGGGAAGGACATACTGTATATAGGACTGAAGACTATTATATAACATAACTATAGGCTACACAAACATCGATGTTGCTTGTAACTGTCAAACCGTAAAATCGATAATTATCGCGAATAGACTCGCAGCGTTATTATACATAATTTATTAGGGAAAGTGAAGCTCTATGGAATCCTTATAATATACTCACATAGATTCCGTTGTGGTAGAATAGTTTTGATAAGTTTTGTAACTCGATTTTGTCGATATAAATAGTCCCGCGCGTAAACAAACTCAGTCCCGCAATCTTGAGAGCTCTGCTACGGACGTGTTCATGTTTACAAAAAGTGTTCGAAATGGAGTACACTCGCTACGGTAAAGTGTTATGTTCTACAAAGATGTTATTGTATGTCTAATATATGAACCCACAGTAGCTGGCATGCAACTTGCAAGGGCTAGTGTTGTATCCCACATACTGGGTCTAGGGCACTCTAGGGTTAGGTTAGGTTAGGTTAGGTTAGGTTAGGTTAGCTTAGCTTAGCTTAGCTTAGCTTAGGTTAGGTTAGGTTAGGTTAGGTTAGGTTAGGTTAGGTTAGGTTAGGTTAGGTTAGGTTAGGTTAGGTTAGGTTAGGTTGTTGTTGTTGTTGTTGTTGTTGTTGTTGTTGTTGTTGTTGTTCCTCAAGCTGCCTGGCCGAACAGCCCCAAGGCCCCGAATAAGGCCAAGGCCATAATAGAGCGCCCCCAAAGAACCCTCCCTGCCAACCACAATAAAGCCTGGGTGACCGAAGCCACTCCATGGCGGGTAGCTAAGGAGGGTGCGGAAACGCCCGGGAAACCAAAGCCCCACCCAGGGCCCTGTGCCCCTCAGCAATTATGAAGAGAAAGTTGAGGGGCAAAGGAAAAATGTGACGCTTTGGCTTCCAATCATGGTAGATTGGGAGGTCAATCCACGGAAGAGACGCCGTCACTTGAGATCTAGAAAATATATAAGTAAAAGGAACAGTCAGAGTAAGCTATGGGTATGGCAGAGATCGCTCAGTTCTCACTCTGACAGACCAGCCCATCACCACGGTTAGGTTAGGTTGTATGGTTAGGTTAATATACTAGGTCTCGGAAACAAGATTCGTAGTTGCGGTAGTATTTACATCAAAACTATAGTTAACTATCAAAACTATTCTTCCACAGTGGAATCTATGTGCGTATATTATAAGGATTCCATAGAGCTTCACTTTCCCTAATAAATTATGTATAATAACGCTGCGAGTCTTTTCAAAAAAATTACCCAATTACCAAAGCAGCACTGGATCGCGCAACTGTAAGGTCCCCCGAGTAAGGTAGGAGGGAAAAAAAAAATCTATAAAGCAGAAATCCTGTAAAACAGGACTTGTCATTATGCAGACAAGACTTTTGTGTTTTACCCTATATCTCCCTTATAATACATTTGCGACGGGAAGGACATATATATATAGGACTGAAGACTATTATATAACATAACTATAGGCTACACAAACATCGATGTTGCTTGTAACTGTCAAACCGTAAAATCTTACCGATCATGCTTTTAACCCTTTCAGACTCCGAAAGGAGTTGAAGTAGGGGAGCTATCCCCCCGCCAAAGGCGGCTTTCTAGGACCTTTCCTAGCTGATGCTGAGAGGATTGGGTTCTAGTCATGTGGTGATGGGCTGGTCTATCAGGGTGAGAGCTGAGCGATCTCTGCCATACCCATAGCTTACTCTGACTGTTCCTTTTACTTATATATCTTCTAGATCTCAAGTGACAGCGTCTTTTCCGTGGATCGACCTCCTTACTGCCAACCTAAAAGTTGGCAGATTGGGAGCCAAAGCGTCACATTTTTCCCTTGCCCCTCAACTTTCCCTTCATAATTGCTGAGGGGCACAGGGCCTTGGGTGGGGCTTTGGTTTCCCGGGCGTTTCCGCGCCCTCCTCAGCTCCCTGCCTTAGAGTGGCTTCGGTCACCTGGGTTTTGTTAGTGGTAAGCAGGGAGGGTTTTGTGGGGGCGCTCTATGGCCTTGGCCTTGCTCGGGACCTTGGGGCTGTTCGGCCAGGCAGCCTGGGGAACAACAACAACAACAACAACCCTTTCAGACTCATATGATGCAGAGGTTGCCAGATTAGCAATAAGAAATAGAGTTCTCTCACTCTTATAATTACCTCTCCAAAATTAGTTTTCTGCCCACAGCTAACTCAAAGACAACTGCAGAGGTTGAAGTAATTAAACTAAAGGTTTCTAAATACCCCTGATGGTAACAAAGGCTTTAAAGTATCCCTAATCGGCTCAAAATCGCGTCATATGTCGGAGAGGGTTAACAACTTGGCTAGGACTAGCCTAGCCTGTTTATTTTTTTATTAGGCCTAGGCCTAGCCTATTTTTATTTTGGTAACATTCAAGGAGACTACATCAGGACTCTTCTTCTTCTTCTTACCTCTGACCAGGTATAGGCTAGGCTATCCTAGTGTTTACTAGCCTAGGTCTATACGGTACCCCTTTGAAAGGACATTAGCCTAACCTAACTACCTTACCTAACCTATCCTAGTATTATGGGTGGGGGCTGCCGCCCCCACACCCCCGCTATTTGATATCTTTGACAGATTTTTTGTATTTTTTCTGGGAAATCGGGTGTCGATAACGAAATTCCTCCATGCGGACTATAATGAGAAAAATATGGCGAGTCTATTGGTCCCTATTTTCCCTTATAAATTGTTTCTAATAAGGCGGATGTAGGCTAGTGTCCTTGAACATTATCTTTATTTTTTTTTTGGGAAGGATGTAGCCTAGGCTAGTATCCGGGTGTAAGGTCGTCATGTTTACATAGGTCGATCGCTCGCGGTTAAGTAATAGCCTAAGTTCCCGTCTAGGCTATTTTGATGGCTATTTTTTCTGTTAGCCTATTTGCCCCCTGCTAGGTGGGAGGGAGGAGAGTGGAGGAGACAATAGATTAATAGAACATATAGTGACAGAGAGAGCGAGAGGGCTGGTTATCACACAGAGGCCCACGTCTCTTCAACAAACTCCCACGGCGAGTAAGAGACATGAGGGACATCTCGTTAGACAACTTCAAGAGAGCCCTAGATGTCGAACTGCAAAAAGTGCCAGACGAGCCCATCCTCGCAAGGGAGTGAGCTGTCACTTCAAACAGTCTACTGCACCAAATCACCACCCATAACGAGGGGCGTCGCCCTCCTTGGTGCCGCTAGAAGAGTGGCGAACACATCAAAAGGTATCAAAAGGTAAGGTAAGAGTGCCAGGGGTATGCAGAGGAGAGAGATGGGTTGGAAAATGAGTTGAAACGGGAGGTAGGGGAGAGGGAATGGGAAGAACAGGAGGAGGAGGAGGATGAGGGTGTAAAATTTGTGTTAGGTCTCGGGACAGAAGAGGGGGTAGATGGGGAAATGGGGAAAAGAATGAAGGTAGTGAAAAGATTCCTGGAGCAGGTGTGGCAGAAGAGAAAACAGAATAGAATAGAATAGGGTGAGGGGGGAGAAGGTGATCAGAGTGGGGGAGGAAGATAAATGAGATTAAATAGTAGAGAGGGGAAAAGTTAAATTAAGGTAAGGAGAGAACAAGATATTGGGGGGTGGAGGAGGGTGTAAAATAGGGAGGGGAGAGTTCTGCTTAAGCTATATACTTCAATTATTTTTCTTTAACTATCCTTTCTACGACTACATATTTTCTAAACTAATTCTTAATCAAGCTCTAGCTGTTTCTGGAGAAGAGATCACCGGTGCATAGGTGAGCTGGCTCAAAAAAAAAAAAAAAAGAGACAGCAACTCCACAAGAAGAAGAAGCAATATATAGACTAGGGCCTATGATGTTGACAATAAGTCATGGGGGGCTGAGGGGGGCTTAACCTATTATTGTATCCCAGGGCAGTTAAAATAGACGGGAACATGTTAGCCAGCGTCCACATAGGCTAGTGTAAACAAGGTTACAAGGCAGGCGGTACACCCGGTGTGACGTGCTATTCTTCCCTGTGCAATTGTGACAGGTTAAAACAGCCCATCTGCCCATAGCCTATGCCTATCTTTTGGGGTTGGCCGAACAAAAATAATATGATCTAAAACAGGCACAATTAATCCCAATCATTACCAAACTAAAGAAATATTCTACAGTACAGTAATTGCATGTATTTTAATTATATAATAGGAGTATAAAGAAAGCTTGGTCTGATAACAATACAGTAATAATGCTGTGAGTGTCTTGTTGAAAATTAGGCTGCTGAATCTGTCAAGATGATCCAGATAATATGAAAAGGGTAATGGGGGTTAAGTAAATTAATAGCAATTTTTGTAACCTTGACTAACTTAACCTAATCTAAGCTAAATTGATTAAATCTTACCTTGAATACCAGTACTGTACATAAAAAATGAGGGAAGAATAGTTGTCCTGAGACCTGAGTATCAATAAGGCTGCTTTCTCTCCTTAACCTTTATTTATCCCACAAAGTCAAAGTAAAAATAATGTTATGTGTAGCTATGTAGGAAGGTACTGTATACCGGTCATGCTGGCAAACTTTTCATATCCAGTCTCAAAACTTAAGTTCCTTGTTTTTAATCATCATTATTTAGTATGCAAAGTTAAAGTTATGCTCCATAGTTTCCATTATGCCCCTGGATATGATTAAATGGCCAAAACAATGCAACTTCAAGTACATTTTCCTGTATCCCTTCTTACACTCAACTTGAAACAACAATTTTCTGGTTTGCCATCCTGATACCGGTACTGGGTATATAATTTATTAACATTATTTACAGCACGGTTGTATGCGCTGCAGTCATCTCTAAAGATTGACCGCAAGTCACCTGAAGCACGAGCTCTTCTGACAGGGTTAATGGATTATTTGGAGACTTTCAAAAAGGTGAGCACGCTACCATACTTTTAGTATTACCTCAATGTAGTTAGATGTATTTTTGGGCAAGAATGTAGTTACCGGGTGTACCCCATCATGTTCCCGTCTATTTTGACTGCCTTTGGATACAAAAATACATTAGCCTACCCTAACCAAACAACAGATCATTACAGGCTGCACAGCTACTGCACCCACAGATCACCTACATCAAGAAACCAAAATCCTCAAAGTCAAAGACCATCTGGACATGAGAGGCACTCAATTCCTGGCAGCAGCCTCCATGAACCAAGACCACCCACTAAACTACATGGCAACACACCCACAGACACTAAGAAATATCAAAACAACACCCAGCACACGGTATCACACACAATTATTGTCCTCTCTCCCTCCCTGCCCACCCCGAACCAACTTCCAGAAGCACATCCATACTCATATCTCTCACCGATCCATCCACTCACTCACAGACAACACGCAGCTGCATGCACGACCTCCCGAAATCCATCCTTCCGAATCCTCCCTTCCTCGCGAGGACAGAGTCCACCTGGCCAGGCTGAGATGCGGACACCATCCAGCTCTCCTGAGCTATCAGAAGAGACTGGATGACTCCGTTGTCGACGCCTGCCCAGGATGTAACACAGCACCCCATACCATTAAACACATCATAGAAGACTGCATTTCACACAACCACTTATGCCAACAACACAATCTACACTCAATGAGAGCTCTGTGGGAAAGCCCGATCGTGGCCATGGCCTTCCTCAGGGACTCGGGGCTGTTCGGCCAGGCAGCTTAGGGAACAACAACAACAACCAAACAACCTAACCTAACCTAACCTAACCTAGTATTATAGATTTATAAGTATTTATTTTATTATAAGTATTTATAGATGATTTATGTTGTATGTCGGTAGTGGTTCGCCCGGTAACTACATCCTTCCCTATTTTTTTTATTGTGTGTTCTCTTTTTTTTTTTTTTTTTTTTTTTTTTTTTTTAAATCCCTATTCGGGCTCTGTCTCGAGTCGGGCGCCCCCCCCCCCCCCAGTTAAAAAAAAAATGGGGCATGGGCCTGAGCAAATAGATAATAGATAGATCTATCTATCTATTGCCTGACGCCGCGATCCCCGAAGGGGTGGCCACGAACGAAATGCCCCCATGCACCTCTGTCCCCAGTCAGTCGACGCCCCTCCTCCCAACCAGCACCGGCTTCATCCATGTACTTCTTCACTCCATCCTTCCACCTCTCTTTCGGTTTTCCTCTCCCTCTCTGTCCTTCCACCTCGCTCTCGTACACCCTCTTAGTCATTCTCTCGCTTCCCATACGTTCCATATGGCCGAACCATCTCGAGGTGTTCCTTTTCACACTTTCTAGCACATCTACCTCCACACCACACCTCCTTCTTTCTTCCTCATTCGTTTGTCTATCCCTCCATGTAACTCTGCACACACTTCTCAAGTAACTCATTTCCACCCCTCTCACCCTTGGTCTGAGTTTATCCACCAACGTCCATGCTTCACTTCCGTAAGTCAGTGTCAGGATTACCACTGTCATGCAAGGACTTCTTCACTTCCATACTGACCACCCTATTTCTTGTTATTGCTTTCAGCGTTCCTACAACCCTCTTCCCCTGTTGCACCCTCTCCCGCACTTCTTCATTCATAGTCCCATCTTTACTCAACACACTGCCCAGATACTTAAACTAGCTGACAATCTCCATAGTGTGACCGTTCAACTTCACCTCACACTCTGTGGCTTCACCCCTTTCGAAGACCATAACCTTGGTCTTCCCCGCATTTACCTTCAGATTCCGTTTTTCGTACTATCCCGTACTATATATGTCTCTGACCGGAATCAAGTCAAATATGTTCTTCTATCTATCTATTGCCCGACGCCTAACTCCATACATAAAACGCCCCAAGTGGACCTATTCCCCATGAGGACAATCCATTCCAGTTTATGAAGGACTTACAGGAATTAACACTCAACTTAAGGACCGTCCAACTCAGAGGTCTTCTATGTATTTTTAGCACATTTTCTACAGTGGTGAGCAGCTAGTTCGTCCACCAACCTGCTTCACCCTTAGGTAAGCCGTAATTATTTTTTAAGGTTGTCTCCCCTAGATGGGTTGCCGACCAAGGCTGACGAGTCCCATCCCCCCGGATTTGTATAAGGTTGCCGACCAAGGCTGACGAGTCCCATCCACCCTAATTTGTTCTTTAACTCCTCTCCAAAAACTCTTTCATCAATAACAAATGCTCTGAACTTTAAAACTAGCTCTTCCCAAGCTTTTTAGCATCTAGCCAAAAACCTCTCCAAAAATATTTATTCCTCATCATTCCCTCCTCTTTTCCACTCTGACGGTACTACCGTCACTTCTTCCTCTGACAAAGCTGAACTCTTTGCTCAAACTTTCCATAAAAACTCCACCTTGGATGATTTGGCGCTACTCCTCTCTCTCTACCACCCTCTCACTTACTTATACCCAATATCATAATCTCTTCTAAGGATGTACTCTCAGCCCTCTCTGGGGTTAATATTAAGAAGGTGGAGTTCCTCCTGTTGTACTCTAAAACTGTTCTTCCATGCTGACTCCCTGCTTAGGCAAATTCTTTCGTCTCTGCCTTTCCTTTAACGTCTTTCCTTCTTGCTGGAAGTTTGCTCTTATTCAACCTGTCCCAAAGAAGGGTGACCGCTCTCAACCCTCCAACTATCGTCCATTTACTCTCATTAATTGCATATCTAAATTTTTTGAAACATTCTTAACTCAAAATTTCTTAAACATTTATCTTCCTATAATCTACTTTCAGATTGCTAGTACAGCTTCCTTAACCCATCAGACCCGGAAGGGCTCTGAGGCACCCTAAAAAATACACTCCCAGCTACCCGGAAGGGCTCTGAGGCACTCATGAGCTCAAAGCCTGTAAGCTTGGTATGCGAGGCGTCCGTCCGACGCATGTAAACAACAGCCGGCTGGACCGACGCCCCGCATCTCCGACCACAAGAAGGAGTGCGTCGCTTGTTCGTGTGTGCCTGTATGTTGTTGTTAAGTATCGAAAAGTAGTGTAAAGTGGCTGTTTTTGCCATAAAGTTATCTCCATAAAATCATCATCACAACTGAACCAGTTGACTTAGAGAGCTCTACTAAACGCCATTCTACAGGTACGAAACACATCTACGCTTGGGGATGCGCGGGAATGCGGAAGCAAGCCAAATAACAAAGATGCGGTAGCCATAGGCGTAGACGATTTTTGGCCAAAACACCCGGGTTTCGGGGAATATATATGGAATACATAGCCGGGGCTGGAGGGTTAAGGGCTGCTCTATTGGTGATCTTACTTATCTTGCTAACTCTTGGTCATCCTCCTTTCGTGACTTTGGTGAGACTTTTTCTATTACTTTAGACATATCGAAAGCCTTCGATAGAGTCTGGCACAAGTCTCTTAATTTCCAAATTACCCTCCTTCGGTTTCTATCCCTCTATCTGTGTCTTTGTCTCTAATTTCCTTTCAGACCGCTCCATAGCTGCAGTTGTGGACGGCCATCGCTCACTTCCTCAACCTGTTACCTATCAACTCCGGTGTTCCTCAGGGTCCTGTCTCCAATTCTCTTTCTAATATTTGTTAATGATCTCAACTGTACCTCTATTCCTATCCACTCATGTGGTGATGACTCTACCTTACACTATTAAAAAAAAAATATCACATCAATCCAGCATGCAATCACTCCAAAACTCGCGTAAAAGGGCCATAGAGCGCCTATCTTCTGATCTATCAATTATTTCTGATTGGGGAAGAGAAAATCTTGTTACTTCAATGCCTCCAAGACCCAATTTCTCCCTCTATCTCTCCTTCGCAATCTTCCGCAAGACTATCAATTATTCTTCAACAATACACAAATCAACCCTTCACCGTCTCTCAATATTTTTCGTCATATATATAATATTTGTTTTGTGTACATATACTCATGACAGTTCCCTAGGGCTTTTACATGCTCTTCCTTTGCCATTTCTCTAAACGGACCCCACAAAAAAAATATTAAAAAGCGTTTCCATTATATAATGACAATGGCTATTTACTTTGTCATTACAGTATACTGTATAATGGAAATGCTTTTTATTTATTTTTTATTTTTTTTATTTTTTTTGTGGGGATCGTTTAGAGAAATGGCAAAGGAAGAGCATGTAAAATGGTTATTTACTGGCGGGTGCCCAACCCCAAAAGGGGTTGAAATAGGGGAGCTATCGCCCCACCAAAGGCGGCTTTCTAGGGCCTTTCCTAGCTGATACTGAGAGGATTGGGTTCTAGTCATGTGGTTATGGGCTGGTCTATCAGAGTGAAAACTGAGCGATCTCTGCCATACCCATAGCTTACTCTGACTGTTCCTTTTACTTATATATTTTCTATATCTCAAGTGACGGCGTCTCTTCCGTGGATTGACCTCCCAATCTACCAAGATTGGAAGCCAAAGCGTCACATTTTTACTTTGCCCCTCAACTTTCTCTTCATAATTGCTGAGGGGCACAGGGCCCTGGGTGGGGCTTTGGTTTCCCGGGCGTTTCCGCACCCTCCTAGCTCCCCGCCAATGGAGTGGCTTCGGTCACCCAGGCTTTATTGTGGTCGGCAGGGAGGGTTCTGTGGGGGCGCTCGGTTATGGCCTTGCTCGGGGCCTTGGGGCTGTTCGGCCAGGCAGCTTGGGGAACAACAACAACATGGCTATTTACTTATTATCACCGATGTCCGAAGTTATGACCGCAGTCCGATGCGACCCGGTTTTACGGTAGTTAGCAGGGAGGGTTTTGCGGGGGCACTCGTTTATGACCTTGGCCTTGCTCGGGACCTTGGGGCTGTCGGCCAGACAGCCTGGGGAACAGCAACAACAACAAAACTATCTCCCTCAGTCAGTCTTTCCTCCATCCTATGACTTAACCTGCTTTAAAATTTGTGTGTCCAGGCATTTTAACGCAAACTTCCCTTGAATTTGGCTCTGTCACTCTTGGCTTTGGGTGAGACACTCTAACAGGCAACCTGCCTTTTGTCTCGTTCATACACATAGGAAACAAAAATTATTTGCAAAAGAAAAAGCCCTTTTGACAAACAATATATACTATGAGGGTAAAATGTACTTTAAGCCCTTCTATTCTATATTTGCCTGAAGATATAGATGAAAGCTTGCAATGCCGATACAATATATATATTATTATTATTACAGACACATGCAGAAGACGAATCTGTGTTCAATGACATAGCAGGGCAGGCGCTGGTGGAGAATGTTGGTCACAGGCTCTTTATGTACGCCGACGGAGAAGACCGCGCTGCCAGGTTCAACAAGTCAGTTCTATCTTCATGTATTATGGTCAAAAGAGGTAGCTAATTGAGGACATCTGGGGCAATATTATAGTTAATATAGGGCAATATTGTAGTTATGCATGATATTCTTCTGAATAGTTTTATGTATGTTTGGATTGGTGCAATTTCTATAAATTTATTATTAATAGTTTTATGGACTATCATCATTTGTCTCAGGCATTCTCAGTTATTGTTATATATATCTTTTTGACAGTAGGCTACCACATATTTCTTTTTCCCCAACTATAATCCTCAACACTGGTCTAGCAGTTTATGAGGTAAACTTTAACAATAATATTCACCAAAAATACAAAATACTGTATACCCATCTTGTCTGGGCGTACTATTAATAGTACAGTAGGGTCCCGCATAAAACGTGTTCGCATAAAACGAGTCTCGATTAAAACGACCGACCTAAAATATTAATATTTAATTTTCGATCAGAACGAATGTGATCACATAAAACGAGTCCGCCGCCAAAGTGGGGCAAATACAAGGAGTTTTCATATAGAGCGCCGAAATATCGTACAAAACGTACAAAATATCGTACGCTTTCATATAAAACGCCGAAATATCGTACAAAACGTACGAAATATCGTTCGCTTACAGTGAACATTGACGATATTGCGCCACCAAAATGCTGTGTTCACATAAAACGAATTCGCATAAAACGCCCTCGTTTATCGACCATAAACTCGTTTTATGTGAGACCCTACTGTACGTTCTGAGAACACGCCTTGGGGCCCGGGCGTACTGTTAACCTTTAAACTGTGTGGGGATGACCGACTCGAGACAGAGCTCGAACATGGACATCACAACACATCAGGAAAAAAAAAAAAAACACAAAATCACACACATCTAGGTCGTCCAGGAGAAATACCCAGAGACCCAGGCCCTTTTGGGGTCCCCAGCAAAAATTCCCAGGTCCCAAATCCCCCGGAGAGGCTCCGATTTCTGCAGGCAGACCCACAGCGAAGCTTTACCACCACAAGCCCGCCCACCATGCTTCCAGGCATACCCTTCATTACCACTGGCTCCCCAGGCCAGGCACCTGATGGACTATTATCTAGTCCAACTGGCGCATGACCCTCTCTCGCAAACGACCGCGTTTACAATCATCTATTCAATAGCATTTTCCATTCATTCCTATTTATTTCCACTTCTCTAGCCTGATCTATAGTCATTCCTCTATCTTCCAACGCTTGTCCTACACAGTCTCTCCATCTCAATGGAGGTCTTCCTACCCCTCTATCTTCCCTTGTATCTGACTCACATTTTCTCTTTGTAAGCCTTTTAATTTCCTTTTGTTTAACATGACCATACCAGCTTTGCACCCTTCTGTCCACTCTGGCTGACAAATGTTCCTGCTGCCCCACTCTCCTACGTATCTCTTCATTCCTCAATCTGTCTATACGGGTCACTCTGCACATACTGTACTCCTCAAACAGCTCATCTCCATCACATCCAGCTTTCTTCTCTCCTTTGCCTTCAGAGCCCATGTATCAGCCCCATACATCACTGTTGGTACAACAATCCCTTGATACATTGCACGTTTTACTTTCATTCCGAGATTTCTCACCTTCCACATACTTCCCATTGCTCCGAAAACTTTCCTTCCTTCACATACTTTCTGTTTTACTTCCAATTCCATATCTCCATACTACAGTACTTATTTATTTCAGAAATGTTGTTAATACTTTAGTCTTTTTTATATATTTTAGAAAAGTTTTTAACGTCCTTATTATATGTTTCAGAAATGTGGTTAAAGTGTTCTACACGGTTGGGAACATTTTTGACGTGTGCGAGGTGTTTGGGGAGGTGTCGGAGGAGGTGGCACGACAACGGAAGTACGCAAAATGGAAGGCCACATATATCCACAATTGTCTCAAGAATGGCGAAGTGCCCATACCCGGACCTATGGCAGGAGGTGAGGCTTTGGCTGCTAAGAGAAAAGTCAGAATCAATAGTTGTTTCCACATAGCGATTTTGATTAGTTATTTTGTCTTTTTACTGTGTTCGTATACGTTTTGGTTTGTTTATTTTGCAAGTTTTACATTATAATCTTACTGATAGGGTATGTATGTATGTACTCAAGCGCATACCCCATAGCTGCGGGTGGCCGACTCGAGACAGAGCCCGAACAGAAATAACATAGGGTAAGTTGAGGTAATTATGCCACGGGATAATTATTACGGAGTGGGGTAATTACGTCGCAACAGTAATACCAATTAAAAGGCCAAAAGCTCTTTAACTATTGCATGGATTCGGCTGCTGTTGAACTTAGGTTTTAGAGGAATACCTACCTAACAAAGGCATACTGTATGAGGTTTTGATCCATTGTGAAAACGAATGACTTTTGAGAAATGAAATTGATTATCACACTGTAATTGTTTACTGGTCTGCTCTCCAACCCAAGAATTGGCAAATTTTCTTAGTCTATCTTCTACTCAACAAGTGAAGTATGGAACTCTCTCCCTCAATCAATCTTTCCTTCATCCTATTTACTTAACCCTTTCAGACTCATATGACGCAGAGGTTGCCAGATTAGCAATAAGAAATAGAGTTCTCTCACTTATAAATACCTCTCCAAAATTAGTTTTCTGCCCACAGCTAACTCAAAGACAACTGCAGAGGTTGAAGTAATTAAACTAAAGGTTTCTAAATACCCCTGATGGTAACAAAAACTTTAAAGTATCCCTAATAGGCTCAAAATCGCGTCATATGTCGGAGAGGGTTAAGCTGCTTTAAACTTTGTGTGTCCAGGTATTTATACCCCAGTGTCCCTTGAATATTGCTATATCACTCTGTTGGCTTTGTGGGAGACACTCATTACCGGCAACCTGCCTTTTGTCTCCTTCATACACAAAAAAAAAAATAATGGGGGTGGGGGGAACACTCGTTACAGGCAACCTGCCTTTTGTCTCCTTCACACATAAAAAATAGCTATTTTTATTTTTCTGCCAATAAACTTGCTCAAAGACAACTGCAGGGGTTGAAAAAACTAAACTAAAGGTTTCTGAACTCCCCTGATGGTCAGAGAGGCTTTTATGTATACCAGGAAGAGGCAGGTGCGTCTTCCTCTACATACAAAAAAAATACAGATCATTTTAAGACTGAGTGCTCCACACATACGTGCAGTTTCAGTCTCTTGTCCTAATGGCGGCGATCTAGGCAACCATTAGGTCAAGAGACTGAAACTGCACGTATGTGTGGAGCACTCAGTCTTAAAATGTTATATATGTCTTATGTATGTACAGGAAGGCGCACCTGCCTCTTCCTGGTATACATAAAAGCCTCTATGACCATCAGGGGACCAAAGGGTTAACATTTCTTACATGAAAGATGTACCGGTATGTATGTACAGTATATACACAGGCACATACCCCCATAGCTGGAGAAGACTCAGAGACCCAGGCTCACTAAGGGCCTCCAGCATTTCGATATCTAATAAAAATTCTGTATAAAATTTTGTCTAAAATTTTGTCAACATTTTCTGCTAACACTAAACTGTCTACAGTGAATAGTCCAAATTACAATTTAGGAGTTTTAGACTTTAAATCAAAGTAGCATAGATAATACAAAGTCTTACTTATACTAGATAAACACCTTACTAATCAATTAAAAAATAATACATCCTCATCACCTTCCTATTATTTAGTCATCTAGCCTATTCAGCATTCACACCAGCTGCCACTTAGAATATGCCTTTCTCCACAGGCCTCAGTTTGGAGAGGTCCTTTTCACTTGCTGTCCATGTCTCACTTCCATACAAGAGTGTTGAGAGAAGCATACTGTTCCTCAGTTACTTTTTCACTTCTTGACTGACCTTCCTTTCAGGATGCAATAAAGTTATCCAATTACCTTTATCCCCTGCAATTTTCTCTTTTATCTCACTCTCCATTTTACCATATTTGCACAGTACAGTTTCCAATTACTTGAAACTTTCAACCTCTTCCAGTTCTTCATTTATCAGTTGAATTTTACAACTTTTCTCATGACCTTGCATTTCCATACATTGACCTTTAACTTCCTCTTTTCACACACCCTGTGAAAGTTAGTGACCACTCTGAAATTCTTTCACATTTTCTGCCAACAGGAATGAATCATCTACATACTGTATAGGCATCTTAAAAAAATGTCACTCTCTTCCCTGTGAATCCATCCTAGCTCCTCTATTAATACCACCTTACATTCTCTAATCACTCCATTCATATATTATATTAAACAACCAAGGTGATGATGGGCTGGTCTATCAGAGTGAGAGCTGAGCGTTCTCTGCCATACCCATAGCTTACTCTGACTGTTCCTTTTACTTATATATCTTCTAGATCTCAAGTGACGGCGTCTTTTCCGTGGATTGACCTCCCTACTGCCAACCTAGAAGTTGGCAGATTGGGAGCCAAAGTGTCACATTTTTCCCTTGCCCCTCAAGTTTCCCTTCATAATTGCTGAGGGGTACAGGGCCTTGGGTGGGGTTTTGGTTTCCCGGGCGTTTCCGCACCCTCCTCAGCTCCCTGCCTTGGAGTGGCTTCGGTCACCCGGGCTTTGTTAGTGGTAAGCAGGGAGGGTTTTGTGGGGGCGCTCGTTTATGGCCTTGCTCGAGACCTTGGGACTGTTCGGCGTGACAGCCTGGGGAAAAACAACAACAACAACCAAGGTGACATAAAGCATCCCTGTTTTACTCCTATAAAAAGTATACATATCTCTAGTTACTCATATAATTAAAACTAAAAGTTCCAGTTCCAGCCGGAACTTGAAATATTGGTTCCAGTGCATCCCTACTCTTTACACTCAAATATGTCCATACCCATAAAAAACGCTCTGCAATATCGGTATAGGATACAGTAGTTTAGTCTGTTCTAAATTATGTATGATAAACAATATCACTCCGTTGTTTAATGATTACGGTAACCAAAATACATACATGCACTAAAGACTATGATCTACACGTGATTTGGTCAGTCTTTTTGTTCATCTTATCGCGGCATTCCAGGCAGCTCGGCCTTTGGTGTCCCTCTTAGTCAGTCCTATGGCTACGAGGTCAGTTTGTACCACCTGATCTCAAGGTTTTCTTGGTCTATCTTTTCCTGCGACTCCCTCCACGTTCATAGACTTGCTTTTTTTTAACACAATTATTCTCGTCCATCCTTTCTACATGCGTACCATCTAGGCCTAAGCCTGCTCCTACTCATCTCCTCACTAATAGGCCTACTATCAATACCTAAGCGCCCTCTGAGTTCCACATTGGGGGTTTTGTCTCTCATAACAGACCCATAAAAAACAAAGCTGCTTGTAAACCAAGTGTCCCCCCCCCCCCACCAAAGTTGAGAAAGTGAAAGCGCCAAATTCAAAGTACGTTAGAGTAAAAATATCTGGACGCATGGAACGTGAAGCAGTTTAAGGCATAGGATAAGGGAAAGACAGATTAAGGGGAAAGAGTTTCAGAGCTTACTTATCGAGTAGAAAAAGACTGGGAATATTGGTTCACTCTGGGGTTAGAGAGTTGGACAGAATAGGGGTGGGAATGCATTGAAAGGCGGGTACCCCCCACTCTCCGTAACGGAGGAGGTATACTCTGAGAAAGCTCTGAAGAACATTGATTATTGTAATAGCGGTAGAGGAGTGAGAGAGATGCAACACTGCGGCGTGTAGAGAGAGATTGTAGGGAATTAGTAAGAGGAGGTGAATTGATGAGACAAAATTATTTTGACTCCACCCTTTCAAGAAGTGTTGTATGGGTAGAACCTCCCCACACATGCGAACAATAATTGATGCATGGCCGCAATGTGCCCCTGTACAGAGCAAGAATCTGTGTGGGGATGAAGTACCCTAGGAGATTGTTGAGCGCACCTAACTATCTGGGAAGCTGTTTTAGCAGGAGTGGTAATATGATCTTTTCAAGAAAGGTCAGAAGAAAAAGAAATACCAAGAATACTGAGAGAAGATGAAGGGTTGATTTCTGTATTGTTGAAGAGTAAGGGATAGTCATGAGGAGGATTGTGACAGGTAGATACAAGGAGAAATTGGGTTTTGGAAGCATTTAAAGTAACAAGATTATCTCTGCCCCAATCGGAAATATTTTTGAAAAATTAGAAGATAAGGCGTGCTATGGCCTCATCTCATAAGTTATGGAATAATTGCAAGGTGGGTCGTTGTGGAAAATTGGTTTAATAGTGCAAGTTAGAGTCATCAACATTTGAGTGGATAGGACTAGAAGAACAGTTGAGAAGATCATTAATAGATATTATAAAGAGAACTGGAGACAAGACAGAACCCTGAGGAACACTTGAGTTGATAGGTGGAAAAAGTGAGCGATGGCCGTCCACAGCCGCAGCTATGGAATAGCCAGAAAGGAAATTTGAGATAAAGGCACAGATAGAGGTATAGAAACTGAAGGGTAGTTTAGAAATTAAAGATTTGTGCCAGACTCTATCGAAGGTTTTCAATATGTCTAGCCCAATAGAAATGGTCTCCTTGAAGTCCCAAAAGGAGGATGACTAAGAGTTAGTACAAGTCTCTCTCACTATCCAATGCCCGAATTTACAATATTATTATAGGTTTTTAGGTGTTTGTGTTTGAGTTTTGGCTGGTCTGAGAACGCATCTCTATATACTGTACCCCATTAATTTTTGGGTTTGCTATATGATATTTCTATTTAAGATCGGGTTTTCAGGAACGTAACCCAATCGTAAATCGAGGGAGACTTGTAAGATAAGAAAGGAGTTCACCATACTGGCGATCTGAAAATATTTGTCGCATATCCTCATTAATGCTCTTACTATAATACTAATGCTTACCGGTACTTTATCATTTATTGAAACAAATTATCAGACCTGTCAATTTTCATACAATCCCAGCCATAAATATAACCCGTATGATATATTTCAGATGATGAAGGTCTAGGTGAAGACTTTGGTGGTGATGAAGGTGGTGCTGCGGCCCAACCTCCCGGGGGTGGCAGTGTTGGTGGCGGTGCAGGTGCTGCTGGTTGGTCCCACCCTGCTGCCCCCACACTAGCACCGCACGACCAGGCGCTCTTTGGTGGTCTGCCTTCCGTCCCCGAGGATTCCAATGGCAGTCAGATGCCCTCGGTAGCCTCATCTTCCCCTGTGCCATCGCAGCAACCGTTCTCTCTACCACAGGTACAGGTATTTTCTAATTGGTACTCACAAATATTAATTCAACCATGCAACTGCAGATATTTGCTTATTGGAACTCATTGGAACCTGCGTGGCTGAGTGGTAACACGCGAATCATGTGCAGAAAGTCCGAAGTTTACCTCCCCATGGGTGTCCAAACAGGTTAAATGACCAAAGAGCACTGGCTTCCACACTCTCACTGCAATGTTGGACATTGAGGTGCGGTAGACCAGTGTTGCATATGTACACAAGTACTGTATATGCTATAGTCTATTCGCTGTAAGTAGGCGAGAAATCATTACCTCTAACCTTTGTAACTCAAAAACGACTAGAGTAATCAATCTAATATTTCTACCATTTGGGAAGAGTCAGTCAAGGAATAGATGTGACAAATTACAGCCAATTTGCTCTAGCCCTTTTTGAGTTACAGAGGTTAGAGGTCATGATTTCTCGCCTACTTACAGCGAATAGACTACAGTACAGCATCTGCATAGCATGGGCAAGCTGATTATGCTGGTTACAGACTACATTCACATACACTCTAAGATAAGGGAGGGTATATGCTTTTTCTCCATGTTTAGTCCCATTAGCTTTAAGACTAAGACATTCGCCCCATTAGTTTGGTGATTTTAAGACCTTTCACTCCATTTCTTTGTCAATATATAGACCGTTCGTGCCATTTAGGTGTCAGTTTTTTCCTGGCGAGGGATAGCGAGCCTTTAATTGTAGGAGGAATCGGCCGGGTCATTTTTCTACCGAAAAATGTACAAATCTATCTTGAAGGGAGGTCTAGGGTAATTATTTTTAAGCTTAACCCTCTCACGACCATATGACGCAGAGGTTGCCAGATTAGCAATAATAAATAGAGTTCTCTCACTCTTATAATTACCTCTCCAAAATTAGTTTTCTGCCCACAGCTAACTCAAAGACAACTGCAGAGGTTGAAGTAACTAAACTAAAGGTTTCTAAATACCCCTGATGGTAACAAAGGCTTTAAAGTATCCCTAATAGGCTCAACATTGCATCAAGAACGTGAGAGGGTTAATGGAGGTCTTGGGAGGAAATTAATATAATAATAAATACAGTAAGTAAATAAATAGACCAAAAAAATAAACCCTACCTCCCATAACAGTACAAACACATTTCACATGCACCTCACACATTATTCACAACAATGGACAGCTAGGCTAGCAATCCTTCCTCTATAAACAAACTAGAGAATCAAACAAATTGCCTTGGAAAATGGAGGCAGTTCATTTGTGGCCACCGCCTCGGGAATCAAGGTATTTGACAATGGATAAATCAATAGGAATTCGCAACTACTGCCACTACCATACTCACAACCTATAGTCTATTTATTTTCAGTTGACAGGACATTGCAATGTCCTCGCCTTCATTACTCAGCTATTCCCCCCGATACTACTCTCCTTGTCGCGGTTGGGGGGGCTTCGGAGCCGGCGACTGGAGCTTGATGGGAGATGGTTGTGGTAATTTCCCTTCCTCTCCCCTCGAGCTCTCGTCGTCTGCTTGACTAATTTTGAGTAGTTTTTCTTTCCTCTTTCTATGTTTTCCCCCTTCTATTCATATTCTGTCCCATTCGGTTGTCCTCGGGCAGCCTATATTACATGCCTCACTGGCCTGGCTAGGTAGTAGGCTCCTGACCTGATTTGTCTCTTCGGTCGCTGCTGCGACTAAGCTGACTCGATTACCCTCAGTAGTGCATATTTTGTGCATCTCGCTATGATTTTTTTTCTATCTTAGACCTGATCTCTCATTCTTCGCCCTTGATCACTTCTTGGTTGGTGCTGCGGTGTAGCAGTTCTTGCCTCATCCTTCGGCCCTTCCCTATAAGAGCTCTGCTGTAGAGCTCATGTGGTCCGGCTGAACTGGTGAAATGGCGAGAAATGTCTGCATGTCTTCACCTTCCTCGATTTTTTCCCCTCCTGCCCTTCCCTATCTATCTTGACTTGATTAGTTGTCCCTCTTGATCAAATCCTTCGGGCCAGCACTATGAGAGTTATTTTGTGGAACTCAGTGGTCTGGTTAAACTAATTTTATATATTAAAAAAAAAAAAAAAAACACAAAAAAAAAACGCTATTACTAAGATTCTGTAGTAAAATATGTTCTGAATTATGAAAACTTGGTATGATACAGACTTTTTTTTTTTTTTACTAAGCATTGAAGAATCAGTTGCTAAGGGATTCAATTTATTGTCAGCTGGAAAAAATATATACTATAGGTAACAGTATCAGTATTCTCTCATTGGAATTCATAACCACTGCAGCAACCATACTCAACCGCAGGCATTCAGAATACCTGCGGTTGAGTAGAATACCATATTCTAAAGTAAAAGAACTTGCAATGGAAGACAAATATATATTTCAAATAGCTACCATTTTGTTTAATTCTTGTTCATTAGTCTATCTATCTATTGCCAGACACCTGATCCCAGAGAGGGTGGCCAGAACAAACTACAGTACAGTCAGGACCCCCAATTCGCGAGAATAGGGGTGACAGGAGGCATCGCGTATTGTGAATTCGGGTATTGTGGAACTAACTTTAAATGGGAATAATTAGATTGGGTGACATCTCTCAATTATGGCCTATTTTCGAAATTTTTGGCCCTATTTTCGACATTTTTGGCTCTACAGTACAGTCTATATCTTATATATAAGAAGAACAATGAATAAAAATATGAAACTATCCTTAAAATTAGTAGTAGATAGGCTAGGACTAGGACCGTAGGACTTCACGATTTTCTCCAACTTCTCCCTCCCTAACCAAATCGTACGAACAGTTTACTCTGACAAGCCTATTGCACAGTTTCCTTCTCCTCTTTTCTTGCGAAACAACAATTCCACCTTCATTTTGTGTGTTATCTTCTTATATTGGCGTGGCATGGCGAAAAAAGTGGCAGGCACTACAAACGTTTGGTCACTCCGCACGGCTATGAGCGCTTGAGCGGGACTGTGGGAGGGAGGGTAAGCGGGAGGGAAGGCAGGCGTATGCCCGTCTTCTTCTTTTTTCAGAGCTACTCCTGGGCCTCGCGAAACGTAGACGTGCTCGGGTATCAAGCGGGAATAGCGGATTTGGCCCCTTCTTAGCTCTCGATTCGTGTATTGTGGTACCACCTCGCATAATTAATGCTTAATTAATTAATGTTATTTTCGAGGGGTAACTCGTGTATTAGGGTTTTCGCGAATTGTGGAATCGTGTATTGGGGGTCCTGACTGTACCTCCATATTCCAAGGCAATTCGTGTGATTCTAATTATTAAATACATTATTGTCATCTCCTTTCACCACCATAGAGCCGGTATCGTTGTGAATGCCCTTTAACTTTTATCAGCAACTCTGGTTTGACGGCATAAGTATTACTAACTTTAATATTATTGCAATTTTGTCACCAATACAGTAATTATCTTTACGTCTATATAGTAATCTGTTCTCTTTTTTTTTTTTTTTTTTCCCACTGACGGTGAATTGTCTTGTCCCCATATCGATTACCCAGCTATTTACAGTAAAGTTTATGTAGCCTAGAGAAATGTGTTATTCATTATTTGTTATGTCTCGAGTCAGCCACCCCTACAAAAAAAAAAATGGGTTAAGTGCCAGAGTATATACAGTACATACTGTACATACATATACTGTATTATGAAAATGTTGTATTATTATGATGGTGAGACAAAAGATAATATTATTCCAGTAATTAACCAGAAATCAGCTGCTAAGGGATTGAACTTATCATCAACTGAAAACAAGCAGACTATAGTTTCCGATACCAATGTAAAATATCCCAGAAATAATGCTGGAAAACATTTGTCTATCGAGTACAATACTAATATGTGTAATACCCCCTTTACTCTTTTATAAGAACTCATAAACATTTGTCGGCCAGAGTGGACAGAAGGGTGCTGAGCTGGTATGGTCATGTTGAACGAATGGAAGATGAAAGGCTTACAAAGAGAATACCTGTATGTGAGTGAGACAGTGAGTCAGATACAAGGGGAGATAGAGGGGCAGGAAGACCCCCATTGAGATGGAGAGACTGTGTAAGACAAGCTTTGGATGATAGAGGAATGACTATAGATCAGGCAAGGGAAGTGGTAATAAACAGGAATGAATGGAGAATGCTTGTGAATAGATGAGTGAACACGTGATCATTTGGGAGAAGGGGTCAGGCGCAAGTTGGACTAGATAATAGTCCATTAGGCGCCTGGCCCGGGGAGACAGTTTATATGAAGGGTGCGCCTGGAAGTGTGGTGGGCGGGCTTGTGGTTTCGGCTTCGCTGCATGTCTGCCTGCTGAGATCGGAACCTCTCCGGGTGGTCGGAGGCCGGGGGAGTGCTGGAGGGACCTTGGTGGCCCTGGTCTCTGGGTCTTCTCCTGGGTGACCTAGATGTGTGTGAATTTGTATTTTGATTTTATGTGTTCATTGTTTTCTGTTATGTTGTCCCTATTCGGGCTCTGTCTTGAGCCCCCCACACCCCCAAAAAAAGGGAAAAGTGAGAATTGGGCCTGAGTATATACATACATACATAACATTTGTATGTATGTATGTATATACTCATGCACATACCGGTACCCCATAGCTGAGGGTGGCCGATTCAAGACAGAGCCCGAACAGGGACAACACAGCACAACATGAAAACAAAAAATATAAGTCATTACTCCAATTTTGCGAGAAATTGGTCGACATTGCGGGCCGCAAAACTGGAATTCGCAAAATTGGATTAACAAACCTTATGGGGAAAAATTAATATGGTCGACATCATCAGTGACGGCCCAATTTTTTGTGATTTCCGTCATTTATTTGCTTTGTTTGTACACACATACACTCAACCCTCTGTTATCGCGCCTAATTGGTGCCTAATTAGTGCAGCTATAACTAGAATTGCGATAATGGGGAAAAATAAGTTGGTTCCCAGGTCCCAACTTTTCGAACCTCAGATTCGTCCAAGTACCCATTTCTCCCCTTAATTAAATAATCCTACACCCAATAAATATATATTGAAAATATATAAAAATACATATTATGAGGATATTACTTACCACATAGACTTTATTTGAAAACATAATCATATTTAGCATAGCCTAGGCCTAGCCTATCCCATCGTATGATCGTCGTTTCCTTGGCTTTCGTCACTTGACTGTGTTTTGATGGTCTCGGGCTTTCAATTCCTACATCATTACCACCAGGCCCACCATCCCTATCACTGAATGCACTAGAGGTCATAATAAATGCGAGAGATAAGAGGTTCAGGCACAAATAAGCAAGTAAAAGGCGTCTGGCTTATGTTGACGACGTTTGTAAGCGGAAGTATACAGAGCTTTGTTGTGACGTCGGGCCGCACCGCGGCCTGACGTTACGACCCGGCCACCCCTCCCCCCCCGAAAACTAGTGCGGAGAGCCCCACTTTCTTACGGCGCCACCCGCAAAAGTAGAGTTACCTCGCAAAATTAGGTTTTCATTAAAAATGGCATTTTGGGGGTCTCGGTCGCAAAATTGGTGTTTCGCAAAATTGGAGTAATGACTACTGTACCAGTATAAAACATTCACACTAATCTAAGTCACCCAGGAGAAGACCTAGAGACCAAGGATCACTAAAGGCCTCCAGCACTCCCCCAGACCTCCCGGTCTCAGCAGGCAGACACGCAGCAGAGCACACCACAATGCCCGCCCACCTCTCATATAATACCCAGGTGTTATTCACTGCAAAATTTTCATAAGAGCTGAGTTATCAAGATGTGAACATGACAATTTACTTTCAACTGGGAAAAAAAAGATTATACATACAGTACCTGTAAGTGTATAGCCTATGGCCATTAACAGTAGAAGTTCATATTATCACCAACCCACCAATTAACTTACAAATAAACCTAATTAATTAAATCAACTAAACTAATGAATACACGTGGTACTCCAAGGATTCGAACCTGGGATACTCACACCCATATTCCGCGCATTAACCATTACGCTATCAAGACAGTGTCAGACACAATATGTTTTACCGGGTATATTCATAGTGTGTTTTACAGATACTGTATACAGTATATTCCGGGTACAATATGTATCCTTTTGATTTTTTACTACAAGCATTTCTCACTTAAAGCTTCTTGATATGAAGTTGTTTTATTATTATTGTTTTCATTAATTAGGTAGCAAACTTTACTTCCCAAATTGACTAATTCCTTGAACGTGACGATAGTGCGTTGTTATATGTGCAATTAGTTTTCTTGGAAAACAGATTAACTTGCTCATGTAGTGATGTACAGTACACTCTATGTGGTGGTTTTGTGTTCTTGTATTTCAAAATTATATTTTGCTAAAGCGTTATTTCCACAGCGATTTTGATAAGTTCGTTTGCCTTTATATTGTGTCGTCCCTGTTTTGGTTTGTTTATTTTGCAAGTTTTACATTATAAAGTTGTTTTGTTTCTTTTTTAAGTTACAAATTATAGAAAATAGTACATTATTGCAAGAACATGTAAACAAAAATAGCTTCATTTAAATGTTTCACTAAAAAAAAAAAAAAATCCCAGAATATCACTACAACTTCAAGTGAGGAAATACGTTATTCAGCACTGTTATTATTTTGAAATTATTCCTGACTGTGTTTTTCAGGTGCCTCATGCTGTCCCTCCCTCACAACCTACTGTTATTATTTTTAAATTATTCCTGACTGTTTTTCAGGTGCCTCATGCTGTCCCTCCCTCACAACCTACACATTCTCCATACAAGGCACCACAACCAACAGCAAGAGGTACATTGATGTTAGATTTGTTTCTTTAGTTTGTACACTCGGACACCTTAGTCTCTAGCCCACTCATACAAATTTGTGGACGCTCTATAAGTTTTTGTTTATGCAAATATAACGATCTGGATTGATTTTTGGAAAGAACTTGCTTATCAATAAAATATAGTATATATAGTTTTGTCGTTGATGTACAGAAAACATTATTCATAAATTTGTTTCCAGAAATATACTAACATAAATATGGTGACCGTTCAACTCAACCAGTAGACCATTTCAACCAGTAGCTCTCAACCAGTACCAAATCAACCAATACAGTTAGGATAGGTTAGTACTATACTTTGGCACTGGTTTGGTTGGTCTGGGTTAATTTGGCACTGGTTGAGTTGACATGGAACCCATAAATATATATAGGTGAAGTCCACGAATATATATGAGTGGGATAGAGACTATGGTATCCGACTGTACTGTAGGGGGTACCCCTTTCAAGTAAAAAAAAAAATGGAGAAGACTCCACAACCACCTTCAAGTTTAAAGACCCCCCCCCCTTTCCGTACAAGATAAATATTTAATAAAATGTTATCGTTTATAAAAATATCTGAGCTAAAGCCAACCAAAGTATTGTTCGCATGTGTGGGGAGGATCCTCTCACACAGCACTTCTAGACAAAGTAGAAGAGAAAGCCTTTCGTCTCAATAACTCTCGTCCACTCACCGATTCTCTGATATCTCTCTCTCCGCCGAAATGTTGCATCTCTCGCTATTTACCGCTATTACAATAATCAGTGTTCCTCAGAGCTCTCTTGGTGTATACCACCTCATCTACGTAGAGTACGTAGCACTTGTCTTGCAACACAATTCCACCCCAACTCTATGAACCTCTCCAACCCAAGAGTGAAACGATATTCCAAATCTTTCTTCTATTCAATAGCTGAGCTCTGGAATGCTCTCGCTGAATCCATCTTTCCCTCATCCTATGACTTAAATCACTTCAAACTCTGTGTGTCCAGACATTTTGGCTCGAACATTCCCTGATTTTGGCCCTGTCACTCCTTCAACTGTGGGGGAGGCACTCGTTGCAGACAGTTTTTCCTTTTGTCTCCCTCATCCACATAGGAAAAATATAGAATAGAAGACTCATTCACCAAAACAAATCGACACCTGAATGAGACACAGGATTTTAAAATTGCAATGGTGTAATCTTCTTAAAATCATGAATTATCTTGGCAAAACTTCTAAAAATTGCCAAATTAAACAGTTCCCAAAAGACCACCACCCTTGGATTAGACGTAGAGTAGTTGTTGTATGGAAGTGTACTGTATGGTAATGGCTTAAGTTTCCCAAGGTACACCTTCACCATATAAGCCACCACAGTCAACAGGAAAATAGAGAGAGAGAGAGAGGCAGGCAGGCAGAGCTCGGATTGGGCATTACATAAAGTTACCTTACTTTTAGGATGGGGCTTCATAGGTTAACTTTGGTAAGTTTCAATAATACGTTCGTTTGTGCGAAACATAATGTTAATGTCCCGACTAAATAACATTGTTCAGATAAAACGGTTCTGACTGAATGGCGAGCCTGGAAGCCCCGTGTTTCCTGATCACTGGGGTTCCTTGGAGCTGGGGTTTATTGTAGTCAAAGGATGAATAAATTAGGGATGCAAAAATCGTCCTTAAAAATTAAAGGCATATTTTGTGAGATCTAAGCTCACAGTCTCTCAAGTTAGTGGTGGCTACAAATTGAAAGTTCACGGCTCAGATTTGATGTATCCTAGGCAGCCATGTTCAGAGTTATGTCATGCCTCCTCTCCAGTAGATATAGTTTAAAGATTGAGTCCCTGGAGTACCACATGTATTCATTACTTTCATTTATTTTCATTAATTAGGTATATTTATAAGTTAATTGGTGGGTTGGTGAAAACAAATATGAATTTATCCAGGTTCAGGATTACAGTCATTCCTAGCAAGGCATTACTTTGTGGTTAAATGCCCCATTAATTACCTCTTCCATTCGTCTAATCATTAGGCTACCATAGAGCAGTTAGGAGTATGTACTGTACATGCTTACATTAATAAGCAGTATTAAAAAATGCATAATATATCGTAGGTTTGTGCATAAACCTTTAACTATCTTGATAGCATAATCCTTAGTGTGCGGAATTTCGGTGTGAGTATCCTAGGTTCGAGTTCTTGGAGTACCACATGTAATCATTACTCTCATTGATTTCATTAATTAGATATATTTGTAATTTAATTGGCAAGTTGGTGAAAACAAATATGAATTTAGTCTTGCATCCTAATGACAGCATTCCTGTTATGGGTTGCTTCAATTGTCAAGTTTTTAAGATAGAGACTATATCAAAGTGCTATATACATTACAGTATGATCCCACATCTTTCTAGATATATCCCTTTGTGCTGCTCCAACTATGCTCACTGACCTGCAACTTTTTACCCAATTTTTACCATTTATCTTTTCTACACGTCCAAACCAACCAAGCTAGCTCATACTGATCTCTTCACTGATACAGTACTCCTAATACCCAACTGCTTCCTTAGGTCCTCATTATTTACCTTGTCTTTGGGATTAACCCATCCAATACCAGCAACGGCTCCCAGCCGTCAGTAGATAAGTCATTCCCCAGTCCCAGCGATGGCTGGGAGCCGTCAGTAATGTACTTTCCTTGTAACTGCCTGTATCAGGCTGTGCCTGGTACCATGACCGTTTGAGCACTGCTCTTGATATAGAGGCTGAGAGAGCCAGTATTCCTTCATCTCTTGAGGTGGAAGGTTATTCTATTTTGCCATTTTGGCCACATTGCGGGAGGAAAAAAAGGAAAACCTGTGGCGGCGAAACGATTGGACCAATCGGTTCCATATTTGTGTGACAAGTCTCTTACCCTTCTGCCTTCCCTCCACCACACCCCCAACCACTTCCCACCACCCACTTCCAGCGTAGAAAGGAAAAAAAGGAAAAAAATGGAAAATCCGTGGTGGCGAAACTACCTCACCAATCGGCTTCATATGTGTAACACAAGTCAATTACCCTTCTACCTTCCCCCCACCAACCCCAAAACCACCCTCCCACCACCCTCCCACCCATACATTCCAATACCATAAAAGTCTCTGTAGTCTATAGTGTCTTTTCAGCTACTGTACTTTCGGGACCATCGGGGACCTGATTTCTGGCGAAAATGGACAAGGGGAGTGTTTTTTTTACCATTATCCTTCCTTTCTCTCCCAACTTGATAGATTTAGCCAAAAAAAAAAAAAACAAAAAAAAAAACTCTGGCACTGGCAGAAGCACACCGTCAAAATTGGCTGGCACTCAGCGTGTTAATGAGGCCGACTCACACACTTACTTTTCTGCTTCCTATCATACTTATTCCTCTGTTGATGTCACCCTGTGCTCCATAGCAATTGTTGATAAGTTCGAGTGGCGGGTCTGTGTTGATACGTTCTCAAGCGATCACTTTCCTGTCATCCTGTCTTACTTGCAATTCCGTCCATGTCCTTCGCTATAACTTCCACAAAGCTGACTGGGATGCATATGTCCTCCACACCAGACAAATCCCACCTTTTAATCCCTAAAGGGATCCTGATAAAACGCATTCATTCCTCGTTAATTTTTTTACTAATGCAGCTACTAAGTCTATACCCCAGACGACTTCTTTCCCCCTACGTCGTCGAGTCCCCTGGTGGGACAGCACCTTATCCACTCTTGCTAAAAGTAAACATGCATTAGGCCGCCGCCTCGATAGTCTCAATAAACGTTACAATTCTTTATGTTCACGCTTACCCTTACGTGATGACCTTCTATACCATTCCATCTCGTTATTGATGGATATATGTGCCATCAAACCTCACTATAATCGACTATCAGCTAAATTCCGTCGAGAAGTCATCCGTAGTAGATCCGAATCCTGGAAAACTTATGTCTCCACCATTTCCCCGTCTACCCCGATATCATGCGTTTGGCATAAATTCAGGAATATTAACAGCCTTCACATTGCCCCTCCGCGCCATGCTTTGGTACACGGTGGCCGTACTGTTCACGATCCCCTTGAGATATCGAACCTCTTGGGTCAACATCTTGCCCATGTCAGCAGTAATGAGAGGTTAGACGATAATTTCCGCCGCCATAAACTTGAAATGGAGTCGATCCCCCTCGACTTCTCTTCACCAGACACCTTTGATTATAATGCATGCTTTACTATGGATGAATTTGAACATGCACTCTCCAATTGTCCTAACTCCGCTCCTGGCCAAGATAACATAAGTTTTGCCTTACTCACTAACTTAGCCCCCCTTGCTAAATCCTACCTCTTGCAATTTTATAATCAGGTGTGGACCCGTCATCAATTTCCTACCTCATGGAAACATGCTATTGTCGTCCCAATTGCAAAACCTGGAAAAGACCCGAGCTTGCCCTCGAGTTATAGACCAATATCCCTCACCAGTTGTCTTTGTAAAATTAATGGAGAAATTGGTCAATACTGTTGTTGTTGTTGTTGTTGTTCCCCAAGCTGCCTGGCCGAACAGCCCCAAGGCCCTGAGCAAGGCCAAGGCCATAACCAAGCGCCCCAACAGAACCCTCCCCGCCGACCACAATAAAGCCTGGGTGACCGAAGCCACTCCATGGCGGGGAGCTGAGGAGGGTGCGGAAATGCCCGGGAAACCAAAGCCCCACCCAGGGCCCTGTGTCCCTCAGCAATTATGAAGAGAAAGTTGAGGGGCAAGGGAAAAATGTGACGCTTTGGCTTCCAATCTTGGTAGATTGGGAGGTCAATCCACGTTAGAGACGCCGTCACTTGAGATCCAGAAAATATATAAGCAAAAGGAACAGTCAGAGTAAGCTATGGGTATGGCAGAGATTGCTCAGTTCTCACTCTAATAGACCAGCCCATCACCACATGACTAGAACCCAATCCTCTCAGCATCAGCTAGGAAAGACCCTAGAAAGCCGCCTTTGGCGGGGGGATAGCTCCCCTATGGTCAATACTAGACTTACTTGGTTCCTCCGTCAAAACACTATTCTCACTCCGACCCAATTTGGCTCTCAGAAAGATCGATCTACTCTGGACTCGCTTACGTTATTAGAATCTCATATCAAGCGTGGCTTTGAAAGTAAGTCCATCACCGTCGCCGTTTTCTTTGACATCCAGAAGGCATATGATACCACGTGGCGGCGTCCCATCCTGCAACTTCTTCATGATAGTGGTGCCTGTGGCCATCTACCTTTTTTTATTTCCAACTTTCTTTCTGATCGAACATTCCAGACTCGAGTGGAGGGAATTCTTTCTAATGTCTTTCCACTCGTCAATGGTGTTCCCCAGGGCAGCGTTCTCAGCAGCAAACTTTTTGCCGCGGTCATTCTTACAGTTTCTTACAGTAGATCCTCTGGAAAAAAGCAAACTATGCCTGTGTATCCAGCTCAGTACCAGTACTTGCACTGCTGCGGTCGTTCACGGTGTTGGCGGCGGCGGTAGCAGACGCAACATTTTTACTATTCTGTATTTTTGGTTTATAATCAAACTTCAAATCTTGTCTTCCCCATGCTTTATCAAGATTACTTTCAAACTCCCTTATTGATTCGGAATCGATTACATACTGGGGCAGTGCGTTCCACTCATTTACCACTCTATCACAAAATGAGTTCTTTGCCTTCTCAAGCCTATTTCTTTCTTTGTAAATTTTCTTAGAGTGTCCTCTCGTTCTTGTTCCCTCCCGCATACATGCATACATCATAAATACATCATAAAAAAAGTCATTCAACAATTGCTGCCGGAAGTCCATGGCAGCCTGTACGTTGATGATTTTACCATCTATTGCACTGCCCGTACCCTCAGACATGCTCAACGTATACTCAACATCTCCATCCAACGAGTGATTGCCTGGGCATCTTCAGTTGGCTTTCAGTTTTTGGCTGAGAAAACTAAGGCAATAGTCTTCTATCGAAACAAACGCTGGCTCCGTGGCCAGTCAATATCGCTTCGAATGGGACCCTCTCAGATTTCTTTCTATCACAGTGTTAAATTCTTAGGCGTAATCTTTGACCAACATCTCAACTGGAGAGACCATGTTCAGTATACTAAAGGTAAAGGCCTTCGTGCTCTCAACCTTCTCAGAAAACTATCCCATACCACTTGGGGTGCCAGATGTACCACTATGTTGATGCTCTACAAGGCGGTGGTTCTTTCCATCCTCGACTACGGCTGCCCCATTTATGGGTCTGACTCTGCTTCCGTTTTGAAGATGTTGGACCCTGTTCATACGCAGTGTATGCGTCTCTGTACTGGAGCTTTCCGTTCCTCCCCAAATACCTCCGTCTTAGCTGAGAGTGGCGAGCCCCCGCTCTCCCTCCATCGCGATTTAGTTACTATGCGCCGTGCATTAAAAATTAAACATAGTGACTCTCCCACTAATTCCCTTTTCAGTGATATCTTCATTCCCGATCCGTGTCCGTCTTCCCCCTCCTTTCCGATTCGTGCTACAATTCTCCTCAACTCTCTTTGACAGTGGTGATGGGCTGGTCTATCAGAGTGAGAACTGAGCGATCTCTGCCATACCCATAGCTTACTCTGACTTTTCCTTTTACTTGTATATTTTCTAGATCTCAAGTGACAGCGTCTCTTCCGTGGATTGACCTCCCAATCTACCAAGATTGGAAGCCAAAGCGTCACAGTTTTCCTTTGCCCCTCAACTTTCTCTTCATAATTGGTGAGGGGCACAGGGCCCTGGGTGGGGCTTTGGTTTCCCGGGCGTTTCCGCGCCCTCCTCAGCTCCCCGCCATGGAGTGGCTTCGGTCACCCAGGCTTTATTGTGGTCGGCAGGGAGGGTTCTGTGGGGGCGCTCGGTTATGGCCTTGGCCTTGCTCGGGGCCTTGGGGCTGTTCGGCAAGGCAGCTTGGGGAACAACAACAACAACAACTCTCTTGACTTTCACATTGCTGTTTCGCCGCCTGTTGTCTCCCCTTCCCCCCATGGGTTATCTCTCTCCCCAATGTTTGCACTCACCTCTCCTTCCTCTCTAAGAGATATCCTTTTGTCCCTAGCCATCACTGCCAACACGCACTCGAACACATACGTCGTAAAGGCCCCCATTTTGCCATCTTCACTGACGGGTCTAAGACTGACTCTGGGGTGGGCCTCGCTGCTGTGTCCTCTACTAAGCTCCTTCAGTTTTCTCTCCCGCCCCAAGCCTCTATCTTTACTGCTGAACTTTTAGCTATCCAATCCGCTATTGACATTATACGTGACACCCCTCAACAGCCCTTTATAATTTACAGTGACTCTCATAGTGCCCTCGAAGCGCTCCGTGCTTATTCGTCCTCCCACGTAATAGTTTTAGCCATAAAACACGCTCTCCATGAGATGAGCCTACGTGGATTCCAGGTCCAGTTATGTTGGATTCCTGCTCACATCGGTGTCCGTGGCAATGAAGACGCCGATGCTGCGGCTAAGGATGCTATTTTAATGATCCCTCGCCAGCCCCACCTTCCGTTAGGTGATTGGCTGTCCTTACTCAAGCCTTCTATTCTTTGCACGTGGCAATCTCATTGGGATGCTCTACCCTGCAATAATAAACTTCGTGCAATCTAACCTTCTGTCCGTCCTTGGCCCTCGTCTTCCAGGTCTCACAGGTGTGAGGAAGTTTTACTAACTAGACTTAGGATAGGCCATTCCCGGCTGACTCACGGTTATTTGATGTCCACTCCCCGCACTCCGCCCCCTACCTGCTCCTCCTGTCATTCCCCTCTAACTGTTCTCCACGTCTTTGACTGCCCAGATACTGCCCGTCTGCGTACGGTTTGTTTTGGTACTAAATTATTCACTGACCTTTTATCCGATTCTCCGTCATTTTCCTTCCCCCCCCCCCATCGTCCGTTTTTTGCGTCGCCTTAAGCTCCTTTCAGTAATCTGATCTAATCCTTCGGGCCAGACCTATGAGAGTTCCGTATGGAGCTCAGTGGTCTGGTTAATCTGCTCTACATAACTAACTAACTAACCATTCTCATTTAATTTAATTCCATTCTGTTAATGACTAATTGCTTCCAGGTGGGTGCATAGCGCTGACTCCTGAAGTTGTGTCCAAGGCTCAGAAGTACTGCAAGTGGGCAGTGTCAGCTTTGGACTACGACGACGGACGCACCGCCATAGAGAACCTGCAACAGGCCCTCACCCTCCTCACCACTGGCCGAGACACCTGAGCTACGGCACAGCGACTCCTCATTTACTGTTCCCTCATTTGTACAGTAGTTGTTTCGTTATTACAGTACAGGTCTCCCTCGATTTACGATTGGGTTACGTTCCTGAAAACCCGATCTTAATAGAAAAATTGTATAGCAAACCCTAAAATTAATGGGGTAAATGGGGATGCATTCTAGAACAAGCCAAAACCCAAACACAAGGATTTACTTACTTCTGGTTGTTATGCTTCATTATTAAGTTGTAAATCAGATAAAAGTGGTGCATAATTACAAGAAAAATAACACAAAATAACTGCCTTACATAAAGTTGTTTTACTTTAACCCCTTCAGACTCATATGACGCTGAGGTTGCCAGATTAGCAATAAGAAATAGAGTTCTCTCACTCTTATAAATACCTCTCCAAAATTAGTTTTCTGCCCACAGCTAACTCAAAGACAACTGCAGAGGTTGAAGTAACTAAACTAAAGGTTTCTAAATACCCCTGATGGTAACAAAGGCTTTAAAATAATCCCTAATAGGCTCAAAATCGCGTCATATGTCGGAGAGGGTTAAGGTGAATTCCAGGGATGAAACCTATTCAAACTACAATGTCCATTAGGATCTGCTTGGTTTTAGGGGTATGATACTGAGGAATTTTCATTAATGTGTCCTAACAACATAGAAATATAGCTTATCTAAGTTATTTTATGTGGCGAGCACTGGTGTGTTTACCATGACGTCATTATTGTCAATGGCAGGAACACTAGACACAGGAAATGGGTGAATCTTTATTTTATTTTATGTGAGAAGCTCTTATAAATTGTATGCATGTTTACAGCTCAACGTTTGGCTTAATCACTATCTGGTCAAGGGACTGCGATATATAAAATTAACAGAAAACGATACTTTCATCAAGAAATAGGCCTTGGAAGCGACCTCCCTCGACTCGTGACCAGGATAAAACACTCTAAAACACTGCCTGTAGGTTTATTGTTGGCGAGATTGGATTATTTCTTGATGTGCACCACATCTTCAGGACCTTGTTCGATGTTTTGCAGAGCTTGAGTATTGAAATGAACGGTACTAAATAAGATAACAGACCTGTCCACGAGTGTGTGTGATTGGGACAAGTATCCAATGTTTACATACAATGTCGTCACACGAATCAGCTGGAACTCTCAACTGACGGTTCAGATGCCAACGGCGCTATAAACTAGTATTTTGTTCTGGAGTTTAGTGGAATTATATCAATATTACCCATATACATATTACAGTATATTCATGCCAAGTTATGACCCTGTAGTAAACTTTGTTTTTTCTTTCATCCCTGTAATTCACCTTTTAAGGGGGGAGGGTTTATTTTTTGGTCGATTATTTCATATATTTAGTATTTTGTTAGTTTTCTCCCTAGACCTTCATCAAACTTATAAAAAAAAATCCATTAGATCACCCTTCTATGTTAATTTGTACATTTTTCGATGGGAAAATGTTTCGGCCAAAGGCCGATTCTTCCAAAATTACAGACTCACTATCGTTGCCAGGAAAAAAATTGACACCTAAATAACACTGAAGGTCTTAATATTGACAAAGAAATGGAGCGAAAGGTCTTAAAATCGACAAACTAATAGGGCAAACCTCTTAAAATCTGAAAACTAATGGGGCTAAACATGAGGAAGAAGGGGGACCAGAAAAACGACCCATCTCCCCTTTAAGTCTGGATTTTGAGGAACATAACTACAGTACAAGTGAGGAATTACTGTAATAAAAATATAAAACTTTAAAACTAACTCAAAAGCTACTGTTCAAATTAATAGTAACAAACTCATTCAAATTTAAAACTTTCGAAACGACAACACTATCTATCCATCTATCTATTTACTCAGGCCCAATCCCCATTTTTACTTTTTTTTTTTTTTTTTTTTTTTTTTTTTGTGGAAAAATGCATTTAAATTTATCGGAAATTAAACTTTGAAAATAACAAACTTATATTATCTGTAATGCCATGCTTGTCCCTTCAGTACAGTGCCGTCTTTTACATATATTTCTGGCTAACCCAAGGTGATTTTATCCAGCTTTGTAGCGACCTCTGGGAGTCAAGGGGGCATAATTTTAATACCCCTTCAACTTAACATATTTTTTTTTTTCTTATTCTGATTTGCATTAGATGATTTATTTAGCTTATACAGTAGATCTTAATACTGTACAGGTCTCCCTCGATATACGATTGGGTTACGTTCCTGAAAACTCTATCTTAAATAGAAAAATGATATGCCAGACCTATGAGAGTTCCGTATGGAGCTCAGTGGTCTGGTTAATCTGCTCTACATAACTAACCTAAAATTAATGGGGTAAATGGGTATGCGTTCTCGGACCAGCCAAAACCCAAACACAAAGGCCTAAAAAATCTATAATATCGTAAATCGGGGCATCAGATAGTGAGGACGACCTGTACAGTACAGTATGTCATCCAGTCATTGTGCTGTATTTGTAACTTGATATTCTAAAAATTGGGTGATATTATATTTTATGTAGTTTTAAATACACATCTATGGCTGAAAATTATACTCTTGTCAAGTTTTTATCAAAATAGTATTATGAATAATTGTCACTGTATCAGAGTAAATACTATTATAATGTGAAACTTGCAAAATAGACAAACCAAAACAGGGACGACACAATATAAAGGCAAAAGAACGTATAAAAATCGCTATGTGGAAATAATAATGAAACATGGACAGCAAGTGGGCAGAATTCTATATGGTAAGACCTGTGGAGACAAGTTATTTCAGAATGGTATCTGGTGTGAACAGGCTAGATGAGCTAATAATAGGGGAGTGTATGAGTGTTATGAAATCGAAGCGCAAGCTCTGGACATTGAATATGGGGTGGTTGAATGTATAAAGAGAAATAGTCAGGTCTTCATATACGCGCATTTCGTATACACGGATTAGTTCGTATGCGGTAACCCCCAAAATTCCATGTCTGCTAAAACACGGGAAAAATTTGTACATACGCAGACATTTGCGGGCAATGGGGCTCCTGTTGCAACTCCAGGTCGGTGCCGGACCGCGCGGATCGTAGCAAACTACACAAAACAGAGAGTGTGGTTTGTTTACGTTGCAGGATATTGCGTGCCTTACACACAAATAGGTTTCTGTTGGTGGTATAATGTCGGCTTAAGGTAGGCTAAAAGCTCAAATATGGGACTTTGGGAAAGTGGCTGGAACGAATTTAATTAATTCCCATGAGGCCTGTTATATCTAATACGTGGATTTGATATACGCGGTACGTACACGGTACGAAATGACCGCGTATATCGAGACCTGATGTACAGTACTCTGTAATGAATAATGATACTGTATACTGAATGTTGAATTCAAGTGAGAGGAATTGCTGGTAGTGGTAGGAGCAGAAAGTGGAAACATTTATTGAAGAAAGAATATTGCACATACAGTAGTGAATGGAGCATTGTAGCATGAGCAAAGGAAGCATATCTGGACAAAGTAGCAAGGAGGCATTTCTGTCATGGCTATCCTTTACCACAAGGTTTTCCCAGCAAATCAAAGCGTCGGAGGTGATGATATGATTGGAATGATGACCTGAGAACTCAACCAGTAGACTATTTCAACCATTTCAACTCAACCAATACTTTAGGTTATTGTACTGGTTACAATAGTTAATGGTTGATTACATTATTTTGTTTGTTTATTTTGCAAGTTTTACATTATAAGTTTTACATTATAAGTTAGGTTAGGACTTTAACGTTATACTGGTTAAAATGACCCTGGTTGATTTAACACTGGTCGACATCCACTGTTTGAGTTGTCCGGGAACAAATAGGGATGCTCACATTGCAGCACATATCCCCAATTTTTTGTCTGACTTGATTGATTGATGGCTAGATATGGGCCATTGCGGACACTCCAAAAATGTTGCTTCTATCTGTTGATCTTGGATGAAGTCATTGAGTAAATTTAAATATAAAACTTTAAAACAAACTCAAAAGTTACTGTTCAAATTAATATAACGAACTCATTAAAATTAAAGACTATCGAAACGACAACACACTAAACAAAAAATTTGTGGAAAAATGCATATAAATTTTTCGGAAATTTAACTTTGAAAACAACAAACTTATAATATCCTCATATCTATACACCACTACACAAATATACAAATGTAAGCTTTTGAATGAGGTGAACATGTTTATGTGTTACATTGTAACATTTTTTGGCACTTGTCACATGACTTGAGCACAAGATCTTTGTGTCCTGGCTCGCCCACTGAGAGGGTTAAGACTACGTGCTGGCCTACTATCACTTCATAAGCTCACTATAGGTAGCGCCAACGAACTTGACAATAAGCTTGACCCCATAACTTCTTATAACTCGAAATTAATGAAAGCAATCAGGCTGAATTTCCTTTCATTTGGGAAGAGTCCACCAGGTAATAGGTGTGGATATTTACAGCCAGTTTGCTCTAGTCCCTTTTTAGTTACGGAGAGGTCAGGGATCGAGATTATTGTCAAGTTCGTTGGCGCTATCTATAGTTTATTATTCTGCATCTCCACCAAGTGTCTTTTACCATTATTATCAGAAGACTCCATTGTTCATTTTGTTTTTTCTAGCTACCTACAGACTATTTTCTCTGTTAAATAAATATATTCAGTTTAGGAATGACCCGTGGGAGTCGGTAGCTCAATAGAGAATGTTTTTAGCTCTTTGAAATCTGTAAGCTGTATAACCTTGATACAGCCAGAATTAAATTGAAAGGACCCCCATCGTATCGCAGGGGTTCAGAGTATGATTATTATTATTATTATTAAAATATGATTATTATGCTATTCTACTATGGTTCCGGTATGACTTCTAGGAGTCATAGGGTTAAAGATATTCCTCTCTATTTTCCTGAATCCTATAGAGCATTTTTCTGGACATAATATTATATACTGTATACTGTATAGTGTACTGTATACTGTATACTGTACTGTATACTGTATACTGTACTGTATACTGTATACTGTACTGTATACTGTACTGTATACTGTACTGTATACTGTACTGTATACTGTATAACTATACTGTATACTGTACTGTATACTGTATACTGTACTGTATACTGTATAAGTGTATTGTTTATATACTGTACTGTATACTGTATAAGTGTATTGTTTATATACTGTACTGTATACTGTACTGTATAACTACTGTATACAGTACTGTATACTGTACTGTATACTGTACTGTATACTGTACTGTATACTGTACTGTATACTGTACTGTATACTGTACTGTATACTGTACTGTATACTGTACTGTATACTGTACTGTATACTGTACTGTATACTGTATACTGTACTGTATACTGTACTGTATACTGTACTGTATACTGTACTGTATACTGTACTGTATACTGTACTGTATACTGTACTGTATACTGTACTGTATACTGTATACTGTACTGTATACTGTACTGTATACTGTACTGTATACTGTACTGTATACTGTACTGTATAACTATTATTGGGTGACTATATTTTGCTTGGAAATTAAATGCCTATGAGGGGATCTTAACCCTTTCAGTATTGTAGCACATTTCTCCATAATATTCTGGCTGGCTAACATTCGGCCCCATTCAGCCAACTGTTTTAAGGCGTTTATCCCCATCCAGGTGTCGATATCTTCCTGGCGAGCGATAGCGAGCCATCACCGTATGGAGAAATCCGGCTTCGCCGGAGAAATTTTTCTATCGAAAAATTTATAAATTTAGCTTGCTCTCAAAACAAAAATAGTATATATATGTTGGCTCGCTACCGCTCACCAGGAAAATAGGACACCTGGAAGGGGGTAAACATCTTAAAACAGTAGGCTGAATGGGGCCGAATGGATACTAGCCGAAGAGAGAGGGAGAGAAAGAGAAAAAAATTGAGGTGGGCTCCCTTGACCCTTTCAAGATACAAGGACGCGTTTCTTCATTTTATTTTGGCTATTACTGGATGTTTCTATTCAGTTTAGGAAGGAGTTGTTGGAGTCGGAGGGTTGAGGGGAGATGGACCGTTTTTTTGTTTTTCTTTGGTCTATTAATTCATTTATTTCTTATTTTTTCGCTAGACCTCCATCAAGCTTAGAAAAACACTCCCTAAACCCTCCTTCAAGATAAATTTGTACATTTTTCAGTAGAAAAATGTCCCGGCTTGGTTGCTCTTAAAATTTTAGGCTTGCTATCGCTCGCCAGGAAATAATTGACACCTAAATGGCAAGAAAGGTCTTAATTGACACCTAAATGGCAGGAAAGGTCTTAATTGACACCTAAATGGCAGGAAAGGTCTTAAAATTGACAACAAAATGACGCCAAACTAATGGACCGAAGGTTTTATAATTTAAAAACAAATGGGGCTTAACACGAGGGAGAAAGGGGACCAGAAAAACTTACCCATCTCCCCTTAAGCTCAACAGTCCATCAGCCTCACCTTAATTGAGATGGATGCTACCCATTTGAATCCTAGAGGCCCTTCCAAACCTGAATATAAGGTTTGCCAAAGTTAAGGGGAGATATTTACTTTGTTCCCTAGACCTCCATCAAGCTTAAAATGATACCCCCTTGAGTCCCTTTCAAGATAAATGTGTACATTTTTCGGTAGAAAAATTTCCCGGCCATAGGCCGGATCCTCTTAAATTACAGGCTCGCTATCGCTCGCCAGGATAAAATCGACACCTGAATGGCACGAAAGGTCTTAATATGGGGTGAAAGTTCTTAAAATCGCTAAATTAAGGGGGCGAACGTTTTATAATATCAAAAGCAATGGGGCTAAACATGAGGGAGAAAGGGGTCAAGAAAAAAAATCCCTCAAGTGGAGATCTCCCCTTAAGTGATAGTGTCCCCGAAGACTGAAAGGGTTAAGGGGACAGTGACCATTTTTGTTTTGGTCTATTAATTAATATGTAAAAGTTGCAAACTAAACAAACCAAAACTGGGACAACGACAATATAAAGTCAAGTTCATGTATTCATTTATTTTGTATTTTCCTCGCTAGACCTCCATCAAGCTTAAAAACATCCATTAGATCCCCCTTTGAGATTAAGTTGGAGATTTTTCGATAGAAAAATGTCATGGTCGAAGGCCGGTTCCTCCACAATTATAGGCGCGTTATCGCTCGTCAGAAACAAAGTTGACAACTAAGTGGCTCGAAAGGTCTTAATATTGACAAAGAAATGGGGCGACAGGTCTTAAACCGACAAACTAATGGGCCGAACGTCTTGCAATCTGAAAACTAATGGGGCTAAGCATGAGGAAGAAGGGGGACCAGAAAAACAGCCCATGTACCCTTAAAACTATAAAGGTGCCATTGTATTGAAAGGGTTAAAGTTGTCCTATTTTGTTTTGTTATTAATGATTATATGTATATATCGTCTATCCCCTATTTTTATTATAAATTTATTTGATGATATAAAACTACTTTGTACATTGTAAAGATTTTATGTACATTGTAACATTAAGGGGACACCGACTGCGTTTTTGGCCTATAAATTCATTTATTCTATACAGTATTCTTAGTTTCCTCACTAGACATCCCTCAAACTTAGAAAAACATACCCTAGTTGTTGTTGTTGTTCCCCAAGCTGCCTGGCCGAACAGCTCCAAGGCCCCGAGCAATTCCAAGGCCATAACCGAGTGCCCCCACAGAACCCTCCCCGCCGACCACAATAAAGCCTGGGTGACCGAAGCCACTCCATGGCGGGGGGCTGAGGAGGGTGCGGAAACGCCCGGGAAACCAAAGCCCCACCCAGGGCCCTGTGCCCCTCAGCAATTATGAAGAGAAAGTTGAGGGGCAAGGGAAAAATGTGACGCTTTGGCTTCCAATCTTGTTAGATTGGGAGGTCAATCCACGGAAGAGACGCCGTCACTTGAGATCTAGAAAATATATAAGTTAAAGGAAAAGTCAGAGTAAGCTATGGGTATGGCAGAGATTGCTCAGCTCTCACTCTGATAGACCAGCCCATCACCACATGACTAGAACCCAATCCTCTCAGCATCAGCTAGAAAAGGCCCTAGAAAGCCGCGTTTGGCGGGGGGATAGCTCCCCTATTTCTGGGCACCCGCCCTCATCCCCTAGTCAAGATAAATTTGTACATTTTTTGATAGAAAAATTTCCCGGCCAAAGGCCGATTCCTCTTACAATTACAGGCTCGCTATCGCTCGCCAGGAAAAAAATCGACGCCTAAATGGCACGATAGGTCTTAAAATTTATAACGAAATGGGACGAAAGGTCTTAAAATCGCCAAACAAATGGGCCGAACATCTTAAAAATTCAAAACTGATGGGGCTAAACATTAGGGAGAAGGGGGTCCAGAAAAACAGTCCGTCTCCCCTTAATTGTATTCTTTGGTCACAGGCCGTAGCGCATTTGGTAGAGCACTCGCCTGCAAACCGCGAGGTCGGGGGTTTGAGTCTCGGGCCAGCATGTGTGTTAAGCCGTAAGCCGGTATCACACGAGCGCTTTTTCACTCAACATTTATCCTCAACACGGGTCTGGCAGCTTATGAGGTCAACATAAGAAATATATGGGTTGGCTAAATTCATCCATCATCAGTCTAGTTTCTGATACCAGTGGAAAATAGTCCAGAAATGTTGCCAGGAAAATGTTGATCATCGAATGTTGACTATAAAAGCTCTCGTGTGATACCGGCTTTATTTGGTAGACGCCAGTGCTGTGGTGGACGGCAAGGTTTATCAATCCACAGTGTGTCAACTGATACATCATGGCACCCACCCTAGCCCAGATATTTAGCAGGGAGTGCATGGTGGTAAAAATACAAAAAATACAAAAAATTACAAAAAAAAAAAAAAAAAAAAAAACGCGCACACACAACACATCTAATCAATTTAAAACACATACGATTGATTTTTTTTTTGTTACAATTAAGTGTTCATTTAAAAAGTTTATTCCTTAAATTTTGTTAGAAATATATACATGATCATTTCTAAGCATCCTGTAGCTTAAGATCAAATATAATGCCTGATTCTTGTATTATTTTCAAGTGATTTCATGAGCTTTCTTAGTAAATAAAGCTGCAAATGATTTGTATTGTATTACTTAAAGATGTACACATTGCATTATCAATTTTGTATTTAACCATTTTAGTATACCACGACTCATTGTTAAGGGGAGGTGGTTTTTAGTGCTTTCCCTAGACTTCCATCAAACTTAAAATCACACCCCCTTGAGCCCCTTTCAAGATAAATTTGTACATATTTCGGTAGAAAAATTTCCCGGCCAAAGGCCGGTTGCTCTTAAAGTACAGGCTCGCTATCGCTCGCCAGGAAAAAATAGACACCTAAATGGCACGAAAGGTCTTAAAATTGACAGAAATGGGGCGAAAGTTATTAAAATTGCCAAACTAATGGGGCGAATGTCTTGAAATATCAAAAGCAATGGGGCCAAACATGAGGGAGAAAGGTATATATCAAGAAAAAACTCCCTGAAGTGGAAATCTCCCCTTAACCCATTCAGTACAGTGACGTGGTTTTCGTCTTATTTTGGTTACCACTAGACAATTTTCTTTAGCTTATTATCAGTCCCATACAACCTTTAGAAACTACATAATAAAATTGCCTATTGCTAGCAAGATTAAAACATAAACAAGGCCACGACGTACTGAAGGGGTTAATGTTATTCATCATCAGCATACTGTACATGAGATGGTTGATGATTTTATTCCCACCATTACATCCAATCTGCTCATTATTCAACTTATCACTTAAATCATCCATATCAATGTTAAATAAGTATGTATGTATGTACTCTGTGCAACTCTCCAACCCAAGAGTGAAACGTTACTCTCAAACTTTCTTCTACTCAACAGCTGAGCTCTGGAACTCTCTCCCAGAATCAGTCTTTCCCTCTTCCTATGACTTAAATTGCTTCAAACTCTGTATGTCCAGGCATTTTGGCTCGATCGTCCCTTGATTTTGGCCCTGTCACTCTTTCAACTATGGGGGAGGCACTCTCTATAGGCAATTCTGCCTTTTGCCTCCCTCAATCACATAGAAAAAAAAAATATATATATATATATATATATATATATATATATATATATATATATATATATATATATATATATATATATATATATATATATATATATATATATATATATATATATATATACATATATATATACTCTGGCACCTTTCCCTTTTTTTTTTTTTTTTTTTTTTTTTTTTTTCATGGGGTGGCCGACTCGAGACTGAGCCCGAACAGGGATATCACAACACATCAGAAAACACAATCGAACAAAACATAAAATCACACATCTAGGTTGCCCAGGAGAAATACCCAGAGACCCAGGCCCATTTGGGGTCCCCAGCAAAAGATTCCCAGGTCCCAGATCTCCCGGAGAGGCGCCGATTTCCGCAGGCAGCCCCGCAGCGAAGCTGAACCACCACAAGCCCGCCCACCATGCTTCCCCTTCATTACCACTGGCTTCCCGGGCCAGGCACCTGATGGACTACTATCTAGTCAACTGGCGCATGACCCTCTCTCCCAAACGACCGCGTTTACATTCGTATAATAATTATAATAATAATAATAATAGTTCTTAAAGCTAGCGCATGCTAAGCCAGCTAAGGATAGCCCAATAAGGCCGATTAGGCGTATTTCCATTGGGGTCCTGTACTACTACCCCATCCCCTTGCTCATGAGGGATGGTAACAACTCAATGCTTGTGAAAAATCTTTAATGCGCCGAGCGTGGGCGCAATCCCGGGCCTTCTGGGTGGAAGTCCGAGATGTCTATTCGCAAGCATTCTCCATTCATTCCTGTTTATTGCCACTTCCCTTGCCTGATCTATAGTCATTCCTCTATCATCCAAAGCTTGTCTTACACAGTCTCTCCATCTCAATGGGGGTCTTACTGCCCCTCTATCTCCCCTTGTATCTGACTCACATATTCTCTTTGTAAGCCTTTCATCTTCCATTCGTTCAACATAACCCTTGCACCCTTCTGTCCACTCTGACCGACAAATGTTCCTGCTGCCCCACTCTCCTACGTATCTCTTCATTCCTCAATCTGTCTCTATGAGTAACTCCACACATAGGGCCTACTCCTCGAGCAGCTCATCTCCATCACATCCAGCGTTCTTCTCTCCTTTGCCTTCAGAGCCCATACATCACTGTTGGCACAACAATTCCTTGGTACATTGCACTTTTAACTTTCATTCTGAGATTTCTCATCTTCCACATACTTCCCATTGCTCTGAAAACTTTCCTTCCTTCACATACTCTGTTTTACCTCCATTTCCACACCTCCATTCCTGCTTATCGTTCCTCCTAGATATTTAAAACACACTACTTCCAATATTTCCCCATCCAGCTTCACATCTAGATTCACCCTACAATCACCCCTATTACACACCATTACTGTACTTTACTTTTATTGACGTTCACCTCCAGCTTCCTCCTCCCACAAACCACGCCAAATTCTTTGACTACCCGCTGCAGTTTCTCCTCAGAATCCGCCCCCAATGCTGTGTCATCAGCGAACAACAACTGATTCAACTTCCAATCTCTACCATTCTTTCCTACTAAACCCAATCCTCTTCCCATAGTTCTCATTTTCACCTCCCTCACCACACCATCCATAAACAGCCATGGTGACATTACACAACCCTGTCGCAAACCTACATTTACCTGAAACCATTTACTCAACTCATTATTTCCTACTCTAACACAAGCTCTGCTCCCTTCATAAAAACTCTTAACTGCTTTTAACAAATAATTATGGTGAGAGAGTTTGTTTATTTTGCAAGTTTTACATTATTCCTTCTCATATTAATTTGAGTCTTTAAACAAAATTGCTCCGGTTTGTCATCATCTTTATTTTTACTGTTAATTGTTGAGTTTTGCTGAGGCATTGGGATTTTTTTTTTAGTTTTGTGTTATCGTATGATATGCAGGATTCGAAACTGCATAATAAATCGTAGGCTTGTGCATATTTCTTTAACTGTCTTGATAGCGTAGTGCATTTTTGCGTGGAATTTAGATGTGAGTATCCTAGGTTCGAGTCCTTGGAGTGCCACATGTATTTGTTGATTTCATTGATTGAAGTTGGTTGGTGGATATTATTGATATTATAAGTTTGTTGTTTTCAAAGTTTAATATCCGATAAATGTAAATGTATTTGTCCACATAGATTTTGTTTAGTGTTTTGTCGTTTCAATACTATTTATTTTGATGAGTTCGTTATATTGATTTGATCAGTAACTTTTGAGTTTGTTTTAAAGTTTTATATTTTCATTTCTTTATATTGTTTTTGCTAAATGTACGATGCGTTGTTTCGACATAGTGAATTTGAGTTATTATAGTTTGTTCGTCTGTATATTATGCGGTTCCTGTAATTTTTTGTTTTTTGTTTTTATTTATTTTTTTGTGCAAGTTTTACATATTAATTACACTCCAACTGCGAAAAAGCAAGCCTGTCTGAGCTGGTATAATATATTATTATGTTCTCTCCAGTAACCAACTTTACACCTAAACTCGATTATTGAAATTAACAAACACATGTGGCAGTCCTGGGATTCGAACTCAGGATGCTCTAATATGTCATAGAAAACGATGCTAAACAATGACATGTATGTATGTACACTCGGATACCATGTAATGTGTAGCCCACTCTGAAATATGACGATAGTGCGTTATTATGTGTGCGATTAGTTTGCTTGGGAAACAGATTAACTTGCGCATGTAGTGATGTACACCCTATGTGGGGGATTGTGTTCTTTTATTCATAAATAATTATTTTACTTAAGCGTTGTTTCCACATAGCGATTTTGATTAGTTGTTTTGTCTTTTTACTGTGTTCGTCAAAGTTTTGGTTTGTTTATTTTGCAAGTTTTACATTATAATAGCTTCAATAAAACTTAAATTACGTTGCCGATACAGAAGGGGTAAAATATTCATGGAGTTCACCTATTTCAAATTTTATAAGTATATCTGTGGAAACAAAATTTCCGAATATAATGTTCTATACATCAAGTACAAAACTCTACAAAACTGTTTATTTATATATTTTATTTTGCTAAAGCTTTGTTTCCACATAGCGATTATAATTAGTTCTTTTGCCTTTATATTGTCTTGTCCTCATTTTGGTTTGTTTATTTTGCAAGTTTTACATTCTAATTTATTGAGAACATACATACATACATAACATTTTAAGACTGAGTGTTCCTCACATACGTGCAGTTTCAGTCTCTTGTCCTAATGGCGGCGTTGCAGGCAACCCTGTTAAGGGCTACTTCACTTGTCAAGTGTTTGGATTTGAGATCGGCACGTATAGTCCGATCCCAGGTCTTCCTCCTCGGTCCACCCCTTGGTGCAGCTCCCTCCACAATCACAGACCTACATTTTTTCACCCAATTTTGTTCATCCATTCTCTCCACATGTCCATACCATCCCAGTCTACTTGTACGCATCACCTCGCTAATACTCTTTATACCTAAATGTCTCCTCAGCTCATCAAATGTTATTCTATCCTGTAGCCTGGCCTGAGAAGCAATGTAATTATAAATGCATAAAGACTAACATATGGATCCACAAATTGTTATGAGTGGGGTATAGAGATTATGGTATCCGACTGTACAGTACTGTATATATTTTGAAAGTTTTATTTCCGATAAATGTAAATTAATTTGTCCACATATAGATTTTGTTTAGTGTGTTATCGTTTCGATATTTTTTTAACTGTCTTAATAGCGTAATGCATAAATGCGCGGAATTTGGGTGTGAGCATCCTAGGTTCGAGTCCTTGGAGTGCCACATGTATTTGTTGATTTCATTAATTGAGTTTAGAAGTGAAGTTGGTTGGTGAAAAAATATAAATTATTAGATTGGTTATTATGTATGTATTTATAATTTAAAATATTATTGTTTATTTAATACTGATTTTAAATACAGTACTTTAAATGTATGTACAGTACAGTACAGTACAGTCTATAATGAGGCACAGACCCCATAGCTGTGGGTGACCGACTCGAGACAGAGCCTGGTTAGTAATAGGACAAAACTAGAGTAATTACAACCAGCACTAATGGGGCTTGTCTGAACGTGACGATAGTGCGTTGTTATGTGTGCGATTAGTTTGCTTGGGAACCAGATTAACTTGCTCACAAGATTTCATAATTTTATTTTATTGAGCATTATTTCCACTTAGCGATTTTGATTAGTTCCTTTGCTTTTATCTTGTGTCGTCATAGTTTTGGTTTGTTTATTTTGCAAGTTTTACAATTGAATTTGATAGCGTAATGCTTAGTGCGCGGAATTTTGGTGCGAGTACCCTAGGTTGGAGTCCTTGGAGTACCACATGTATTCCTTACTTTCATTGATTTCATTACTTAAGTTTATTTGTATATTTATTGGTGGGTTGGTGAAAACAAATATGAATTGTTCCCGCTGATGATACATTGGTATCTCGCCATCCTGAATACTCCACTATTTCATGAGTTATACAAGGTCTTTTTCAAGCTGATTTTAATTTGGCATCTCGACATCCTGATTACTCGACTATTAGCAAGATTTTGTAGCGAACTAGTTTATTATTTTCTTTCATAATTTTATTTTGCTAAAGCGTTTTTCCACATAGATTTTGTTTAGCGTGATGTCGTTTGGATCGTTTTTATTTTAATGAGTTCTTTATATTAATTTGAACATTAACTTTTGATCGATTTCAAGTTTTATGTTTTGATTAACTTGCTCATTGCTCATGTAGTAATGTCCACCCTATGTGCTGGATTGTGTTCCTGTATTTATAAATAATTATTATTTTGCTTAAGCATTGTTTCCACAGCGATTTTGATCAGTTTGTCTTTTTACTGTGTTTGTCCAAGTTTTGGTTTGTTTATTTTGCAAGTTTTACATTATAATTCCACATAGCGATTTTGATTGGTTCTTTTGTATTTACATTGTCTGGTCCCAGTTTTGATTTGTTTATTTTGCAAGTTTAACATTTGAATTACGATAAGTTGTCCATAATATGATGCAGACACATAGCAGTATCATATTTTTCCATCAAGAATCGAGAAATCAAGCGCTAAATGATTCAATTTACCATCAGCTGGAAGAAAAGTAATTATATGTTTATTTTGAAAGTTTGACAAATTGTGTTTTACAATTGTGTTCTTTTATTTAACTGTCTTGATCGCGTAATAGTTAGTGCGCCGAATGTAGGTGTGAGTATCCTAGGTTCGAGTCTTTGGAGTACTACGTGTATTTGTCGATTTCATTAATTGAGTTTAGAAGTAAAGTTGATTGGTGAAAAGCTATGAAAAAATGTAATTATTTTATTTTGCTAAGGCATTGTTTCCACATAGCAATTTTGATTAGTTCTTTTGCCTTTATATGGTCTTAGTCCCAGTTTTGGTTTGTTTATTTTGCAAGTCACAATTTACTAGAATAACTTGCTCATGTAGTAATGTACACCCTATGTGGTGGATTGTGTTCTTTTATTTCTAAATGTTATTTTGCTTAAACGTTGTTTCCACATTGCGATTTTTATAAGTTCTCTTGCCATTATATTGTCTTTGTCCAAGTTTTGGTTTGTTTAGTTTGCAAGTTTTACATTTTAAATTATATTATTATTAGAAATGATTATGTTTGATAGACTTTATATATATATTGACTAACCTGCCTTCGGGTATTGTTATGTGTTACTAATTTATATATATTGACTAACCTGCCTTCGGGTATTTTTATAATGTGTTACTAACCGAGTGGTGACTGGCTGGGATATTTGGGCCTTCCCTACGAGGCTACGACCTATGCGGGTAGAGGCTTGACTTATCAGGTTGCGGAAGACCCATTTATTCCGACGAGATAAGCCTTTTTTACACCACCCCTTTCTCTCTCCCTGTGTCTTATTCTTCTTCTCTTCGCACTGGTGGAAAGGGAAATCGTGGCAGATGACCATGTCAACGATGGCTCCTTGAAACCTCCGAGGGTCCTTGAGATTCGGCTAGAGCGGTGAGATTGGATACGACCCCGACTGGTGCACCCTTGCCACTGCGAGGTATTAGATAGCTGACAGGGACCACTTCCATTTAACCCTCTGTGTGCCGATGATGTACTTTTCTTGATATTCTGGAAGGTATTAGACGATTTTGGCAGAATATAATGTATTGGACGATTTTGTTGAGCTTGGGAAGGATGTCTAGCCATTAAAAGGCTACAGACACTCTCAATTAATCGCGAGATCCAGGGTTCGAATCCCGAGTGGATTGTATGAGTTTTTTCTCAGTTGGCTATACGTGCTGATCTCAAATCCAAGAACTTGACAAGTGAAGCAGCCCTTAACAGGGTTGCCTGCAATGCCGCCATTAGGACAAGAGACTGAAACTGCATTTATGTGTGGAACACTCAGTCTTAAATTTTTATGTATGTATGTATGTATGGCATGACTTGATTTAAATGGTCTCAATTAATCCTTTAAGCTACCATATATATCTTTCCTAAGCTTCCTAAGCTTCAGAAAATCGTCTAAGCTGAAATCAAATGAAAAATATGTTGCCGGTACCGTATGGGTTTAGCTGTATAGGACGCCTCAGTGGTTGCATAGGGGATAGGTAATAGGGCTGGCTCTAGTGCCGGCTTAGCTATGTTCTAATATTTGTTGCCTTCTAGAGGACGCCGACAGTCAAGCATGACTCCCAACCAAAATTGACCTAGACATCCTTTGGAATTTCTCACTTCTGTGTTGATAGCGTAATGCATAAATGCGCAGAATTTTTGTGTGAGCATCCTAGGTTCGAGTCCTTGGAGTGCCACATGTATTTGTTGACTGTCGCTACTAATAGAAATTTTTAATCAGTTCAAAAAGTTCCTCCAGCAATTAAGAAGCTTGATAGTATCTACTTAAGTATTTATAGTATCACAGATCCTTCTTAAACTTCAAAATTGTTTCTATATATAGATAGAATATAATTATAGATTAAAATGTAAAACTTGCAAACTAAACAAACCAAAATTGGGACAAGGACAATATAAAGTCAAATTAAATTATCAAAATCGCTATGTGGAAACAACGTTTACTAAAATGAAAATTATTAAATAAAAGAACACAATCCACCACATAGGGTGTACATTACTACATGAGCAAGTTAATCTGTTTCCCAAGCAAACTAATCGCACATATAACAACGCACTATCGTCACGTCAAAGGAAGTAGTCACGTTAAAGGAAGTAGTCAAGAGATTACAGAAGGGGTTAAGATGTTATAAAGTCCAAATGTCTTACTATCATAGAAGCACTACAAATACCACACGATGCAGGGTATGCTGTGAGGATCACAACAGGGGACACAGTACTGTAGTAAAAAAACACAAAATGAGAGAGGGTTTTTTAATATGACTTAGAGTTTTTCCGCACATTTTGGTAGCATGCCCAGTAGCCTTCTTTGCAGTTGCCACATTTCTTGGAGGTTTCTTCTCTCATTTTGTGTTTTCTTTACTACAGTACATTGTTCCCTGTTGTGATCCTCACAGCGTACCCTGCATCGTATGGTATTTGTAGTGCTTCTATGATAGTCGGACCTTTGGCCTTTGACATCTTAACCCCTTCTGTAATCTGTAGGTCTATAATGATATTCTATCTATATTTTGACAATTTGTTTAAGTTTAAGAAGGATCTGTGATACTAAAAGTATTTAAATAGTTTGAAGCTTGTTAATTGCTGGAGGCCCTTTTTCAACTGATTAAAATAGTCTATTTATTAAAAGTCGGCCAAAGCTCTTGAGTACTAACCTCTAGACCTGATCACGTTCTAAGGAGATCTTCCAAGAAAAATTGACCTATGCAGCGTTGGAAACTTCTCACCGAGGCGCTATGACATGGAGTGCATAGTGCCTCGGTGAGAAGTTCCCAACGCTGCATAGCTCAAATTTTCTTTCCTTAGAACGTGATCAGGTCTAGAGGTTAGTTTTCAAAAGGTTTGGCGTAGTTTTAACGAATACACTATAGCATTTCCAGTATTTATTATCATGGTTTAATGTTTTTAATGATTACACTTCATAAATTAGTGAACGAAATTCTCTCTACTTCTAAATTCCTAGCTTGACCCCTTCACCGCCATTGTTATTTTCATTGTATTCTGGATTTATGTACAGTATGTACACTCGGTACAAAAAGTATCTGCACCCCTACGCTGATCATCAGGTGTGTACAGCTCGATAGGGTTGGTACCTCTGCCTGCAACTATATCCGATCGTCTCTGACACATGGATATAGTTGCAGGCAGAGGTACCAACCCTATCGAGTTGTACACACCTGATGATCAGCGTAGGGGTGCAGATACTTTTTTTACCGAGTGTACATGCATAAATCCAGAATGCGATGAAAATACTAATGGCGGTGAAGGGGTTAAGTGAGGTATTTCTGTTTTGTGTATTATGTTTCATATTTGTTTTTGCTAAATATTTTGTTCCACATACTGTATTGACTTTGATTAGTTGTTTTTTGTCTTTATATTGTGTCTCCCAGTTTTGGATGATATTAAAATTGGCTACTGACTAACTTTAGGAATAAAATGCAAGTTGTTACATATATTTTGTTTTCTTTTCAGGTCACGTGATGTATGATGTAGCAAGAATCTGTTGGCTGTTGCCGTGGTGGTATGGCTGCCTGGTCCCGGCCTCTACTGCTTTAAGAAATGTAAGTACTGTACTGTATATTCATAATCGTTTTGTTTTTGGTTCCTTAGTTTATCATAATGTATGTTCCATCAATTGCATCTATTCAATCAACTTGCAGTTACTTAAGCAGTTGACTTGTGTTGATGCTTTTAATAAACCAGTGAAGTTGCACTTATTTGTGAAGGCTTATGATACTGCAGATCATAGAGTTACTGTACTGATGACTATAAACATATATTTTTTGTTTGAAAAATTGAAGTTAATGCGAGCGCTCGTGAATCATCTTTGAGAATTGGCGCTCGTACAATACAGTACCAGCCTATTATTATTATTATTAATATTATTATCTACAGTTGTTGGCTTTGTTGTACTTTGTCGTGTACGGTGGCGCTAATAAGTCATGTCCCAGCTGTCATTACGTTTGGCTCGCTCTGTGCTGTATTAATGTCTGTCAGATGTTGAATAGGGTGGGTAAGTGTAGGAACATGTTTGTATATATCACTCGATATGAATAAATGAAGCTTGGATATTGGCGATACGAATTATTGATCAAAATATACTTGGTGCCGAGACATGACTTATTAGCACGACTGTACTTTGTCGTGTACTATTATCCATTTCTATAGTTGGTGTTTACTTGTGAATATTTTGATTGTATTGTTCTTTGCTTGGGTACTTTATATATTGGTTAGACACTTATGGTTTTCAGTATGGCTTGATTTGAGTAGTTTGCTTTGTCATTGGAACTCTCTCCCAGAACCAGTATATCCCTGTTGTTATGACTTGAATTGCTCCGTGTGTGCTGGCATTTTGGTTCGAACGTCCCTTGATTTTGGCCCTGTCACTCTTTCAACTCTGGGGGAAGACACTCGCTACAGGCAGTTTTGCTTTTTGTCTCCCTCACTCATATAGAAAAAAATAAATAAGTTTTGCTTGTGAATGGGTATTGAAATGCTGGGTGTGAAGGGAATTTCATGGTCTCCTGAAATATCCCCAGGCTACCTTTAGGATCAACTTTTCCTGGTGTGAAGGGAATTAATGGTCTCCTGAAATATCCCCAGGCTACCTTTAGGATCAACTTTTCCTGGTACCTGGCGCGGGGTACGAACCTCCGAAGGGAATTTAACCCCCCTAAAAACCCACAGGTTTTGAGATGCCTTGGGTGGGGTTCGAACCCTGGTTAGTGACCCAACCATCACCACCAGGCCCGCGCGCTAACCCACTGTACTACCACGGACGTACTAAAAGTATAGCAACCTTAGTCCGATTTTTAAGAACCAGGTGATAGTCTCGTGGTGTTATCACGTGATGAGTTTATTGGACTTACCATCTCCGACTATTTTACGCTATACCTGACGTCAACTCGGGTTAGTATTATTGTGGGTGCGGGACATTTTCGAGGGCATTACAGGTATATATTTGATAAGCTCTTGTTTGCTTGAATACTTTACTTTGATATTTTCTCTACTTTTGAAATGCCTCCTGTTGTTGCTCCTTTTTCTTTGCTTGTCAGTTTGTTTTTAGTTTTATCAATAGTTTTGTTTGGATATTATGTTAGTTTCCTGAATGTTTAGCGTTATGTTGCTTATCCTATATAGTTTGCTTAACCCCTTCATGATTGACACATCTTGACAGTACAGTAACTTGGCTATCATTGTTCTTGTCCGTTAACCCTTTGAGTACCAGAAGTAACTTGGCTATCATTGTACATTGTTTTTGTCCGTTAACCCTTTGAGTACCAGCGATGTGTGCTAGATTTGTATTGTGGCTATATTTTGACGATTGGTGGTTAAACGGGTTGGTTGAGATATTGAAGCCTTATTTTTGGCTAGAATTGGCTAGAATGGCTAGAGGTCCTTCCTAAGCCGAATACAGTGGTGGAGATATATTGAAGCCTTATTTTTTTGCTAGAGGTCCTTCCTAAGCTGAATAAAATAGTCTTGCGGTCAGATTATAAAAAGGACCTCTCTGGTATTGAATGAGTTGATGTTGCTTATTTTAATGTGAGAGTTGCTTATCAGTTATGCGCAGTGATTTTGATTTGATCTTTTGTCTCGTTTCAGTTTGTTTATTTTGCATGCTTAGGTCTATTGGTTTGAATATTTGCTTTACTTCATTTCTCATTAACAACAAAAATTAGGTTGGTCATTATAGTTTGTGAATTTAGTTGTCTTGAGCATCCAGTCATTAGATACCTGTTGACGCTTGATTTCCCTTGAATTTTGTTGCTCAAGCATAGCTTCCACAATGTTGATAAGTTCTTTTGGTTTTGATTATGGTAATATTGGTCTGATATAATTTATTTGTTTCCACATAGCAATTTTGACTTTGTCCCAGTTTTAGTTTGCTTAGTTTGAAATTTTAATTTATCCTTACTATGTTGTATTTCTCGGTACCAATAATTGAAGACTTCTTTTATTTGTATAATTAACTATCAGTATATGCTCAGGCACATACCCTTTTATTTAGTTATACTGTTAATCTTTACTCAGTTTAATATGAGAGACACCATATTATTGGTAAATGTATACTCTGGCACCACTCAGAAATTTATATTCTTGTTAAGTCCATGATTATTTATATGCTTCAGTCACTTGAACCAGTTGTCCATTGTATCAATAGAGTTTGGAATTTTATTTAGTTATTTCCATAGCAATTTTGATTAGTTCCTTTGAGTATCTTGTGTAGTCAAAGTTTTAGTTTGTTTATTTTGAAAGTTTTAAATTATAATTTGGCAATGCCAAATGTTACAAGGTTTATTGAGAAACTAGTATACCAGGTCAATTTTATTAGACAGAAATAATAAGTTTTAAAGGTTTTTGTTCATTATAATAATCATTCATAAAATACAGTACCGAAAGAAATTACAGTAAAACCTTTTAGTAACTTCAGTGATTGAGTGTTATAGTAATCAATTGAAAGTATATCATTGTGACCGATGCTTTAAAAATTATAATTGTTGTGATATTAAGGTATTGAAAGTGATCATATGTTATCTATTTAAAAAGGCAGACTATAGTTGTTGATAATCCCAAAGCGTAATGTTTGCAAGTGATGGAACTAGTCGAGTAATTAGCCATCACTTTATAAAATTTTGCCAGTCCAAGCTCCAAACATATCAGAACTGTGACCATGCACATTTTTCCAGTCCAAACTACCAAAAATTTTCAAAGTAGTCATAGACTGGACTCAGGAAAAAATTTCATTGGTTTAGAAAATTCAGTTCAGATATGTTCAGCAAAATTTTTCAAAGTGAAACTTAAAAAAATTTCGTTGTAAACTTTGGAAAATTTAGAAAGTCTAGACTTGTGAAATTTTGCTAAGTTTCCACTGGACTTTGAACAATTTCATTCACCCCCAGAAATTTGCTAGATTTAGCAAAATTCTGGGGGAAATCAGTCAAAAGTCTATGGGGTGAAACCCAAACATTTCACACCACAACAACTTTTCTATCTCAAGATTCTTACTGGCAATTTGTGGAGATAAGTTCTACTTGACCAACCAGGATTGGCCCAGCAACTCTGTGCATTTCAAACCTAATCTTGTCATTGGCTCAATTAACCCTTTCTGGTGACAGTACCAAAAGGGTTAATAGAACTCATGACAAGCATGGGCTATGGAAGTGTAAGTTTGAAATGCACGAACACATGCAACCCAGAAAAAACAGTACACAACCAAAGACTGTCAGAGAAACATTACTTGCCATCTTGACTTTAAGACCAGACAAATGAGGGCTCTGAACTTTATCTTTATGCTTCTAGAACATTCACCACATTACTTAAAAGAACTTTGGTTTAGCACTTTCAGTAATGGTTGAACATATCCAGAGTTCATAATGATCCTTTGGTTGTCACTGTTCATTCTAGGTTGCTAAACTTTATATCATGTGTGCAGTATATAAATATGGTCAACCATCACACAACAGCCAAAGAAAATTTAATGATTTATAAAAAGTCCATAAACCAATCTTAGTAAAATATCTGTATATGGCAATAAATTTAGTACTTTTATTATGCATGTTATTTATGAAAATAATATTACTTTCTTTGCATGTTAAGTGATATTTTCACTTACCATGCAAACAAAGTATGTATTTTCATATATGGCATATGCATCGTAAAATAATTATTTTTACCAATTTAAATAATTTACATCAACCAGCTATTTTTAAATCTTTAAGGTATTTTGGCAGATTTTTCAGTCAGTGATAGACAAAACCAACATTTAAATATGCAAACCAATGATATAAAGTTTTAAACCTACATAAATGCAGCCAAACCATTGCTTAAATGATACAGTACACTCTTAAGCAAAAATAAGTACACCAATGGAATCATGAACCTTTAACCCTCATAAAAGAATAAGTCATGCTGGCTAAGAGAAATTCTATGCACTTATGGAATAATTAAGAGCATAAATGCCAAAATAATTCCAAAGCAACATAAAATAATCACTCAGTAATTATAGCAGTAAATATATAAAGGCCAAAATTATAAACCAATTCAAATATGAGGCACTTTGAGAATATTGGCTAGCATTCAATTATATTCAGCTTAGGAAGTACCAGATCAATCTCAAGGGTTAATACATTACTATTACCCCTCTCATTGCTCAACAGTCTTCCTAAGCTGCATATAATAGTCAGGTAACCAAAATTAACTTAGTGATTCATAAATGGGTTAACTAAAAAGGCTAAAGTAAATAAACTGCATTACCACACCTATTTCCTGGTCAACTCTCCCAAAGTCTTAGAACTCTCACATAAAGTGATTACCCATTATTAATCTTAGTGGCAAAGATATCTGGCTTAATTATAATAGAATAGTCTTTTATAATTGCCAAATATTCTTTACCATTAACATCAATAAACAGTAATCAAGCATAGGATTTTCATAATTTGGGAAGAGTCACCCAGGGAATAAGATAGGAAACTTTCAGCCCATTTCTTCTAGCCTTTTAGAGTTTCAAGAAGGTTGGCCTATCATATATTAAAATACAGAACCAGATTTGTAAGCAGTATTTTCTTTGCAATATCAATATAAATACCATCACAAAAATCAAGGGATATTAATATATATCAAAATGCACAAGTACATTTCCATAAATATTTAATCTAAGTTAGATTTCAGTGGGCATTTTCTATTAATATAACTCGTTACAACACTGCATAAAAATCTTATGCTGTACCCTAAATTACTTTTTCTCCAATAGGTTCAATAGATTCCATAGCATGTACTTATTTATGGCTAAAGAGTATCTCAGAATAAATTTTAGAATGTGCAAACTTTTAGTGATGTCAAGTAGACAGTCCTTGACAAAATCTACTAAAGTATATGGAGTAAAATAATTGCTACTTCATATATTTTAATTTGTATATATATATTAAAAGATTATTTTAAGTATCAATTTTTTTAAATCCCCAATCATCAGGACACCCACCCTACCCCAGCTCTTGAGCAAAGAGTGTATAGTGGTAAAAACTAAATCATTTTGAAAGCATATATAATTTTCCTCTTAAATATACCAAGACTTATATTTTCAGAGGGAATTACATTGCCTTCATAAATCAATACTTAATTAGTCTTCAAACATATACAAAATAATGCACATTCTAAAAAATCATTCCATTAAAGATTTCATTACTGTATTATGCAGTTGTAGAAAAATATGCATAACTTCTATATCCAGTATTAATAAAGACAACTTTGAGTCGACAATAGAAAAAAGAAAACTTAAATATTGCAAAATGTCTAGTACAGTACTTCTATTTTATTTTTATTTTTTTCGGAAAATTGCGATTGGGCCGGAGTATATAGATAGAATTTTTCCTGCGGTCTCAAGTTGGCCAACCCCACCTATGGGGTATGTGCCGGAGTATATACAAATTCCCAAATTAATTACTTTAATTGCAAAGTATTTTGACAAACACATAAGATTTGATTTAATTAAATTTTAATTTCCATTTGGGCTCTGTCTCAAGTCTGCCAACCCCAGCTATGGGATATGTGCCTGAGTATATACATAAATACCCAATTTCATTACTTTAAATTTTCATAGTCTTTGGACAAACGCTCAAATATTCCAAAAATTATATTTATTTAAATGTTAAACTCCCTGTGCGGGCTCAGTCTCAAGTCGGCAAACCCAAACTATGGGGTGTATACATTTAATTTCCAAGTCTATTTTGCAAGCAATATTTTGTTATGAATTTCTTTCTATTGAAGTCTCAAGTTGTCAATATTAAAACTCAATCAGAATAATTATGAATCATCTACAACTGCATCTCAAAAAGTAAACTTTAATCATCTATACAAACAGAACTTGCACCTTAAAATTTCAGTATACAATTACTTTCTTTATTCTGGCTAATAGATTATTTATTCAGCTTAGGTAGGGCCTGTGAGAGTCCGAAGCTTGATCTAGTCATTGCCCTTTACACTCTCAAACGTCTCTTAAACTGCTCAAATTTGTCAAAAAGCCAGAATATGGAACAATATATTGCATTCCAAAAGGATTAATACACCATGGGTTAGTGACATTTTTAGCTCCATGTTAAAGCCAAATAAATACATAAATCATAAATATAACAAATAAGCCCTTTACAAATTTAGTAATAATTGTATAAAAACTATGTATGAACTAAACTTATACCAATCCTACTAATCATTCAATAAAACTATGAACTAACTAAAAGCCTATTAATTATACCTAATGTAGTAGCAATTCTATAAAACTATGAACTAAAAGCCTATTGATTATACCTATAACTAAAATCTAATTGTGTTCTTTTATTTAATAATTTTCATTTTAGTAAGCGTAGTTTCCACATAGCGATTTTGATAATTTAATTTGACTTTATATTGTCCTTGTCCCAATTTTAGTTTGTTTAGTTTGCAAGTTTTAAATTTTAATTCATACTGTACTATAGACCAAGGCATCTCTATCTCCATCAGTCTTCCCTAGTACCATAAAACATAATCCTTATTACCATATATAGGTACAGTACTGTATTAATAACTACTCTTCTCATAAGCTATAACCAAGTTGGAGCCATAAGCAAAAATAACAAATGTAACCTTCCGATTCAAAGTATTTTAACGATATATACCGTAACATTTATAACTATTTTTCAATCCTCACTCCTAAATACAGCTATATGTCCCATATATATATTCCCAATGACCAATTAAGAGTTTACGGAAATCTACAATAATCTGCCAAAAACATTACGGTCAGATAACCGTTACTGTACTAGAGTAATAAAGCTAATATTTCTAGCATTTGGGAAGAGTCAGCCAGGGTATCTTATTTTATAGGCAAATTCCTCAGAGCATCAAAGTAACATTTTCAGCCCCAATTATATAGATTACACTATTCTTAGACTTCACTAGACTTTATATAAATGATCAACAGTTACTTTCTTCAGGCTAACATTTGTTATTGAATTCTTAGCCTTCCAGCCTATTAAACGACTTTTCAAAATTTATAGAGACCATTAATCCACTTTACTCAGCTTAGGAAGGATCTAAAGTTATGAATGGACAATTAAGGTTTTCTTCCAATCCCGTAGTATTTTTTAATTACTTCAGGTAATTTACTCAGGACACCATTAGGTAAATCTTTTACTTCCATTTAATTTATAATTTAAGTTTTATACCAACATTTCACTTAGGGATACTGCATTTGCAACTATATAATATATAGTACTGTATATTGTTCGAGAGTACCGTATCAAATCAAAAAATTGACTGCAAACTTATTTCATTTATTTGCCATTAGTCTCACAAACTAGAATGGAGTTTCACTTACGCCAAAATTGCTTTTGCTTTATACGATTTCAAACTTTATTGCGAATTGCTATTTTGACAAGTACTTAGTCTTCATATATAGTAATTTGTGTTTTGGTTTCTTTGGCAAGTTTTACTTTCAAATTTCTAATACTAAGCTGCCAGACTAATTAAAAAAAACATTAAAGACTACAGTATATAGAACCAATCATTATCAGATCTTTTACCAAACTTATTCCTAGCATATTTTACCATTTATAACTAGTCACTACTACAACTAGGTAAGTGTACTTCTATTTTCAGCCTAACCCTATCCATTGAACAATACAGCATATCAAAATGTATAATGGGCTTATATGGTATATATACAATTCACATCTCATATTTTTCTTTATTTACCAATGGATCAAAAAGTCAAAAACTTACAATAGTGCATGAAAATCAGCGTCGGTAAAATAAATTAGGTTAAAGCTTGGATACTGCAGATAAATTCCTTTCCTTAACTTAGAGTTAACGAAACCAACTGTAATCAGTAACCAAAGCTCTCCCATTCACTTTTACCTTGCCAAGTTCGGTTTGTATAAATTTACTCCGTTAGCAATGTTTACAGAACCCTTACAAACTTAAAATATTTCCAAAACACCAGGATGGAAATGCTTTTAAGTTAATAAACACCTTCAGGATTAGGAAGCGTTCAGTTTATTCGATCATTAGATGCTTTTATTCACCTTAGGAAGGATCTATGGATTCGTATTTTTTCACCAACCAACTTTATTTCTAAACTCAATGAAAAATACATGGGACACTCCAAGGACTCGAACCTAGGAGACACACAAATTCTGCACATTTATGCATTACGCTATAAAGACCGTTAAAGAATTATGCACAAGGCTAAGATATATTGGGTAGATTTGAGTTGCCAAAGACCTTCCTAAAACACAGAAATTATATATAGATCGAATAAACTTTGTGCATCTTAATACCGAGGGAGCCAAGACTCTCCAAACATTGCTTCCGAAGGAATATAAATGATACCAGTGGAACAATTAATATCCCGAAGCTAAGCCTACATAAACAAACTCCCTCTCTCAGTTCATCCCTATATCCCGGGCACCACAGGGGCAGGACCTGACTTTCGGAATCACTACTTATTGACAACCTTGTTGCGTACTAGCAGGAGACCGTTATGAATGACCGTACTAGTTTTCAGGCTGCAGTCGTGGGCCCGGAATATACTCACAAAACAAATAAAATAAAAGTTCTAAAGCTAAAAACATTAAATTTAAAGTTACCCTTCCTAGGCATAATCCCACCCCCTAACTCCCAGAATATACTAACAAAACAATAAAAATAAAAGTAATAAATCTAATAAGTACCACCCCATTTAAATAAAAGTTATAAATCTAATAAGTAACACTATTCGTATCAATTACAAACTCAAATTTACTTTAATAAACTGATTAAAGCATATGGTCCTCCCGGGATTCGAACCCGGGACACCACAAGTCACAACCAGAATTTAATAAACTAATGGCATCATATGATTTTCCCGGGACACCACACCCAGAACATAAGCACCTTAAGCCATTAAACCAACAACTTTAATTCAAAACTCAATGAAATCAACAAATACATGTGGCACTCCAAGGACTCAAACCTAGGATACTCACAAAATTATACTTTAATTTTTAAGTTAATCCACCCACCCAAAACCCATTCTCCCCCGCCCAAGAGATATGCTCCACGGTTCCAATATTCAATTTGTGAACTAACTTACTGCATTCAATCCCCATTTCAGGGTAGCAGTACTGTACAAGGGGCAGATCCCTTCTGGCACTCCTCCATTCACATTCCGGATAAGTAGATCGGTTACAGGATTCAATTTTTGGCAAGATTCGGAGATCATCTCAATAACTTTAATTTTACTTTCATCACAGCTACCCTTAGACAGTTTTATTAAGCTTAGGAAAAATCATTACGAATCAAATAAGCTTTGATGCCATAGACCCTTCATAAACTTAATAAAATTGAAGGAAAACTATAATAAAGCAGGAATTACAGTCTGGAATTACATTTAGTGAACACTTTTCTATACATTTGTGATAACCATTCACTGAAGTCCCCGATCATTAGGGCACCCACCCTAACCCAGCTATATGTCAGCAGGGAGTACATGGTCAAAACTGCATCAAATATAATACTTAGCCATTTGGATTAGTGGTCTTGTCTTTTTACTGCGTTCCTTCAAGTTGTAGGTTTATTTTGCAAGTTTTACATTATAATTTAAGTTAAAAAGATACTTCAACTTTCTTACATTTGCGTGGCATTTTTATAACTTTTTATGTAATTTACAAGAAATTGGCCTTTGGAGAGCCATTTTTCTACCGAAAAAAGGCACCAATTTATTAGGAGTGTCTTTAGTATTTATTTAAACCTTTGAGGTCAATGGAATTTTTTATTAATTTATATTTTTTCACCAAAACTTTACTTCTAAACTCAATGAAATCAACAACTACAAGAGACTCTCCAAGGACTCGAACCTAGGATACTCACACCAATATTCCGCACATTTATGCATTATGCTATCAAGACAATTAACATGAAAGGTCTTTCTTTAAGTATTGCGCTATCAAATCATGCCAAAATATTACAATCCTTCGTAACCGTACCTATTCTTCCATCACTATCACACAACGTTAATAAAGTATCCTACTTGTTCCACCGGGATATAATTTTAAAGTTTACCCTGTAAGCAGATCATTTGGCTACATTCATGTTTATAGAGGATATATCACGTTAGGCTGGATTTAGAAGTTGTAATAGAAATGGGGGAGGGGGAGGGGGGATTCAGGGCACTACAGGACAGACGGTCACTTTCAACATCAATACTAATATCCGCCGCGGTCCCTTCAAGGTCCGGTACTAACGGCGGATACTTTCTCGAACATGTACAGACAGTCTTTGTAGGCACAGCAAATACTAAAATATTATAGTATGGAAAATTTTCTATCAAAATATGTACGAAGGGTACTTTTTAAGCTTGATTGAAGTCTAGAGCAAACCAAATTTTTTCTATCAAAACATTTGTTTTTTGTAAAGTTGGATTGAAAGTCTGCAGAGCAAACCAAGAAATTTTTCAGCAAACTGCCATTTGATCTATTTTTTTTTTTTTTTTTTAAAGTTGATTGAAAGTCTACAGAGCAAACAAAGACATTTTTCTATCGAAAAATGCACAAGGAGTGCTTTATTTTAAGCTTAATTGAAGTCTAGAGAGCAAACAAAGTAATACAAAATAAATAAGCAATTAAATACACCGCTCTATAGATAATTTCTTATATTTTATTTTAAGCCCTGAGTCTTTTTCTAGACTCTGTAGTCTGGTTAAACAAACTTAATTAATTTTAGCAAGCGTGGTCTCTACAGCAATTTTGAAGTTATATTGACTGGCAAAGTTTTAGTTTTAATTTAGTTTGCAAGTTTTGCATTTTAATAAGTAAATAAGCAAATAAATAAGCCGTTCTATAGATATTAATAATAAATACAATGGGGAAGGTGAACGAGTATATAGATAAAGATTAAGTACTGTGGGACCAGTTATTACTTTTAACTGTTAATTTGCTAATGCGATGGCGAAGATTTAGGGAACCGATTGTAAAAGAAATATATTCTAATTCAGTGCACGCTCATTTTATTTAATTATTTTATAGCTTTGTAGTTTTAAGTTTAATTTCCAATAAATTTTAATGTTTTACCACATACAGTATATAAGGTGGAGTTTCTATTATCGTTAGCGAGTGCTGTACTGTATTTTATATATTATTTTGTAATAGTATAGATATCTTATCAATATTTGTATTTTGTACTATTGTTAATGTCTTGTCATGTTGCAAATTTGATTTTAAATAATATTTTGACATTTAACATTTAGTTTCTTTATTCATGCAGAGTTTAGTAAAATTTGCCAGAACATCCCGGACTTCCCAAACTTGACTACTTCCTTTAACGTGACGATAGTGCGTAGTTATATGTGCGATTAGTTTGCTTGGGAAACGGATTAACTTGCTCATGTAGTAATGTACACCCTATGTGGTGGATTGTGTTCTTTTATTTAATAATTTTCATTTTAGGAAGCGTTGTTTCCACATAGCGATTTTGTTAATTTAATTTGACTTAAATATTGTCCTTGTCCCAATTTTGGTTTGTTTACTTTGCAAGTTTTACATTTAAATTTTAAAGTTATATTAATTTGAACAGTAACTTTTAAAGTTTCATATATAAAATTTACTTGCCAATGCAATACCGAAGATTTAAAAGGCACATTGTAATTCAGTCCAGTCATTTTATTTCACATTAGAAGTTTGTAGTTTTCAAAGCTTAAATTCTGATAATTTTAAATTATTTTTTACAAATGTTTTGTTTGCACTTCGATAATTTTAAAGCTATTTTTATTAATATGAACAGTACTTGGTTTCAAAGTTAGGCTATATATTTTAATTGCTGTACAAAGTATCCATACTTAAGGTTTGCTGGATTGCCCACTTTAGATAGATTAATTAGATTGTGGAGTTTTACTTTGCCAGAAACAAGTCTAATTCTATACAAAACTATCCAGCAATTTTAATATTACTTTAGTGAACATTTACTCTTAATTTCATAGATTAATTTATAGTTTTAATTTTCCATTTTATATTTAGCGTGATTTCTATAGCAATTTCTATAAATAATTTTTACTTTAATTTCAATTTGTCCCAGTTTTAGTTTGATTATTTTTAAAGTTTTAAAATTAATTATCTATATATTTATCTATACAGTATTATTACTTGGTTTATTAAGGGGGAGGGGATCATTCTTAACCAACATAGTCACACTAATTTCAACAAGGGACTTTAATTTACAACCAACAAATCCAACATAACATTAATATATCCTATCTAACTTCTCCAACCTTATTGAACAGAAGTGATGTGTGTGGAGAGTTGAAGTAGAGGATTGGCGATTAAGTAGATTGGAGATCCTAGCGACGTTAATCTTCAGACGTAGAGCTCGAAATAATCTTGAGACGTTGGGAAGGTCTTGGTCGGCTGTAAGATCCTTGTGCTGTAAAGCGTAGACAAAGGTTAGTGGATTCCATGGTATACAGAGGTGGATATACATGCATCAAATTTTAAGACCGAATGCTCTACACAGACTTGCAGTTTCAGGCTCTTGTCCTAATGGCGGCGTTCCAGGCAACCCTGTTAAGGGCTGCTCCACTTTTCAATTTTTTGGATTTGAGATCGGCACGTATAGTCTAATCACAAGTTTGTTTTAAAATAATAATTTCCGATCAATTTAAATGCATTTTTTTTTTCACTTATTTTCTTTCGGGCGTTTTGATAATTATTAATTTTAAAGAGCATCTTAAAATTAACAGATAGCTCAAAAGTTACCGTTCAAATTAAAGAAAACAAAATTCCTACCCACACCTTTTACTCTAAAATAATTATTTTCATTAAAAGTGACTCACAATTCTTTACCATCAACATCTATAACTCCAAAACAAGAAGTCAAATTATACCGGTAGCTATAATAACCTATACCGGATTCCAAACAACTATGCACATCTTCAACATTAACATCTATAATTATAGGCTACTATCGGCCAGGGAATGGGTACAAATTTAAAGCTCATTTGCTCTAGTCTTTTTTGAATTACAGACACTAGAACTCAATAAAACTAATAGATAATAAATAGAAGGGGAATAGTAGGCTACAGTACTGTAACTATAGACAAAACAATTTCTAGCCTACCTATAATAAACAGGGTATAGATTATTATTATAACACTAAATACTATCTACTGTACTGTCAAAAAACAACAAAAATTCCCAGCTTTAGAATTTAGACTCATTTCTCCCTCATGAATAGCCCCATTACTTTGGCAATTTTAAAAACTTTCACCCTAGTCAATATTATGACTCATTGTGCCATTTATCCAAGTTTCCAATAGAGACTCATTTAGGGGGAACCGCCCATATGTCTATAGATTTTCTTTTCTTTACAAAGAGTATTTTTAAGCTTCAAGGTATAGGGACCAAACTATATACATCTCTTCTTAGAGTATAAAATACATTAAAACTAGTATTCCTTAAATTGTAACACTTTCAAAATAAACTAACTAAAACTGGGATGACAAGATAAAGGTAGAAGAACTAATCAAACTTTAAATAAATACTTTCACTTCAAACTTTCCATTCTACATTAAACAATTAAACTAATTACAATACAGTACATACAGTTGCCCAAATAACTTCTGGTCCTATGTCATCTTCTACATCAAAATTAAATTTAAACCTTATGATTTATTATACAGTAGTGAACTCTCAAGATTAGCCAACTCTTAATTCATATTTTTTCACCAACCAACTTGTGGCACTCCAAGGACTTTAACCCTCCAGCCCCGGCTATGTATTATATATACATTCCCCGAAACCCGGGTGTTTTGGCCAAAAAAAGTCTAGGCTAGGCTGCCGTATATTTGTTAATCTGACTGCTTCCCGCATTTCCACGCATCCCCAAGCGTAGCTGTGTTATTTACCTGTAGAATGGCGTTAAGTAGAGCTCTCCAAGTCAACTGGTTGATTTGTGATGATTTCATTGGAGATAACTTTATGGCAAAAACAGCCACTTTACACTACTTTTCGATACTTAACAACAACATACAGGCACACACGAACAAGCGACGCTCTCCTTCTTGTGGCCGGAGATGCGGGGCGTCGGTCCAGCCTGCTGTTGTTCACATGCATCTGACCGACGCCTCGCACAAGAAGCTCACAGGCTTTCAACCACTGGGCGTTCAAGAGCCCTTCCGGGTACCCGTTATATGCTTTTTTTATGGGCGTTCAAGAGCCCTCCCGTGGTGGGAGTGTTAACCTAGGATACACTCACCAAAATTCCGCGTATTTATGCATTACGCTATGAAGAAGACTACTCAACCGATTTCTTTATTAATTTCACTCCAACACCAAACTCTACCCAAAGAAATTAATTAAACAAGCCCTTGATCCACCGGGATTCGAACCAGAGTTACCACATTCACATTTTAAACACTCACAATATCACCATCAAGGCAGTTATATAAAAGACAAGGAACACTACCGCTAAACTTGAAAAAAACTAAATACTAACCGAATATTAGTCCTGTAGAGTAGTGGTAGTAGTAGTCCGTTGAAGAGATTAGTCCTGTAGTAGTAGTAGTCCATTGAAGAGAATATTAGTCTAGTCCTGTAATAGTAGTAGCAGTGGTCCATTGAAAATAATAGTAGTCCTGTAGACCATCGTTGAATCAAGGTACCATCCTCCTAGGTCTTCTTGCGCTGTAATACAATTCGAAAAATACATTAGTTATATGAAACTGATAACTTGCTAGTGTAAAAATGTACACCCTATGTGGTGGATTGAGTTTTTATTTATACATTTTGCACAAGCGGTTTTTTTCACATAGCGATTTAGTAGTGCTTTTGTCTATCCAAATAGGGTGTAAATTACTACTCAATTAATGCACTCACTTTACTCATATGCGGTCGCACTAATAAGTCATGTCCCAGCTGTCATTACATTTGGCTTGCTCTGTGCTGTATTAATGTCAGTCAGATGTTGAATAGGGTGAGTAAGTAGAAATATGTTGGCATATTTCACTCGCTATGAAGAAATTAAGCTTAGTTATTGCGGATACCAATTATTGATCAAAACATACGTGGTGCCGAGAAATCACTTATTAGCGTGATTGTACAAGATCATAACTTATGTGGGCAACTGTATAAGGATCACCAAAGTTAACCATCTCCGACACAAGAGATTTTGAGCCTATTGGAGATACTTTAAATAAAGCCTTCGTGACCATCAGGGGTATTTAGAAACTTTTGTTTAGTTACTGCAACCTCTGCAGTTGTCTTTGAGTTAGCTGTGGGCAGAAAACTAATTTTTAGAGAGAACTCCATTTCTTATTGGCAACCTCTGCGTCATATATGCGTGAAAGGGTTAAAATACCAAACGCATCAAAATACTAACCGATTATTAGTCCTGTAGCGCGGTACTTCAGGGGGTCTACATCAATAGTCAGTCACAGAGTCCGAATACCATGCCCTACGCCCCTATCCAAAACACAATGCTCCTTCCGCAACAGATCACCACCATAGCAGACTATACACCCACTACACATCAGGCCCACACGCTCCTTCAGTCAGGCTCCAACGCTCTGTCTCTCGTCAATTTAAGATAAGATTGCCAAGGTCACCGTACTCTGCAAGAAGAGTAACAAAAATAATAAAGTTACTTTCAAGGATTAGGGCATTTAGATTTAGATTTTAGAATTTAAAACTTTCAAAATAAACAAATCAAAACTTATACGAACACATCAAACTGAAAAAACAAACTAATCAAAATCGCTGTGGAAAAACCCACTTAAAATAATAATTTATAAATATGAGAAAGATGACTTTTATGGACAGTTTTGCAGATAGCTTAGTTTTTTGTTATCCATTTGGTCTACTTTTAACCCCTTCAGACTCATGACGCAGAGGTTGCCAGATTATCAAGAAGAAAGAGTTCTCTCACGCTTATAATTAACTCTCCAAAATTAGTGTTCTGTCCACAGCTAACTCAAAGACAACTGCAGAGGTTGAAGTAACTAAACTAAAAGTTTCTAAATACCCCTGATGGTAACAAAGGCTTTAAAGTATCCCTAATCGGCTCAAAATCGCATCATATGTCCGAGAGGGTTAAAGTACTGCTCAACATTATGGAATTTCGTAAGCCAAGCTTTTACTGCATATTATATTGGCTATTCATGCATTTTGAGCCACATTTCTTTACCACAAACTTCCAAAATTCAAAAAATTTCAAAAATTGGTTAAACTTAAAACAAACTCTTCAATATACTAACCGAATATTACTCCTGTAGAGTGGTTTATCGAAGTCCCACATAGTCACTGAGCCCGAATACCATGCCCTACGCTGCATCCAAAACAGATAGGGTCCCAGACGATCCTTCAACACCTCACCATGCCAGACGATCCAACCATCCCCAACACATCAAGGTCCCCCACGCTCCTTCCGGCTCCGCAACACAGCCACCATACCAGACAATCCACCCACAACACTCTGCCTATCATCAATTGAAGATACGATCTGCCAAAGTACTCGCGCTGTGGAATAAGGGTACAAAAATTAATTAATAGATTCTATGGAATTTCCTATGCTACACTTTTACTGTCAATTATATTTGCCTAGTCATTCATTGCCACCCACGGAAAATAAACCAGTGGGGATTGGGCCTCAGTAAATAGGATATACAATAGATTCTTTCATTGTAGGCCACATTTCTTGTAAAGTTAAAACGCCAAAATTATCTAAATACTGTACTGTACTAACCAATTATTTATCCTGTAAATAAAGTGTCTCGCGTCCTTTGGGGGGCCTTATCCATCCTAACACCAGTCACCACCAACAACGCTCCATCCACACCATAGTCAGGCCACAACTGCGGCCACCATACACCACAACTCTGCGTCCACCATACACCACAACTCTGCGTCCACCATACACCACAACTCTGCGTCCACCATACACCACAACTCTGCGTCCACCATACACCACAACTCCGAAGGAGTTGAAATAGGGGAGCTATCCCTCCGCCAAAGGCGGCTTTCTAGGGCCTTTCCTAGCCGATGCCGAGAGGATTGGGTTCTAGTCATGTGGTGATAGGCTGGTCTATCAGAGTGAGAGCTGAGCGATCTCTGCCATACCCATAGCTTACTCTGACTGTTCCTCTTACTTATATATCTTCTAGATCTCAAGTGACGGCGTCTTTTCCGTGGATCGACCTCCCTACTGCCAACCTAAAAGTTGGCTGATTGGGAGCCAAAGCGTCACATTTTTCCCTTGCCCCTCAACTTTCCCTTCATAATTGCTGAGGGGCACAGGGCCTTGGGTGGGGCTTTGGTTTCCCGGGTGTTTCCGCGCCCTCCTCAGCTCCCTGCCTTAGAGTGGCTTCGGTCACCCGGGCTTTGTTAGTGGTAAGCAGGAAGGGTTTTGTGGGGGCGCTCGGTTATGGCCTTGGAATTGCTCGGGGCCTTGGGGCTGTTCGGCCAGGCAGCTTGGGGAACAACAACTCTACGTTCCGGGCGTTTCTGCACCCTCCTCAGCTCCCCGCCATGGAGTGGCTTCAGTCACCCAGGCTTTATTGTGGTCGGCAGGGAGGGTTCTGTGGGGGCGCTCGGTTATGGCCTTTGCCTTACTCGGGGCCTTGGGGCTGTTCGGCCAGGCAGCTTGGGGTTGTGGTCATTGTGCTGAAGGGGTTAAGAAAATTCAGTTAAATGCTTATAAATTACCTATGGCTCTGGCTGTCAGCAGCATCGGCGAATGCTGCGTCCCGAGGAAGTGTTACCAGTGCTTGATAAACCAGACTATCCAAGGGAACAGCTCTTCCTCCCAGGACACATGGCTGATTAGGCACAGTATTCTTCAAGACTTCTGTTGGCACATCCATCAGGTTTCTTGCGTTCTGGTATTCAGTCTAGACTACCCCCTCAGATGGATTATGGAAATGGACTTAAAAAGACCAAAGTCAAACTCTTATTTTCCCCAGATTAAGCCTGATAAAATTGTTCAGTATACAAAGGCTGCATAGTATCCAATACAGGCATGTTAAATAAAAGTGAAAAGGGGAAAACAAATGTTAGAAGTTTTAGCCGATTCATCTAAATTTAGTCTGAAAACTAAATGCTCAAAAAGGGGAGCCTATTTGTAAACGGTTGTTTGAAAGTTTTAAAGACAAATTTAGCAGATACACTACTAATAAAATACAGTATGCTAACTTTCCAAAATAATTTTATAAAGTTAACTGAAAATTAAGTTTATCAGTTACATGTACTGTGTATTAGACATACCTAGAAACTGGGCTCAAATAATAAAACTAACTTACCGCCTTCGTATTCTGTAAAGAACTTACCGCATTCGACAATCTGCAAAGGTGAAGTTACCGAATTTCACCATCTGCAAAGAACTTCCCGCCGCCGAGAATCCAAAAAGAAAAACTTCCTGGACTTTGACAATCAGCAAAAGAATTTCCCACCTCACAATCTTCAAAGAACATCCTGCCGAGAACAATTTACCGCCTCACAATATGTAAAGAACTTATAATCTGCCAAGGCGAACTTACCGCCTCGGGATTCGGAAATTAAGAACTTCCCGAGTCTCCATCTATGAAGAACTTGCCGCCTCAATCTGTAAAAAAAAAAAATTTATCACCTCACAATCAGCAAAGAACTTACTGCCTCGGGGTCCAGCAAAGAACTTGCCCCCATACAATCTGTAAATAAGAACTTATCGCCATACAGTCTGTAAAAGAAATTACCACCACGGGATTCAAAGAACTTCCTGCCTCGCTATCTGCAGAGAACGTACCACATCGCAATCTGCAATGAACAATTTACCGCCTCACAATATGTAAAGAACTCACCACCTCGCAATATGTAAAGAACTCACCAACTCACAATATGTAAAGAACTCACCGCCTCACAATATGTAAAGAACTCACCGCCTCACAATATGTAAAGAACTCACCGCCTCACAATATGTAAAGAACTCACCGCCTCACAATATGTAAAGAACTCACCGCCTCACAATATGTAAAGAACTCACCGCCTCACAATATGTAAAGAACTCACCGCCTCACAATATGTAAAGAACTCACCGCCTCTGGATTCGGAAATTAAGAACTTCCCGCGTCTCCATCTGTGAAGAACTTACCGCCTCAATCTGTAAAAAAGAACTTATCACCTCACAATCAGCAAAGAACTTACCGCCATACAATCTGTAAATAAGAACTTACCGCCCCAGGATTCAAAGAACTTACCACCTCTCGGTCTGTAAAAAAACAGAAAAAATAAATAAAAAACCTACCACTCAATCTAAAAGAACTTACCACCACGGGATTCTGTAAAGGAGAACTTACCGCCACGGGATTCTGTAAAGGAGAACTTACCGCCACGGGATTCTGTAAAGGAGAACTTACCGCCACGGGATTCTGTAAAGGAGAACTTACCGCCACAGGATTCTGTAAAGGAGAACTTACCGCCACGGGATTCTGTAAAGGAGAACTTACCGCCACGGGATTCTGTAAAGGAGAACTTACCCCCACGGAATTCTGTAAAGGAGAACTTACCACCACAGGATTCTGTAAAGAACTTACCGCCACGGGATTCTGTAAAGAAGAAATTACCACTACAGGATTCAAAGAACTTCCTGCCTCGCTATCTGCAGAGAACGTACCACATCGCAATCTGCAAAGAACAATTTACCGCCTCACAATACAGTAGGGTCCAGCATAAAACTAGTATATGGTCAATAAACGAGGGCGTTTTATGCGATTTAGTTTTATGTGAACAGCATTTTGGTGGCCCAATATCGTCAATGTTCACTGGAAGCGTACATTTCCGTCAGGAGCGTACGATATTTCGTAAGTTTTGTACGATATTTCGGCGCTCTATATGAAAACTCCTCGGATTTGCCCCACTTTGGCGGCGGACTCTTGTTATGTGATCACATTCGTTCCGATCGAAAAGTAAATATTAATATTTTAGGTCGGTCGTTTTAATAGACTTTTTATGCGGGACCCTACTGTATGTAAAGAACTCACCGTCTCTGGATTCGGAAATTAAGAACTTCCCAAGTCTCCATCTGTGAAGAACTTACCGCCTCAATCTGTAAAAAAGAACTTATCACTTCACAATCAGCAAAGAACTTTCAGTCATACAATCTGTAAATAAGAACTTACCACCACGGGATTAAAAGAACTTACCGCCACGGGATTCAAAGAACTTGCCGCCTCGGGGTCCAGCAAAGAACTTACCCCCATACAATCTGTAAATAAGAACTTATCGCCAGTCTGTAAAAGAACTTACCGCCACGGGATTCAAAGAACTTACCACCTCTGTCTGTAAAAAAAAAAGAACCCTACCACTCCATCTAAAAGAACTTACCACCACGGGATTCTGTAAATGAGAACTTACCGCCACGGGATTCTGTAAACGAGAACTTACCGCCACGGGATTCTGTAAAGGAGAACTTACCGCCACGGGATTCTGTAAAGGAGAACTTACCGCCACGGGATTCTGTAAAGGAGAACTTACCGCCACGGGATTCTGTAAAGGAGAACTTACCGCCACGGGATTCTGTAAAGGAGAACTTACCGCCACGGGATTCTGTAAAGGAGAACTTACCGCCACGGGATTCTGTAAAGAACTTACCGCCACAGGATTCTGTAAACGAGAACTTACCGCCACGGGATTCTGTAAAGGAGAACTTACCGCCACGGGATTCTGTAAAGGAGAACTTACCGCCACGGGATTCTGTAAAGGAGAACTTACCGCCACGGGATTCTGTAAAGCAGAACTTACCGCCACGGGATTCTGTAAAGCAGAACTTACCGCCACGGGATTCTGTAAAGCAGAACTTACCGCCACGGGATTCTGTAAAGGAGAACTTACCGCCACGGGATTCTGTAAAGGAGAACTTACCGCCACGGGATTCTGTAAAGGAGAACTTACCGCCACGGGATTCTGTAAAGGAGAACTTACCGCCACGGGATTCTGTAAAGGAGAACTTACCGCCACGGGATTCTGTAAAGGAGAACTTACCGCCACGGGATTCTGTAAAGGAGAACTTACCGCCACGGGATTCTGTAAAGGAGAACTTACCGCCACGGGATTCTGTAAAGGAGAACTTACCGCCACGGGATTCTGTAAAGGAGAACTTACCGCCACGGGATTCTGTAAAGGAGAACTTACCGCCACGGGATTCTGTAAAGGAGAACTTACCGCCACGGGATTCTGTAAAGGAGAACTTACCGCCACGGGATTCTGTAAAGGAGAACTTACCGCCACGGGATTCTGTAAAGGAGAACTTACCGCCACGGGATTCTGTAAAGGAGAACTTACCGCCACGGGATTCTGTAAAGGAGAACTTACCGCCACGGGATTCTGTAAAGGAGAACTTACCGCCACGGGATTCTGTAAAGGAGAACTTACCGCCACGGGATTCTGTAAAGGAGAACTTACCGCCACGGGATTCTGTAAAGGAGAACTTACCGCCACGGGATTCTGTAAAGGAGAACTTACCGCCACGGGATTCTGTAAAGGAGAACTTACCGCCACGGGATTCTGTAAAGGAGAACTTACCGCCACGGGATTCTGTAAAGGAGAACTTACCGCCACGGGATTCTGTAAAGGAGAACTTACCGCCACGGGATTCTGTAAAGGAGAACTTACCGCCACGGGGTTCTGTAAAGGAGAACTTACCGCCACGGGATTCTGTAAAGGAGAACTTATCGCCACGGGATTCTGTAAAGGAGAAATTACCACCACAGGATTCAAAGAACTTACCACCTCTGTCTGTAAAAAAAAAAAAAAAAAAAAAACCCTACCACTCAATCTAAAAGAACTTACCACCACGGGATTCTGTAAACGAGAACTTACCGCCACGGGATTCTGTAAACGAGAACTTACCGCCACGGGATTCTGTAAACGAGAACTTACCGCCACGGGATTCTGTAAACGAGAACTTACCGCCACGGGATTCTGTAAACGAGAACTTACCGCCACGGGATTCTGTAAACGAGAACTTACCGCCACGGGATTCTGTAAACGAGAACTTACCGCCACGGGATTCTGTAAAGGAGAACTTACCGCCACGGGATTCTGTAAAGGAGAACTTACCGCCACGGGATTCTGTAAACGAGAACTTACCGCCACGGGATTCTGTAAACGAGAACTTACCGCCACGGGATTCTGTAAACGAGAACTTACCGCCACGGGATTCTGTAAACGAGAACTTACCGCCACGGGATTCTGTAAACGAGAACTTACCGCCACGGGATTCTGTAAAGAACTTACCGCCACGGGATTCTGTAAACGAGAACTTACCGCCACGGGATTCTGTAAAGGAGAACTTACCGCCACGGGATTCTGTAAAGGAGAACTTACCGCCACGGGATTCTGTAAAGGAGAACTTACCGCCACGGGATTCTGTAAAGGAGAACTTATCGCCACAGGATTCTGAAAAGAACTGCCATACAATCTGTAAAATAACTTACCGCCACGGGATTCACCAAAGAACTTACCGCCACAGGATTCTACGCAAGAATTTTATGCCACAATCTGTAAAGAATTAAGAACTTACCGCCTCACAATCTGTAGAGAAATTATCGCCACACAATCTGTAAAACTTACCGCCTCGGGATTATGCAAAGATTAACTTACCGCCACAGGATTCTTAAAAGAACTTACCCCCTCTGGGTTCTGCAAAGACGAACTTACCGCCACGGGATTCTACGCAAGAATTTTCCACCACAATCTGTAAAAGAATTAGAACTTACCGCCGTGGGATTCAGCAAAGAAGAACATACCAACTCTTATCTTCAGAAACATAACTAGCTAACCTGAAGAAAATTATTTACCGATATATACAATACAGTATAAATAGAACTGGCTCAAAGGCTACTGTAATCTCCAGAATAATTATAGACCTTTTTGCATAGCCTATGTTAACCCTCTCGTTCACCAGAAAATGCACTAGTCTTTGCCCCCTCTAAACGCGGCTTTCAAACCAATAATTGACAAATCACCCAAGGATGTTAATCTAATTCTCCGTTTAAGAAAAAAGGAATTCAGTGAGAACTCGCAACACTTAAGCCAAAAACAAAACCTTCACGTTCTTATTTTATGCCTCCGAATAGGAAATTCTTTGATCTATTATTTTTTTGGAATCTCTACTACGTACAATGTGTCTATATGCGATTGGAATCCAAAACTTTACAGTATAGTAAGACAGAAGTGCTTAGATATAATCATTTGTGGTGAAGAAATTGTCCGATACTATTCATATTTTTAAACAAGTTCCAACTGCCACTGGTACATTACCGGTATACTGTATACGCATATGAAAATATTCTTATAACTTTTTTTTGCGATAGACTGGTCTTGCTTAAAGTTTAATTGCTTGATATATTGCCGTAAGTCCAACATTTTAAGCCACATAGTGAAGTGAAATGCGGGCATAAAGCGAAATTTTCAATGATCCCTCATTACAATTTGAGATTAAAATATTCATATTAATTAATATGAAGCAAGAGAGTTTAAAGATGGACGGAGTACTTCAGTGAGTTGCTAAATGTAAGGAATGAAGAGCCAGCAAACATAGCTGGATATGGTATGGGAGGGAGAAGAGAAGTAGTGGAGGAGGAGGTGGGGATCAGGTCAGAAGTGTGGGAAGCCATGAAAAGAGTGAAGTTGGGGAATGCACCAGGAACAGATGGAGTGTGGGGAAATGTTGAGGTATGGTGGCGAGATAGTGATAGAATGGGTATGGAAAATGTGCAAACTAGCATGGGAGAAGGGGAGTGCACCCGATGACTGGAAGACTGGCATAATAGTCCCCCTATATAAGGGCAAAGGGGAAAGGAGTGTGGTAACCACCGAGGAATAGGTCTTCTAAGCGTAGTAGGGAAGGTATACAGTAGGGTAGTGATTGAGAGAGCGAGTGAGAAATGGTTAGGCGACAAGCAGGGAGGTTTTAGGAAGGGAAGAGGTGTAGATCAGATTTTTACCCTGAATTGTGTTGTGGAAAAGTATCTGGAGAAGAAACAAAAGGTGTATGTTGCCTTTATGGACTTTGAGAAGGCCTATGACAGAGTGGATAGAGAAGGTTTGTGGAAAGTACTTAGAATATACAGAGTAGAGGGAAAGTTGCTGAAAGCAGTGAAGAGCATGTATGAGGGTGCAAAGGCGGCAGTACGCGTGGAGAGTGAGCAGAGCAAGTTCCTTGACCTGAATGTTGGTTTGAAACAGGGGTGTGTGATGTCCCCGTGGTTGTTTACTGTATATATGGATGGAGTCATTAAAGAAATACTGTACTATCAAGAGCAGTGGATGTTGGTGTATCGCTGAAAAGGGAGGGCATTGAGTGGAAGCTACCTATACTGCTGTTTGTGGATGACACAGTTCTGATGAGTGATAATGAATGCGAGTTGCAGGGTCTGGTAAATGAGTTTGGAACAGTGTGCGAAAAACTGAATTTGAAGGTAAATGCGGGGAAGAGCAAAGTTATGGTCTTCGAAAGGGGTGAAGTCACAGTGTGAGGTGAAGCTGAACGGTCAGGCTATGGAGATCAACTCTTTTAAATATCTGGGCAGTGTGTTGAGTAAAGATGGGACTATGGATGAAGAAGTGCGGGAGATGGTACAACAGGGGAAGAGGGTTGTAGGAACGCTAAAAGCAGTAACAAGAAATAGGGTGGTCAGTATGGAAGTGAAGAAGTCCTTGCATCCACAATTCCACAGTGCGAAGCATGGACGTTGGTTGAGACTCTGACCAAGAGTGAGAGCAGTGGAAATGAATTACTTAAGGAGTGTGTGTGTGGAGTTACATGGAGGGATAGACAGACTAATGAGGAAGTAAGGAGGTGTGGTGTGGAGGTAGATGTGCTGGAAAGTGTGAAAAGTAACAACTTGAGATGGTTCGGCCATATGGAACGTATGGAAAGCGAGAGAATGACTAAGAGGGTGTACGAGAGCGAGGTGGAGGGACAGAGTGAGAGGTAGACCGAATGAGAGTTGGAAGGATGGAGTGAGGAAGTACATGAACAAAGGCGGTGCTAGTTGGGGGGGGGGGGGGGGGGGGGGCGTCGACTGACTGGGGACAGGTGCATGGGGGCGGTTAGTTCGTGGCCACCCCTTCGGGGATAACGGCGTCAGGCAATAGATATAGATATTAATTAAATTATTTATGGGAGAAATTAGATAGAAATGGCAAGGGCATACAAAATTATAGTACTGTACAGTACAGTACTCTCAACAAAAAACACTGGTCATTTAAGTTTTCAGTTAAAAATAGTCAGTTAAATTACACAAGGATCAAATTTTTTCCCCATAAATTTTAGATATTTAGAAGTTTATATTCTTCTTATACGCGATTATAAGTACACAGTACAGTAAACCCCCGCTAACTCGGACTCTTTTTAGTCGGAAACCCGCACTTCCCGGAATGGCATCTGCCCCATTGAAATTTCCGTATATCTCTGAAATTTCCGAGTTGGACGGGTTTTGTGTCCGGTTTACAATGTTCTCTCACTCTGTTTTAAGTGATTTTAGGATGAATTGAAGCCTGTGCCTTTTAATTATAGTGTTAATATTAATTACCATGTACTGTACTGTCCCTGAAAACATAAGGTTCGTATTTGTCATTAATATGATGAATTTCACATGTTGAAAATAATCTATTTTCTCTGACCCGGACTTTCCTCTTCTAATTCTGAATTTTCCCTCTCTTAAGTCCGACATCAGACATCTCGGAAGTGGTCTCCCCCCCAATTAGTCAGAGTTAGCGAGGGTTTACTGTATATAAGAAAAAGACAAAGTGGGGATTGGGCTGGAGTCAATAGATCGATAAAATTTATAACTAGTAATTCTTATACCGGTACTTAAAAATTGATTAAAATGTTTTGGTTCGACAGCATACTCATTACGCCAAAACCTAAAATTTGGAATACGTATTTACATTATATAGAATGCAATACTGTATTAGAATACCGTATTTCCGAATAAACTGAGAAGCAGAAAATGCTGGATCGGCCACGATATACTTTATAAAAAAATAAAAAATACTGCAATTAACTCTAGTAATAAACCATATGAATGTATGGGAAGCGAGAACGATACTTTTACGAAAGCGAGGTGTAAGGACAGAGGGAGAGGTAAACCGAGAGACTTTGAAGGATGGAATGAATGCAGTGCTGGATGGGAGGAGGGGCGTAGACTGACTGGGAGACTGGTGTATGGGGGCATTTCGTTCGTGGCCATCCTTCAGGGATCAGTGTCTGACAATAGATATAGAACTCTAGTAATGCCCAGTGAGAGGGTTAATATCCCCCAAAAATTCAATTTCCAAAATGCAGGTGCATTACTGTAGGCTATGGTATAGCTATGGTATGGCTACAGTATAATCAAATATATTATTAATTTCACTCCAACACCAAACTCCTCCCAATTAATTAAATTAGGGAAAGCATGTGATCCACCGGGATTCTAATCTAGGTTATCAGATTTTAAACACTAACCATTATACCATCAAGCCATATTTCACAACCTCACTAAAGTGGTATGAACCAAAACAAGGAGAGCTTTCTGAAGGTGAAAGAGATTTAGTTCTTTATCACAAAACCGCATTGCTATTTTATTAGAGAAAGGGTTGGTAGTATCCTTCCCACAGGTTGTAAGATAGGCCTACTGTACAAACAAATTTAAAGAAGTGCTCTACATTTAGCGAACTTCCAGTCTCTCAACCTAATGCCAGCATTCTAGACAGCCCTGTTCAGAGCCATCTCGCTCTTCAGGTTTTTTAAATTAAAGATCATCATGTAGCTTGTCCTATTTCTTAGTCTAATATTACATTCAGTTTAAAAAGGGCCTCTAGCAATTAACAGGCTTTGATTTTTTTTTTTCTATATTAGTTTACTACCACAGATCCTCCTTTAACGGCACAAAATACAGTAGTCTACATAAGGCTAGAATAAAATAAATGCATTTGCAACTACAAAAGAGGTAAAGTCTTAACCATCATCCATTTAACTGTACCGGTATTCAGTAATTTTGACCAAGGTAATAGATCTAGTTTGACAGCCGGATTATGGTACTGTACTTTCATAGTTTTCACACCCACCAATTTTAAAATAAACATAACTAATTAAATCAATGACAATAATTAATACAGGTGGCACTCCTGATAGGCTAACCATCAACACTTTCAGTGTTGTCCTAAACTTAATTCTGGTAACACAAACCGGTACCATTAGATTTTATTCAGTTTATAAAAGAGCCTCTAGCAATACAGTAAACAGGCTTTCATAGGCTGGTGATGGGCTGGTCACTGGTGATGGGCTGGTCTCTATCAGAGTGAGAACTGAGCAATCTCTGCCATACCCATAGCTTACTCGGACTGTTCCTTTTACTTTTATAATTTCTAGATCTCAAGTGACTGCGTCTCTTCCATGGATTGACCTCCCAGTCTACCTAGATTGGAAGCCAAAGGGTCCCATTTTTTCCGTTGCCCCTCAACTTTCTCTTCATAATTGCCGAGGGGCACAGGGCCCTGGGTGGGGCTTTGGTTTCCCGGGCATTTCCGCACCCTCCTCAGTTCCCCGCCATGGAGTGGCTTCGGTCACCCAGGCTTTATTGTGGTCGGCAGTGAGGGTTCTGTGGGGGCGCACGGTTATGGCCTTGGCCTTGCTCGGGGCCTTGGGGCTGTTCGGCCAGGCAGCTTGGGGAACAACAAGCTTTCAACCATCTCCCTTAACCCTTCTTACTAACACTAATCTTTCTGAAACTGCCAAAAAAATGGCTATAGCTAGAATATAAACTAAATGTTGCCAGTACAGAAGGGGTTACCATAATTTAAAGGACTAAAAAATATTAAAAAAATACTATGCGCAAGATTCTGAACCGAACTGAAAAAATAAGCTTTACAATCATGAGTCTTGGCATAGTCCGTAGAACTTCGGCAGATAGAGCCCTCACCGTCAAAAGGTTATTGGTAGATTTAAAGCCTGGGCAACTTTACCTAGCGATTCGTAACAAACTTCCAATATTCATGGCCACCCCTTTTTGGGAATTAGGCTACAGAGTGGCAAAAATATAAAATACCGGTACTATGCGTAAGATTTGGAACCGAACTGTTAAAATACCCTTTGCAATTAGATCTGAGGGAAGTCGTTCCGGAACCCTTTTTTCGCTCCATTAGTTTGGGGACAGACATTTCAACATTAGTTAGGTGACAAGACTTCATTCCATTCACTTTCTATTTTCAGTCGAGCGATAGGGAGACCAACTTAAATTCTGCTTTCAGCTGTGATATTGCACTTTTGAAAAATGTACAAATAGGGTCTGGGTGGGCATTGTGTTTTTAGTTTGAAAGAGGTCTGGGACCAAATTTTTGCTAGCCTAGTGGGACAAACGCATTCCTCAAAAATGTTAAAAACATTAAACACATTTTTTAATTTAACTAGGGTATATAGCTTTTGTGGAATCCCTTCACTTTTAGCCCCATTAGTCAAGAGATTAACACTAAATTTTAACAACTTCTAGTGCCATTTAGGTGGCGATTTTATCCTGGCAAGCGGAAAATTACCAAATATTTTTTTGTTTTTTTAAGTTTGGAGGTCTAGGGAGGAAACTATTACAGTACTGTATAAAGATAAACCCTATCCCCCTTAATATCATGACCCAAGCATACCGGTACTGGAAAAGTCTCCCGAAAAAAATAAATAAATAAACAACTAGCCCCACAATTTTACAACCAATGCCTGGTTTTAGTCAACTTTCCCTGTTCATGTAAACCCCTCCCCCCGACCCAGGAAATTAGTGTTCACCCATTACTGTATCTAACCATCTAAAGACACCGCCCCTCCCACTAATGGGTTAGGTCAGGGTGTCAAAGAGGAGCAATATAGTTAGAAGATTTAAAGGAATATTAATAAATATCAAATGCTAGAATTTCTTTGCCATTATATAACTCCTACAGAAAATTTAACCATAAGTTTTTTTAAGCTTTAAAATTTAATTTTTATATACAATTAAATACTAAAATTAATCTACCCTTTCCGTTGACACCCTGGTTAGGTTAGGCTTTGTTAATTGGGCTAGGTTCAGGGAATATGAACTGGGCAAGTTTGGAGCAGGGCAAGTTACTGGAAGAGACTTACTGGTAATTTTGAGGCAAGAAAATAGTTTTTCGGGTTGTCTTCCAGTATAGTATTCAAACCTAAGAAATTTGACCTGATTGTGTTTAACGATTAAGAAGAGTTACCGGTATACTAAAGGTGAGGATTTTAGTTTGCTCCCTAGACCTCCAAGCTTAATTAATACCGCCTTTCTAGATAAATAACAAATTTTGGTAGAAAACTTTCTGAATTACATGCTCACCATTGCTTGCCAGCAAAAAAAAAAAAAAAAAACTCAAATGGCATTAGGTCTCAAATTGAAAACCATGGCGAAAAATCTTCGCCAAACTAATGGGGCGAATTTCTTAAAATCTCAACAAGTAATGGGCTTTAACATATGGGAGAAGGCGATCCAAAAAAATAAATAAAATAAAATAAAACTCCCTTAAATCTGAGTTTAGCCTACAGGTCTTTACCTACCCCCTCGAGCCAATTGGAAAGTTAGCAGTACAGTACTTTTATTGATAAAAGAGAAGTCTAATTCGGCTAGAAGTTTGATTGTGGTAAATGTTTATCCCTTTGAAGATTAATTTTTTTTATTATGGAAATCATTTGACCATTATATGCAGCTCAAAGGATCTGTGGGAATTAGAAGGGTAAAGACTACCTAAATTAACCCTCAGACTCCCATATACCCTTCCTAACCCCTACTGTACCAGAGCATTTCACAATTTAACCCAAGAACTGCTAGAACCTGGCAAAAAAAAAAAAAAAAAAAAAAAAAATGGAGAGGTTGGGGTATAACCGAGGGTAAACCTGACTTTTTGGACCGACAGCGATTTAATTTTTGAATTTTTCCTTCAGATATAGTTTTATACTGAAGAGGAGCTGAAATGAGTACCGGTATTTACCCAATATCCAACAATCTAAAGTCACGCCCCCCACTAGTGGAGAGGGCTATGAAGTTCAGGGAAAATGAGGGGTTAAAAGCATAAAAAAGACATTAGCCTAACCTATCCTAGTATTATGGGTGGGGGCTGCCACCCCCGCTGGTTGGGTAACAGTGCAAAAAGCAGTATTATGAGAGTTACCTTACTCTGACTTTAAGGTGAAGCTGAACAGTCAGGCTAAGGAGATTGTCAACTTTTTTAAGTATCTGTGCAGTGTGGTGAGTAAAGATGGGACTATGGATGAAGAGGTGCGGGAGAGGGTACAACAGGGGAAGAGGGTTGTAGGAACGCTAAAAGCAGTAACAAGAAATAGGGTGGTCAGTATGGAAGTGAAGAAGTCCTTGCATGACAGTGTGGTAATCCCGACACGGACTTACGGAAGCGAAGCATGGACGTTGGTTGAGACTCTGACCAAGAGTGAGAGCAGTGGAAATGAATTACTTAAGGAGTGTGTGTGGAGTTACATGGAGGGATAGACAGACTAATGAGGAAGTAAGGAGGAGGTGAGGTGTGGTGTGGAGGTAGATGTGCTGGAAAGTGTGAAAAGGAACAACTTGAGATGGTTCGGCCATATGGAACGTATGGAAAGCGAGAGAATGACTAAGAGGGTGTACGAGAGCGAGGTGGAGGGACAGAGGGGGAGAGGTAGACCGAATATGAGGTGGAAGGATGGAGTGAGGAACTGAGTTGCCCTCTGACCCCTGACCTGTGCGGACGTCCCCAGTGACCGCTAGTGAACCGGTTTACCCTTAGTGAGGTCCTAGTGAACTTTCTTAGTGATGGCTGTTGTTGATGAGTCTGCTGTCTCCTCCCATACTCTCCAGCTTTGTCTTGCTTTGCAAGAAAGACTGGAGAGTGTGGAGCAGGAGATTCAGTGTCTCAAAGATGAAAATTTGGCCTTGAGACTAGCTATGGCGGAAAAGAAGTGTGAGGCTACCGGAAGTGTTCCCAGGGATCGTGAAGCCCCTTGGAAAGTGGTGTCAACCAGTGCAACGGCCTGCAAGCTGAAAAGGCAGCCACTCAAGACCCACAACAACTTCAGCACCTTGGCTGATGAGTGATGGCGAGGAAGTGGCGATCATCGAGGCAGTGAGAGGGGAGGGGGGGAAGTCTGCTGCTGTTGCTGCTACAACTCCTGCTACACGCCGACAACAGAAAACAGCTAAGTCTATTTTAATTGTAGGGGATTCAATGATTAAATACCTTGGTAGGGCTACTAACACACATGTTGGTAAAGTTGTCTGTCTGCCTGGTGCCGGAGTCGAGAAGGTGGCAGAAAAGCTAGATGGTATCATGGAAGCGAGTGGAGAGGACCCCATCATCTTCCTCAACGCAGGGAGCAACGACATTTGGAAATGCAGGACTGAGGAGTTGCTCACCACGTACCAGGAAATGTTGGAGAGGATCAAGGAGAAGGGTGGAGTTCCTGTGGTACACAGTATCCTACCAAGAAGAGGGGTAAGGAAGGAATGGTCCTCCAGGGCTATTGGTGTAAATAGCCGGCTGGAGAAGTATTGCAAGGCAAATACTATTCCATTCCTGGATAACTGGACCCTCTTCTACGGTAAGGATGAACTGTATGCCCAGGATGGAGTACATCTCTCTCGACTAGGAGTTTCGACCTTAGCCAGCTCACTCGACAAGTTTGTTGCGGGGTTTGGTTAATAAACCATAGGTGTGTAAGTAAAATAGAATCCCAGCCACATCAAATTGATAGTAATAACGAACATTCTGATAGCGTAGATTTTCCGTCTAGGTCCAGTAGTTCAACAGGTAAAAATAAATTAGTTAAAAACAATAGAAAAATAGTTGCAAATACAAGTAATAGTTTGAGTGTTTATTATACAAATTGCAGGAGTTTATGTAACAAAATGAACGAAGTTAGAGCACTGGTTAGCAAAGAAAATATAGACATAATAGCGCTAACTGAAACATGGATTAATACAGAAACCAGGCATTTTTTAGCAGAGTTTGATATACCAGGATATAGTTTGTTTAAATATGACCGAACAAGTAAGAGGGGTGGCGGTATAGCAGTGTTTGTCAGTTCATTAAAAAGCTGTACTAAATCAGGTATTAGAGTAAATAATGAAAATGAAAGTGTTTGGGTAGAAGTTAACGAAGGTAGTGAGACTTTAGTTATTGGAGTTATGTATAGACCGCCAAATATGAGTAGAAATGACGGAACATCATTATGGGAGGAAATTAAAATAGCATCAAGGCTTAGCAACGTGTGCATTATGGGGGATTTTAATTTCCCTAATATAGATTGGCAGCAACAAATAGGGGACTCTGATTCAAAGGAGTTTATTGAGGTAGTACAAGATAGTTTTTTATCTCAATTCATAGATACGCCGACTAGGTGATAATATTCTCGATTTAGTTTTCAGTAACAATGAACATATGATAAATAGTGTAGAAATCGGGGACCACCTTGGAAATAGTGATCACAATTCTGTGTATTTTAATATACAATGGAAAGGTAATATCAGAGAGAATACAACATTAATACCTGACTTCAGAAAAGCCAATTATGGTGGGTTAAGAGAAGCCCTGTTAGCGGACCCTATGGTCAAAAAATTATGTCGATCCAGGTGTCCAAATGAGTGTATCCTTTCTCAGGCACCTGTCATTTTAAGTCAGGAGGAGACGTCAAACTTGGTAGATACATACGATAATTTTATCAAGTCAGTATTCAATGCGCAAAATAAATATATCCCCAAAAGAAAATTTAGATCAACACAGAACCAACCCAAATGGATGAATAATAGACTATTAGATCTTCTAGGAAAAAAGAGAGGAATATATAGAAAAATTAAAAAAGGCGAAATTCACCTACAGTACTTGCTTACTATCAGAATCTATCACGACAGGTAAAAAAGGGTATTAGTAAAGAAAAAAGAAATTATGAAATTAAGGTTGCCAATGATTCAAAAAATAATCCTAAAGCGTTTTACCAACTATATAAATCCAAGGTTAGAGATGTAATTGGTCCCCTTAAAACTTCGATAGGAAAATTGACAGAAAGTGATTTAGAAATGTGCAGTACATTAAATAGTCAATTTCTTTCCGTTTTCACTAATGAAAATTTGGCACAGTTTCCAGAAGTCCGTAAGGTATACAGCGATAGTATAGAAAATAGGTTAAGTACGGTTACTATAAGTAGAAATGATGTGGTTAAGGAAATTGACAGACTGAAACCTCATAAATCGCCTGGTCCTGATGAGGTATATGCTAGAGTATTAAAAGAATGCAGAGATGAGTTAAGTTATCCATTAACATTTCTATTTAACAAGTCATTAGAAACAGGTATAGTTCCAGAAGCTTGGAAGCTTGCAAATGTAGTTCCGATCTTCAAAAAAGGTGATAAATCAATAGCATCCAATTACCGTCCCATTAGTCTCACTTCAATCATAGGAAAACTACTAGAGTCAATTATTGCTAGGAAAATGAGAAACCACTTAGAAACATTTAACTTAATCAATTCTTCTCAGCATGGATTCACTCAGGGATGGTTTTGCCTTACTAATTTGCTTAGTTTTTTCTCAGAGGTATATGAAGCAGTAGATAATGACAAGTCATATAATATTATTATTTGTAGGGTAGTTATTGATAGGGGTCACTTGAGGCATGCTATGCTTACAGGTACCTACCCGATAGCACTATCGTTAGTGAGTGCTGTACTGTATTTTATATATTATTTTGTAATAGTATAGATATCTTATCAATATTTGTATTTTGTACTATTTTAATGTCTTGTCATGTTGCAAATTTGATTTTAAATAATATTTTGACATTTAACATATAGTTTCTTTATTCATGCAGAGTTTAGTAAAATTTGCCAGAACGTCCCGGACTTCCCAAACTTGACTACTTCCTTTAACGTGACGATAGTGCGTTGTTATATGTGCGATTAGTTTGCTTGGGAAACAGATTAACTTGCTCATGTAGTAATGTACACCCTATGTGGTGGATTGTGTTCTTTTATTTAATAATTTTCATTTTAGTAAACGTTGTTTCCACATAGCGATTTTGATATTTTAATTTGACTTTATATTGTCCTTGTCCCAATTTTGGTTTGTTTAGTTTGCAAGTTTTACATTTTAATTTTAATTATATATTTAGATTTCAGTAAAGCTTTCGACAGAGTCCCTCATGAGAGATTGATGAGAAAGGTTGAGGCACATGGAATAGGTGGGGCGTTGTTAGGATGGATTAGGTCATGGCTAATTGGTAGGAAGCAGAGAGTCAGCATAAATGGTACCAAGTCAGAATGGGGAGCAGTCAAAAGTGGTGTCCCCCAGGGATCGGTATTAGGTCCCCTGTTGTTTCTTATATACATAAATGACCTAGATTTAGGTATAACTAGTAGGATAAGTAAATTCGCAGACGATACTAAAATAGGGAGATCAATTGATTCAGATAGCGATATAGAGTGCCTCCAAAGGGATCTAGATACCTTACATGAATGGTCAGTAAATTGGCAGATGAAGTTTAACATTGACAAATGCAAGTATTAAAGATAGGGAAGATGCAAACAAATGTTAAATATAAACTAGCTAATTTAGAATTAGAAAATTCAGACTGCGAGAAAGATCTAGGTGTGTTTGTTAGCAATGATTTGAAGCCTAGAAAACAGTGTATAAGCGTTCGTAATAAGGCAAACAGGATTCTCGGGTTCATCTCTAGGAGTGTGAGTAACAGAACTGCTGATGTTATCTTAAAACTTTACTTGTCATTAGTGAGACCCCATATGGATTATGCTGTCCAATTTTGGTGTCCTTATTACAGAATGGACATAGATTCATTGGAGAGAGTACAGCGTAGAATGACAAAAATGATCCATAATATTAGAAATCTTTCGTATGAAGAAAGGTTGAAGAAATTAGGTTTACATTCGTTAGAGAGACGCAGAGTTAGAGGGGATATGATAGAGGTGTTCAAGTGGGTTAGTGGGATTAACAAAGGGGACATGGCAAATGTACTAAAGCTCAGTGATAGCGAAAGAACTCGTACCAATGGTTTCAAATTAGATAAATTTCGTTTCAGAAAAGATATAGGCAAGTATTGGTTTGGTAACAGAGTTGTAGACGGGTGGAATGGACTACCAAGTGCTATAGTGAGATCTAAAACTGTAGGGAGCTTTAAGATAAAATTGGATAAGCATATGGACGAGAAGGGTTGGGTGTGAAGGGGGATCAGCCGGGTTGGGCCAATCAGCGCTCTGCAGACCTCCATAATCCTGCGTTAATCTCTAACCGTTTTGGTAAGATGATCCTCAGGGTATTAGAGTGTGAAACCTATAATTGGGCTTTGTAATGAATTGGGGTTGTGTGGGACAGGGATCTGCCTTGCTTAGGCCAATCGGCTTTCTGCAGACTCCCATTTTCTTATGTACATGAACGAAGGCGGTGCTGGTTGGGGGGGAGGGGCGTCGACTGACTGGGGACAGGTGCATGGTGGCGGTTCATTCGTGGCCACCCCTTCGGGGATCACGGCGTCAGGAAATAGATAGATTGACCTTACTCTGGCAACGAGTGGCAGCGAGAGGGCCGAGAGGGTCACAACAATAACAGCAGACTTAAATTAACATAAATCATCGTATTTATTACCCATTTATTTCCGGAAATTTAAACGGATGCGAAAAAATCTTAATTTTTAAGTTACTTTGCCATCACCCATTAAGATTGCACTGCTAGCTGTGGTACATATTTTAGAGTTTTATTTTTGTTCGCTCTTATAATACATTTCAGCTCTTAATTAATGACATATATAGCAATGATTTACTGTATATGCTCTACCGGACCTATTAGGCCTAAAAAGATCGATGGGCTAACCGTCTGTCCAAATCATCAGTAGAACCTAACTGAGGGGGAGGAGTGGAGGATGTGGTACAGAGAGATTCCACTACTTTCCATGAATCACTAAATTTTTATAAATTTCCAAGCACTGGCACGGTATTTGAAGGGTTGGTTTTACACAGGTTTAAATACCATGCTACCGGAAGGACCATTGCAGACCTTGGGTTAAGTACTGGTACCCCTCAATACCAGTCATTTCATAAACAATATTTTTTAGACCGAGACATTAAAGAAGTGATTTTCCGGTCCCGTCGCAAGATCATCACAAGACGGGAAAAATAACACAGGCTTGCTCCAAGCCAGCGCACCATTTTACAAATATATAGGCTACGCTATACAACTTCCATTTCATCGGAATAACATTCACCGCCAATTTAATTATCACAAGGATTATATAAATGCAATTCAGATGTGAAAAACAAAATTGGTAAATAGCATAGCTTGGTCACGGCTGGAGTTTGTTGTGGTTTCGGGGACAAAATCTAAACAAGCGTACTGTCCCACATAAATTTATTATCAACAATTGGATATTAGTTACGGTGGGCTCTTATTACTCTACTTCCTAATAATAGGCAAATAAATTATAAGATAATGTTTGGATAAACAAATATACCGAAATAAATTAGAATGAAGAAACAGTAAGTCGAGCGAGATGTTTCAGCTTGCCGTCAACCCAGCTCCGGAGCCCTCTTGCAGTCGCAAAAGAATATTGGCGTCTCGCTTGCTAAAGGCGGGCTTGCGACGGGACCGGAAAAACAGCTTTCGGGGTAGATCTTGCGACGGGACCGGAAAATCAAGTCTCAAGTTTCCCTCACGAAAGTTGGGGAGTAACCGATTTTCAGCCGCATTTGAACTTCGAATCAGGCGATATTTAATACTGTACCGGTAGTTTTAAGATCATAGAAAGTGTTTAGTAAAAGGGCAAGCAGCCAAATTCTGTACAGTATAAATATTTTTCAGATGCTAGCTTGGGATCAAAGAAAATGGGCGAATTTTGCCACACTGCCTATTATTGTATTCCCCGGCAGTTAAAATAGCCTAGCCTAGACGGGAATGAGATTCCGACCACAAGAGTAATTTAAATAAAGATGGCAATACGCCCATATACTAAAAGAGCAGCGGCACAATTGAGCCAACTCCAGAGCATAATCGGACCAAATAATAGGCTAAATCAAATTTAGCATTTCCGTTGTGAATTTAAATACTGTATGGGTCTAATGCCAATTCGTATTGTGTGGAATAAAGAGTCTACAATATAAAGCAGCCGCACCAGCTATGAGATAGGCCATGTCAAAGTAACAGCCTAAAATTTAAGAAATTTTCGCCTAAGCCTTGGTTTTAACTTACAGAAATTAGGCTAATGGGTAATAAATACGAACACCTATGAATTTAACTTACTAGTACAGCAAGCGGAAGGCCGACTTAAATAATTACCAAGTTAACTCAACCATCCACACAACCCAAAGGCAGCAATATATACTTTTCCTTAACCCATCATAAAATCACTAAAAAGTACTGCGGAAGAGCAAAAACAACAAGAGATCGTGCGTCGTAAGAAAATGGGCTTACAGAAAACGGGAGTTTCGGGGGTACAGTCAAACCGTGACTGAAAAGTCTCACTTTAGTGAAGGTTTAACCCTTAACCCTCTCATACCGGTTACGCATTCTATAAATATTCCCCGAAACCCGGGGGTTTTGGCCGAAAAACCTCTACGCCTAGGCTACCATATCTTTGTTATTATAACTGCTACCGAATTCCCACACATCTCCAAGCGTAGATGTGTTTCGTACCTATAGACTGTCGTTGAGTAGAGCTCTCCAAGTCAACTGGCTCAGTTGTGATGACTATTTCCGTGGAGCAAGTTTAGAGGCGATGTTAGCAATATGACACTTTTCACTACTGAATTTGGCTTAGCAGACCACACAATAACAAACGATGCCTCTTCTTCTTGTTTTTGGAGGTGTGCGGCGTCGCTCCGACCGGCTGTGTTTATGTGCGCCGGACGGACGCCTTTCAAAACAAGCTTACAGGCTTTCAAGCTTACGGTGTTCAAAAGCCCATCCGTGTTCCGGGCCCTAGTTTGTTATGGGTGCCTCAGAGCCCTTCCGGGAACCAGGGATTAAAGAGCGGCGCTCAACTTAAGTCGTGCACCAATTTAGGAGCATTATTAAGGCTTTTAAAAGGTTAAAATAGAGTGCAAATGGCCGGGAGCACAGCAGGCCACACGTCCGACACCCAGGGCTTACCGCCACCCACTGACTCACGCTCCCTCTGTTCTCGAGAGGCCGGCAGTGTTACCAGTAGTAAGCGTAGTGGGAAAAAATATGCCGCTATACGCTAAACTCCCATGTTGGTGGCACCACTGCATGAAAACCACGAGTGCTACGTAGCTCGTTCTAGTCTCATTTTGAAGCTTTTAGCGCCTAGTTTTTTGCTGAATACATTTCTTTTCATGCAGATACTAGATTGATCATTCAAGAGGGCCTGAATATGCCCAAAATAGCCAAAAACACCCCGCTAGACAAGGGTTAATACTTTAATGTATCAATTTAAACTAAAATTTAAATTTCCGAGCATCAAACCTACCAAGTCTACTACGAATAGGCCTAGGCTAATATTAACCTATTAGGCGCAACAGATTAGCGACAAATCATGGATTGTGAAGATTTATTTATTAATATTTTGAACAGGGTATAGCCTAGGCTAGCCGGAAAATTTTCCGATTAACATGTGCGTGTTTTCCAAACAAAAGGCGGTTTCCTAATTTTTGTTAGTCTTTTATTAGATTTTAACCCTCTGAATCCGGAAGGCCTTATAAGAGGCTATCTATCTATTGCATGACGCCATGATACGGAAGGCCTAAGAGTAAAAACAAAATTGGCAGTAGTAGGCTAATCCAAGAGGCCTCATGATAGGCAAAATGTGCGGCTAAATATCTGCTAAAATCATAACACAGCAACCACGCGTTTGGTTAATATACAGGAGACGCAACAATGTGTTTTTCAGGTATTTTTGTTGGTATTTTGATTTTGTTTTTGGTGTTTTAGTCGTATCTAGTGATGACATTGAATGGGAATTAAGCATTTACCCATTATCCATCAATCTAAAGACACGCCCCCCGATAGTGGGGAGGGCTATGAAGATCAGGGAAATTGAGGGGTAAAAAGCGTATAGAACACGATAATACACATTTGTAACCCAAATTTGGCTCGGGTTTGTTCAATTTCCAGACCCATAAAACCCGATTTTTTGAAAACCCGAGCCAAGTTTTGACGAAACTTGGCTCGGATTTAACAAATGTAAAAATGAAAAAAATACAGTAACCTTGGTAAATTATTGGCTCGGGTTTTGTCAATTTCCAGACCCATAAAACCCGAGCCAAGTTTTGACGAAACTTGGCTCGGATTTAACTAATTTAAAAATGAAAATAACACAGTAACCTTATTAACATGTTGGCTCGGGTTTTGTAAATTTCCATACCCATATAACCCGACATTTAGAAAACACGAGCCAAGTTTTGACGAAACTTGGCTCGGATTTTACTAATGTTCATGTTAAAATTACACAGTAACCCTAATAAAATCTTTGTTTGGGTTTTCATAAGGTTAACATTAGCCTAACCTAACGAAGTAAAAATGGGGTTAACATTAGCCTAACCTAACAACCTTACCTAACCTAACCTAGTAAGAATGGGGTTAACATTAGCCTAACCTAACAACCTTACCTAACCTAACCTAGTAAGAATGGGGTTAACATTAGCCTAACCTAACAACCTTACCTAACCTAACCTAGTAAGAATGGGGTTAACATTAGCCTAACCTAACAACCTTACCTAACCTAACCTAGTAAGAATGGGGTTAACATTAGCCTAACCTAACAACCTAACCTAACCTAGTAAGAATGGGGTTAACATTAGCCTAACCTAACAACCTTACCTAACCTAACCTAGTAAGAATGGGGTTAACATTAGCCTAACCTAACAGCCTTACCTAACCTAACCTAGTAAGAATGGGGTTAACATTAGCCTAACCTAACAACCTTACCTAACCTAACCTAGTAAGAATGGGGTTAACATTAGCCTAACCTAACAACCTTACCTAACCTAACCTAGTAAGAATGGGGTTAACATTAGCCTAACCTAACAACCTTACCTAACCTAGTAAGAATGGGGTTAACATTAGCCTAACCTAACAACCTTACCTAACCTAGTAAGAATGGGGTTAACATTAGCCTAACCTAACAACCTTACCTAACCTAACCTAGTAAGAATGGGGTTAACATTAGCCTAACCTAACAACCTTACCTAACCTAGTAAGAATGGGGTTAACATTAGCCTAACCTAACAACCTTACCTAACCTAACCTAGTAAGAATGGGGTTAACATTAGCCTAACCTAACAACCTTACCTAACCTAACCTAGTAAGAATGGGGTTAACATTAGCCTAACCTAACAACCTTACCTAACCTAACCTAGTAAGAATGGGGTTAACATTAGCCTAACCTTACAACCTTACCTAACCTAACCTAGTATTATTGGTGGGGGCTGCCGCCCCCACACCTCCGCTGGTTGGGTACTGGCTGAAAAACTTATTGTTTTACAGTAGGCCTATGTATTTTATTTTATTTTTGTTCTCCCTTATAATACATTTCAGCTCTTAATGACATATATAGCAATGATGTATAGCCTATGCTCTACCGGACCTATTAGGCCTAAAAAGATCGATGGGCTAACTGTCGGTCCAAAACATCAGTATGGTAACCAACTAGCCCTTGCATGCCAGTTTAATCCTATGCGAAAAAATCTTTTACTTTGTTACTTTGCGATGACCCATTAAGATTCCCTAGCTAGCTGTGGTCCGGCTCCTTTATGTTGTCCCAACCAACCAACCAACTAACCTTAATGAACAGAGGAGGTACTGGGCTGCCTGGGTGGCCGCTGGAGGCTCGATCACCACTCATCTTGGTCAACAGCTGGTGGATTTTTGTTTCGAATTTTTCCATGTAAAACAAGTGTATGTGCATTTCAAAACCAGCTGTCCTCGCCAGCTGTATTTGGAACACTGGTTATTGCACTTTGGACAGTTTACACTTATTGGAAGGCGAAAAGGTCTTAAGCAGCCTCAGTGTTTTTAAAGACGGTGGAAAAAGCTTTGATCGGCTCACACCCTCTACACAAGCTGGCCAGAGTCAAACTGACAGCTTATATCCTGGGCCACCTGTTTTCCAAATCATGGCATCACCTGATTGGTCGATAGACATCACGTGTCAGTGAACTAGAGTACTCTTGGCATGAATTAGGTAGGGTGATTACTTTGGCTATGACGCCACCAGTATAGTTCATTGCATTCGCCACCAGATGTCTCAGTTGTTGACTGACAGTCACGAAAAAGAAGTCTCCCAGATGAAGACGAAAAAGAAGAAGTGTAAACAAACCCTTAAAACGTAAATATCCATATAATATGTATTATGTTAGTTTCCCGGGAATGACACCTACATCAACAATTTGGAGAAAAATCGCTTAATCACATGCTATTGAGCTTAATTTTTTACCAATATTGTAGCGCCTCCTGTATATTGACCACGCGTTTTAGCAATGTCATCTCAACGGCATTCTACACCGAATCTACAGACAAAAAGTTCTACAATTTGCAAAAAATTGACTGCTCTAGGTAGTCTCAATCAGTAGCTACTGAATTATGAATATCAATTGTACCAAAAGGGCCCCGTACACAGCAATCGAGATCATACAAGAACCCCCGGATTTCGTGGGTTAACACCCATTTCTACTTAGCCTAGGCTAGTTGAAGAAATTTCACTTTTTGGCCACAGTCCTACCCCATAAACAATTTCCATATTTTTGTCGTTAGGCCTAGCCTAATCTGGGCAATTATATCTCTACCCGATTAAAGATGGCCGCCTTTCCCATATTTAACCCAGTAGCCTAGCCTAGAAAACATTTTATTTTCGCTAGAAATTATGAAAGTCATAACGACTGTATATATATTACAAAGATTAAAGATACCTCGTGCATGTGTCAAATCTGAAAAAAATACCGGCTGGGCTAGGCTATATGAAAGTCACTCAGTCGAAGTTTAATCTGGCCTGGCCCAATCTTAACTCTTAATTCCCATAGACTCTTCCTAAGCGATCTATAATAGTCAAAAGACATTCAGAATCTGTCGAAACTAGTCAAAACACCAAAGGGGTTAACGAAACTTACACAAAACAAGAGCAGAGACCGGAATCTTTGTTTGCAGCACCATATCCTTCCAAATCCTGTCCTCTGCGCATGCGTGAGAATCACAGATTAGGCTAATGGCCGCCTTTCCCATATTTAACCCACAGTCTAGGCTAGCCTAGAAGATATAATTTTATTTCCGCAGGTAGGCTAAAGAAATGTATAGAAATTATGTAGGCTAAGTCATAAGGACCAAGTTACAAAGATTAGATATCTCTTGCATGTGGAAATCTGAAAAAATACCGGCTAGGCTAGCCTAGGCTATATGGATCATGGCAAGACTCCGTCGAAGGGTTGATTATTTCTTACAGTTTCTGCCAATCTTTACCCTTTTAATTCCCATATACCCTTCCTTAGGCTTCCTAAGCAATCTATAATAGTTAAAGGACATCCAGAATCTGTCAAAACGAGTCAGGATTCAAAAGGGTTAACAAAACTTACAGAAAACAGGAGCAGAGACCGGAAGCTTAGTTGTTGACAACCGCGGTCGGTTAAAAGTGACGGACCAAACCCACGTGGTCGTTGCGTTGCGGAACGGCACCACTATTCTGTTTTAGTTGCAAATTTCACTGATTAAACTATTTTTCCTTATTAAAAAATCAGCATAAAGTTCTTTTTAGTTTTCTTTTACAAACAACAGTTCCCCGATTAAATTGCTATTGGCACTAATAACTAAAATCCTGTCCTGGCAGAGCTGTCCCGTGGGCCAAGTAGTCTAGCATTCCTAAAATCTGGGATCTGGATGGCTCCGCACATATGCGCAGTCAGTATGTACCACTCAGTAGTAGCAGGTTAGTACAGCTCCGTACCTCAGTCGGGTACTGAAGGGTACTAAACTCAGGTCCTTTCCGACACTACCTGCCTTGCCGATTGGACAGCTCCGTAATAGTACGGAAGGGTAATAAATACAGCAGTCATAAATGATTTACTCTAAGTTATTTTGCCAATTAACCGACATGCCTGAATTAGAAAACTCAGACTGTGAGAAAGATATAGGTGTGTTTGTTAGCAATGATTTGAAACCTAGAAAATTTTGTATAAGCGTTCGTAACAAGGCAAACAGTAGGCTATTTTAGAGTTCATCTCTAGGAGTGTGAGTAACAGAACTGCAGAGGTTATCTTAAAACTTTACTTGTCATTAGTGAGACCCCATATGGATTATGCTGTTCAATGTTGGTGTCCTTATTACAGAATGGACAGATTCCTTAGAGTACAACGTAGAATTAAACAAAATATCCATATTAGAAATCTCCCATATGAAGGAAGGTTGAAGAAATTAGACTTACATTAGTTAGAGAAGTCTCATTTTAATCGTTCGTCACCCTTACAGTTTTATACAATCACAAGGCTATAACCATATATTTATTGTGCATTTACGTAAGACTCTATCCAGGCTTCAATCTGCAGGCAGGTAGCGTATAATAAAAGACTGTATTTATTACCCTTCCGTACTATTACGGAGCGGTCCAATCTGCAAGGCAGGTAGTGTCAGAAAGGACCGCTGAGTTTAGTACCCTTCAGTACCCGACTGAGGTACGGAGCTGTACTAACCTGCTACTACTGAGTGATACATACTGACTGCACATAGGTGCGGAGGGGTCTGTAATCCCTAAAATCTAGTAGGCTAGTAGCTAGAATAGCCTACAGTTAAAAGGACGGCACCGGTAAAAAAAAAAAAAATTGCGAAAAACAATAATTTAGATGTCGGGACTTTTAATATGACCTACGTCGGTGCTGTAAATGTTTAGAGGACCTGTCAGGTATGAACAATAAAATGCCATAATTCAAGGAGTTTCGGAGGCATAAACGATTCAATTAATAGCCAATTCCTGTTATACAACTTAATTATTTTCTCATTCAGGAAAAGTAGACCAAGTTAAAATAAAATTACCGCTAGTTTTTTAGAGTAACCTACCGGTAATAAAGCTAGAATGAAGATGCCGGGGTTTAAGATAGAACTGTGTGAGATACGGTGCAGCAGGCTATATGTTTAGAATCTTAGACTACTTTAAATTAAAATCTGGCACACTATTAACTACGATAACAAGTTTTATTTGCGCCCAAGGTAAAGCTAAAACCTAGACAAAGTACTGGTATATAATTCCTAAAGTTTTGTTCAAAGATACTAAATTTCAAAGTTACCCCATATAATTATATATAGAAATAGTGACTGGGAAATTTGAAAATCATGGCTAATATTTATAAACTCTTATAAAAGCTATGCTATATACAGTATATTTAGGATTATTAAGTCAAAGCAAGCTTTAACTTCTTTGAGACTAAATTTTAACAGGGACAGGGGGCTAGAAGTCTTCCCATTATACAATTCTACTCTAAGAGACAAATAGGCGAGGGAACGCGGAAGTAGTCCGACCCTGAGAATAGGAACTTTAAAAGCTTCTGTTCGGGCTGTCTCATGTCAGCCACCCCCAGTAATAGGGCATGTGCCTGAGTAGCCTATATACATCAAATATATACCCCACATTAAAAATAGAAATACTGACCGGGAATTCTGAAAATTAAAGAAATTATGTATAGCCATCTAAGAATTCCTAAATCTAGTTATTATATCAGACTAAGATTTAACTGCTTTAAGACTACATTTTAGCACCGAAATTAGTATTTTTTTTATTAGAACTGCAATTTATATTTTAAATTTATAATGGCAAAAATGAAGTTAATTTTATCTGCAAGCAAATAAGTTTTATTCACAAGAATGCTTCTACATTTTACTTTTACCAATCTTCTAGAACTTTCATAAACATATTACGTTAAAGGCAAAATTATAAACAAAAAATTAGATTTAACACACCAGAAACACCAGTTCAGCAACAGCTCTACTGCATTCTAAGGGTAGGCTACCTCTTGGATCGGAATTCTTGTCTAAAAATATTTAGTTCCTTTTTTCGTAGTAAACACTTTACCCAATTTTAGTGGTAGTTTTAAGAGACATTTTCAACACCACCCCTCACTATTGAAATTGTATAGGTAAAATTTCGATCAGTTTCAGTTTTATCCACATTCATCCCCCACATTAATACGCATTAAGCTATACATTCCCCTGCCTTGGGGCTTATTAACCCCCTCAGCATGAAGTCAAATTTGTAATAATTCTGATAACCATTACACTAATTTATTTAGCAATAGCAAATAATCTACCGGTACCTCTATGATTTCAAAGGGGTAAACACTCAATAAACCATCTGAATAATAGTTTAAATTACACAAGATCTAAATTTAGACATAGGTAAAACAAGAGTAATCTTGCTGAAGGGGTTAAATAGGTAGACAGTCTATTTATGGGAATTATAGTCCGTTACACAGATCGATATCCTAATTGGAGCGAAACTAGAACCTTTGGTAAATTTAATGCACTTGCATTTATTTCAGAGATCAGCTTCTAGATCACAAATTTAATTTGGCAGTACAAATTATTGGGCTACTGCTAATCACTTAACATAACACTACAGTACATTTGGATCGGAGTACGGTTTCTAGTTTTTCAGAAGTTTAGTTTAAGATTAGTTTTAATTATTATTAATAGTTTAATTTTGTACAGTAAAGCTACTTTGTTTTTCCATTTGGTAACCCAGGTTCGAATCTCGGGAGGATCACATGCTTCCATTATTTTCTTTGGAAAGCGTTTGGTGTTGGAAGTTAAATAAATAAAATTATTTTTTCTTTTTCGGTAGATCTTCTCACGCAAGTTTTCTACCGCTAACCAATAAAGTCAGTTACAAGAGCGCTTTTTCCGGCAAATTGACCACTTGCGAGTTTCAGGTTATAAGGAAGTTGTAGCTGTAAACCTCGATATTTAGCAGAATTACCAGCTAAAACAGTCATAGTACATTCATAAATACACACCCAATTAAAGAGAACTAATTAATCAGAAACTTAAATTATTGTATATCTATTATAACTAATATTTACGGCTCAAACTTCCTTATAGCCTGAAACTCAAGTAGTAAATTTTCGATGAGCAAAGATTTTATTTAAAGAAGAATTTTCGCTTTGGATTCAGAAACTAGACTTTATGGACACTATTAAGTGGGGTTCAAATATTAGCCATAAATTTCAATGCCGTAGGCCTATAGGTTATAATCTTTTATTTCAGCGGATGGCAATTTTAATCCTTTAGCAGCTAATGACTCCATACTTAACACAAAATATTAAACTAAGTCTATGCGTGTTAATAATACCAAGTTTTTAATAAAAAATAATATTTCACTAAAAAAAATCTTTAAAATAACTGCGAAATGTTTATTGGAACTTTGCAATCTACCATCAGCTGGAAAAAATAGACTAGTTATACTATGAATCGCTATATAGGTAGTTTTTGAAATGCTAGGTTTTTCCAGGTTAAATAGGAATGGGAATTATCCCCAGGCTACCTTTAGGATCAACCTTTTGATCTGGTACCTGGCGCGGGGTACGAACCTCTGGAGGGAATTTAACCCCCCTAAAAACCCACAGGTTTTGAGATGCCTTGGGTGGGGTTCGAACCCTGGTTAGTGACGCACCACCATCACCACCAGGCCCGCGCGCTAACCCACTGTACTACCACGGACGTACAAAAGTATAGCAACCTTAGTCCGATTTTTAAGAACCACGGTGATGGTCTCTCGAGATGAGTTTATTGGACTTACCATCTACGACTATTTTCGAACCACGGTGATAGTCTCTCGAGACGAGTTTATTGGACTTACCATCTACAACTATTTTACGCTATACCTGACGTCAACTCGGGTTAGTATTATTGTGGGTGCGGGACATTTTCGAGGGCATTACACCACATTCCTTTTTAGTTAGGCTAGTCCCTAGCCTCGTAAGGTCGTAGGGTATCGTAGCCTTTTTACCTTAGCCATCTCAATTCTTGGTATAGGGTTCGCGTGACGGGTGCTCCACGTAGCTACCTGGTCACGTTCCCTAGCTGCCACCAATGAAATGCTAGGTTTTTCCAGGTTAAATAGGAATGGGAATTATCCCCAGGCTACCTTTAGGATCAACCTTTCCTGGTACCTGGCGCGGGGTACGAACCTCTGGAGGGAATTTAACCCCCCTAAAAACCCACAGGTTTTGAGATGCCTTGGGTGGGGTTCGAACCCTGGTTAGTGACGCACCACCATCACCACCAGGCCCGCGCGCTAACCCACTGTACTACCACGGACGTACAAAAGTATAGCAACCTTAGTCCGATTTTTAATAACCACGGTGATGGTCTCTCGAGATGAGTTTATTGGACTTACCATCTACGACTATTTTCGAACCACGGTGATAGTCTCTCGAGACGAGTTTATTGGACTTACCATCTACGACTATTTTACGCTATACCTGACGTCAACTCGGGTTAGTATTATTGTGGGTGCGGGACATTTTCGAGGGCATTACAGTTTTCATCGCAAATTCAATATTCATTAGCAGGGTGTCAATCCATTTACCCCATTACATTTACAGAAAACAGTTTGAAGTAATTAAAAAAAAAAAAAAAAAATCCAAAGTCCAAATATTTACGGATTAAAATAAACAGCAAGAGCGAACCTGATGATTTTTTTCAAAGTCCATATAACCGAGAAAAAAAACTAACGAAATGTTAAAGTGAAGTCTACATATTTAAGCAATAAAAACACCCTGCAAAAGCGATCCCTGCTAAAGAAAATGGCTACAAAGCCTACACATCGCAAATATGATCTCATTATTAACTAAGAAATGCAAGAGCGAATCCGGTACGAAAGTTAAGTCCACAAATATTAGCTTAGTGAAAACCGCGAGAGATCCCATCTAAAGAAAATTGCCATAAAACCTAAACAAGTAACTGTTTAAACAAATACACAAATGCAATAGTGAATACGGTTCTGAAGTTAGTCTACAAATATTAACGCAGTAAAAACAGCGAGAGCGATTCCAGCTAAAGACATCGCAGCAAAGTATATGCATCGCAAATATTAACGCATTAACAGAGAAATGCAAGAGTGAACACGGTATGAAAGTTAAAAGTCCACAAATATTAGCTTAGTAAAACCCCCAAGAACGATTCAACTAGAGTAACCGGCCATAAAGTATACACAAATAATATCGCTGGAGCACTTTCTAACCTCACCTTCACCGTTCACGATCCTGGAAGAGACTAACCCCTTTCTCCACAGTCCAGTCGTCCTTGCCTCGGATTGAGAATCGAGACAAGATTGATTCGCTGTTTTTAGGCGATTCGAACAGCCTTGGGTCGAATCAGTCTCTTTGATCTTAAAAATTCCAACTCCTTTGGGTGAAGCACTCTCTTTGTTCTTCTACAATTCGAGCCACCTTAATGGTCTAATGCCCCTTTCACACATACAGGACTCGGGTGCCGCATGCAGCAGAGTAGCTAGTCGTGGCGTTTTTTCCCCCGACTTGGTGGAGCTGGCTCGGTAATGCCGCATCCAAAGGACTTCACCAGACTACAGAAGACTACAGCCGCATACAGCCGACGTTGTCGTCTTGACTCCGGAGAAGTCTTGAGACTCGAACCGACATTGGAAATAACGGTCATTTGTACATGCCGACTACACCCGCATCTATAAGACTTCAGACGATCGACTTCAGAGTCGATCCGCATACACTCGCATAAAGCCGACACATACAGGTTCTGTGGCCAACGGAGGTATATGAAGGGCGCTCGACCAGGGGTGGACATCATTACAGTCGACTACGTCCTCGCCGAAAACAAATCGTAGCAGCGAAACGACTGCACCTATGGCTTTCATATGTTTACCACATGTACCTTACCCTTTTGGCTACCCACCACAAAAATCCAAAATCCCTCCTCCCACCCACTCGCTGACTGTCGGTCCCGTCAGAAGGAAAAAAAAAGGAAAATCTGTGGCGGAGAAACAACTGCACCAATCGGTTCCATATTTGTGTGACAAGTCCCTTACCCTTCTGCCTTCCTGCCACCACACCCCCAACTGCCTCCCACCACCCACTTCCAGCGTATCCGTACGGAGAAAAGGAAAACAAGGAAAATCCGTGGTGGCGAAACTACCTCACCAATCGGCTTCATATGTGTAACACAAGTCAATTACCCTTCTACCTTCACCCCACCAACCCCAAAACCACCCTCCCACCCATACATTCCGATACCATAAAAGTCTCTGTAGTCTATAGTGTCTTTTCAGCTACTTTCGGGACCATCGGGGACCTGATTTCTGGCGAAAATGGACAAGGGGAGTGTATTTTTTACCATTATCCTTCCTTTCTCTCCCAACTTGATAGATTTAGCCAAAAAAAAAAAAACTCTGGCACTGGCAGAAGCACACCGTCAAAATTGGCTGGCACTCAGCGGGTTAAATGAGAGGGAAGAGAGTAGGAAGAGAAGAACAGGGGGTAGTAGGGAGGTAGTGAGGGAGGGAAGAGGTGGAGGAGAAGAAGGAGGAAAAGAACGAAGACAGGAGGAGAAGGAGGAAAAGAAGGGAGAGAGGAGGAAAAGAAGGGAGGGAGGGAGGAGAATGAGAAGCAGAGAGGTTGAGGAGGAGGAGAAGGGAGGGAGGGAGGAGAATGAGAAGCAGAGAGGAGAAGGGAGGGAGGGAGGAGAATGAGAAGGAGAGTGGAGGAGGAGAAGGGAGGGAGGGATGAGCATGAGAAGCAGAGAGGAGGAGGAGAAGGGAGGGAGGGAGGAGAATGAGAAGAAGAGAGGAGGAGAAGGGAGAGAGGGAGGAGAATGAGAAGCAGAGAGGAGGAGAAGGGAGGGAGGGAGGAGAATGAGAAGCAGAGAGGAGGAGAAGGAAAGAGAAGGCGGAGGAAAGGAAGTAGACCTATGTGGCTGTACTCGTGTCTGTCGGGTGTATTCTGGTGTATGCGGCTGTAGTCTTCATGCTACACATGACACACAATTCGCTACGCTATACTCAAGGACTACAGCCGCATACAGAAGACTAGCGCCGACTAGCGCAGACTACTCCCCGCATCCACCAGACAAATGTCAAGTCTGGACGAAATTTTGAAACTCACAAACATTTTGTTCTGGGGCCACGACTTGACACGCATTGCCAGGACTTCACCAGACTACAGACGACTACAGCCGCATGGTCAGGACTAGGTGCCGACTCGGGTGCCGCATGCAGCAGAGTAGCTACTCTGCTGCATGCGTCACCCTAGTCCTGTATGTGTGAAAGGGGCCTAAGCATTATCGATCTCTTTTTACATACACATTTCGAACACCCTTGGTCGAATCCTTTCCCGCATTCCGAATAATAGACTCTGAAGATTCATCGTATTTTAATCAGAATCGACTCTTAATTATGTATTGTATTTTGTTTAGCTTAGGAAAGGCCTATGGAAATCAATGGTTTAATCAAGATAGTTTTATGCCTATTTGCGCAGGCGATTGCACAGTCGTTAACATAAATAAGGCCACACCCATTAGAATAACCGAGTCTTTGACCCTTTCTGTACCGGTGACGTCTTTTATATTTTGTTTCAGCCACATATAGACGATTTTACGAAGCTTAGGAAGGATATATAGCCGCTAAAAGGATTGAGATAGTCTGTAGCCTTTTAACGGATAGACGTCCTTCCTAAGCTGAATAAAATCGTCTAATATTTGCCAGAATGTGTCAATCGTATTGAACCATCTGGGGATAAAATAAAACATTACAATGTCATTGTCTCGCTTGGGTTCGATATGGATTTAAATGGGTTTATCCTATTGTGCTAAAACTAAAATTAATGTATATACAGTACTACATAGCCTACATTAAATATTTATTGAGGCTATCATTCGACAATTATATTTAGTTTAGGAAGTATCTATGAATTACTTAGTTAATTGCGATAGGTTTAGCTGAAAAATAAGAAGGTTCGAAGTTCTTCATATTGATCCGAAGTTTATTAATTCTTTACTTAATATTAGCATTTCGAAGGTCCATCTAAGCTTCCCAAGGGGTTATAAAATATATATTAGCGTCTTGGAGTATAGTTTTTAGTCAGGTTATCATTCGAAGATTTTATATAGCTTAGGGGAGGCTGAACCTTCGCTGAGCCCAGAAATCAAATTTCGATTTGTTTGTTGTTCTTGTTCTATAATGCTTCTTTCAACATAGGAGGGAACAAAAAAACATATCGCATCGCATCCATAACCATAAATTGTGGGGAGGCCATGGACGCTTCCAAAATGTACAAATATTATATTAGATTATATTAGATTAGATTAGATTAACCTAACCTAATCTAACCTAACCCTAATATAATATAATATAATATCGTTTTTGTGAGTAACGTACAAGCCATTTATTGGGTGAATCGCACTCACCGCATCTTTCAAATCAAGAAGAAGAGGACCCAGGTCGAAGGATTCATTGGGTGCAATGCTTTGTTTACGTTCGGGACATTATTTTTGTGTTATTTTTCGGCGTAATCGGGTTTTTTCAAGTGTCGATAACGAAATTCCTCCATGTGGACTATAATGAGAAAAATATGGTGAGTCTATTGGTCCCTATTTTCCCTAATAAATTATTTCTAATAGGGCGGCGAAAGAGGTCTAGAATATTATCAAAATGATCATATGAGGGCATAAACACCCATATAACATCCCTAGCATCCCCTTGGGGGCCCCAATATCATGGATTTTGGTAAATAATTGTCTAAAATAATTCTAGTGTATCCCCCTGATGAAAATTGTGTTTAGTTGGTCATTAAATTCCATCGTCGATGTGCGCGCCATGATAGAAAACGTTTTCTAAGGAGGACTAACTATTCTATCTCTCCAAAATTTTACTTTGGTGTGAAAATCTCTGATTTTAGCTTGCCAGAGATCCTATTTTGGCACTTACGAGATCATCTACTTTTGTGTTTATTGCTCAAATTCATTCCCCTTCTACACACTACATATAGGACTATAGCAACTGGAAAATGCAGAGATAATGGCATTATCTCACATATTTTTTAAGATTCGACATTGTTTAGGTTGAAATGTTGGCTAAAAAATACACATCTATCTATCTATATGCTCAGGTCCAATCCCCATTATGGGGGTAGCCAACTCAAAACAGAGCAAGAACAGGGAAAAACACAAAAACAACATAAAACAACGAATAAACACAGATAAAAAACACAAATTCACACACATCTAGGTCACCCAGGAGAAGACCCAGAGACCAGGGTCACCAAGGTCGCTCATATATATATATATATATATATATATATATATATATATATATATAAAAACATATATATATATATATTATATAATTTTTTCAGCCCCTTCTATTATGCAATATGGTAAAACTAGATAATTTTCTTGTAGGGGATGCAGGTAGAATACGCCATGCAAAAATTGCGGGAAATTTGAACAATTTTGAGTGAGATGATTTTACAAATATTTCAACGAAATTCTGCGCTCGCGCGCACATAGAGAGCTGATTTTTTTTCAGCGAGTCTTAGTATTTCCATTGGTAATAAGATGGTATAATGCCAGAAACACAATCTCTTATACAGGCTGACTTGGGGGTCAAAGGTTCAGCCTCCCCTAAGAAATGTCTGTGTAATACGTAAGGTTAATTATTATAGATTAAATTGGCAGATTTCAAGTTCGAAGCTCTTCCATATTGATTCGAGGTTTTCTAAACACCCATGCAATATTTTCATACGGTTTCGTCAACTCCTTCAGCATTATATCGCTTCTTTACCTTGGACTATGGCTAAAATTAGACGGGTTTATGCAGTTTAAGAAGGACCTTTGTTATTCAGAGGGTTTATCAAGTTCGTATTGACCTATTTGATTTAAATTCAGGTTATCATTAGAAAATTGTATATAGTTTAAGAAATATCTGTGTAGGACGTAAGATAAATTATTATAGATTAAACTGAGATTTAAAGTTCGGAGCTCTTCCATATTGAGTCAACACCTAATAATTGTATACAGAGGTTCATTTAATTCTTTCAGTACCGGCGACGTCTTTTTTTATTGGATTTCAGTCTCATGTAAACTATTTTATGAAGCTTAGGAAGGATATATGTAGCTAAAAGGATTAATATAGTATATAACCTCATAATTTATATACACATCCGCCTTAAGCTGATTTAAAGTTCCAAGCTATTCCATTATTGAGTCGAGGTTTCCTATTGAGTCGTAACCTAATAGGCTATTTGTATCAGGAGGTTCGTACTGGCGACGTCTTTATTTTATTCTAGCTATATTTAGACACATTTTTTAAGGAGCTTCATGTTATATATAATTAGCCATGATTATTGTCTTACACTATACAAATAATATGTACGAAAAGGGTAATGAATGTGTCCATAACAAGTTCGAAGCTATTCCATGAGTCGAGGTTTCCTATCGACTCCTTACCTAATATTATTATCCAGGGGTTCGTTTAACTCCTATACCGTCGGTCTTTTTTATTCGAATCTAGCTATAATTAGGCAATTTTATGAAGTTTCAGAAGGATCTGTGGTAGCTAAAGGGTTAATTAAGATAGTGTGTAACTTTTTAATTGCTACATGTCCGTCTTGAGCTGAATATAATCGTCTTATAGTTGCCAGAATATAATTAAAAGGACGTCACTGATACTTAAAGGGTTAAGCAGTTCGAGGTTATAATAATCTAATGTTTTATTTCACTCCGAACACCAAATACCTCCCAATGAAATTAATGATAGCATGTGATCCTACCGGGATTCGAATCTGGGTTACCACGTACAGATCACTCTAACCATGACACCATCAATAGTTATAATTATAATTAGCCATAATTATTATCTTATACTATAAACATAATAGGTGCAGTTATTTGTCTTTCTTATTCTGGCTATCATTAGACGATTTTACTATTTAATTAAAGATTTAGGATTGTCAACGAACTAGATTACCAGACGTCCCTCCTAAGCTGCATAAAATCGTCTAATAATAGCCAGAATATAAGGAATAATACCGTCCCCCGGTACTGGTGTTTAAAGTACTAGTATCCATAAGAATCTACTAATTTTAAGGTATATTTTGTTGAGGCCCCCCGGATCCCATGGGTTAAACCCCTTCACCACCATTATGAAATGCTCATCATATTCTGGTTACCATTAGACGATTGTCTTTGGTTTATAATCTACCTATACGACTCATATGGGTAGACTATTGTATAAACGATCTCAATACAATAGGTCCTTAAACTGTTACCATTAGACGATTTTCTTTGGTATATAATCTACCTATAAGACTCAGATGGGTATACAATCTCAATAAGCCTTCTTAGTAACATAGGTAGGCTAGCCTACTTCTTAAACTGTTACCATTAGACGATTTTCTTTAGTTATAGCCTAATCTACCTATATGAATCAAATGGGTAGCTTAATTATACGATATCAATAAACCCTCTTAGTAACATAGGTCCCTCTTAAACTGCATATACTCGCCTAATTTTAGCCAGATTCAAAGGTAAAAAGGCGTCATGGTGCTGAAGTGGTTGACCCATTTCTAATTATGGAAGTATATCTGGAACGAATTTATGAATATAATTATCTATGCATCATCTATAAAACTATATATACTATTTATTGATAACCAAGTTCTATCCGAAAATCAATCCATATACTGTAGTTATAATTACATACAGAAATACATAGGGGTTCACGAATTCTAATGAGTGGGCTGGTAAATATGGCATCCGAGCGTACACGCATGCCTCGACTCATTAGCCAATCAAAAGCCATAATTATGTAAACAACAATGATGGCCGCCATGCGTTACCATAGCAACCAACCCTTAGCTCCTCCCACCTACAGTCTGAATTCCGTTGCCATGGTGACGCTTGGCGGCCATCATTGTTGTTTACATAATTCTGGCTTCTGATTGGTTGAAGAGCCTGGGCACATTTTCTGAAGGAGACAAAAGGCAGGCTGTCTGTATCGAGTGTCTCCCACAAAGCCAAAACAAAGTTAAAGAGCGAAATTCACGGGACGTTGGGGTCAAAATGTCTGGACACACGAAATTTAAAGCAGTCTAAGAAGGAAGACGTAGGGCATAGGCCTATTGATTCTCTCCAAATTAAATGGATAGAACACACACAGCTAGGCCTATATAATGAAGTTATTCTTGACAGTGTGCTGGCTTAATAATCCAGAAGGGTTGATAGCCTCTAGTCCTATTAACTAATAGCCTACAACACACTTAGATACAAAGCGACGAAATACATAAATTATAACCGCGGAGTTAGTTAGTTTACAAGGCTTTAATTATACACAGGCTGAAATAAAGACCATAGCATAACATAACATAACATTAATACATTTCTAGCACCAGGCAACAAAGGCCATATGGCACTAAAGCAGGAAACGGATAGTGTTAGAAGGAAAGGAATTTAAATATCGTTAAGGAGTCTGAGAGAGGAAAGGAAAGCCATTAGGCCTACGTGGTCAACGGAAAAGAAAGGGGACTCTGAGAGGAGATCGGCAAGACAAGCACGACGACAAAGGGAAAATAACGTCGACGGGCCGAAGAAAAGAGAGGATAGTCAAGGAAAATGTAAGAAATAGAAAGCTGAACATCACACCGGGAGCAAAGAGGTGGAGGCAAGTGGGACATGAGGAAGGACGGGGTAAGTCTGGTATGGCCTAGCCGAAGCCGGGCCAACGCAGTCTCCCAACGGCGAACACGGTGAGAGGGGTCAGCCCAGGCAGAAACGGAGGCCTTAACAGTGTGGAGCTTATTAGAGGAAAGAGAAGACCACATGGTTTGCCAGCGAGACAAGAGGAAGGCAGAGATAGCTGGATAATAGTCAGAGGCGGGAAGAGAGAGAGAAGTTGATCGGACCGCCGCAGCGTCGCGAGCGAGAACATCAACCTGCTCATTTCCACAGACACCAACATGGCTAGGCACCCAACAAAATTGGACAACCTTTTTCCGAGCAGAAAGACTGACAAGCCAATCGTGGAGGGCAAGAACCAACGGATGGACAGCAGGGAAAGACTGCAAGAGAAGAAGGGCACTGTAAGAGTCAGAAAAAAGAGTAAAGGAGGAAGAAGGAAAGAAGCACATGAGACGGACGGCAAAGAAGATAGCGTAAAGTTCGGCAGTCAGAACACCAGCTGGAGAAGGGAGAGAATACTGATAAGAACGAGAAGGAAAAAGGATGGCAAACCCGACGCCAGAAGACGAACGGGAGCCATCAGTGTAAACCGGGGTAGAAGAAGAATGCTGGGTAAGGTGTACAAGGAAACGAGAACAAAGAACTGGGGGCGGGGTAGAGGACTTAGAACAAGGAAGAATAGAGGGACACAAGGAAATACGAGGAAGGAGCCAAGGAGGACACTTACTGAGCCGTATCGGAAGAACGTGGAAGGGGGAAAACGAAGAATGAGAAAGTAAGGAATCCATACGAGAAAGGAAAGGGGGCCGAAGGCGAGAATGAGATGGAACAGGAACAGTAGGAAGAAGAGAGGTCTGCAAGGAAGGAAACTGAAGCGACCGGGCGTAGTACCGGAGAGAGAGAAGGGCCCGACGTCGGTACAAAGAAGGGACGCCGGCTTCAGCATAGAGGCTTTCAACAGGGGAAGAGCGAAAAGCACCCAAGGCAACACGTAAACCGAAATGGTGAACAGAGTCAAGTTTATGGAGGACTGTGTCGGAGGCTGATGAGTAAACCTGACAACCATAATCGAGTTTAGAAAGAACAAGGGCAACGTGCAGGCGAAGAAGGAGAGCACGGTCCGCACCCCAAGTGAGGTGGGACAGGGTCTGGAGGAGACGAAGATGGTGCAAAGCAGCAACCTTAACAGAGGAAACATGAGCTGCCCAGTTAAGACGGGAATCAAAGACAATACCCAAGAAGGTAGTCGAAGAGCGATAAGGTAAAACGGAACCATACAGTTCAAGAGAAGGACGCGGGATAACGTGGCGACGAGTGAAAGACATAGCACAAGATTTAGTCGTAGAAAAACTAAACCCGTGAGCAATGGCCCATGACGAGGCAGCCACAATCGCTGATTGGATAAGGGAGCGTAACGCAACAATATCCGAATCAGCTGCATAGATCGCAAAGTCGTCGACATATAAGGAGGACCTGACCGTAGCCGGAAGGGAAGAGATAATGCCATTAATGGCTATGAGAAAGAGGATAGTACTTAAAATGGAACCCTGAGGTACACCTTCTATCTGAGGGAATAACCGAGAAAACGAGGAATTCACCCGGACACGAAAAGAACGAGAAGAAAGGAAATTACGAATAAAGACGCCCATATTACCACGGACATGAAAAGAACGGAGTTGGCATAAAATATGATGTTTCCACGCGGAGTCGTACGCCTTCTCGAGATCGAAGAAAACAGCAAGAACTGACTCATGGCGAGCAAAAGCAGACCGGACGTAGGTCTCCAAACTAAGTAAAGGGTCGATAGCGGACCGAGCACGCTGAAAATCAAACTGGGTCGAAGACAAAAGCTGACGTGACTCTAGAAGCCACATCAGGCGGACATTAACCATCCGTTCAAACAGCTTGCATAAACAACTCGTCAAGACAATAGGGCGATAGTCTTGGGGCGAGAAACCCGACTTACCAGGCTTAAGAATAGGAATAGTAAGAGCAGAACTCCATGCAGGAGGGAAAACACCAGACGACCAAACCTTATTAAAAATAGCCAATAAAAATACCAAAGCCTCGGCGGAAAGATGTTTAAGCATTAAATTATGGACGCCATCAAGACCCTCAGAAATAGCCTTACAGGCACGAAGAGCGGAGAGCAACTCACGGGAAGAAAACGAGGCGTTGTACGACTCTTCTGAAGACAGAGTGAAAACAACTGGAGAAGTCTCTGCGACGGCTTTAAGTGAATGAAATTCCGGGGGGAGATGAGAGCCACTACTGACTGAGCTAAAGTAAAGACCCAAACGATCGGCGACTGCCTCCGAGTCATCAACAGACTCCCCATCAACATGAAGCACAGGAGAATGAGGAGGTAAACGCTTGCCCGAAATCTTGCGAATGCGCTTCCAGACAGACTGAACAGGAGTAAAGGACATAATGGAGGAAACATAGGACACCCAACTTTGACAGTTAGCAGACCTGACTGTGCGACGGAGGAAGGCAGACGCCTTACGAAAAAGTATAAAAGAACGATCATGAGCGGGAGTAAAACACTTACGACGAAAGCTCTTCCAAGAAGCCCGTTTGACACGGAGAGCCTTGGAGCAGTTCGGGGACCACCAAGGAACACATTTAGACGTAAAAGGACGGGAAGTCCGAGGAATAGAGACTAAGGCAGCACTCAAAACTGTGACCAGAAAAAAGGCCAGTAAATCATGTACAAATGAAAAATCAGACGGAGGTAAGGAAGGGATAGATAGTGAAGCAAAAGTAGACCAGTCCGCACGCTGGAAGCACCAACGAGGAGGACCAGGAACAGGAGAATAGGAGGTAGGAGAGAGCAGAACAGGGAAATGGTCGCTATAGAGAGAATCCTCCAAAACAGACCAATGAAAAAGAAGAGACAGGGAAGGGGAACACAAAGAAAGATCAAGACAAGAAAAAAGAACGTGTTCTAGCATCAAAATGAGTCTGGGAACCAGTATTAAGGAGAAAGAGGTTATTAATAGTAATGAAAGACTCTAATGCACGACCACGTGAGGTAATGACAGAATCACCCCACAGGGTGTGCCTACAATTATAATCACCAAGCAATAAAAACGGAGGAGGCAGCCGAGCTAAAAACATGGTAAAAGAGCCAAAATCGACGGGAACAGAAGGAGAGAAATAAAGAGAAACAACCGTAATCCATCGACCAAGAAAAACCCTAACAAAGGTGCAAGGGAGGGAAATAGGGCAGGAAAACTCTTCATAAGGAACAGAGTGGTGAAGGAGAATACAAGTGTCTGAAAGAGAATGAGGAGAACTGATAAAACGGTAGCCAGGAACAGGAATCGGAGGAGAAAGAAGACGAGTTTCTTGGAGACAGACAACCTTAGGGGAATGGGAAGAGAGTAAAAAAACGCAAATCGTCTCTCTGAAGAGAAAACTGCGAAGGTTCCATTGCAAAATGGACATACGAAAAAACACTAAAAAGAAAGTACGAGAAAATAAGCTGTAAAAGAGAGAATAAAAACGATATATACAAACACATATCAGAGAGGCGGAACAAAAACACGCCGAACTAAAGAGGAACAAGGGAGGAAAAAGAAAAAACACAAAACAAAAAGAGAAGAAAGGAACGGAAAAATCGAAGAAAACAAAAAAAGGACAAAAAAGAGAAAACATCAACAAAAGTAACACACAAGTGGGAAGAAAACATACACACTATATACAACACAGACACACAAAATACAGCAAACAGCGGGAAAGACGCATACATATAAGAGGAAAGAAAGAGGGACAAAGAACAAGAAAAATAAGAACACACAGACTTATGTACAACTAAGAAAAGACTGATGAGGTTAACGGTGAGTAATAATGGAAGGAATGGGGACGAGGAAGAACAAGGAGGGAAAGGAGTAGATTGATAACCAGGTGGCATAGGGAGGCTTAATAGGGAAGGAGAAGAAGAGATAGGAGGGCTATAGAGGGAGAGGGAGGAGGGAGGGGGAAGGACGGGAGGATGAGGGTCGGGAGGATGACGAACGAGAAGGAGAGGCCCAGGGGGGAGAAGGCCAGAGGAGGGAGGGAGAGTGGTAGGGGAAGGCGGGAGAGGGGTAGGGGGGAGCGTAAAAGGGATGGGATGAACGTCGGCAGAAACGGAAATAGGCGGCGGATGAGAAGAAAGAATATACTCCTCAATATTGGGCAAAGATTCAAAGGATAAGTCTAAGGAATCGGGGGGTTGGACACAGGACGAAGAAAGAGGAGAAGGGGGGGGAGGAAGGAGGGAGCTTTTTCTTCTTCCCACTGGGACTCGGGCTTCGCACACTGTGGAGGCGGTCCCTGCATTTAGAAGAGGAGGCGGGAGAGGAAGAAAGGGAGGAACGGGGCAAATGTTTCGAAACTAGTTCGGTAGAGGAGGTAGGAAGCCGGGAGGGAATCTTGGAACTACGAGACGAGGACGGAGGAAGAGAACGAGCACGCTGGTGGATGGGGCGTTGAGACAAACCGGAAGAAGTGGAGCGAGGAAGAGTAGTGGAAGGAGGGGGGGCGGAAGTAGGAGTAGAAGAGTTAAGAACAGAGAAAGAGTTAGATAAAGGGAGAGAACACGATGAGACAGCCAAGGGGACGGAGAAGACAGAAGAAACTGAAGGAGGAGAGGAAGAAGGATGAGAAGAAGGGACAGACGATGGAACCGGAGAAGTAGAGGGACAGGAGGACGAGGATGATGGAGGTGCAACGGGGGGGGGGGGGGGGGGGGGAGAAGTGGAGGAGACGGGAGGGTGAGATAGAACAGTTGAAAACGGATGAGGGGAGAAGCCCAGGCGGCGAGCTGCCTGACGAGCCGTAGAATGAGTAAGGCCGTGCATCGTCTTAAGGATCGTAACTTCAGACTCGAATTTGAAAACGGGACAATCTCGGGAATCAGCAGAATGGGAGCCCTGACAGTTTAGGCAGCATAGTATTGGAGACCGGCAGTCACCGACGAGATGGCCAGATTGTGCACAGCGTGGGCACCTAGGGCAGTCGGGAGTGGAAGAGCGACAGTACTTAACAGGATGCCCAAAGCACCAGCAACCGCGACACTGCGGAGGACGTGGTAGGGACTCAAGTCACGGGCAGGCGAGTACCGCCGACAATAACGTGAGAAGGGAGAGACCGACCATCGAACGTGATTTTGGCGATATTGGCGGGATGGCGGCGATTGGTGCGAGGTGGGATGGTGTAGTAGACAAGACTAACCACAACATGGTCTTGAGCAACAACAATAGTCTTAATAAGGTCGGCACAGTCCGCGAACTGCCGACCACCGAGACGGGTGGAAGGAGGGATCAGGACGGTACCCGTACAAGAGTTCAGTCTTTGGTCTTTAACCTAACAAGTGCGCATGGGGGTAATTAGACACCTCTCCCTGTGCGCATGTATTTGAGGTGTTTCCGTCACTAAAATGTTCATTGTACCATTAATAGCATTAATACTTATCCATATGTGCCTATTATGGGTTGATTATAAAGGTATTAACCTGAAACAACAATAAAACGAGTGAAAACAGAGTTTGGATGGTCAAAATCGGAGATATAGCCCGCGAGTTGTATAATGTATGGGTGAGGCAAGCTGCTTTCCCGCCAATTTCCCCCAAGGCCACTGAGACACAGTCGATCGATACTCTCTCTCTCTCTCTCTTGCAATCAGTGATGACCACACCCTGCAACCGGATTTCTAATGTTAGCACGAAAATATACCTCAGAATAAGGGAATAACAGGGAAAATAGGTGATAACTGAAGGAGAGGAGGAAAGTGGGGAAGGAGGGGAGGTAGAGGACTGAGATTTTGAATGGCCCAGGGGCCAAAAAAAAAATAAAAAAATAAAAATATTTTTTTGTTTTCGATGTCAAAAGTTGATTTTTTTTTTCTGACTCTTAAGAGTCTCCCCGCAGTCCGCCGGGGGAACTCTTAAGAGTCTCCCTGCAGTACCCGGGTTAAGGGCTGGGATGGAAGTTCCGGAGAAGTCTACAATTGTCAACATAGCAGCAGCCTGACGTTTGTTCTGGACCGTAACGAGACGGGAGTCATCATGGCGAGAGTGGAAGGTGACATCCTTGCCCACCTGCTGAAGGAGACGCAGGTGGAACAGGAGGTCATCTCCGGCAAGAGGAGCTGAGGCGGGGACCGAGAAGAACTTAATAAAGTCAGCAGGGGCAAAGAGTAAGGATAAAGGGAGAACAGAAGAACGAGGGCGACGAGCGGAAGTAACGGGAGGAGAAGGAAAAGAAGAAGAATGTGTAAACGGGTGGGAGATACGGTTCGAAAGTGACTATACGAGAGGAAGGGGAAGAAACCGAGGAAGTGGAGGAGGACGAGGGAAGAAGAGTGGAAGAGGAAGCAGAGGAGAGAGTGAACGGACGAATGGAAGAGGGCTGATCAGGTAGAATGGAGCGGGACACGGAAGAGGTCAAAGGGGCAGGAACTGAGTGAGCGGGTAGGGAGCAAGCGAACGTAGAGGAGGTAGACGTGCCAAGAGAACTCGACACGACTAGGCTCGGAACTGTATGTGGAGCAGAGGTCGAACGGACGGTCATAGACAGTGCATGGTTCGGTAAAGGACCCGGTATAGTGGTAGGCAAAGATCTACCACCAACCGAGGAGAGGACGGGCAAGGAAGGATAGACAAACACATCAGCCATATCATCGCCAGCGCCGGTGATCGAAGATCCAGAAGAAGGCTCCATAATACGAAGGTAACATGGTTGATCCGGGAGAAGCTCCACACCCACCACGGAGCCACAAATTAGAGGACAAGCGACAAGGTACATGCTCTAGGAGTCAAACCCGGATATACACCCCGACCCCCTGTGCCTAATGGGCGGTCAACTCGTCAGTTTTGGGCCCAGCACAGAGGGCGAGATTTGACGATAAAAGATTCCCCTCGTGCGGGCACGTCAGGTACTACAGTTCTACGGGTGGAAGGGAAAGCCGTCCACATCCACCCTCCACCAAAGCATAAAGAATAGTCCAGCCGGCAACGATAGAAGAAGGTGAAGTAAAGAAAAGGAAAAAGGTAGAGGGGGACAAAAAAAAAAAAAAAACAGAAGAGGTACCTCGCAGGCCTCTGGAAACCAACGAGGTTATGAGGAGGGAGGTCTTAGCCCACAAGGTCGGCGGGGCCCCAATCCTAAGAAGGTCTGTGGCCCCCCCCCCCCCCCCCCCCGAGGAACAGAGACCACCGGCCACGCTTCAAGCCCCGCCACTGTGACAAGGTGGCTCCCTAACAGCGGGGAGACCATAGCATAAACACAATACTAATTCTTATACCATATGATAGACATATATTAAAACAAGTAGCCTATAGGCCCATTAATTACAAGTAGGCAAGATATCCGAAACCCATAATCTCTCATAACTTGAATCTACCTATAACAATCAGATGGGTACTGGTATTATATGATCTCAATAAACCCTTTTAGTTATTATGTTATCTCCACCAACCAACTTTACTTCAGTAATCGAGCTGTCATTTCTACAATTTTGGAGGGGGTCAACGAGTAAACAGGTGTGGAAACTTGCAGCCTGATTGCTCCAGTCATTCCTGATTTACAAGAGGTTAGGGGTAAAACTTCTAGTCTAATTAGGCCTATAATGGACAAAATATATATCGAAATAATAGTTGGGCATACAAGTAGGGTTTTGACTAGGCTAGGCCTAGGCCTATAATAATAATAATATAATAATAATACTTTATTTCAGACTCACACAGTACAGAGGGGACCATACTGGGGTCCATATATACTCTGTTTCATTTCATGTGACGGTAAATTGAATCCCTTAGCAGCTAATTTCTCGATAATTAATGGAAAAAATATGAAACCACTATGTCTGCATCATATTAAGACCAAGTTTATATAATTAGCACCATATTTCACTACACAATCTTCAAAATAGCCGATAAATCTTGATGGGAACTTTGCAATTTACCGTCAGTTGAAATGAAACAGAGTACCGGTATAGGCCTAGTTGACTAACTTCAGCCTAGGAAATAAATAAAGGATTCGATTTACTCACTAAAATAATCTATAGAACTTCAAGTATAACATAATATATCCTACCTTGACAGAAATCATGCAAAACGCCAAGAAAATGGAAATATAATGAGACTGAAACACAACCTGCCCCATCCGCCATTACGGCCTAACGAACGATTAGCAAATTACCAATGTGCCTAAAACTACCCAAATACAATGCAGTGGCCGAAATTTACTCTATTTTACTGTTACGAGTAAAACAAATTATTATAAATTTGTTATTCATCTTAAGAAGGAAGTTTATTAGTAACCAGAATATTGAAAAGGATGTCACTGATACTAAATGGGTATTTAGAGTGCTTGGCCATAGCTCAAAATACGCCATAATTAATAAAATGGCACAGTTGTCATCAGTGATAATGATATGGCACCATTGTCACCACTGATCTGGCACCAGTGTCACCATTGGAGTACCAGATATTTTGGTCAATATTTACGAGTCACACCACAGCTGGGATCTCATTTGTAACGGTAGTTTTGGGTTCCTATCATTCTATGCTTCATTGCTATATACTTTTTATCCACCGGAAAATAATTTTTGTTCTTGTCTTTTTTTTTTTTTTTAGCATTAGCCTAACCTAACCAAAAAAACTAACCTAACCTAACCTAATAGCACCCAAATACATTTAGGTTAGGTTAGGTTAGGTTTTTAGGTTAGGTTAATGCTAAAAAAAAAATAAAAAAAAACCCAAAATTAAAAAAACAAGAAAAACATTATATTTTCCGGTGGATAAAAAGTATATAGCAATGAAACAGAATGATAGGAACCCAAAACTACCCTTAGAAATGAGATTCCAGCTGTGGTGTGACTCGTAAATATTGACCGATATTTTCATTAATTCCATTGATTTCAGTAATTAGGTTTATTTGTAAGTTAATTGGTCGGTTGGTGAATAAATATGTATTCAGTGGTACTATAGTGAAAGCAGAGGTAGATACAGGTTAGGGTATTGTGTTTGGTGGCATCAGACTTTGGTACAGTTTTAATATAGAAGCACTCCGATTTGGAGAGTTCGGTGCCTTGCTTTGTTTACTTTACATAGTTGCTTCACATTGAAGTGGAGATGGTAGTCCCCATTAATAATACTAGGCTGGGATAGCCTAGGTTAAGTTTTAGCTTAGATGTTTTAAAGCCGAACTCTTAGCCTAATTTCGGAAATAAATCGGCCAAATTAGACAGCCTAGGCCTACGCTAATTAGGTCGCCAAACTCTCCAAATCCTTACACTAATAATAATAATAATTGGTTGGGTTGGGATAGCCTAGGTTAAGTTTTAGCTTAGATATTTTAAGCCGAACTCTTAATTTCGGAAAACAATCGGGCAAATTAGACATACCCTAGGCCTAGGCTAATTAGGTCGCCGAACACTCCAAATCAACACGCTATTATACAAAAACTGCGACACTTTACCCTATACAGTCAACTTCTATTCCCATAACCCCATCAATGTTGGATTGTCAAATTTAACCATTTTTATTTGTTTAATTAAGGCATTAACCATTTAAATAATGAACATTACGCTAGTCGTTTATCACGAATCACTAGGTTAGTTGCCCGTGTAGGAATAGGTTTTAACACCAGTTCCGAAAGAGGAGTTTTGGAGCTCCGATCTTACTTTCAACCATCTTCACAATTTTACCAACACACCTAAACTTCGCTAGATGCTGAAATAGCCCCCCGAAAATATGCCATGGGCTGGGATTGAACCCGGGACCCTTAGGCTATGAGGCAGTCACTACAAGTTAGACCAAGAGAGATATCTCACTCGACCTGGTCGGCTCAAGTATATTTCCGCATCTGGTTCTGTTTAGGCTAACCTATTTTTACTGACATTACACCCGGGCTTGACATCTACCAATAACATTTTAACAGTGCCGGCTTGCTTCGCTGATTCGATTTTGATAAGTTGTTTTTACTTTATATTTTCTTTGTCCCAGTTTTGGTTTGCTTTGTTTGCAAGTTTTAAATTTTAATCAGCAGCCAACGCTCTAATGACTATGCCATGGCTAACCTAACCTAGTATAATTAGTGGGGGCGACCCCGATGAACAGTAAACAAAGCGACGCAATGAGCATCTTTTAGTATCAAGGGCCTAACCTTAACCCGTCATGTACCGGTGACGTCCTGTTCTTTATATTCTGGCAACTATTAGATGATATAATTCAGCTTAGGAAGGTCCACTAGCAAATTATAGACATCAATCCCTTTCCTTTATCCCTTTTAACTACCACAGATCATTCTTAAGCTGCATAAAATTTTCTAAATATAGTTAAAACAAGACAAAACAGACATTACCGGTACTCATAGGGCTAAAAATCTTTCTTGTTCCAGTTGTAGATACAAAAGACGATGATATTGATATACAGTTGGCTGAATGGGGCCGAATGGATACAAGCCAGGGAAAGAGAGAAAAGGAGAAAGACAAAAAAAAAAGCCGGTGACCCCCCTTAAATTCCTTACTACCCCTTGATCTTGGATGAAGTCATTCAGCACAAGTAAGCTTTTGAATGAGGTCAATAAGAATCTGGGTCAGATTCAGAGTCGCTTATCACATGACTCAAACACAAGACCTACTGTATATGTCGGGCTCACCGATTCCATATCTGGTCCATTGACTAAAGTGGGAATAAATGTTACCGCTTTCTTTGTAGTCTTATTTGATGGTATGGCACTCGTTAAATATAAGACAAGCAGTGAACAAAATTATTAACACGATATTAAGATGAGGTCGCCAGTTTCAATAAAAGTGGGAATAAATATGTTAATTTGTAATACAGTATATTTATTGATAGCCAAATATACTGTACAGTAAATGAGTAATGCACTGGGTTACAACCTTGCTATGGACTACCAGCCTACCTGTAATAAATAGAGGATATCTAAAAATCTAGGTTTTTCATACAAATATAATTATACATACAAATTTGTGCTATTCTAAATGTCTTCTATATAAACATGATTAGCTTCATAGTTCCTAAATAGTTTGCTAATAAATTATGTAATTTTTCTGTAACATAAATTATACAACTTTCGTCAACTTGCAGAACGCTACAGTCCACTCCTAGACAGACCCCATCAGTGTTGGTGGTAATGACTATTGGTAGCGCCAGGAAACTTGACAATAACCTTGACCCCTTAACTTCTTATAACTCAAAATGAATGAAAGCAATCGGGCCGACGTTTCTATCATTTGGGAAGAGTCCACCAGGAAATAGGTGTGGATATTTACAGCCAGTTTGCTCTAGGCCCTTTTGAGTTACAGAGAAGTCAGGGATCAAGATTATTGTCAAGTTCATTGGCGCTAACTATAGATTTGAAGTATCCTTAACCAGTTAATACAATACACAAATTGTTGTAGATGTAATGAGAGTACTGTAATTCATATTATTTTTCACCAACCCACCAATTAATTTACAAATAAACGTAACTAATGAAATCAATGAAAGTAATGAATACATGTGGTACTCCAAGGCCTCGAACCTAGGATACTCACACCAAAATTCCCTGCACTAAGCATTACACTATCAAGACAGTTAAAGTTTTATGCACAAGCCTACGATACATTATGCATTCTCGAATACTGCACATTAATCTAAGCATGTACATATCCCCACTGCACTATGGTAGCCTAATGTCATAGTCTTCCAGTGTTCCTCATTACAATTACAACTAGCATATCCTAATGACTAGGAATACAGCAAAACTACAGGATTTCCACCGATAATGATGGGTTCGTCAAGGAATGTGGACCAACAACTAGTACTCTTAGATACAGTAAGGGGGTAAGTGTCACATGAGAGTATTTAGTGTTATTAATTGAAGGTCAACATTTTTGGAATCTTTTGCTTTGGTGTCAGCAACTATAGTACAGTGAGGATAGATCAAATTAGGTGATAACATGTGTATAAAAGTTGAACTCACAAGCTGCCAAACCACAGTTGCCGAAAAAGTTGAGGAGGGGAAAAATATATAGGTGATTTGTTTTGTTCTATGTGTATACTGGCTTTACATGGTGACATCCTATCTAAACAAACAAATACAAATGCCTTACAATAATTCTTCAAGTGTCTTTGTCAACTTCTCAGTTTTCAGTTATACTCTCCCTACAATATATATATATATATATATATATATATATATATATATATATATATATATATATATCATAGACTACAGTAGATCTGGACTAGACACAAAAATGGAACTTTGCAGTAAGGGACCCAAAATCGGAGAATGAACCCCCAAGTTTGAACCTCGAAACCACAAAATTTTTATATTTTCGCGGTTTCGAGGTTCGAACTTGGGTGTTCGTTCTCCAATTTTAGGTCCCTTACTGCAAAGTTCCATTTTTGTGTCCAGTCCAGATCTACTGTAGTCTATGATATACCTGTACTGTACTGTATATATACTGTATATACACTCAGGTACATACCCCATGGCCGACTCAAAACAGAGATACACTCATACACATCTAGGTCGCCCAGGAGAAGACCCATTAAATGTGTTTATCTAACTCTACTATTTGTTGTGGGTAGTTTTAATACGAAATTTGTGTACTATTGGGATCACCAAGTATAAATGGTCTAAACTACTGGTCTTACACTTAGGACTCATTTTCAAAAGCTTAAAGGGGCTCACCTTGTTTTTTTTTGTTCTCTCTCCCTCCCTCGGTTGTATCAATTCGGCCTCATTCAGCCTACTGTTTTTAAGACTTTTATCCCCATCCAGGTGTCGATTTTTTCCTGGCAAGCGATAGTGAGCCAGCATATTTAAAAAAAAAATAAAAATTTACAGCAGGTTAAATTTGTAAATTTTTCGATAAAAAAATGTCTTCAGCGAAGCCGGATTTCTTCATACAATGCTGGCTCGCTATCGCTCACCAGGAAGAAATCGACACCTGGATGGGGATAAACGTCTTAAAACAGTTGGCTGAATGGGGCCGAATGGATACAAGCCAGGGAAAGAGAGAAAAGGAGAATAAAATAGCCAGTAACCCCCCTAAAGGTTCTTAACATTTAAAGCTGTACAGTCATCAATACCTAAATATATTAATAGCACTTTCACTTTAATATTATAAAGGGTTTCATCACAAAACCAGTACACTAAACTTCTTAACATTTGTGACTTTATTTACTTCTAATATGCTGCAAGTCTACATGGTTCGGTTTACAAGTTTTTCAATATAATTTAATGATATATAGTTTAGATTGAAGTTTGAATACTGTATACGGTACATCACTATTTTGTAGATCTTTAAAAACAAAATTGCTAAAACTTTACAATCCATTTAATATACTAACTCATTGTAGGTTACACACTTACACCACTTGCTAAGTATTAATTATAAACTATACCAGTACTGTATATTATAAACTATACCAGTACTGTATATTATATAAACTATACCAGTACTGTATATTATAAACTATACCAGTACTGTATATTATATACATCCGCTAAATAAAACATACAATATCTATCATTTCAAGAGCTCAGAATATAGGGTTAACACTAATATCACCAAAATCAATACCTCAGCATTTTCTCTTGTTAAAACAAATTATATGCAGTCAATTTGAATTCAATTCCAGAGATATATGTAATCCTTGCACAACTAATTTTCAAAGCAATAAGATCTCTCAATTATTAACCATGCGAGGTATGAAATTCGGCTTAAAATCTATAAAATAATTAAAAATGTATTTCAAATTTATAGATACATGCAGGTATGGCAGACATATATGTTCATGTGAACCTTGATCACCCTCAGGCAGCACTTTTGTATATAAAAAAAAGAAGTGCTGTAGGCTACACCAATAAGTGTTGGTAGCTACGGTACAGTTGGAGACAAAATGATCCTGGTACAAAAGTTTTGAAGCGCTGAGTGCAATACATTATCAGAGTAGGATTAATGCAAACTGATAATGTGAATGAATGATCATACACACCTCAAACATTAATACTTGTGAATAAACTCAAATGCCCTTTCAACTAATGAGTAAACCAAAAATAGTAGTAAATCTTGCTGGGTCAGGGCTGGTCCCTCTTTCAGCTGCTTGGGATAGAGCCATGGTATTTGTTCTAAAAAAAAAAAAAAAAAAAAAGCTGGTCCTATCCATAGTGAGGTTTGGCATCCTCTACCCTACCTTAGCCATTTCTGTCTTTCTCTTTTCCTGTACTACTTTTCCTTCTAGGGGTGCTGCGGACGGTGGGAGCAATGGCCTGGGGGTGCAAGCCCGTGGACTGATGATCCCCTTCCCCGCTGCCATCTCAGAGACAGATCTCATCTCACCCTGGCCCCTTCTGCGGCCCGAGCATCTGGCGCGGCTTCGGTCAACCGAACTAGGGACTGCTCAGCCAAACAGTCTGGGGAACTACAACAACAACAATATAAATCTTGCTACCATTCCACAGTAGATGTTCCATGTTCTTTACTCTCCAACTGTACATGTTAACTGAGAATTTATACAAACATACATATTTGTGAATTTGGAATGTAACTATCATTATACAATAGCTATGTTCAGAAAGACCAGGATAACCAAATATTACACCCTATTTAAACATTAACCAGAAATTTGTTGTGAACGAAAGACAAATTATAATCAACTTTGGCAAGGAAACATAAACATGGCAAGATAAAAAATAATGCCTTAGCTATTTGACAGAAAGTGGTGAGGTAGAAACTGATGATATGGAGAGTAAGAGAAAATGCAATAGTAAAAATAAAAAAAAATAAAACACTGAAAAGGCATACCGGTACTAAAAATAATCAAAATTTAACAATAGTTTCTTTAACATTAATGGGACTCGTATTATCATTAAGTATGGCTCAATTTACAACTCATAATAATGCACTACTCTGGCCATCTTAACCGGGTGAGAAATTGTCATATCCCTATCTTGGTTACTGAGCTGTGACTTACTTTTTATTCATTTTTTTTTTTTCCCATTTTATTTTGTTAGGTCGTCATTTCCACCTAGTGATTTTGATAAGTTCTTTTGTCTTTATTATCTTGTCGTCCCAGTTTTGGTTTGTTTATTTTGCAAGTTTTACATTATAAATACAATAAGGATACCAGTGACAGTCCATCTTATATTATTATGATGCAGTAAATAGGGAGTTCCAATACCACACAGAAGTTACTTGTAAACCTTACTGAATATCTACACAGGGTATACAAAAACATGCTTGTTATCATATTCTAATTAATCTCTTAAGTATTTATCATATAATTTTGAGGTTGCCAAATATGCTTTAATATGCAGTACTCTAATTTATCATATTAAGGGGGAAGGGTTAATATATGTATGTACAGTATATACACGCACATACATACATTTAATATATACTGTATATATTATTTTATTAGTTTCCTCCCTAGACCTCCATCAAACTTAAAAAAACATCCATTAGATCCCCCTTCTAGATTGATTTGTACATTTTTCGGTAGAAAAAGACGGTTCTTCCAAAATTACATGCTCACTATCATTCGCCAGGAAACAAATTGACACCTGAATAGCATGAAAGGTCGTAATATTGACAAAGAAATGGGACGAAAGGTCTTAAAATCGACAAACTAATGGGGAAACATCTTAAAATATGAAACTTATAGGGCTAAACATGAGAGGAGGGGGTCCAGAAAAATGTTGGAGATTAACCCTTTCAATCTGATGGCGCCCCTTTAACCCCTTCGGCACGGTGATGTAATTTTTGATCATATTCTGGTTACTATTAGAGGATATTCTTCAGCTTACAATCAACCTCTAGTACTAAGAAGGGTAAATACAAGCTCAACAAACCATCTGTATAACATAGGCCTTTCTTTAATAATTTATTTCTTTATATTATTTCAAATATGATTTCCACATAGCGATTTTGATCAGTTGTTTTGCCTTTATATTGTGTCGTCCCTGTTTTGGTTTGTATATTTTGCGAGTTTTCCATTATAGTGGCATAAAATCATCTAATGTTAGCCAGAAAAGATAAAATGTTATCGTACTGAACCCAAAAGATAAAATGTTATCGTACTGAACCCAAAAGATAATTTCCAAGTTGAGTAAAATAATGTATGGGCAAATATTATACAAAAGAAAAAAAGTGTCATCGGATTGAAAGGGACTAAAATATCTTGTCTTTCAATAAAAAAAGAAAAAAAAGAGTATTGTAAGAAGTTATATTCTGAAGCTCATATTAGGCTGAGTCTCATGATAACATTTATTTATGTAAACAACACACACATCATTAACACTACTCATAAATATAATACAGTACATCTAAAGTTAATGTAACCGCTGAATAGTCTGGGTTACAATTGAACGGAGGCACACCAATAATTTAATCAAAGAATATCTTACATGGTCTTAATTTTCTTGTATGTCATCTTGTAAAGGAGGTACAGTATACAGTATATGTCTTCATACTCATCAAAAAAGTAAAACTGTATTCTAAAGTATTTCCCCCACAAAAAAAGATTAGCTGTTCAAATGGCAGTACAATTCTTTTACTTTACTGTAAGATAAGAAGTTGGTTTTTATTAGTTCCTTTGCGTTTATCTTGTGTCGTCCCAGTTTTGGTTGGTTTATTTTGCAAGTTTAACATTATAATTTATATACTGTGACCTTCCAAATTGAACACCTTTACTATGGTCTGTTTAATTTAGAACATAATTATCTAGCTTCAAATATTTGAAGAAACAATAATCTAGTTTATAAACATTGAACAGACTATAATTTAGCCTACACATTTTGAATAGACTATAATCTAGCTTAGAAATTTTGGACAGACTAATTTAGTTTAGCAATTTTGAATGAACTATAATCTACTGTTGAAATTTTGCACAGACTACATTTGAAGTGACTATTATCTGTATCTGAAATTTGAACCAACAACGACTAGTATAAAATTGATGGTGGTGATGGTGTGCCTAACCTGTGGCCAGTAGTAAAATGGTCTCTACTACTGCCACAATAAGGGTCAGTTTGGTGTGTCCTGGGGATCTGGGGTGGTGATGGGCTCGGTAGCTTGTTGGCTGATGAGGTCAATGTTGTTGAGGGCCTTGAGGGTGTCCGTCCGCTGGCTGGGGGTCATGCGGCGGATGATGTGCACGATGGTGTCCATGGCGATCTCCGGGAAGTCCTGACAAAAAAGAAGATAAATACTGTTAGTGACCTGAAGAAGCTATCTGCGAAACTTTGTCAATAAAGTGCTCCTCCTTTTAATATGCTCAAAAAAAGAAAATATATTGAACTATTGAACTTAACCAGTACTGTGCTAATAAACATTGAACATAACTAACCTTGATAACTTCCTTGACCTGAGAGATGGCTGCGTCCCTCTTAATAAGCAGCAGGTTCTCCAGTAGGTAGGATGAGGCCCCTTCCTCTGGCCTCAATGATCCACCCTTAGACCAATAGCCCTCCATCTGTTGTGCCACCCATTCTGTCACTGCTCGGTCATTGTCCCACAGGTAGCTCTGTCAGTGATTGAGTTATAATGTAAAACTTGCAAATCAAACAAACCAAAACTGGGACGACACAAGATAAACGCAAAAGAACGTATTAGAGTAGGTGTCACATATCCTACTGAGTGGCATACTGTACAAGATAAGTAAGGAAGGGGAGGGGGATGATCCAACAGTCATCCTATACAGTAAAATGTTGGTATGGACACAGTCTTGTTGTAGCTGGTCTAAAATAAGAATTGTATGTATGTATGTATATACTCAGGCCCAATCCACACTTTTCCCCTTATTTTTTATTTTTTTTTAGGGGGTGGCCAACACAAGACAGAGCCCAAAATAGGGACATCACAACAGAAAAAAAAAATACAAATTCACACATATCTTAAGAATTAGAATAAGTTTATTGCTCTGACCGTATCTCACAAGTATCTCTATATAGATTATAGACGGTAACAAATTACCGCTAGTGCATTATAGTATACTGTATACTGTATACATGTAATATTAAGTTAACAAACTACAACTAAATTCTTATAAGGATTCAATGAACAAAATGAAAAACTGAATTTGTAAATATAAATGTAAGCTGTATCCCACGTGACCAAGATGGCAAACTGAAGTCCCAAACATAAAACAACAAAACACACACCCCCCACTCCCACATTCACTCTCCCACCTCCCAGACAAAACACACACACACCCCACTCCCACCTCCCAGACAAAACACACACACACCCCACTCCCACATTCACTCTCCCACCTCCCAGACAAAACACACACACCCCCCACTCCCACATTCACTCTCCCACCTCCCAGACAAAACACACACACACACCCCACTCCCACATTCACTCTCCCACCTCCCAGACAAAGCAGCAACCCAGCACAAGCCACAGAACTCTCACAGTCAGGTACCGGAATTATTACTGGAGAAGTTCCATAGCCCGCCCCGGGCCACCACCCTCTCCAAAAGGCAAGAGAGCGAGCATGTGAGAGAAAGAGTGTGAAGGCGCGTGAAATGCTTCCCTCCTCCGCCCCTCCCGTCCTTCCCCCCGGCACCTTGTGTTTCTGTGTTCATGTGGAAGAGTACTTTAGATGCTTATGTTCTGGGTGTGGTGTCCTGAATTTGAATCCCGGGAGGACCATATGCTTTCATTAGTTTATTAACCTCTGAAGTGCGCATGGTGGGTATGAGACACCACACTCCTGTGCTGACGTATTTGAGCTGTTCCCATCACTAACATATTTATTTTACCATAAATAGCATTAATACTTATCCATATGCGCCTATTATAGATTATAAAGGTATTAACCTGTTACAACAATAAAACAACTTTGCCGGAGGATAACAGGTTTTTCACAATACGTAGACGGAGGTCTTTTAAAAAAAAAAAAAAAAGTGGAAACAGCGTTTGGATGGTCAAAATCGGCGATACAGGCCGGGAGTTACACAATGTATGGCTGAGGCAACCTCCCAGCCCACCACTTTTCTCCACCTCTGGAGAGAGACTGTTGATCGATACTCTCTCTCTCTCTCTTGCACTCGCTTGCTAACAGTGATGACAACGCCCTGCTACCAACTCGCTAATGTTGGCACGAAAATAGACCACAGGAAAAGGGAATAACAGGGAAAATAGGTGATAACTGAAGGAGGGGAGGCTTCTGGGGAAGGAGGGGAGGTGGAGGAGTGATATTTGGCATGGCCCAGGGGCAATATTTTTTTTTTTTTTTTTTTTCCCCCTGACTCTTAACCCGGGAACTGCGGGGAGAATCTTAAGAGTTCCCCCGGCGGACTGCGGGGAGACTCTTATGAGTGAGTGAAAAAAAAATCAACTTTTGACATCGAAAAAAAAAAAAAAATCCATTGGGCCATGCAAAATCTCAGTCCTCTACCTCCCCTCCTTCCCCACTTTCCTCCTCTCCTTCAGTTATCACCTATTTTCCCTGTTATTCCCTTATTCTGAGGTATATTTTCGTGCTAACATTAGCGAGTTGCAAGCAGGGTGTTGTCATCACTGATGGCAAGCGAGTGCAAGAGAGAGAGAGAGAGTATCGATCGACTGTGTCTCAGTGGCCTTGGGGGAAATTGGCGGAAAAGCAGATTGCCTCACCCATACATTATACAACTCGCGGGCTATATCTCCGATTTTGACCATCCAAACGCTGTTTTCATTCGTTTTATTGTTGTTTCAGGTTAATACCTTTATAATCAACCTATAATAGGCGCATATGGATAAGTATTAATGCTATTAATGGCACAATGAATATTTTAGTGACGGAAACACCTCAAATACGTCAGCACAGGGGGACGTTTCCAATTACCCCCATGCGCACTTCAGAGGTTAAAGGTGGGGGCTCATGGGTTGGGATAAACACGGAATAATAATCGCCAAGCTGTACATAATTATCTTGCAAAATGCAATGTCACTGAAATAATTATTAACAATGGTATAAAGGATTTTGTGGATCGTCTATACCGGGCCTGTGACGTCACACCAGTATAAGTCCACCATCCAGTCTAGGATAAGGATACTGGTGTGACGTCACTATGACGTCACAGGCCTGGTATAGACGATCCGCAAATCCTTTATACCATTGTTAATAATTATTTCAGTGACATTGCATTTTACAAGATAATTATATGCAGGTTGGCGATTATTTTTCCATGTTTACCTCAACCCATGAGCCCCCACCTTTAAGAGTCTTCCCGCAGTCCGCCGGGGGAACTCTTAAGAGTCTTCCCGCAGTTCCCGGGTTAAAGTATACTGGGGTTTGTAATTGATGATTAATGTTAAGAACGGGGTGTTACTTAATTAGAGGTAGGGATTTCCAGCCTCAAGCTCCAAACGAAAGAGAGTGAAATCATAGGTAAAGATAGAACACCACCCACTCTGATAGAACAACCAGCCCATCATTCATACAAGTATGATGGACAGGTTCTATCAGCAGTTTCTAGTTCACACTATCACCTGTTCTTCACCATTTAATTATGGGAATAAAGGTTGGTTATTGAATGTCTTAGTATTATTATTACGGCATGCTTACTATACAACATTTTAAATTAAGCATCAACTTTATAATTATGTACTGTATTCAGTTCGTATGACGTTTCCGTAGCCAATTTTACCAACCCTGAAAGTTGACAGACTTTTCTCACATACTGTATTCTTGTGATGAGTCTACTAACTTGAATAAAGCGGTAAATGCCATTATAATGAAAAACTTGCAAAACAAGCAAACCAAAACAGGGACGACACAATATAAAGATAAAAGAACTTATTAAAATCGCTACATAGAAATATCGCATTAGTAAAATCAAATTTTGAAATAAAAGAACACAAAACATATCCATATTCAAATGAGTAGAATCAACATGAGAATCGGTTATGAACTCTCTGGATTGTTCAAATTGGTTGCGAAAATGTAATTTTGGATTGACAAAATTAGGCACAATAAACTTCAAGTATCTAATGTATGTATGTATGTATGTATGTATGTATGTATGTATGTATGTACTCAGGCACATACCCCACAGCTGGGGGTGGTCGACTCGAGACAGAGTATCTAATGGAATCACAATTTACTATCCAAACCATAAAGAGGCATTCACTTACATCAACCGATCCCTTGTCCTCGAAGAACCATCGCCTCAACATGGCGTCAATCTGTCCGTCCGATAAGTTCTGTACTTGTCTAATGTCCTTCTTGACCCTCTCCTCGGCCAGCAGTCTCCTGAGCCGCCAGTACAGTGTCTGTCTGCTGGTGGACCACGGCACCACACCTTGGATCACACCCTTCTCCTGCATCCTCACGGGGGTGTCGTGGAGGTCCGCAAACGTTACCGCCACCTGGATTAATAACAATTGTTTTAATACGCTACTGGAACCGGTTATCATCATTAAATCCACCTGGAAATTGCCAGACACATTTTACCCAAACTATTATTATTTCTCACATTGAGCCATTAGGACATGATATTGATACTTCAAATAGATCAATTAGTCTTTAAAATATGCATGTATCATCAATACAATACTTAATATCATACACAATCTCCTAAAGTATATCATGAGTAAGTATTTTATGTTGATTGTTATGATGGGTGGTCAATGTAATGCATCTTTAACCCTTTCATTGCCTATGCCGTCATTTTAACTTTAAGCTGGCTACTATTAGATGGTTTTATTCCATTTAAATAGGACCTCCAGCAATTAATAGGCTTCCAACTTTCACACTTAACCATCTTTACTACCACAGATCCTTAATAAACTGCAAACAATCGTCTAAATATAGCTAGAACACAATTGAAAAGAAGTCGCCGGTACAGAAGGGGTTAATGTTCTTAAAGTTTCCCGACCTGATGGTACGTGGGTAAGAGTATGTCCTGTCTCTCCTTGATCTTCTTCCTGATGGCCGCCTGTTCCTCGGGCGGGAGGTCTGGTTCTACGAGGGCCTTGTTGAGGTTGTGTATGGTGGGGTCCAGGCGAGACATGGACTTCACTAGGTCCTTCATCTTGAACTTTATCTCCACGGTTCCTTCTGGTTCCAACACACCGCCTCTGTTATATTGTTATTATTATATTAGTATATTATTATTATTATTTATTTTGTATTTATTTATTTATTTATTTTTCTATTAAGCGTTATTTCCACATAGCGATTTTGATGGGTTCTTTTGCCTTTATCTTGTGTCGTCCCAGTTTTGGTTTGTTTATTTTGCAAGTTTTATAATTTTATCAACAAAATGTTTACTTTATAACCACTGTGAACCAATGTGCACAGTAGAACCCACTAACTCTGACTATTATAAAAAAATACAATGTACTGTAGTCCAAATGCATTACAGTAGCCTCAAAATGTTCACTAGTAACAATGAACTGTGCAATATTACTCAATTATATTTCTTAAAAGTTAAACAAGCCAATTCTGCTCTTCTGAAGATTAAACTTGTATCACTTCTCAAAATAGCTTATGGCATCTAGGAAGAAATAGATAGATACCAGTATTGAATAATATTTCTCTAAGACTTCAATATAATATACAGTACAGTATATACTAAAAAATATATATGTATGTATATACTCAGGCACATACCCCATTGTTGGGGGTGGCCGACATGAGACAGAGCCCGAACAGAAACAACATTTAAAGTTCCTATTCTCAGGGTCCGGGACCACTTTCGCGTTCCCTCGCCCGTTTCTCTGTCTCGTCGAGTAGGAGAACTATACAAAGGGAGGAGGATTCCTAATTTCCTAGCCCCCTGCCCCCAGAAGGAAAAGTAGGAAAGTAAAAGAGACAGACAGAAACAGCTAAGGTTGGATAGAGGATGTCAAACCTCACTCTGGATAGTTCTACATAAAACAATAATAATAATAATAATAATAATACAGTACAGTAAAACCTCGCCCATCCAGACTAATTGGGGGAGAACCCTGTGTGGATCTGCCAAAAGTCCGGATATACAGTATATTCAGCCATCCAGACAAATCCAGATGGCTGAAACATGAGTCTGGATATCTAACTTAACTAACTTGTTCTTTTATTTAATAATTTTAATTTTAGTAAGCGTTTTTTCCACATAGCGATTTTGATAATTTAATTTGATTTTATATTGTCCTTGTCCCAGTTTTGGTTTGTTTGGTTTGCAAGTTTTACATTTTAATTAAACAACCAGACATAGGTTTCAGCCATCCAGACAAATCCGGATGGCTGACATACAAGTCTGGATATCTAACACTGGATGTAAATAATATGTGTGGTAACTTGTATTTGTCTCGTTCGTTTCCGGATTGAATATCGACTTATATTTTTCCCAAGCCATCCAGACAAGTTTGGTTGGCTGAAACATGAGGCTGAATCAAAATGCCTGTCTGGATCTCTTGGGTTTTCGGAACTGAGAGCACCGGATGGGAGGGGATCTACTGTACCTAGTTCCAATACTTGAACAGTTTAAATACTAGATGTAGAGTAATGTGATAGGCATAGCGTCATGTGTATTACCTGGACAGAGGATCAGCATACATCTCCATATATCTCTCGTTGATGGTGGAGTCAATAACAACCCAGGCTCCTCCCCTCAGTTCAGCGTAGGGTGGAATATACACCAGGATGGGTTGGTTGTACTCTCGCAGGGCGTCAACAATGTACGCACCAAACTTTATCACTTGTTCGTACATGTCTGGAATAAGCAGGAATTTATAATGTAAACCTTGCAAAATAAAGAAACCAAAACTTGGGCGAACAAAGTAAAAAGACAAAAGAACATATCAAAATCGCTATGTGGAAAAAACGCTTTAGCAAAATAATAATGCTTAAATAATTAAATGTATCTTACCCAGAAAAGTTGACAGAATGGATGAAAAACACCATTTGAAAAGAAGCACTTTATTGATGTTTTGCAAATAACGGTTTTAGGTTATTAAGTGACCTGAAAAAGGTATTTGTGGAGCATTGTTAATAAAGAGCTACTGTACTCCTCAAATGATGGTTTTATCTATGCAGGAATTTGTTGTATTGTTGACATAATTAAAATGTTCTCATAAGTCCATCAATTGTATATTTATTTCTATTGACCATTATGTTAGAAGCATTAATAGGAATAACTTTAGTTACAACTATATTTCTCGTACAAATGAATCTTTGGAGGAATGCTAAGCACTTATAGCTCTTGTAAGTCTGCTTTTAGTGTTAATTATGTTACAAAATTATCAACACGTAAGCAAGAGTTGTACAATCGTGAGCATTAATATGATTGCACTCATTTGACTCAGTATCGAACCCAAACGAGACAATATAATGCCATATTATACCCCAGATGCTTCAGAACTTGGCTTTAATCCCTTCTGTACAGTTGGCCAAATAAGTTGTGTCGCCGCTGTCATTACGTTTTGCTCGGTGTGCTGTATTATGTCTGTCGGATGTTGAATAGGGTGTATAAAGATAGGAACATGGTTGTAAATCTCACTCTGAACGATGATTTAAATCTTAGATAGCGGTGATACCAACTATTGATCGAAATATACTTGGTGCCGCGACATCACTTACTTGGCCAACTGTACCAGCGACGTATTTTTAATGTTCCTTCTAGCTATATTTAGAAGATTTTATGCAGTTCAAGAAGGATCTGTGGTAGTTAAAATGGTTAAAATGTTTAAGCGAGATAGTTTGAAGCCTGAATGAAATCGTCTAATAGTAGCCATAGTAAAGTTAAAAGGACGTAACCGGTATTGACAGGATTAAATATTCAATTGGTGTAAGCTACTATAGAAGGTTTCATTTTAACGGGCGGTAAATTGAATCCCTCTGCGGCTGATTTCTCGATGCCTAATGTAAAAATAGGAAACGGCTATATCTCTGTGTCATATTGATGCCAAGTTTTCATAATTAACAGCACATTTAGCTATATAATCTATGTAATAGTATGTAATAGTATGTACTGTATGTTAATTTGACTTTATACTGTATTGTCTTTGGCCCAGTTTTGGTTTGTTTAGTTTGCAAGTTTTACATTTTAATAGCTGAGTAATCAAGAGAAGCCCATGGCAATTTACCGTCAGCTGGAAAGAAACAGAGTATAATGCATCCGACTTTGCGTACCTTTCATGCCGCCCGAGAAGCCCCTCCAGTTGGCAAATATGATGAGAGGGAGACTCTCATGGTTGAGGTCCTTGATGGCCTGGGAGGTCTTGTAAGCCGAGTCGGGGAACCATACTTGGCCCGCTTGGGAGACCGTCTGGGGAATAACGCCATTATTTACATTAAGGGGGGGAAGGCTTTATTTATTGGTCCATTTATATATATACTGTATATATATACCGTATATATATATAAAAAAAGGGTAAGTGCCAGAGTACATACATACTTATTACTTTTTTAGTGTCCTCAAGTACACAGAATAAATAATTAGAGCGTATAAGTTCTGTATGAGATATCCTTGGTTCAAATTTCATTTGGGGATTATTGGTGTTAAGAAAGATGTTAAAAATAATATAAATGATAAATACACACTAAATACAAATCACATTAATTAAAGGCACCTCTATAATGGTCTACAAACTAAATTACCCTAAAATAAGCCGTACCTTTGCCTCCGAGTCTAGGTTAGCGGGGTCAGCAAGGAGGTTGAACTCCACGGTGCGAGTCTCGACACAAATCACACCCACGGGGATACCACCTAGCCTCGCACGCCCACACACCACTGTCTGGGCCCACGGCTCAAGAATTTCCTGAAAATAGATAAAGTTATAATGTAAAACTTACAAAATAAACAAACCAAAACAGGAATGACACAATATAAAGACAAATGAACTCTTCAATATCACTATGGTACTGTATGTGGAAATAATGATCTAGCAAAATATAATTTTGAAATAAAAACACAAAACTCATAATTGTAACAAGAAATAAATGTAAATCACCCTATTTATGAATGAAAAATAATTTGTGAAAAAATTCATACTCCCACTCAGGGTTGACTTAAAATTGTAAAACTTGTAAAATAAACAGGCACTGGTTAGCCGGTTATAAGCCAGCACAGGTGTTAAACTCCTACTGTACCGGCGACGTCTTTTTACTGTGTTCGTCCAAGTTCTGGTTTGTTTATTTTGCAAGTTTTACATTATAATTCTAGATATATTTAGACTATTTTATGCAGCCTAACCCATGAACTGCTAGAACCTGTGCAAAATAAAAGGTCAAGTTGAGGGAGGTAGGGGGGATGGGGTATAAAGGGAGGGGGGGGGGGGAGGAATGAAGGATGTGGTATGGAGGAAAAAAATAGAGTAGCGTTGGTGACTAAACGTTACCTGGAAGGAATCCTTGTCAAAGAAGCCGGACTCCCAATCACTCGGGTTGGTGGGAGAGGGTCGGCCGGTGATGAGCCAACGGGGGTCGTAGGAAGCTCGGCCCGGCATGAACGTCACCTCTCGCTCTATCGGGTCCACCACCTCCACCACTGGCAAGGGGGAGTCCTTCGTCTGGAGGAACACATGAAATTTGTCACGCATCTTCAATAACTTTACAATAGTTATCTATTATTTATTATTGGCCAACATGGTGTTTGGCAATAGATCTCTCTTTATATTCAGGCAAATACGGTACCCCATTTATTATTATTACTATTTTTTATTTTTATTATTATTATTTGTTTTAAAGATACAGTGGAGCCCCCATCTTCGCTACACCGGTCTTCGTTGATTCAATTCTCGCACCACACACCAAATATTCCCCATTTCAATTCTCGCGCCAAAAGCCTCATTCCTCGCATCAAAATCCCAGCCGAAACCCGAAAAAATAGCAAAAATAACGAAAAACTCGACATAAAACTAGAAAACAAACAAAAACAATAATTTTGTTTTAACATAACGAAAGAATCTGCCAGTAGCTTGCCGTTTAGAGTCGAAATCCGAGTGAATCCGAGATCCGATCGTCAAATGCGCAAGATGCCGCCATCTTTGTATGACGTCATCACTAAGCAGACGCTTGCAGTTTAGCTAGTATCTGTGTTGACAAAACAACCGTTTGCAAGCCTATTTGTGCCTGAACCCCTTATCTCTCGCGTTTATTGTAACCTCTAGTACATCTAGTGATAGGGATGGTTGGCCTGGTGGTAGCAATGAAGGAATTTCATGCTCAAAACACAGAGCAAAGACCAGTCCATGTCGGACGAAAGCGATTGAAATGCCTAGCCTAGACGATGTTAGCCTAGGCTAGGCTAAAAATGACAATGATTTATAATAAAATCTGTGTGGTAAGTAATCTTCTCATAATACGTATTTATACGTCTTTTCCTCATAATATGTATTTATTGGATGTATTTGGGGCGAAATGGGTACTTGAGGGGTGGCTGGACAAATTTAGAACCTAGGCCTAGGCTAGGCCTAAAACTTTTCGCATGATAGAAACAATGCCCCAATCTACAGTATTTATGGTTAGGACTGTCATTTCGCCATGTCTACATTATTATTTACAATACATAAGATTTAGGCCTAGGCTACTTGATGTAGCCTAGACAAAAAACATGTTTTCATAGCCTAACACTGGGAAAAAGTGCGGTAATTGTTTAGATATTGGGCCTTTTTTTTCTAGTTATTAAAAACTTATTCTATGGTGTATTATATGATACAGTATAATGCATAAAATTTAATTTGTGTACAATAAAACATGTTTTCATAGGCATAAAATAGAAAAAGACGCAAATTTTGGCATGTGTACGGAACCGATTGATTTTTCCCCATAAGAACAGTGCCCCGATCTTGGCTGTTTCAATCCTAGCTCTATTTCTGCGGAACCGATTAGCAGCTAGGATGGGGGCTCCACTGTGTAGTTAGATATATTTATTATACAGTATATCGTCCTTGGGGATAGGCCAACCTTGCAATGGAACATAAAAAGGCTGATGATGATGATGATACATTCTATCATACTGTAGTGTCTCAAAGAACAACACACCTTCAACTAAGTGCTTCATGAAACTTAAAATGTTTATCAATATGAAAATAGAATTACAAAGCTATTGTATTATCAGTCTAAAAACCTGACTGCAGCTTCTACATAAACACCCATATCATACCACACTATCTATACCTTGTTCAATATAAGTAGGCGAGAAATCACGACCCCCAACCTCTCATAACTCAAAAACGGCTTGGGTACTTGAGCTGTTATTTCTACCATTTGGAAAGAGTCAACCAGTAAGTAGGTGTGGACATTTACAGCCCATTTGCTCTAGCCATTTTTGCGTTATAAGAGGTCAGGGGTCACGATTTTGGCCTAATTATCATGAATAGACTATAGCACATAAAGAACATCTACACACATGCACACAAACACAGGAGATGTTTCACTTTTTGGGTGATTTTTGCATGTACAGTAGTCATTATTTTTCTAGTTTCCTCCCTAGATCTCCATCAAATTTAAAAAAACATCTATTAGATCCCCCTTCTAGATTAATTTGTACATTTTTCGGTAGAAAAATGTCCAGGCCGAAGGCCGGTTCTTCCAACATTACAGGCTCACTATCGTTCGCCAGGGAAAAAAATTGACACCTAAATAGCACGAAAGGTCTAAATAATGACAAAGAAATGGGGCAAAAGGTCTTAAAATCGACTAACTAATGGGGCAAACATCTTAACATCTGAAAACTAATGGGGCTAAACATTAGGGAGAAAGTGGTCTATAAAACCGGCCCATCTCCCCTTAAACACTACAAACCTTGGGCACATAAGAGAGCCACTTGAGCATGGTATGAATGCCTTCTAAGTCATTGGGAGCCACAGCATGAGAGATTCCATTTTTGTGCATGATCTGAACACCTCCCAGCTGTGAGTTACTGCTGTACACTTCACGACCAAGTAGCTGCAAGGAAATATAATATTGTATATTACTGCACGAGAACATAAAGTACTGATAAAAGCATTTATTCGCTATACACTACTCTACTAAAATATAATTGAAAAGTATTAAATAATGTTGAGAAATTAGAAAGGGTTTGTCACATACAGTATTCAAGAATACAGTTGATAAAAACAAAGAACACTTCAAACAATATAATACAAGCCAAGTTATGTAGAGCAGATTAACCAGACCACTGGTTAATCTGCTCTACAAGCCAAGCCAAGGATTACTACTATTATATACTGTACCAGTTACCGTACCTTGTTAAGAGCGCTAAATCCGGTGAGGATGATGTGTGAAGATTCCACCTGTACGACCCTCTGTCCCAGCCTGACCAAGTATGCCCCGATACCAATGGCCCGACAGGTGACCATGGAGTACGTCACCACTTCCTTGTACGCCTGGGATGTCTCTCCAGCGATCATACCAGAGTGTTGAAGGTTCTCTACCCCTAGACCTTCATCCTTACCTAAATAATAATGTACATTATAAGGTTAGCCATAATACATATTATTGAGAGGTGTACAAATGCTTGAAAGGAAAACAACAATTATACTGAGTGAACATTACGAGTATAATATAAGCACAGCTTCCAGAAAGAAATGAGATGGAAGTAATGGTATGGAAGTAACAAAAAATAATCAGGCCATAGCGCTGTTGGTAGAGCACTCGACTACAAACTTGGGGTTGAGGGTTCGAGGCTCAGGCCAGCCATTGTGTTATTGGCAGACGACAGTGTTGTGGTGGACTGCACGGTCTAGCAATCTGTGGCAACTCCACTGAAGTCCCTGAAACATGAGGGCACCCACCTTAACCCCACTCTTGAGCAGGGAGTGCATAGTGGTAAACAAGCGCATCAGCATCTATATTTCTATTGCCAGAAGCTTTGACCCCCAAGGGGATGGACATGAGGAAATATGTTCGATTTTCTATCTTCTTTATTTTTACTGGGGAGGGTCGCTTAGACTCGCTTGCCCAACTACCAACCTCACATATTGTATAGCTATCTTGGAAGGTCTTCCATATTAACCTACAGGTAGCATACCTGTCTTATCTTGTAGCCATCTTGAAATATGGTAAATACCTCTGATGTGGACTGGTTCTATCAACTCAATGGTTGGGCATCTCCTCCTCTCATAGCTTCTTCAATCTATCTCAATTTCTTTAATGTCTCTCTTCTGCAAGGTATTGAGCACTCAGAGTGCCTGCCCTTGGCATTACTGCTCAAAGAGGGATTCCTTGGATGGAAACACTAGAAGAGGAAAACCTCTGAACCCTGGTCTTTGTACCATGTCTGGAAGTTTAGTCTACTTCACCTCCAGAGCACTGGACACTGACATGCCTCTGGGTTCACCCCTTGGTTATGGCTAACTACTTGAAATCTTCAAGGTTCCCACAAAAGTTTCCTAAGGGTTACAAATCAAATACAGTACTGTAAGTAGAATACAGTACCTATCACCTTAACCTACTGTACAAATAATACATTTCACATACCTTAAAGCTATTCTAAAATCAGTAGTTGTGGATTACAGAATATACAATCTTGGAGCTCAGTGGTCTGGTTAATCTGCTCTACATAACTAACTAACTCCCCTTAATTAAAAACTGCATCATCAACTCACCAATAATGTGGTTAATCTTATAGCGAGCATGGCCGTCATCATCGATCAGCTCACAGTAGATGGAGTCTAAGGTGGATACTTTCTTATAGTCCTCGGGAGTCAGGTACAGGTATTTGAAGCCCTGGGGGAGATAACAATAATAGGTACAGTAGTTGTAAGGATTATTATTACTACATATAATTCACTGCAATATATACTGTAAGTACAGTAAACTAATCTACAAAAGAAATGGAGGACTAAATTTGTAATATTATTGAAAAATCTATCTATCTATTTCTATCTACTTTTTTATTAAATGAATCTCCGTAATTTAAATATATGGAAAAGAATTAATAAGAAGATTCAATTTAGCTGGAGACTGCTTCGAGAATGTATGTATATCGTCATTAATGTCCACAACTGTACCTGTGTCTATATGTACAATAGATACAGTACATAAGAGAGTGAACTTACCTTATCAGGTTCAACCGGGTCCTCCCACGCCACCTTGAACATGTGTTTGATTTCCTCGGCCAGACCAATCCTCGCCCCAGAGTTGGCTGCAATGTATATCCTCGGGATCTGGAGAATATATGGCAACGGTCATCTCCATAATATTGTTGTCTACAGAGTGAAAGTATCCTTAGTTAATACTGTACTTTCAAGTGGCACTAGACATGATATTTCACAGCATCCACAATCCCTGCCAGGGTTGAGGCCATTCAAAATTCTTACCCAAGCCAATTAAGGCCATCAAAGTCCTTTCCATTTCTACCTGTTGATCTCTGGTTGCCTCAGTGGGTAAATGTAAGCTTATGGAAGGCCTCAATGAACAATTGTGCCTCATTTCACACTATTAATCACATGATTCATACAAGATGTCTGCATCAGTGGGGGTCCCTATTCTGGAGCCTCCAACTTAAGCTGGTATCACACGAGAGAAACATTCGAAGATCAAAAAATTTCTGGCAACATTTCTGGAATATTTTGCACTAGTATCGGAAACTAGACTGATGGTAGATGAATTTTGGTAACAGAAAAATATTAAATGTTTAACTCATAAGCTACCAGACCAGTGTTGAGGATAAATGTTGAGGGAAGAAATGCTTGTGTGATACCGGCCTTACCTTCAACTGTCTTGCCAGCTGCGATGCCTTGAGGAAGAGTATGTCCTCGTGGGGGCCAAAGGAGCCGATCTGGTAGGTGATGTCGTTACAGATGATGATGAGGTCCCGGCCGTCAGGGTACTCGGGGGTGTGTAGGGTCATACGCCACGCTACCATGCCAATCTGTCCAAATACCATCACAATTATTTAGGAACTATGTCTTATTACAATTCCACATATAGATTTTGTTTAGTGTGTTGTCATTTTGATAGTTTTTTATATTAATGAGTTTGTTATATTAATTTGAACAGTAACTTTTCAGTTAATTTTCAAGTTTTATATTTTAATATTAATTAATACTTACTCAAGTGAGGGCGCTCATCAGCCAGGCTACCATAACAATTCCCGCATATGACACGACAATTTTACATTTACTATCGATCTTTTACCTTACTCTCCTTTATAATTAAGTTAAGTTAAGTAGAGCAGATTAACCATACCACTGAGCTCCATATGGAACTCTCATAGGTCTGGCTCACTTTTATAATTGTTTGAATGATAAATAAGAAATGAAAACAATCAACTTAAAACTGGATTTGTGGTGTGTAAAACACCAATACAGCATAAGTTTTTTCCCACACACAAATAAACTGTTGAATTCATGCTTTGTGCATACCCGGTAAATGAGGATATCAAAATTCTGCATATACCTGTAGATCACTGGGCCTTCTATTTTAGACTTCAAAGTTTCTTGCAAAGTGGTCAGATATAACAGCCAGGAGCTTTAATGAAACAAACAGGCTTTATCCTTTTGTGAAATGCATCTGCCACCACTTGGGGCTCAAACTGCTCTAATTATAATGTAAAACTTGCAAAATAAACAAACCAAAACAGTGATGACACAATATAAAAACAAAAACTAATCAAAATCACTGCGTGGAAATAATGATTAAGCAAAATATAATTTGAAATAAATGAGCACAAAACTACCACATAGAATATACATCACTATACAGTATGAGTAAGTTAATTTGTTTCCCAAGCAATTTAGTTGTACAGTACTGTACATACTGTATATTAACGTACTCTGGTCATATTAAAGATATTAGTCAATTTGGGAAGTTCAGGACGGTCTGGTAAATTCTGTATGAATCAAGAAACTATAATTTATGTCAAAATCTTCTAATCAAACAAAGTTGTAACTTGACAAGATATTTACAATACTGTAGTACAAAATACATACTATACAGCACTCACAAACGATCTGATAATTTAGAATGTACTTCTTTTCAAATGTGACAAGTTAGCCCTTTCAATATGAGCACACCTTTCTTAATTTTATTCTGGATATCAGTAGACACCTTTATTCAACTTAGATTATGCATGCGAATGGGTTAATTGAGGTAGTATGAATCACTTTCATTCCTATAACTTATCCCGAAATTCCATAAAATGATCAAGTATTATCCAGAATATAATGAACATATATCACCTTATTGGAGAGGTTCAACTCTTTCAAAAATAACTACATGTACTGTATAGGGTTTCAGGGTCCGTAGTCAGCTGTTCTGGAAGCACTGATGATTGTGGCAGTAGCTGGGAGATAAATAGGGGCCTGGATTCATCAACGCTATCATCCTATCGTACTTACCATTATAAATAATAATAAATGTGGTGATGGGCTGGTCTATCAGAGTGAGAGCTGAGCAATCTCTGCCATACCCATAGCTTACTCTGACTTTTCCTTTAACTTATATATTTTGTAGATCTCAAGTGACGGCGTCTCTTCCGTGGATTGACCTCCCAATCTACCAAGATTGGAAGCCAAAGCGTCACATTTTTCCCTTGCCCCTCAACTTTCTCTTCATAATTACTGAGGGGCACAGGGCCCTGGGTGGGGCTTTGGTTTCCCGGGCGTTTCCGCACCCTCCTCAGCCCCCCGCCATGGAGTGGCTTCGGTCACCCAAGCTTTATTGTGGTCGGCGGGGAGGGTTCTGTGGGGGCACTCGGTTATGGCCTTGGAATTGCTCGGGGCCTTGGGGCTGTTCGGCCAGGCAGCTTGGGGAACAACAACAACAACAACAACAACATAATAATAATAATAATCTGGTCTTATATTTCTCGCAATATTTCACTAGAGCTCGTAACACATTGCACCACAATCAAGAGAAGTGTGGTGCACTTCACCTGCAGTTCAAGCAGCAACAGTTATTTAACATGGCAGCAGTTAGAGCCTGTAACGACCTGTCACTGTGCCACTTGCGAGATCATAACTCTTACAGAAGAGAAAGGTCTTCAACTGTTTCTTGAAGGAGTCTATGGAGTTCAGCTGTCTAATTGGTATAGGCAATTCTCATTTATTTTTGCATTACCAATATCATAAATTCCACATTTAACCAAAAAAATAATCAAGAATGAGATAGTTGTGATTCTAGTAAGTGCTTAGGGAGTTGTGGATTATTGTATGCACACAAATTTGAGCCACCATCAACTTTACCAACAACCATTGTAATGTATGGAATACTTCTGCCCAAGGGAAAACACTAAGATCATTCACATTAGCAATTGACCACTTGCGAGTTTCAGGCTATAAGGAAGTTGGAGGTTTTTACATTGATATTTAGCAGAATTGCCAGCTAAAATGTGGTTGTAGTACATTTATAAATACATACAACTAAATTCAACATACATTTTATCCATTAGACATCTACTTTATTATTGTATTTCTGTTTATTACCGAAGTTTATGGCACCAACTTCCTTATAGCCTGAAACTCGCAAGTGGTCAATTAGTCATCTGTTAAATTGTACAGTACAGATCTCCCTCACAATCCGATGTCCCGATTTACGACTTTATTATTGGTTTTTAGGTGTTTGGATTTGAGTTTTGGCTGGTCCCAGAACTCATACCCATTTACCCCATTAATTTTAGGGTTCGCTATACGATTTTTCCTTTTAAGATCGGGTTATAATGTAAAACTTGGAAAATAAACAAACCAAAAACGTATACGAACACGGTAAAAAGAAAAAGAGTTAATCTTAGTCAAAGTTCGTGGTCGGTCCGGGTTCGTCAACAACGTAACCTAATCGTAAATCGAGGGAGACGTGTACTGTACTGTATATCCATTATGTACACAAAACATCACATTAGCAATCATAAATACTGTATGTACAAAAATATAATCATACACTAGCCTATATACAATGTACAGTACTGTACATATTATAGTACATACTGTAATTACAAAAGCCCTAATATTTCCACATTCCATTAAAAAATACTACTGTATTGAGTTGGAATTAGAATATGAGACTCAAACTGAACCTCCTATGAATCACTTAGTCTTCAATGTGTGTGTGTGTGTATGTATGTATGTATGTATTGAGTATACTGTATATCACAAATACACGTGAGCCACTAAATGTTTCTAATCTCTCAGTGGGGTTCGAACTGCCGACCGTCAGGACGATAGCCGACGCTTTAATCAACTGCCGTGGTGTAGTTGATTAAAGCGTCGGCTATCGTCCTGACGGTCGGCGGTTCGAACCCCACTGAGAGATTAGAAACACGTATGTATGTATATGTATGTATATGTACAGTATATGTACAGTATATGTAAACATTTAAAGTATGCAGAATATTTTTGGTGGACCGTCAAGCAGTGCCATAAAATGTGCTCCTTTCACTTAAAGACATTAGGCTATTCAGTGTGCAGTTGGGTTTGAGTACATGATTAGATTGATATCCAGTATTAGATAAATGGATATAAAATCATAGTCATGTACTTAACCTTTAACTGTCTTGATGGTGTAAGGGTTTGAGTGTTTAAGATCTGTATGTGGTAACTCAGGTTCAAATCCCGGGAGGATCACATGCTAACATTAATTTCATTGGGAGGTGTTTGGTGTTGGGAGTGAAATTAATATATTAGATTATAATATATATAGCATTACTATGTACAGTATCCATGCAACGTCTCTCCTGTACTATACGAGCAATGGGACTTTAGATAATGGTGTTAGTCAGTCAGTCAGTTCTCGGTAGACCCCCTTAATTTACAAAATGAACTCCTTGAGGAACATCGCGCATTTTGACAGTTTATTCTGGCTATCATTAGACAATTTCAAACCGCTTAGGAAGGATCTGTGGGAGTTAAAAAGGTAAAGACTATCTCAATTCAACACCTGACTTCCATATAAACTGAATACAAGTCTAATAATAGCCAGAAAACAGAACAGAAGTATATCATTGATCCTCAGAGGGTTAAAGGATGATGAAATGGCATCAAGATACCCTATCTTCAACAAACCATTAGTCATGTGTCGATACCAGACGCCCTTTGAGCATATTAACCTATACAGTACCGGTGATGTCTTTTTTATTTGTTCTTAGCTACATACAGACGATTTTATGAAGCTTAGGAAGGACATGTGGTAACTAAAAGGCTTAATCGAGATAGTCTGTAACCTTTCAATGGGTAGACGTCCTTCCTTAGCTACATAAAATTGTCTAACAGTTGCCAGAATACAATGGGTTTATGGCTTTCTTACCCATATTTCCTAGCTTACCTAAAAAAAACTTCATTACCGTTGACGTCTTTTTCATTATATTCCGGCAGTTATTAGAAGATTTATTTAGCTTAGGACGGACGTGTAGCAATTCAAAGACTACCGACTATCTCAAATAACCCTTTTTACTACCACAGATCCTTCCTGAGCTGCATAAATTACCGTTGACATCTCTTTCATTATATTCCGGCAGTTATTAGAAGATTTATTCAACTTAGGAAGGACGTGTAGCAATTAAAAGACTACCGACTATCTCAAATAACCCTTTTTACTACCACAGATCCTTCCTGAGCTGCATAAAATCGTCTAAATATAACTGAAATAAAACAACAGAAGTAACCGGTAGTGAAAGGGATAATGGTGCTCCAACACACATCAAGCCTTATTTGAGATAATATCCTTTGTGATGTTGGAAATTGGTACAGCTGGCCAAATAAGTCGTGTTTCCGCTGACATTACGTTTTGCTCGCTGTGTGCTGTATTAATGTCGGTCAGATGCAGGAAGAAAAAAAAAAAAAAAAAAAAAATGGGGGAATGGGCCTGAGCAAATAGAAAAAATAGATAGATGTTGAATAGGGTATGTAAAGAGAGGAACATGTTTGTATCTCTCACTCGAAACAATTAATTAATGCTTAGATAGTGCTGATAAAAATTAATTGATCAAAATATACTTGGTGCCGCGACATCACATATTTGTCGACTGTACAACACTGTAATGGCACTTCAAAAACGGTATACAGGTAAAGTTGTAGTCAGGAATTTCTAGACATATTTGGTAGAACGTTTTTGTATAGACGGACGAAGGATTTTGGAACACTGGTAGAGCCACAATCATATTTATATAGGTTTTGACTATACTTGGTTTAATTTCATCTGACGGTAAATTTAATCCCTCAGCAGCTAATTTCTCGATACTTAATGGAAAAATATGAAACTAATATGTCTCTGCATCATATTAAGACCAAGCTTATATAATTAGCACCATAATTTCACTACAAAATCTTCAAAACAACTGAGAAATCTTGATGGGAACTTTGCAATTTACCGTCAGTTGAAAAGAAACAGGGTATAGTTAATGTTCTCTTACTTGTTTTTATCGTTCTAGTATTTCTGACCACATCTGTACAAGACAAGGGTTTTATAAGACAAATTATTAAAGTCAGGAATGCCTCTATTAGGACATAAGATTGAAACCGTAATTCTTATGGATCATTCAGTCATAAAAGTGTGTGTGCTTTATATTATTGTTATCATAAGTAAAACTCCTCGCATTCGGAATACCGGCGCTTCTAGAATGGATTTTGGTTTCAGACTCAATTCCCTCTCTTTTGTTTTTAGTACAAAAGAAAGAGAATACAATCCGGAAGATCCGGATCGTATTCCTTCACTTTCGGAAAAAATACGGAATGGAGGGAATTTAATCAGACTGCAGAGGTTTGTGGGTACCCATGATGTACATGGATTGTCTGTCTTCTGTCATTTATTCCTCTCTTTCGTATTGTGATCCAAAAGACACGACGACAATCCGGATTCTCTAACTTCCGGAATTTCGCTCTTTCGGACTGGTAGTTCCCCCCAATTAGTAAAAAAGAGAGAATACAATCTGGAAAATCCGGATCATATTCTTTCGCTTCCGGAAAAAATACAGAATGGAGGGAATTTAAGCAGATTGCAGAGGTTTTATTTATATATAGTCCGAAAGAGAGGAGTTTTACTTATTATTGTGTGTGTTGAATAATAACACAGATGAGAGGAGTAACGAGGCACAGCACACTCTCAAAATAGGGCCGTTCCTTTAAACATTGCAAAAGCTTTCCCTACGACCTTTCACGACCCAGATTGACCCTTATAATTTATCTGCATAAAGGTCAATCTGGGTCGGGAAAGGTCGTAGGGAAAGCTTTTACGATGTTTAAAGGAATGGCCCATAGTTATTACATTGTGGTGACAACGTTCCAACAACACAAAGGATTTAATTATGGTTATGGTAGATTGGCTGTACAACTTATATCTAACGGATGCACTATATCCTGTAAGTTTATGTGAAGTGAAAGTGCATGTTAGCAAGCCCAACACCCCTTATAGTAGAAGGTACAGTGCTGGAATACCTCTCTGAAAATGGTCGTGTCTGGACAATTCCACACCCTTTCACAGCAGTCACTGGTTCTAAACACTCGAGTCTTACATTCTCTACACCCGCTCTGTAATCATGAGACACTCGGCACTATTCTACAGGTTTGTGCCAGGGGTTACAGGGACATGTTTAGTATGTACAGTTGCAGCCATAGATTGTGGTACACTAGTTATATAGCTAAGATGTGGGGACATAAAAAAAAAACACACAAAAAATGGGCCTGATAAATAGATAGATTGGGCCTCAGTACAGTAAACCCTCGCTATCTCGGACCTCTAGAAGTCGGAAACCCGGACTACTCGGACTGGTGATGGGCTGGTCTATCAGAGTGAGACCTGAGCGATCTCTGCCATACCCATAGCTTACTCTGACTGTTCCTTTTACTTATATATTTTCTAGATCTCAAGTGACGGCGTCTCTTCCGTGGATTGACCTCCCAATCTACCAAGATTGGAAGCTAAAGCGTCACATTATTCCTTTGCCCCTCAACTTTCTCTTCATAATTGCTGAGGGGCACAGGGCCCTGGGTGGGGCTTTGGTTTCCCGGGCGTTTACGCACCCTCTCAGCTCCCTGCCATGGAGTGGCTTCGGTCACCCAGGCTTTATTGTGGTCGGCAGGGAGGGTTCTGTGGGGGCGCTCGTTTATGGCCTTGGCCTTACTCGGGGCTTTGGGGCTGTTCGGCCAGGCAGCTTGGGGAACAACAACAACAACTCGGACTGGCATCGGCCTCTCGGAAAATTCCGAGATGTAAGGGGAAAACTCCGAGGGCCCACATGGTCTGTCGGACAGGTGTCATATATCTCGGAAAATTCCGAGATCTAAGGCTACAGTGAGGTGGAGAAGGACAGTGAAATGGAGAAGGAAAGTGATATTTATAATATATGTCTGCTGGATACTGTACAGGTACTGTAATTTATCTTGAATCAACGTTGTTAGTGATAGGGAAGTCTCCGTTTTCTCTGGTGGCTCGGACTCCCTCTTCCAATTCGGACATTTTCCTCTCTTAAGTCGGACATAAGTCGGACTTCGGACATCTCGGACTGGGTCTCCCCCCAATTAGTCCGAGATAGCGAGGGTTTACTGTAATTGTTTTTTTATTAATAGTGTAAGACTACCAATGGTCTGGGAGAAGAATGTGGAAAAGAATATTGAAGAAAACCTTCCACATATTGTAGTGGAAGAAGCATTGTGACTCGAGCAAAATTAGAATGTCTGGACAAAGTAGCCTGGAAGCATTTTTGCCATAATGGGTGTTTCACAGAAGGAAGCAAGGGGTTGGAAATAATAAAGATGAATGATAGCCAATATATCATCAAGTGCATAGATGTTTACCGTACCATGAATATCTGGCTACAACTGTACATACCTCTCGGACAAAGTAAGAATTTACATACAGTATTATATGCATTCTGCAAGGGAAACTAAAGTGAGGGTGCATTCAATACATATGTGTGTACAGTATGTATATGTATATGTATATATATATATATATATATATATATAAAAGGGACAGTTCTAAATAAAATTGAGTCAGTCAAACAGTTGGTCCATAAAAATCAACAAAATAAAAACAAGATTACAAAGATAATCTTCAAAATTACAAAATACATGCATTAGGAAAGCTAGTAAGTAAACACAAATAGCTAAGCAAGTAATTCAGTATAAAGAGTAAGGAAGCGGGACAATGGAAGGTAACGCCACTACAATCACTGAAACGGAAAATTAATATTAACACTACAAAATGAGTATGGTGAGATGGATATGGTACACCGCAGTGAGACCAAGGCTGAGAGAATGACTTGGTATAGAGCGTATCGGCGAGGTGATTTGTACTAGAGCAGGTGTCACACAAACAATTTTACTGGCAATTTTTTTGGGACAATTATGGTTTGGCAGCTTTTGAATTAGAGTTGGATAATATTTCAGTCTCTTTAAATCATCCACCTTCAGTCTAGTAACATGGTTGTTTTTTCTGGCCCCCCTTCTCCCTCATGTTTAGCCCCATTGGTTTTCAGATTTTAAGACGTTCGGCCCACTAGTTTGGCCATTTTAAGCCTTTCTCTCCACTTCTTTGTCAATATTAAGACCTTTTGTGCCATTTAGGTGTACACCTCTTTCTTTTGGACAAAGTCCAAAAGATAAAGGTAAATGTTTGGAAACCCAATATCTAGTTGGGCTTTCACCCAGGTCTTTTGGATCAAGTCCAAAAGCTTGGGGTAAAACTTAAAAACAAAGGCGTTTCACATTGCTGGATATGTTGCACTTCCCAACAGGGTCTCTTCTTGATAATTTTGAAGGAGAGAGGTATTACTGATTATTTGTTGCTCTTTAGTAAACAAGACTTAAAATTATAAATGGGAAAGTGTGAATGGATATGGAAATAGGCAGGTGTCAAAAAAAAAAAAAAAAAAAAAAAAAAAAAAAAAAAAAAAAAATAATAATAATAATAATAATATTTATACTACTACTACTACTACTACTACTACTACTACTACTACAGACCTATGAGAGTTCCGTATGGAGCTCAGTGGTCTGGTTAATCTGCTCTACATAACTAACTAACTACTACTACTACTACTACTATTCTAGCTATTCTATTCTATATGCTCAGGCCCAATCCCCACTTTTCCTATTTTATTTTTATTTTGATTATTATTATCTTCACCAACCAACTTTACTCTATTTTATTATTTTTGTTGTTTTTATTTTCTTGGGGGTGGCCAACTCAAAACAGAGCAAGAACAGGGAAAACACAAAACAACGAACAAACACAGACTGGTGATGGGCTGGTCTATCAGAGTGAGAACTGAGCAATCTCTGCCATACCCATAGCTTACTCTGACTGTTCCTTTTACTTATATATTTTCTAGATCTCGAGTGACGGCGTCTCTTCCGTGGATTGACCTCCCAATCTACCAAGATTGGAAGCCAAAGCGTCACATTTTCCCCTTGCCCCTCAACTTTCTCTTCATAATTGCTGAGGGGCACAGGGCCCTGGGTGGGGCTTTGGTTTCCCGGGCGTTTCCGCACCCTCCTCAGCTCCCCGCCATGGAGTGGCTTCGGTCACCCAGGCTTTATTGTGGTCGGCAGGGAGGGTTCTGTGGGGGCGCTCGGAGCCTTGGGGCTGTTCGGCCAGGCAGCTTGGGGAACAACAACAACAACAACAACAACAACAACAACAACAACAACAACAAACAAACACAGACAAAACAAAAAATTCACACACATCTACTACTACTACTACTACTAATAATAATAATGTAAGTAATATTCATCAGGTAAAGGTGAGGCTACACAGTTGGCGTCTTACCGTGTTCTCGCCCGGGAGTCTCTTCTCCTCCACCAGCTGATCGTCTTGGTCCAGCACTAACTCTGCCAGACTCATCAGATGGCTCGGCACTTCTCCACCACCTACAAGAGAGAACAACATAGAAATTAATAGCAACAAAAAGCCACAGGCTAACTCTGTTTCTCAGTCTAAATATACAGCACAGCCAAAACACTCTTGTGGCGTACTTGTACTGTATTATTATTTCTCAGTACAGTACAGTACAGTAAAACAAATAAAACAAGCTTAGAATTTTGTGATACCTTTCTATCTATCTATCTATATACTGTACTCTGGCACATAACTCATTTTTTTTTTTTTTTAATTGGGGGTGGCCGACTCGAGGCAGAGCCTTTCTACAGTTCAGCAATTGACCAGTTGTGAGTTTCCAGTTATAAAGAAGTTCAAACTGTAGATAACTATGTTTAGCAGTAATACAAATACTGTACTGTTAGCGCTATACCAACATCGGCCACTTTGATGACATGATGGAGCTGCGTTGTGGCAAGTCTTTATTGAACTATACTACAGTAAAGAGACTAAAACCACGCTCTCTGTGGATGAAGCGGTCTTTAAACTTGTACAGTAAGTATATATGTATGTACAGTACTGTATATGCGGGTTTGTGATGGATGAAAATTAGTTTAAGTTGATATGATGTACACGTGTGTATGTTACAAATGTATATACGGTACTTCAGCTTGTAAATCTGTTTTGTGTTCTATTATTTCTAAATTATATTTTTCTAAAGCGTTAATTCCACATAGCGATTTTGATAAGTTCGTTTGCCTTTATATTGTGTCGCCCCTGTTTTGGTTTGTTGATTTTGCAAGTTTTACATTTCCAAACTATAAAATTTACTATTTCCTTGAACGTGACGATAGTGCGTTGTTATGTGTGCGATTAGTTTGCTTGGGAAACAGATTAACTTGCTCATGTAGTAATGTACACCCTATGTGGTGGATTATGTTCTTTTATTTCATAAATTTTATTTTAGTAAGCGTTGTTTCCAGATAGCGATTTAGATATGTTATTTTGCCTTTATATTGTCTTTGTCCTAGTTTTGGTTTGTTTAGTTTACAAGTTTTACATTTTAATTTAAGTGATCAAGTGTGACCCACCTCTGTCCATTAGGTACTCCTCCCACACTCGTTCCACAGCCTGTCTGAACATCTCTGGAAAGTCGTAGACATAGGTGGTTCCATTAATCTGTGCCTGGAACCTCTTGAGCTGTAGGTAGTCCTTGGTCATGTACGGGGTGGAGATGGGCAGGCCGTGTAGGGGGCCCTGACGCACACCGAACCCTTCAAACTTGATCTGTACGCAAAATAATAACACCTGCTTCAGTACTGATACTTATTAGGTTTTATTTAAGCCCATTTAGGTGCAAGACCTCTGTTGCAATCCAAACTCTTTAAATACATACTTCAGTTATTCAGTTATACGGGTGGATAGGACTCGTTAGCCTTGGTCGGCAACCTATCTAGGGGAGACAACCTTATAAAAATCCAGGTGGATGGGACTTGTCAGCCTTGGTAGGCTGATACAAATCCGTACTGCTTATCAAAGTGTAAGGCAGGTTAGTGGATGGACTAGCCGAACACCACTGTAGAAAAATAGTGCTAACAAGATACATAGAGGGCCTCGGAGTCGGACGGATCCTAAATTGAGTGGTCAATCCTGTAAGTCCTTCAGTAAACTGGCTCAGGTTGTCCCTCTTACAGGGAATAGGTCCGCTTGGGGGCCTTCTATGTATGGCCACCCTCATTAAGGGAAGTAAGGCGTCCGGCAATAGATAGATAGTTATTCAAACAATAACACTGAAGTACAATTATTATACAGATTTCTCGGGAATTACGGCGTCTGGTAAAAATAAATAAATAAATAAATAAATAAAATAAACAGATTTAGTTTGAACCCCTCTAGCCTCTGTCACACAAGCAATTTTAGTTCTAGGCTGGTCTCCGCTACGAGTTGCCAGATCTTTGTGAGGGTTGGTGATTCTGGTCTTAGTTTACTTTGACTACTGTATTTAATAGATTACCAGAATCAAATCTAGTTCATATCATATTTTTTTATTTCTATCTATCTTTCTGTTTACTGTACTTAGGCCCACTCCCCATTTTTTTTTCTTTTATATTTCATTTTTACTTAATAGATTCCAGAACAGAAAATGTGGAGTGATTTAGAGGGTCTGATGCAATTTGCTGGTAACTAGTTTTTGTGGCATCAGCTAAGAAGTAACAAATATATTATTTCAAATTTATTCTGCGAGTAAATGACAGAGTGAGTGATAGGGTTTGATATAAACTCATTCATGTATACAATAAAACTTCATATCAAAACGGAAAATGCATGCTCTTGCAGATTCTTGGTAAAAAAAAAAAAAAAAAAAAAAAAAAAAAAAAAATTAATACTATAGGCTACCTTACACTCCAAAACAAAGTCACACATAATTATGCACAAAGAGTGACATGTTGTACTAAAACAAAATCCTACAAAAACATCTCTACAGCACACCAATAATCAGCTACTTACTGAAACATACAAAATAAAAGGAAGGTATTATGTAAATAGTGATTTGTATTAAAACCTAATGTACCAAACCATACAACTACAAAGATAGGACAAATCCCTTTTTTCCTTTTACAGTACTTATAACTCAACACTATCACTCATATAACAGTCTCTTATACACGGTATATCGGTGATATTTCATTTTACATTGTATTTGTATGTATTTGCTCAGGCCCATTCTCCACATTTCCTATATTTTTTGTTTTTCCCCCTGGGGGTGGCCGACTCAACACAGAGCCCGAATAGGGACAACACAACAGAAAACAAGGAACACACAAAAACAAAATACAAATTCACACACATCTAGGTACTGTAATTAATTATAAAAGGCTTAGATACATGCAAGCGGCCAAGCGGCCATGCCTCATAGGCATGTGATAAGGAGTTGCTGGAACTCCTGTTTCATTTGTCTACCTTCCCTCACTGTTTCTGTTTGTGTCTCACCTACACAGAGAGTAATGCAGCTAACTCTTATAAACAACTTCTCCTCCTCTTTATTTCATAACACTAAACAAGCACACCACACTTCTTTCCAATACCATACACCAAAAAAAATGCTTACCGTACCTTGAATTTGGCTCTCTGTCACTCTTTCAATTTTGGTGGAGACACTTGTTGTAGGCAGCTTTACAATTGTATCCGGTCTCACGTCCTAATGATGGCTTCCAGGCAGCCCAATTCAGAGCTGCCTCACTTGTCAGGATTTTGTATTCAAGGTCAGATCCCACGTCTTTCTTGGTCTGCCCCTTGGTGCAGCTCCCCCAATGTTCACAGACTTGTATCTTTTCACACAAATTACAGTAGTTCATCCATCCTGTCCACATGCCTAAACCATCCAAGCCTATTCATACGCTCTCATCACTGATACTCTTGATACCTAACCATCACCTCAGCTCTTCACTAGATATCCTATCTTGCAGTTTGGCCCCACACAGCCATCTCACCATTCCCATCTTGTTAAGTTCCATTCTGTTGATACCATCCGCTTTGATAGGCAACGTTTCTGAAGCATATGTCATTGCGTTTCTAACACATTAAGCATAAACCTTTTCCTTTAAGGGGAGAGGGAGTCTTCTCATAGTAAGTACTGTAGTGTCAACAGCCGTATCAAATTCTGGCGATAGTGGCAGCCTCGGCCCCACCACCGGCGGAGATGGTATCTCCCAAGTAGCAAAACTTGTCCATCATTTCATTTCCAAGGCCTCATTGACAAAGTTAACACTCTCGAGCCAATCATTGATCACAAGCTCACCTTTGCATACTATATACAGTACAGTATATACATTTCTCAACTTTGGACTTCTTCCTCGGTAGAGGTCCCTTTATTAGTGCAGCGCTTCTTCTCGTGGTGTACCCAGCAGCGGCAGACGCTAAATGTAAAAGGTGACTAAAAGGGGGACGATGTAAGTCTGGGCCATCTTATTTGGCTCATTTCATCCTCATGGTAGCTATGGGACACCAGTGCACCAAATCCAATCTCTGGAATGGCTGCTGTAGCCCTGAAGGGCTGCCTTGGGGTATTTTGGGTGGTTCTATGCTTGCATGGAACTGGAGACTTATCTATAAGTATCTATCTATTGTATCTATTGTAGAGTTCGTCTCCTGCAAGTTGAAATTCACCCCCTATCTATCATGTCTGGGTCTGCCTATCTCTCTCTCTGTATGTTATGTATTGTGTATGCATGTGTATATACTGTACTGTACTATGCTGTACATATATGCATATATGTATGCATTGGGGGGAGAGAGAGAAGTGGATGATTAATGAGTAGATAGATCAATAGAAAGAGATAGGGATCTACCTTCCTCTCTGCTCTTCACTCCTTGTATCATTGGCTATACTTGTGTACAACTATTCTTACTAACATCAATCTTGCACACCTTACATTTCATTGTGTACGGTACTTAATGCACTGTGGTTGGAATACAGTATATTCAAGGTTAATTAAGGCTTACTGTCTCTAGATTTGTCTAACGCACACCTGTATCAAATCTTGCCAATGAACTTGACCCATGGACTGCAAAGGTCCTCTCGGAAGCCATGGTATTTAAGCATGTGTAAAAATAATCCTTCAAAAACCATACCAGTGCCGGGAAAGGTCTGAAATTTGGGTGACTCATAGAAAGTAGTGGCATCTCTCCATACCACATCCTCCACTCCTTCCCCCCTTTATACCCCACAACCCCCTCCCTCCCTCCCTCAACTTGGCCTTATATTTTGCACATGTTCTAGCAGTTCATGGGTTAACTACTTTCCATGCAATATGTAAAAACTGATTACATCCAAATAACCAGCTACAATTATTCGCTAATGAAAAAAAAAAGGCAAACCATTAATATCACACTCTACTTTGCACCATTCCTTTCTACCTTATTGAGAAAAAAAAATAATAAAAAAAAAATGGTGAACAATAAACCACTAAATACACCACACAAAACTATATAAATTAATAACTTCAATCACTACAGCATACTATAATCATATTGTGCTATAAAACTAGTATATACTGTATTAAACAAAACACTGGTAGGCTACACACTGAAAATAGCCCCAACTTGAAGATGGAATTCTTTTAACCCTTACTATACCGGTAACGCCCTTTTAATTGTATTATGGCTACTATTAGACAATTTTATTCAGTCTAAAATGGGCCTCCAGCAATTAACAGGCTTCGAACTATCTCACTTAACCTCTATTATTACTTGGGCGGGTGCCCAACTCCGAAAGGAGTTGAAATAGGGGAGCTATCCCTCCGCCAAAGGCGGCTTTCTAGGGCCTTTCCTAGCTGATGCCGAGAGGATTGGGTTCTAGTCATGTGGTGATGGGCTGGTCTATCAGAGTGAGAGCTGAGTGATCTCTGCCATACCCATAGCTTACTCTGACTGTTCCTCTTACTTATATATCTTCTAGATCTCAAGTGACGGCGTCTTTTCCGTGGATCGACCTCCCTACTGCCAACCTAAAAGTTGGCAGATTGGGAGCCAAAGCGTCACATTTTTCCCTTGCCCCTCAACTTTCCCTTCATAATTGCTGAGGGGCACAGGGCCTTGGGTGGGGCTTTGGTTTCCCGGGCGTTTCCGCACCCTCCTCAGCTCCCTGCCTTAGAATGGCTTCGGTCACCCGGGCTTTGTTAGTGGTAAGCAGGGAGGGTTTTGTGGGGGCGCTCTATGGCCTTGGCCTTGCTCGGGACCTTGGGGCTGTTCGGCCAGGCAGCCTGGGGAACAACAACAACTACCATAGAACCTTCTTAAGCTGCACAAAATAGTCTAAATAGAGCTAGAATAAAATGATAAAGACGTCCCCGGTACAGTAGGGGTAAACAAAATATAAATAATCAAACATTAGTGAAGCATATGAAATTAGGTCCAAAGTGCTGCACTCGTTTCTTCCTTCCAATGTGTATTATAATTACAACGCAAAGTAGCAAAGTACAGGCAAATGATTTGCTTGTATTTATATTGCAAAACAAAAAGTAGGTATTTTATCATATTACAGTAGGCTATACAGTATTTAAAAATTTCAAAACTTATTTCCACATAGCGATTTTGATAAATTATTTTGCCTTTGTCCAAGTTTTGGTTTGTTTAGTTTACAAGTTTTATATTTTAATTGATTGAAGCGTTATTTCCACATAGCGATTTTGGTAAGTTCTTTTGCTTTTATATTGTCTCGTCACTGTTTTGGTTTGTTTATTTTGCAAGTTTTACATTATAATAAAAAATTTAATTACGGATACAAATTCTTTTTTTATTCTCTTTCATATAACACTACAGTATCTTCCTATTTACTGAATATAAAATTGAATACAGTATCATACTTTAATCCAGCAAACAATTTAAATGATGGGATGCGTCTCAAGTATTAACAGTTTTATAGTGTTTTTTTGTTTTCCCAGACGCCGTAATTCCCGAGAAGGGGTGGCCATTAACATTAGGCGTTAGCCACGAATCGCTAGGTCAAGTTGCCCGGGCTTGACATCTTTTGTTTTCACCAACCCAACAATTAAATTACAAATTAATCTAACTAATGAAAGTAATGACATTTTGACCGTGCAGGCTATATTATACTTTCAATTACCTGATACTATAGTCTATTCGCTGTAAGTAGGTGAGAAATCATGACCTCTAACCTCTGTAACTCAAAAACGACTAGACTAATCGAACTAATATTTCTACCATTTGGGAAGAGTCAGTCAAGGAATGGATGTGGAAATATACAGCCAATTTGATTTAGCCCACTTTGAGTTACAGAGGATTGAGGTCAATATTTCTCGCCTACTTACAGCGAATAGACTATAACCTTATCCCAAATACAGTAGTTAAGAAAAGGGATCATTTAACACTTTCTTTACCTGTGATGTACTTTTAATTATATTCCGGCATCTATTAGACAATTTTGTTCAGCTTAGGAAGGATGTCTACCCATTAAAAAGGCTACAAACTATTTCAATTAATCCTTTTAGCTACAATGTATCTTTCCTAAGCTTCATAAAATCGTCTAAATGTAGCTGAAATAAAATAAATAAATATGTCGCCGGTACAGAAGGGGTTAATATTGTGTTCTTTTATTTATAATATTATTTTGCTAAAGTTTTTTATAAGTTGTTTTGTCTCTTTACCTGTGTTCTTCTAAGTTTCGGTTTGTTTATTTTGCAAGTTTTACATTATAATTAGTAACTGTGTTCGTCTAAGTTTTGGTTTGTTTATTTTTCAAGTTCTACATTATAATTAGTATCAAACCTGCACAACTGTTTGATCATTCCCGGTACGTTTCTACCAATACGTGAGTTAGTCGGGATGCAAGTTATTAGTGAACAGTGAGTGGTGGTACCGAGAACACCCCCCGCCCGGGAGACGAGAAACGACGCCACGTGCCAACTGAAGTGCGGGTTGGGGCTCGCTGACTCGCTTCAATCTTATATTCCGAAAATTTCACCTGATAACAACATTGATTAGGACGTCAATTTTGCCAAGAGGTAAAGGAGGCATTAGTTACATATTATTTTAGTAATTGATTACAGGTATTGGTCATTTGTCATTTATTTATCTATCTATCTATCTATCTATCTATCTATCTATCTATATTCTGGCACACCCCATTTTTTGTATCAATCTATCTATCTATTTACTCAGGCCCATTCCCCATTTTTTTTTTTTTTTTTTTTTTGAATTGGGGGTGGCCGACTCGAGACAGAGCCATCTAGGTACTAATTTTGTTCATATACAGTACAATGTAAGTACTGTACTCTAAGTGAAGACATTTACAGTCACCTATAGTACCGTAGTACTGTATTGCTGAATATCTATCTATCTATTTATCTATATACTCAGGCCCAATCCCCACTTTTCCTTTTATTTTTTATTTTTTTTCTTGGTGGTAATTGCTGAATATACTGTCATTAAACATGTGCCTGTATTCCATGGTAAATCATATTCTTATCTTATAAAGTATATAAAACTAATTATATTTATCCTTATAAACTTTATAATTTTAGTGTAGATTGTGTCATTTATTGCTATGTGATTAAACAGATATATTTTCTGAATTCTTATTACTGTATTTAAATTTTCCATGGCAGCATTATGACCTAACTTCCAAGGAATTTGTAAGCCTATTTACAGGAACAAAAGGTAAATCAGCACCTTGTTGTACTCTCACAAGCCATAATATACAGTATATACCATTACACCGATTAGTATCTTGGAATATTTATAGCAAGCTCGGAAGAAATTTTAATATTATATTGAACATAATATGTCTCGCTTAAAGCCAGTATCACACGAGAGCTTTTTTAGTCAACATTCGATAATCAAAATTTTTATGGCAACATTTCTGGAATATTTGACACAGGTATCGGAAACTAGACTGACGGTAGATGAATTAAGGTAACCGAAATACTTAATATGTTGACCTCATAAGCTGCCAGACCAGCGTTGAGCATAAATGAATGAATAAAATAAATAAATAAATAAATACTGTACGGTCGCGTTAATAAGTCATGTCCCAGCTGTCATTACGTTTGGCTTGCTCTGTGCTGTATTAATGTCTGTCAGATGTTGAGTAGGGTGGGTAAGTGTAGGAACATGTTTGTATATTTCACTCGATATGAAGAAATGAAGCTTAGCTATTGCTGATACCAATTATTGATCAAAACATACTTGGTGCCGAGACATAACTTATTAGCGCGACTGTACATGAAAGAATAAAACAAATAATAAATAAGACAAATGTTGGAGCCGATCTTACCTGGCCGGTGAGCTTATCCGTGACCTCCCGATACAGGTGCATGTCCAGGTAGTATCCGGACTCGTTGGAGAGGGTGAGGCGGATGGGGATGGTCTTGCCCTGGGGGGTCTGGCGGATGGTCATCTTTATCTCCGCCTGCAGCACACGGAGGCTCCACAGTCGACGCCCGTAACGGTTCACGATGGACCGGATCGAGTCTTCAATCTGATGGATGTAATGGTTAGAGTGTGTAAGTTCTGTATGTGATACAGTATCCTGAGTTTGAATCCTCGGAGAAGCATATACATTAAAAGTCCTTTAATCCGACGACCGATGATTCGAATCTCCCAATAGTCCGAATTTTTCAATTTGAGGCCAAATCCGAATTCACCCGATGGTCCGAATTTCAAGAAGTCCCAAAGTCCCCTTTTTGAGGCATTAGTCCACTCAAATGACACATAATGGAGCACACACATATCATATGTTCATGAATTCACTTTAAAAGTTTACCATTGTCATTGTAGCCTATTACCTACTTCAAAACATTCAGATTAATGGTCAAAGGAAGCTACTGATATAAACGTAAACACCACATCGTCTGCTGGAGTTTGTTTTGCTCTTGAACGCATCCTTGGGACGCTCCGATGCGCTACTGGCTTGCACCGTATTTTCTGCAAGCGCATTCAGTCTTGAGCTTGAAAACGCACCTTTGGACGTTCCGATACGCTACTATTTATAGTTCAGTGATCGGAGCGTCCCAAGGGTGCTTTCAAGACAACAAGAGAAGGGTGCTTTCAATACAATATAATATAACAGAGCATGTCACAAAAGGAAAATCACAAAAGGAAAATTACAAGAACCTCTCAGGGAAGTGCCGTTGTTAAGGCATTACTTCCCGAACCACATCTGATCTGATCTTCAAGAGCAAGACAAACTCGCTAGTAGACGATGCGGACATATGGTGTTTACGTTTATATCAGCAGATTCCTTTGACCATTAATCTGAATGTTTTGAAGTAGGTAATAGGCTACAATGACAATGGTAAACTTTTGAAGTGATTTCATGAACATATGATATCCTATGTGTGCACCATTGTGTCATTTGGGTGGCCTAATGCCTCAATGTTTTCGTCAGGCCATTAATACACAGGTTCATAGGGGTAAAGTCCGATAATCCGAAAAATCCACTAATCCGAACGAGGGCCGGTCCGCTGCCCTTCGGATTAACGGAAGTGTACTGTATGTACTTTCATTAATTTAATTTGGGGTGATATATGTTAAGAACGATGTTAAAAATATGCATAGTTGAAGTAATTAATGCAATAGAATGATAGCAAATAGTCTTTAATTTGATAAATGTATAGTTGGTCATTATTGCAATACTGCATAATTATAGCAAATATAGTCTTTAATGTGATAAATGTGTAGTTGAAGTCATTATTGCAATAGAATGATAGCAAATATAGTCATTAATGTGATAAATGTACCGTCTGACAATGAACCAAGGGAGTACACCATGTTACGGTTCATAACAGCGGATGCAATAACTATCAAAATATAAAAAAACAACTACAGTACATACTCGTGAAAATCTGTACCATATGAGAAGGATAATATTAATAATTATCTGCATCTATGCCTGAGTATCAAAACTAATGAGGCTAAACATTAGGGAGAAGGGGGTCCAGAAAAACGGTCTGTCTCCCCTTAAGCAACAACCCCCAAACCACCTACAGTACCTTGGAGGGATTCATGATAACAGTGGGGACAAAGTTGAGGAAGACGTGGTTACAGTCGGTGCGTTTGGCCAGGGGGTGAGAGAACGCCACCTCTAGTTCGTCCATGGCCTCCAGTAACAGCTTCTCCCCCTCCTTCTCCAGGTAATCAAACGACGCCTCCTTGGTGATCAGGTCCGAGTGCCGGATGATGGATCGGATGAAGAAGCGAAAGTCCGTCACTTCCTGTCCGTCCGCCACCTGTGCAATAAGTTGAGTGTTTGTATTATGTTTGTATTATGTCAATTCTCTGTGGACAAAACAGTCTTTAAACTTGTATGTATGTATGTATGTATGTGTATGTATGATAGGCCGGATTAATAAGCGGAAGTCCGTCACCTCCTGTGCAATAAGTTGAGTGTTTGTATTATGATGGACTGGATGAAGAAGCGAAAGTCCGTCACCTCCTGTCCGTCCGCCACCTGTGCAATAAGTTGAGCGTTTGTTGTAGTTGTTGTTGTTGTTGTTGTTGTTGTTGTTGTTGTTGTTCCCCAAGCTGCCTGGCCGAACAGCCCCAAGGCCCCGAGTAAGGCCAAGGCCATAACCGAGCGCCCCCACAGAACCCTCCCTGCCGACCACAATAAAGCCTGGGTGACCAAAGCCACTCCATGGCGGGGAGCTGAGGAGGGTGCGGAAACGCCCGGGAAACCAAAGCCCCACCCAGGGCCCTGTGCCCCTCAGCAATTATGAAGAGAAAGTTGAGGGGCAAAGGAAAAATGCGACGCTTTGGCTTCCAATCTTGGTAGATTGGGAGGGCAATCCACGGAAGAGACGCCGTCACTTGAGTGTTTGTATTATTGTACAGTCGGAGGCAAAGTTTCTGGCCACCTTTGTTCTAAATAAGTGTAAAATGTGAGAGGTACGGTATTGAATCTGCTGATGTGGACAACCAGTGCTCATAACAATAAAATAAGCTAATACTATAATCATCTGTCCAAATAATCATATCCAAAAATTCTGCTACAATAAGAGGACACATTTTCTACTAATAATGCATAAAGTATAATTTCAGAGAAGTACTGAAAGGTGTGCAGAAAGGTATAATTAACCCCTTCAGCACAATGATGTCTTTGTAACATATTTTGGCTAAATTTAGACAATTTTATGCAGTTTAAGATGGACTTATGTCATTCATTAGGGTAATGGAGATCGTATTTACCCATTCGAGTCCAAGACGTAGGTTATAAGCTAAAAAAGATCGTCCAATGATAACCAGAATAACATGAAATATTATGTTCTCTCCACCAACCAACTTTACTCCTAAACTCGATTAATGAAATTAACAAACACATGTGGCAGTCCGGGGATTCGAACCTAGGATGCTCACACCGAAAATCAACACACTTATGCATTGCACCACAAAGACAGTTAAAGAAAGGTGGACAAGCCTACGATTTATTATGCAGTTTCGAATCCTGCATATCAATCTAAGCATGTACACACTTTCCAACTGCGCTATCATAGGCTATGCATAGGTGAAAGGAAATAGTAATTAATGGGGCACTTAACCCTAGGGAAGGCCTCTCGATAAACTACTACTGAACCTGAATGAATTATTATGTTCTCTCCACCAACCAATTTTACTCCTAAACTCGATTAATGAAATTAACAAACACATGTGGCAGTCCGGTGGTGGAGGGGTTAAAGATAAACAAAAGACCATATCTGACCTTGGCTTTGGCGAGGTAGAGATGCATCTTTCTGTTGGATGTAGGGAGAGCCTCCAGGTCGTAGGTGCGGAGTCTGTTGATCTCCAGCTGGAAGGCCAGAGCTGGTTCTAGATGCCGGTAGATACGGTCCTCTTGAAACTCGTCCCTCGACCTGACACACATGAAACTCAATACTACATCTTAACAAACTCAATACCCGTTCTAATAAACTCAATACAGTACCACTTAATAAACTCAATACCCCATCTTAATAACCTCAATACCACATCTTAACAAACTCAATACAAAATCACAATAAACTGAATACCCCTTCTAATAAACTCAATACCACATCTTAATAAACTCAATACCACATCTTAATTAACTCAATACCACATCTAATAAACTCATTACATCTTAACCTTCTCCGACATATGACGCGATTTTGATCCTATTGGGGATACTTTAAAGCCTTTGTTACCATCAGGGGTATTTACAAACATTTAGTTTAGTTACTTCAAGCTCTGCAGTTGTCTTTGAGTTAGCAGTGGGCAGAAAACTAATTTTGGAGAGGTAATTATAAGAGTGAGAGAACTCTATTTCTTATTGCTAATCTGGCAACCTATGCGTCATATGAGTGAAGGGGTTAATAAACTCAATACCACATCTCAATAAACTCAATACCACATCTCAATAAACTCAATACCACATCTTAACAAAATATACTGTGATGAAAGACAATAGGTAGTGCCAACGAACTTGACAATAATCTTGACCCCTTAACTTCTCGTAACTCAAAAGGGCCTAGCGCAAACTGGCTGTAAATATCCACACCTATTGCCTGGTGGACTCTTCCCAAATGATAGAAACGTCAGCCCCATTGCTTTCATTCATTTAGAGTTACAGTATAAGAAGTTAAGGGATCAAGATTATTGTCTAAAGTTCATTGGCGCTACCTATAGTTTGTAGTTAACCCTCTGAGGATCCCTGACACACTTCTTTTCTGTTTTCTGGTTAATATTACACTTCTTTTCTGTTTTCTGGTTAATATTAGACGATTTTAGTCAGGTTAGGAAGGCTATATGAAAGTCAGAGGGTTAATCGAGATAGTGTTTACCCTTTTGATGCCCACAGATCCTTCCTGAGCTGTATTAATTCTTCTAATGATAGCCAGAGTAAACTGTCAAAATGAGTCATAGTCCTCAAGGGGTTAAGGGGGTAGTGCTTGCTTTTTGGTCTATATATTTATTTATTCATTCATTTTTTTAGTTTCCTTGCCAGACCTCCATCAAGCTTAGAAAAACACCCCCTAGACCCCCTTTCAAGATAATTTTGTACATTTTTCGGTAGAAAAATGTGCCGGCCAAAGGCCGGTATCTTCTAAAATTAGAGGCTCGCTATCGCTCGTCAGGAAAAAATAGACAGCTAAATGGCACAAAAGGTCTTAATACTGTACAGTATTGACATAGAAATGAGGTGAAAGGTCTCAAAATCGCCAAACTAACGGAACGAACGTCTTAAAATATCAAAACTAATATGATAAGGGAGAAGGGGGTCCAGAAAAAGCGAGTGCCTCCCCCTTAAGAGGATAGTAAAGTTAAAGTTGCGAAGAACGCGGCTTTGGAGGACGACTGACGAAATTCCCACATTTTCTCCCCACCATACTTTACTACATCACGAGGACTTTTAACCCTTACAGTACCGGTGACGTCCTTTTCATTATATTCGGGCAACTATTGGACGGTTTTATTCAGCTTAGGAAGAACATCTACCCATGAAAAGGCTACAAACTATCTCAATTAATCCTTTTATCTACCATATATCCTCCCAAAGCTTCATAAAATCGTCTTAATGTACCTGAAATCAAATCTAATAGACGTCGCTGGTACTGCACGGGTTAAAGCCGGTATCACATGAGAGCTTTTATAGTCAACATTCCATGATCAAAAAATTTCTGGCAACATTTCTGGAATATTTTGCACTGGTATCGGAAACTAGACTGATGATAAGACGAATTTAGGCAACCAAAATATTTTAATCGTTAACCTCATAAACTGCCAGACTAGTGTTGAGGATAAATGTTGATGGAAAAAGCACTCGTGTGATACCGGCTTAAGATCCATAAATATCGCACCACAAATAATACCAAGCAATTCATCTTGCGTGATTTTTCGTTAACAGCCTATTCTTACAGTTTCTTACAGTAGATCCTCTGGAAAAAGGCAAACTAGGCCTGTGTATCCAGCTCAGTACCAGTACTTGCACTGCTGCGGTCGTTCACGGTGTTGGCGGCGGCGGTAGCAGACGCAACATTTTTACTATTCTGTATTTTTGCTTTATAATCAAACTTCAAATCTTGTCTTCCCCATGCTTTATCAAGATTACTTTCAAACTCCCTTATTCGCAAAATATTCGCTTCCAACAATTTCTAGCTCTACAGTGGCAATCCAAGTAACCCATTCAATACCGGTGACCACATTTCCATTATATTCTGGTAACTATTTGACAACTTTATTTCAGCTTAGGAAGTATGTCTATCAATCAGAAGGTTACAGACTTTCAGTAACTATTTGACAACTTTATTTCAGCTTAGGAACATCTATCAAATTAGAAGGCTACAGACTGTCTCAAATATCTCAAATACTCCCTTTAGCTACCTTAAATCTTCGCTAAGCTTCATAAAACCGTCTAAATGTAGCCAAAATAAAATACAAGAGACGTCACCGGTACTGTACTGGTTTATACAGTCTTAAGCCGGTATCACACGAGCGCTTTTTCACTCAACATTTATCCACCCCTTCGGCGATGTGTCCGGCAAATAAATAGATAGATATATGTATGTAGTTACTGGTCTGGCATCTTATGATGTCAACTTTCAAAATGATTCTGCCACCAAAAAATAAATCTATCTTCATTAAAATTTCCAATACCAGTGCAAATGATGAAATATTTGAAACTCGACAACCTAACTGAAATGCATGATGAACAAAGCAAACAAAACATTAACGAAAGTCTCAAAAAAAAAATAGCAAAACAGAAATTATGCCCCAAAAAATTTGACGATAGAAAATGGCTGATAAAAGCTCTGGTGTGATACTGGCTTTGGTCTCTCTTACTCATGCATCTAATAATCTGTTACATGCACAACATTACCAGATCTGGCTCTTGCTCTGCAGTAATCAATAGTCATGCAACCGTTACTGTATACAAAATTAATTTACTTATACTGTAATACTGTACCAGTTTGGGATTTGCAGGAAACTTGACTCACAGCATCTAGTCTATATACAGAGTACGGGAAACCTATAACGACTCACTACATGACTTTATAACTAAATACCCCATCTTAAAGGAAAGGTGTATGCCTCGTGTGTTAGGAGCGCGATGACCTATGCCTCGGAGACGTGACCGGTTAAAGTGGAGGATATCAATAGAATGGAACGGAATGAGAAGAGAATGGCGAGATGGATGTGTGGGGTTAATCTTAGGGACAGGGTATCGAGCGAGGAATTGAGAAGGCGTCTGGGCATTAGGAGTGTCAGTGAAGTGATGCGCACGAGCCGACTTGGTTGGTTTGGACATGTGGAGATAATGGATGATCAGAACTGGGTGAAAAAATGCTGGACTGTGAAAGTGGGGGGAGCTGCGCGTAGGGTTGGACCTAGAACGACGTGGGCTCGGGTACTCTTGTCCGATCTCAAAGTAAAGAACTTGACAACAAAGGCAGCCCTTTACAGGGCCGCTTTGAAACCCGCCATTTAGGATGTGAGACTGTAACCAAATTTTCTGCGGACAAAATGGTCTTTAAACTTGTATACAGTATATGTGTATGTAATTACTGTCATCTCTCCCTCCCTGCCCACCTCAAACCAGCTTCCAGAAACACATCCATACTCATATCTCTCGCCATTCCAACCAATCACTCATAGACAACACGCAGCTGCAGGCACGACCTCCCGAAATCCATCTTTCTGAATCCTACCAACCTCACGAGGACAGAGTCCACCTGGCCAAGCTGAGATGTGGGCACCATCCAGCTCTTTTGAGTTATCAGAAAAGACTGGATGTCTCCGTCGTCGACATCTGCCCAGGATGCAACACAGCACCCCATACTATTTGACACATCATAGAAGACTGCATTCCACACAATCACTTACGCCAACATTTTAATCTACACTCCTGGAGAGCCCTGTGGGAAAGCCTGATCGTGGCCATGGCCTTCCTTAGGGACTCGGGGCTGTTCAGCCAGGCAGCCTAGGGAACGACAACAACAATACCAACATAGATCTATGAAAGCATTGTCCCACCCACATGATAAAACTGCTCTGTAATGCTATAACCTGACCTTCTATAATTCAATATTCTCTACTGCTACAAAAATGGTCTTTAAAAAAATATTAAGTAGTATCTGTCCACATATACGGTAATAATTTCAAGATGCCAATATTATAACAAAGCATATGCAAAATCATTCAAATCAATCTCACCTCAACGTTTGAAGTTATCTAATGCATTCAGAGCTGAAAAAGTTCCCAAGCTTATATAAATTATACCTCATGAAAAAGTGAGTTCATATATAAAATACTGCCCACTTCTAATGCAACATACATTCCTCAGATGCACCAGCTGTTCGTAAAATAATATATGAAACTCCCCACACGACTCATCTATTTAACCCCTTCTGTACCGGCGACATCATTTTAATTATACTGTACTGTATTCTAGCTACATTTAGACAATTTGTATTGTTTAGAAAGGGCCTGAAGCAAGTAACAGGCTTTGAACTATCTAACTTAACCTGTTTAACTACCACATATCCTTCTTAACCCATGGAATCCGGGAGGCCTCATATGAGGCGCCAAAAAAAAAAAAAAAAAAAAAAAAAAATGGCAGGAATCCGGGGAGGCCTCATATGAGGCTTAAATATGCGGTTAAACTGCACCACTAAAATCATCATAACACGGCAACCACTTATCGTAGCAATATCATCTCAACGGCAGTTTACAGAAAACAGTAATTTCTACAATTTGCAATTGAGTTGACTGCTCTAGGTGGTCTCAATCAGTAGCTACTGAATTATGAAGCTTGCCTTTACCCCAAATGGCCCCGGACACACCGATCGAGATCATATGAGGCCCACCGGATTTCGTGGGTTAACCCGTATAGCCCCAGCGACGCGCCTGACGCGTCGGCGATGTATGTAACGCACAGCCCCAGAGACGGGCCTGGCGCGTCACCCTAATTGCGCCGACCGTAACCTCAGGTGTAGCCACTCAAGAGGGCTCAGATTTGTATGGGAACTGTGTACGTATCCCACGCAACCGTGCCGATGGTTGAAAACTCTCAAAGTCCACGTGCGTGCGCGCGAGCGCGCAATAACCTGTTTTTTTGGGATAATTGCCTTCAATTTTTTACTCTTGTAAAATCCATTTTCGGGGGCTCTGTAGGACCATTTTTTAAGCTTTTTGAGCGGTTTTTCGTGGTTTTTCCTTCATTCCTAACCCATTCGCTATAGTTTCTGGAATAAAACAATTTTTTGAAAACCGGCCGGGTTCTGGTGCGCAAACATTACAAAACTAGCCGGGGCTCCACGGGTTAAACTGCTCAAAATCATCTAAACAATGCTTGAATTTGAAAGGCGTTACTGGTACAGAAGGTGTTAAAGGGGTATCATTGCACTTTGAATCAACATACCGCCAAGCATAGACTACAGTAGATCTGGACTGGACATGAAAATGGAACTTTGCAGTAAGGGACCCAAAATCGGAAAACGAACCCTCAAGTTCAAACCTCATATTGCAAAAATGTGATATTTTCGCAGTTTCGAGGTTCGAACTTGGGGGTTTGTTCTCCGATTTTGGGTCCCTTACTGCAAAGTTCCATTTTCGTGTCCAGTCCAGATCTACTGTAGTCTATGCGCCAAGCTATAACCCTAGATCTCCGAATCAAAGAGTACGTTTATAAGTGCTACAAGAGATTACAACAACAACAAATGTTAGTACAGGAAAAACAAGAGGCTGGTAGTCTATTCACTGTGAGTAGGTGAGAAATCATGACCTCTAACCTCTGTAACTCAAAAACGACTAGAGTAATCGAGCTAATATGTCTACCATTTGGGAAGAGTCAGTCAAGGAATTAAAATGTAAAACTTGCAAACTAAACAAACCAAAACTGGGACGATACAAGATAAAATAACTTATCAAAATCGCTATGTGGAAATAACGCTTACTATAATAGAATACAATAGATGTGGAAATTTACAGCCAATTTGCTCTAGCCCTTTTCGAGTTATAGCGATTTTGATAAGTTAATTTGATTTTATATTGTCTTGGTCCCAGTTTTGGTTTGTTTAGTTTGCAAGTTTTACATTTTAATTACAGAGGATAGCGGTCATGATTTCTGGCCTACTTAAAGCGAACAGACTATAGTAAGGATGCAAAAACCCAGAACTGGTACTTTATCAACGCGTCATACCTGGCGGTGACAGGTTTGGCAATGTGTTTCAACAGATGTTTTGGTCTGCAGTGGAAAACAAGGAAACACACTCATCACCATCTAGGTTATTAACACCTTGAAGCTCTTGACGCGTTTTAGCAGTTTATTTTGGCTATCATTAGAAGATTTTATGCAGCTTAGGAAGGATCCGTGGGTATGAAATGGTTAAAGACTATCTCAATCAACCCTCTGACTTCCATATATCTTTCCTAATCTGAATAAAATCGTCGAATAGTAGCCAGAAAACAGAACAGAAACGCGTATTGGAGCTTGAAAGGGTTAACACGTACAGTACCGGGGATGTCCCTTTCATCACATTCTGGCAACTATTAGACGATATTTTTCAGCTTAGGAAGGACCTCTAGCAATAATAATGCTTCAAACTATCTCAACCAACCCTTTTAACTACCAAGTTTTAACTAACTGGGCGGGTGCCCAACCCCGAAAAGGGTTGAAATAGGGGAGCTATCCCCCCGCCAAAGGCGGCTTTCTAGGGCCTTTCCTAGCTGATGCTGAGAGGATTGGGTTCTAGTCATGTGGTGATGGGCTGGTCTATCAGAGTGAGAACTGAGCAATCTCTGCCATACCCATAGCTTACTCTGACTGTTCCTTTTACTTATATATTTTCTAGATCTCAAGTGACGGCGTCTCTAACGTGGATTGACCTCCCAATCTACCAAGATTGGAAGCCAAAGCGTCACATTTTTCCCTTGCCTCAACTTTCTCTTCATAATTGCTGAGGGACACAGGGCCCTGGGTGGGGCTTTGGTTTCCCGGGCATTTCCGCACCCTCCTCAGCTCCCCGCCATGGAGTGGCTTCGGTCACCCAGGATTTATTGTGGTCGGTGGGGAGGGTTCTGTGGGGGCGCTCGGTTATGGCCTTGGCCTTGCTCGGGGCCTTGGGGCTGTTCGACCAGGCAGCTTGGGGAACAACAACAACAACAACAACTACCACAGATTCTTCCTAAGCTGCATAATATCATCTAAATATAGCTAGAATGCAACATAACACACATCGCTGGTACTCAAATGGTTAACTCTACCACATCAGAACAGAGGGAAAAAATAAATGAGGGATCAGATTACGTTCCGACACCGATCTAAACACGGAGAGAAAATGTTATTCGGGGGTTTGACACACACGATTCACGACATGCTCTTACTAAGCACAAGGCTTAGTATATTATAGTCGTCAGCTATAATTAGACGAAACTAATATATTTTCAGCTAAAAGTAAATGCAAGACTAACTAACTTTCAGTTATAAACAAAACTAATTTATTTTCAGTTAAAAATAAATACAAGACTTACTAATTTTCAGTTATAAACAAGACTAATTTATTTTCAGTTATAAGTAACCACAAAACTAATTTATTTTAAGCTATAAGAAAACACACTTGTGAATCCAAACCAAACCAGTACAGTACAGTAAACCCCCGATATTTCGAATTATTTTTATTCGGAAACCCGTACTTCTCGGAATGGCATCGGCCTCTCGGAGATGTCCCTGTATATCTCGGCCATTTCCGAGTTGGACGGGATTTGTGTCCGGTTTACAGTGTTCTCTCACTCAATTTTAAGTGGTTTTAGGACGAATTCAAGCCTGTGCCTATAACTATTGAGTTAATATAAATTACCATATACAGTAGGGTCCCGCATAAAACGAGTCTCGATTAAAACGACCGACCTAAAATATTAATATTTAATTTTCGATCAGAACGAATGTGATCACATAAAACGAGTCCGCCGCCAAAGTGGGGCAAATCCGAGGAGTTTTCATATAGAGCGCCGAAATATCGTACAAAACGTACGAAATATCGTTCGCTTTGTACGAAAATTTTAGCTTACAGTGAACATTGACGATATTGCGCCACCAAAATGCTGTGTTCACATAAAACGAAATCGCATAAAACGCCCTCGTTTATCGACCATATACTAGTTTTATGCGGGACCCTACTGTACTTTAGTGTCCCTGACAACATAATAATGTTTGTATTTGTCATATACAGTATATTAGTGAATTTCACATGCAATGATGTAATTCAGATATCTCGGAAAATCGGACATTTCGGAAGTGGTCTCCCTCCAATTAGTTCGAAATAACAAGAGTTTACTGTATGTCCTATTGAACCGACAAACCTGCTGAAATAGAAGAATACTCTCCTCTTCTCAACTTGAATAGCATTAGGCTAAATAAAGGAAGCTAATTTAGAACATAAACTTATAAAATTATTAAAATATATTAAATTACTTTATCAATTAGGCTTTATAGGTGTTATAAAACTTACAAAATTATATTCATAAGTAAAGATATGGCAAAAGTAAATGCAACTTATTCATATGTACAAAAGAAACAACAAAATTGTACATTACTGGTATTCAATTGCATGCAAATTAGGAAATCTCTTTATTATAGTCCGTTCATTCTAGGTTGGGCAGAAATCGTAACTTCTAACCTCTGTAACTCAAAAAGGGCTAGAGCAAATGAGCTGTCAATCTATACGCCTATTCCCTAGCCAACTCTTCCTATTTGGTAGAAATATTAGCTCGATCACTGGTGTCCTTTTTTATTTATGAGAGGTTAGGGGTTACGATTTCTGCCCAACCTAGAATGAACGGACTATGGTTGAGTACTACAGTATTTACAAAACACTAATCAAAGCAAGACTGCCTATAGGTCAAGGGTCATGCTAGTTTGTACAATTGTCCATGTGAGTTTCTACCCATTCCATGATTATAATATTATGTAAGGATTTTTTTTTGTATTGAATTACCAGTGTAATTTGTTATGCAATATACTGATTGTGTGATTTGTTGTTTGTTGTTGTTTCTGTTCCCCAGGCTGTCTGGGTGACCAATATACTGTAGTTATTAAATCATAAATTTTGTATTTCCTTACAGAAAATCATGGAGTGGGTACAAATTCCTGTGAGCGACTGACCAGTAGATGTTTACACAAACTTTCAAATATAAAAAGTAGCAGAGGAAATGCACTCACTCAACACAGCATTCAGAAAAATAGGGTAGGCTACATAAAAGATGCTTCGGTTAACTGCCCAGCTCGGGGAATCTCCACACAGTTCATAACTATTAGCCAATTTATCCAAATTAGTTAATATTGTTCTATACAACTACAGCACCTGTGGTGGTGGGCTGGTCTATCAGAGTGAGAGCTGAGCGATCTCTGACATACCCATAGCTTACTCTGACTGTTCCTTTTACTTATATATCTTCTAGATCTCAAGTGACGGCGTATTTTCCGTGGATTGACCTCCCTACTGCCAACCTAGAAGTTGGCAGATTGGGAGCCAAAGCGTCACATTTTTCCCTTGCCCCTCAACTTTTCCTTCATAATTGCTGAGGGGCACAGGGCCTTGGGTGGCGCTTTGGTTTCCCGGGCGTTTCCGCACCCTCCTCAGCTCCCTGCCTTGGAGTGGCTTCGGTCACCCGGGCTTTGTTAGTGGTAAGCAGGGAGGGTTTTGTTTTGGCGCTCGTTTATGGCCTTGGCCTTGCTCAAGACCTTGAGGCTGTTCGGCCAGACAGCCTGGGGAACAACAACAACTACAGCACCTAAGTTTTTAAATTAATTAATGAAGAAGTGAATGGACCTTGTGACCAATACCAGTTCATTAGTCAGCAATATTAATGAACAATTATTACAAAATAAGCACAAAATATTATTCTCTATTATCAACAGAATATATTTTGTTCCTTTAGATACTTCAGAGCTACATTAACTTAGCCATGCTATGCTACAGATTTTTGGTTTAACAAACTGCGCTTCAACATATCATAGAGAGTAGATATGTACAATTATCAAGCATTATACTGTACAGTACATGCAAACAAATATTTGCAGAAGAGAGTAAGCAACGAAAATGGAGACATAATCTAGCTACTACTGTACACTGAAGATAAATGTAGCTACTGTACTTTATAACTATACAGCTACTGTACTTTATAACTATACAGCCAAATATGTAGCTACTGTACTTTATAACTATACTGTACAGCCAAAAATCAAAGTAAGAACACTAACAATCTGACCAAAGCGTACTGTACAAGAGAACTATCAAGCTGAAAAATGAAAAGGAGGAAGGAAAAGGGAAAACCAAATTAAATAATGTTCTCCAATTTTCATTCATGAAGGATTTGTAACAACTTGATTTGAGCACCTGGTGATGAGTTTTTTTTTTTACCACCATGCATTCCCTGCTCAAGAGCAGGACTAGGGTGGGTACCCTGAAGTTTCAGGGACTTCAGTGAACAGTTGCCACAGATTAAAAGACTGTGCCGTCCACCAACAGCACTGGCGTCTGTCAATAACACACTTTCTGGCCCGAGACTTGAGCCTTCAACCTCACAGTTTGCAGGCAAGTGCACTACCAACGGCCAGAAGCCGTAGCGCAGTTGGTATAGTATGTGCATGAGTATACTGTAATCCTTTAAAAAAAAATAAAAAATAAAAAAAATATATACTGTATAGCCTATATATACTGTATATATACAGTATATATATATATATATATATATATACACAGTAGGGGCTCACATAGAACGTGTTCGCATAGAACGAGTCGCTTATAGAATGACCGACCTAAAATATTGTTCCAAAATTTTCGTTAGGAACGAATGTGATCATATAGAACGATTTCGCCATCAAAGTAGGGCAAATCCGAGGAGTTCTCATATAGAGCGCCGAAATATCGTACAAAACGTACGAAATATCATACGCTCCTGACGGAAATTTACGCTTACAGTGAACATTGACCATATTGGGCCACCAAAATTCCGCGATCACATAAAGCGAAATCACATAGAACGGCCTCGTTTATCGACCAATTTCTCGTTCTATGTGAGACCCTACTGTATATATATAATAATAAAATCAAATAAAATTCTGGCAAAAAGAAGCGATAGTCCATGTGCAAGTGTTCAATATGTTCTCACACTATTGATAACTTGGAACAGCTTCTACCATTAACCCTCGTGGCCCGGGCTGGTCCTCCAGAGGATGGAGGTCGTACCCGGGCGATCTGGCCGAAAAATGTCTAGGCCTAGGCTACCGTATTTTTGTTTATTTTAACTGCTAGAAATTTCCCACGCATCTATAAACGTAGTGCGGTTTTCAATCTGTAGACTGGCGTTGAGTAGAGCTCTGTAAGTCAACTGGTTCAGTTGTGATGACGATTTCAGTGGAGCGAATTTTTTCCCACGATGTTGACAATATCGGAGCTTTTCAGACACTAATTTCGTCTTAAGTCACAACAATAACATTGACCCGACATCTCCTTCTAGTTTTCGGAGGTGCGGTGACGCAACGATCGGCTTTGTTTACATACGTCGGACGCACGGCGTTCAGACCTAGCTGAATAGGCTTGAAAGCTTACTATCTGTTGAAAGGACACCCGGGCTGCTGCCCAATTTCCGCGGTGTCCTTTCACAATGACACCCGGGCTGGAAGGGTTAAGGGAACCCACCTTGCTTTTTTTCTCTTTCTCTCCCTCTCTCTTTGGCTTGTATCCATTCGGCCCCATTCAGCCTACGTCTTAAAACAGTTGGCTGAATGGGGCCGAATGGATACAAGCCAGGGAAAGAGAGAAAAGGAGAGAAAGATAAAAAAAGCCGGTGACCCCCCTTAATTTAAGAGAGTTGTCACAAGAATGCGGATGTTACTACAATTATATTAACAGTAAAATCCAGTAGCCTACTGTATATTACTGAAACGTGAAGTAATTAGGTAATTAGGTAGCCAATAGTAGATAAATAATAATAAAATGTGAAATAACTATTCTACCAGTTAGTGTTGCTTATGCATTTAATAAATAGGCTACCATAAATTAATGAAAAGTAAAGTGATTATGCAATAAGAAGTAAATAAATATATATAATATGTAAGATACCAGATTACAAATGGTAAAAAAAGGAAAAAGAAACAAAAATGATGTGGAAAATGAAGGGAACAGTAAACATAAAAAAAAAAATGCTATGGAAAATGTAAGAAATAGTAAATACTGTAAATAAAAAGTACGCTAACTCTCTCAAGACATACCTGTAAGTGAAGTATCTCGGGAACTGCTGCTTGTAGAAGATGACCATGGTGATGCGTCGGATGCCCGCGTCGTGGAATTCCTTCTTCTTGCTGGCACAGAACACGGCAAACTGCTCGCTCAACTCGCTGTCGTCCTTCTCCTCCTCCATGCTGATCCCGATGTTCATGATGTGGATTGGGTCCTTCGCTTTCTGCCAAGTAAGATTGGTTTCTTTGAAGTTTATTTTGACTATCTATCTATCTATTGCCTGACGCCGTGATCCTCGAAGGAGTGGCCACGAACGAACCGCCCCCAATCCGAGGCTGATCGTTCGTTTATCGTTGTTTATTTTGACACTTTTGTTAGTTATGTATTCTACGGACAACATTTATATGCTTGACACTGATACACTCACCGCCTCAGTTTCCTGTTCCTGTTGTTGTTGTTCCCTAAGCTGCCTGGCCGAACAGCCCCGAGTCCCTAAGGAAGGCCATGGCCACGGTCGGGCTTTCCCACAGAGCTCTCAAGGTGTAGATTGTGTTGTTGGCGTAAGTGGTTGTGTGAAATGCAGTCTTCTATGATGTGTTTAATAGTATGGGGTGCTGTGTTAACCCGTACAGTACCAGGAATGTATTTTTGTATCACATTCTAGCCACTATTAGACGATTTTATTCAGCTTAGGAAGGACCTCTAGCAAAATTATGGCCTCAACTATCTCAACCAACCCTTTTAACTACCACAAATCCTTCCTAAGCTGCATAATATCATCTAAATATAGTTAGACTATAATATAACACACGTCGCTGGTATTCAAAGGGTTAAAGACCGATTTACACAAAAGTTTATTCCCACAACTTTTGATCTGACACTTCATTCTAGAAACAGTTTACTCATTGCCATTGGTATCAGCAATTGACCACTTGCGAGTTTCCGTCTATAAGGAAGTTGGAGCCATAAGCATCGATACAATAATACAATAATAATGTAGGTTTCCGGGGGATAGAAAGTATGTGTAGGCTAATTGGGTTTATTGTATTTATAGATATACAGTAGTACGACCGGAATTTAGCTGGTAATTCTGCTATACTGTATAGGCCTATCGATGTCTACAGCTCCAACTTCCTTATAGAACGAAACTCGCAAGTGGTCAATTAGACTGAAAGCCAAGAAATATAGGTGACAAAAGTCTTAAAAAAGTTTTCTCCAAAGCTACCAGAGCAGAGTTGCGGAATAAAGTAGGTGTTTATGTAAATCCACCCTTAACCCTTCCTACCCGGTCTGCCTTAGGTAAGGACAGCACGAAAGAAGGGCCACTACCCGGTATGCCTTATCTAAGGCATGAGCTTAATAGCCTAATTAAGCTTGGTCCGAACGCCGTACGTATGTCAACAAACCCAAGCATTCGTCACCGCACCTCCCAAAACAAGAAGGAGAAGACTCCTCAATGTTATTGTTCTGACGTCATGACGAAATTAGTGTCTAAAAAGCCCCCATATTGGCAACATCTCTGCAATATTGGCTCCACTGAAATCGTCATCACAACTGAACCAGTTGACTTACAGAGCTCTACTCAATGCCAAAATACAGATTGAAAACCGCACTACGATTATAGATGAGTGGGAAAGTTCTAGCAGTGAAAATAAACATAAATACGGTAGCCTAGGCCTAGACGTTTTTTGGCCATATCGCCCGGGTAGGGGCGACCGTCATTGGGTAAGACAGCCCTGGGAGGAAGGGTTAACCCCTTCTGTACCGGCAATGTCTTTTTAATTTTATTATAGCTATATTTAGATGATTTCATGCAGATTAAGAAAGGTTTGTGATAGTAAAAAGGATTAAGTGAGATAGTTCGAAGCCTGTTAATTGCTGGGGGCCCTTTTTTAAACTAAATAGAATCGTCTAATAGTAGCCAGAATAAAGTTAATAAGACGTCGCGGTACAGAAGGGGTTAACTAATGTTTCTATCCCTCAAGGGTGCTTTTTCTATCACCAACCTTTAACCCTTCCTACCCGGGCTACCTTAGGTAAGGACAGCTCGGCAGAAGGGCCGCTACCCGGCCGTCCTTACCTAAGACGGCAGCTTAATAGCCTAATTAAGCTTGGTCTGAACGCCGTGCGTACGACGTATGTCAACAAACCCAAGCGTTGCGTCACCGCACCTCCGAAAACAAGAAGGAGAAGACTCTTCAATGTTATTGTTCTGACGTCAGACGAAATTAGTGTCTGAAAAGCCCCCATATTGGCAACATCTCTGCAATATTTGCTCCACTGAAATCGTCATCACAACTGAACCAGTTGACTTACAGAGCTCTACTCAACGCCAAAATACAGATTGAAAACCGCACTACGATTATAGATGAGTGGGAAAGTTCTAGCAGTGAAAATAAACATAAATACGGTAGCCTAGGCCTAGACGTTTTTCAGCCATTTCGCCCGGGTACGGGCGACCGTCCTTAGGTAAGACAGGCCGGGTAGGAAGGGTTAAGCACAGATCAGATTGGCTTTGTTTCAGGATATCGTCAATTTTCGATCCATCTATTTACTCAGGCCCATTCCCAACTTTTTTCATTTTTTTTCCTGGGGGTGGCCGACTCGAGACAGAGCTTGAACAGGGTTAACACAACACAACAGAAAAACAATTAACACACAAAAACAAAACACAAAATAACACACATCTAGGTCACCCAGGAGAAGACCCGGAGACCGGGGATCACCAAGGTCCCTCCAGCACTCCCACGGCCCCCGACCACCCGGAGAAGTTCCGGTCTCAGCAGGTAGACATGAAGCGAGCTGAAACCACAAGCCCGCCCAACATTATTCCGGCAACATTTATGGGATCGATTACACCGGTATAGGAAACTAGACTGATGCAAGATGAAATTTGGTGACAAAATTGTTTTAAGTTTGCCTCATAATCTTTCAGATCAGAGTTGACGACAAAATTTCAGCGAAAAGTACTCATTTAGTACCAGCTTTAGTTTCCTCTTACAACTACTGTAAGAGGAGGTACATAGTACAGTACAATAGGATGTATTTTTGTTTCTGTCTTGATACCGTAATGCATAAAGGCGCAGAATTTCGGTGTGAGTATCCTAGGTTCGAGTCCTTGGAGTGCCACATGTATTTGTTGATTTCATTAATTGAGTTTAGAAGTAAAGTTGGTTGGTGAAAAAATATGAATACAGAATCTACCATATTATTAAGCGTTATTTCCACATAGCGATTTTGATAAGTTCTTTTGCATTTATCTTGTGTCGTCCCAGTTTTGTTTTGTTTATTTTGCAAGTTTTACATTATAATATGGGGGTGATTTTTCAAAAGACAACAACTGTAACAAGATCCCACTACGCAAGTTGAAGCCTAGAGTTGCCTGGGATACTGAGTGGTAATCAATCAGCCACACACCCTCCTGAAGTATCACATGGCTCTCAACTCTTCTCTGTGTTGGTGGTGTAATGGTTTAGATGCTTATGTTCTGGGTGTGGTGTCCCGAGTTTGAATCCCGGGAGGACCATATGCTTTCATTAGTATATTCAAGTACAAGAGACTTAAACTGCACGTATGTGTGGAGCACTCAGTCTTAAAATTTGATATACAGTATGTATGTGTATTGGGGTTTGTAATAGATGATAAATGTTAAGAACGGGGTGTTACTTATTCTATCTCCCTCCCTCACATAGTAAATCCCTTCTTACCTTCACTTCATCGACAAAGTCCTTAAAAGAAGAGCCGAGCTTGATGGACCCTGACAACAACTCCTGCGGGCTCATCTCCCCCTCGAGGCTGGTCGGGTCCACGGGCTGGAAGAAGTTCATGAGATCGCTGAAGTAGATCTCAAAGTCCTCGAAGGCGCGGAAAGTGGCCATGATACCCATCCGCTGGCAGTTCTCCAGGTTGGTGGGGGGGTCGATGGGGGTGTGGTGAGGGTCGGAATATTCGAGGGTACTCCACATCTTGTTGTGAGGGATTCTGAAATGAAGAGGAATGTTCTTATTTTTCGCCTTCACTTTCCAATCATCACAACAAATAAAGTGTGTGTGAATTTGTGTGAATTTTCTTTGTCTCTATTCAGGCTCTGTCTCAAGTCAGCCACCCCCAGTAAAAAAAAAAAAAAAAAAAAAAAAAAAAAAAAAAAATTGGCCTTAGATAGATAATAAATCAAACAGAATACAGTAAACTGCTTATTTTCCCACTCCAATCTTGCGAGGGCTTCTGAAATTAACTCATGTTGGCCAATATTCTAGGTTAGCTATAAGATCAAAAAAGTTATAATAGTTGAGCTGGATTCTGCAACAAGTAACAAGTCCTCGAAGATGCGGAATATTCTAGCGTATTCATTTGTCGACGTGATTTAGGCTTTGCTGAACAGTAATATATTTTGTATAACCTAAGTTGAAAATGACCCAGTTGACCACTTGCGAGTTTCAGGCTATAAGGAAGTTGGAGCCGTGAACATCGATATTAAACAGAAATGCAATAATAATGTGGGTTTCTATCTATCTATCTATCTATTGCCTGACGCCGTGATCCCCGAAGGGGTGGCCACGAACGAACCACCCGATGCACCTCTGTCGCCAGTCAGTCGACGTCCCTCCCCCCAACCAGCACCGCCTTCGTTCATGTACTTCCTCACTCCATCCTTCCACCTCTCATTCGGTCTACCTCTCCCTCTCTGTCCCTCCACCTCGCTCTCGTACACCCTCTTAGTCATTCTCTCGCTTTCCATACGTTCCATATGGCCGAACCATCTCAAGTTGTTCCTTTTCACACTTTCCAGCACATCTACCTCCACACCACACACCTCCTTCTTACTTCCTCATTAGTCTGTCTATCCCTCCATGTAACTCCGCACGCACTCCTGAAGTAATTAATTTCCACTGCTCTCACTCTTGGTCTGAGTCTCTCAACCAACGTCCATGCTTCGCTTCCGTAAGTCAGTGTCGGGATTACCACACTGTCATGCAAGGACTTTTTCACTTCCATACTGACCACCCTATTTCTTGTTACTGCTTTTAGAGTTCCTACAACCCACTTCCCCTGTTGTACCCTCTCCCGCACTTCTTCATCCATAGTCCCATCTTTACTCACACTGCCCAGATACTTAAAAGAGTTGACGATCTCCATAGCCTGACCGTTCAGCTTCACCTCACACTCTGTGACTTCACCCCTTTCGAAGACCATAACCTTGCTCTTCCCCGCATTTACCTTCAAATTCCGTTTTTCGCACTGTTCCAAACTCATTTACCAGACCCTGCAACTCCCATTCATTATCACTCATCAGAACTGTATCATCCGCAAACAGAAGTATAGGTAGCTTCCACTCAATTCCCTCCCTTTTCAGCGATACACCAACATCCACTGCTCTTGATAGTATTTCTTTCATGACTCCATCCATATATACAGTAAACAACCACGGGGACATCACACACCCCTGTTTCAAACCAACATTCAGGTCAAAGAACTCGCTCTGCTCACTCTCCACACGTACTGCCGCCTTTGCACCCTCATACATATTAATAAATAATATACATAAATAATGTGGGTTTCTGATGGATAAATGTCATGTTGAATTGGGTTTTATGTATTTATGTGTACTACGACCGTATTTTAGCTGCAAATTCTGTTAATTATCGTTGTCTACAGCTCCAACTTCCTTATAGAACAAAACTCGCAAGTCGGCAATTACCGGTATAAATATAAGTTGTAATCACCTGTTAGGATGTGAAGACGGTAGCAAGAACTTAAAGAATACAACACACACGCTTCCAGACAGCTCCTTGTGACGCAGGCAGGTCAACTCGTAGCTGATGTACGCTCGACGAACATAAACCTGCGGAGATAAAGGCAATGTATAATTATGTTTAAAAACTATATACTGTACTATCTCAAAAATTTCCTTTTTGGTTACCAGAAATTATAAGTTTGTTATTTTCAAAGTTTAATTACCAATAAATAGACCAAAAATGACCACTACTGTACTTCCTTTACACCAATAGCCCACAATGAAATTAATGAAAGCATAATTATGATCAGAGAGAACGAGCCTTAAATTATTTAATGAGAGCTACAATAAAATGATGGTAAATATGCTGAAACCTTTTGGTGCAGTATCATAGAGCCGAGTTCATTATTATAATGTAAAACTTGCAAAATAAACAAACCAAAACTTATACGTTCTATATTATTATTGTATATTATGTAAAGATGAAATTATGGTTTATAATTCATATGATGTCTTTGGAAGGGATAAAATGGCCAAACCAAGGCTATGTGGATATTATAAGTTTGTTGTTTTTAAAGTTTATTTTCCGATAAATTTAATAGTATTTTTCCACAGATAGATTTTGTTTAGTGTGTTGTTGTTTCGATAGTATATAGTTTTAATGAGTTAGTTATATTAATTTGAACAGTAACTTTTTTGTTAGTTTATTTTAATTAATTAATGTTAATTATTTTGTATTCGTCCTCATAATCATTTATGTCGTTAAACAAAATAGCTTGGGTTTGACACCCTGATAAGAGTAACCAACCTCCAAACTGGCCATCCTGACAGCCATATTGGTATGGTAGAAGAAGGCGTGCAACACATCAAATATGGAGGTCTCCGAGAGGATCAGTTTCTGCAAATTCTCCGGATGGAATGAGTGGCCGTACATGTCGATGGCCGGCAGAAAGATGGACTCCATTTGGTTGTACCGCAGCTCGTAGGCCGGCTGGTGGGCAGCAATCAAGACCTGGGGAATATTGGAAGGATAGCATCAACATAATCTTAGCATTGATTGTCTCTCTCTAAGTGTCATGGTGGTTTAGTGGTTAGATTGTTTAAAAATCTGTATGTGGTATTAACCCGTTGAGCCCCGGCTAGTTATAATATTTTGTTCACCCCAGTCCCAAGCCATTTTCACTTTTTTTTTTTTTTTTTGCTAAAATGGAAGACAAGGATGAGAAATGAAAAAAAAAAATCACCTCGGACTTTTTTTTTGGGGGGGGGGGGGGGGAGCCTCAAAAAAATTTGTTGAGCCAAAATGGAAGAGAATGGTGAGAAATGAAGACAAAAATAAAAAAAAAATCATTTCGGTCATTTAGGGGGGGGGGGGTTTCAATAGTTCGTCTCCCCCGCATGACCACCCGCCCGGGAGCACTAGGGTAAAAACTGAGTATGGCATTGTACGGCATACATCCTAAGGAGTGTCTCACATAAATCTCAAGCCTCTAGCTCCCATACGACCGGAGTAATGAAGGTTCAAAGTGGCGGTGAACTAAGGGTGTAAAGTATCCCCACTAAGCCCACCACCACCAGCCGCGCGGCTGTCTCGGCCCGCTCACACCTACTGGCCCGGCTCCCACACACACTACGGTACCTCCCCCTCCTATTCTCCCGCCATTTCCTACCTTACGAGCCACGTAAGTGTTTTTTATATGTCGGACGCACGTGATGCGTCGCTGGGAGTTGGTGATCAAACACTGCCGACGCAACACGTGCGACGCTGGGTCTCACTGGGTTAAGGAGCATCCCGTTCTTAACATTAATCCTCCATTACAAACCCCAATGCACTTGAATGAATTAATGAAAGCATATGATCCTCCTGGAATTAGAACTCGGGACACCACACCCAGAACATAAGTATCTAAACCATTACACCACCAACACAGGTTTGAATCCCGGGAGGATCACATGCATACATTAATTTCATTGGGAGGTGTTTGGTGCTGGGAGCAAAATCAATTAATTAGATTAATAACAAATATAAAAACACGCATGAACAAGACATAATATTCAAGCTTTTTTATTTCTGCTGAGGTATATTATCATCTATCTATCTATCTATCAATTTACTCAGGCCCATTCCCCATTATTTTTTTTTTTTTTTTGGTTTGTTGTTATCATATATACAACATAAAGAGAGAGCAATAAACTTATAACTAATAGGATTGGATACAATGTTCGAGTATGAGTGTACCTGTCTGGCCCTGAGAGCGACCCTGGAGTGTTCGGTGCTGTTGAGTTTGGTGAGTTGTTCCAGTATGGCAGAGAGGTCGTCTGTTAGGCCCGGCTCATGGCCACACAGGTGCTCGATCAGCAAAATCACCATCTGGAAACACAAATAATTATATTATTGGATTTCAGGTAATATAAGATGTAAGACTTTTATAAGAATTCTATCTGGGTTTCTTTTTATTTCATAATATTGTTCTGCTAAATCAGAAATAGATTTCCTTAGTTTATTTGTGCGATAAATGTAGGTTATTTGTAGGGTAGTTATTGATAGGGGTCACTTGAGGCATGCTATGCTTACAGGTACCTACCCGATAGCACTATCGTTAGTGAATGCTGTACTGTATTTTATATATTATTTTGTAATAGTATAGATATTTTATCAATATTTGTATTTTGTACTATTGTTAACCCTCCTGGCCCGGGCAGGTCCCCCAAAGGACAGTGTGGGCTACCCGGGCAATCTGGCCGAAAAACGTCTAGGCCTAGGCTACCGTATTTTTGTTAATTTAACTGCTAGAAATTTCCCACACATCTATAAACATAGTGCAGTTTCCAATCTGTAGACTGGCGTTGAGTAGAGCTCTCTAAGTCAACTGGTTCAGTTGTGATGACGATTTCAGTGGAGCTAATTTTTCCGCGATGTTGACAATATGGGAGCTTTTCACACACTAATTTCGTCTGACGTCATAACAATAACATTGATCCGACCTCTCCTTATTGTTTTCGGAGGTGCGGTGACGCAACGATCGGCTTTGTTTACATGCGTCGGACGCACGCCGTTCAGACCAAGCTGAATAGGCTTTCAAGCTTACTATCTCCTGAAAGGACACCCGGGCACCTGCCCTTATTTCGTGGTGTCCTTTGGAGGGCCTGCCCGGGCCAGGAGGGTTAATGTCTTGTCATGTTGCAAATTTGATTTTAAATAATATTTTGACATTTAACATGTAGTTTCTTTATTCATGCAGAGTTTAGTAAAATTTACCAGAACGTCCCGGACTTCCCAAACTTGACTAATTCCTTTAAAACGTGACGATAGTGCGTTGTTATATGTGCGATTAGTTTGCTTGTGAAACAGATTAACTTGCTCATGTAGTAATGTACACCCTATGTGGTGGATTGTGTTCTTTTATTTAATAATTTTCATTTTAGTAAGCGTTGTTTCCACATAGCGATTTTGATAATTTAATTTGACTTTATATTGTCCTTGTCCCAATTTTGGTTTGTTTAGTTTGCAAGTTTTACATTTTAATACTGAATGTTATTTCCATACAGTGATTTTGATAAGTTTATTTGTTGTTCTTTTGTGCGGACAACAATAATTACTTCACTTAAAATAGTATTTAAAATCTCTATGTTTTCAGTAATGTAACTACAACTTAGTGAGGAATCACTGTCTATAAAGCCAGACCTATGAGAGCTCGGTGGTCTGGTTAATCTGCTCTGCTTAAGGGGAGGTTTCTAGTTTGTTTCCTACTCCTCCAGCTATCTTAAAATTTCACCCCCTTGACCCCCTTTCAAGATAAATTTGTACATTTTTCGGTAGAAAAATTTCCCGGCCGAAGGCCGGTTCCCCTTAAATTACAGGCTCGCTATCGCTCGCCAGGATAAAATCGACACCTGAATGGCACGAAAGGTCTTAATATGGGGTGAAAGTTCTTAAAATCGCTAAACTAATGGGGCAAACGTCTTAAAATCTCAAAAGCAATGGGGCTAAACATGAGGGAGAAATGGGTCAAGAAAAAAATCCCTCAAGTGGAGACCTCCCCTTAACTAACTAACTAAAGGCAGTGTCACACGAGCGCTTTTTCCGGCAATTGCTCGTAAATATTGACGGAAAACGCGCTCGTGTGACACCGTCTTTACACTGGGAAATAGCCTGTAACAGTGAAAGGGAAATGACTCGCCTGGTTCTTCTTGGTGACTTGTGAGTGAGACAAGAGGGTGCTGATGATGTTGTTAATATCCTCCTTGTACTTCTCTCTTAGAGCGTGCACACATTTGTCGTATGACCCTGAAAAAAATATTGGTACCGGTAAGTAACAAAATGAATAAGTATGAAACTTTCCTATGAACAGAGCTCAACACTGTATAACCATGCATTGAAATTACTCACGCACGTTAGCTGAAAATGGAATACTGTATGTACTGTATTTATATAAACATTAAACAAATCAAATAAAGGAAAAAATAAGTAAAAATGTCGGCCAGCAAGGATCGAAGGTATTAACCCTTTCACGCCTTTATGACGCAGAGGTTGCCAGATTAGCAATAAGAAGTAGAGTTCTCTCACTCTTATAATTACCTCTCCAGAATTAGCTTTCTGCCCACAGCTAACTCAAAGACAACTGCAGAGGTTGAAGTAACTAAACTAAAGGTTTCTAAATACCCCTGATGGTAACAAAGGCTTTAAAGTATCCCCAATAGGATCAAAATTGCGTCATATACGTGAAAGGGTTAAGGGGAGATCCTTCACTTTTTGTAAAAAAAAAAAAGTATTTATTATTTTTCGTTTCCTCGCTAGACCTCCATCAAGCTTAAAATGAAACCCCCTAGACCCCCTTTCAAGATAAATTTGTACATTTTTCGGTAGAAAAATGTCCTGGCCGAAGGCCGATTCCTCTTAAATTACAGGCTCGCTTTCGCTCGCCAGGAAAAAATCGAGACCTAATTGACAGGAAAGGTCTTAAAATAGACAGAAATGGGGCGAAAGTTCATAAAATCGCCAAACAAATGGGTCTACAGATGAGGGGGAAGGTGGTCTAGAAAAGCGACTCGTCTCCCCTTAAAACCATTACCAAAAATAACACAATCTACTGACCATGCTGGAACTGAGTCTCAACCTGGAGGTAATGTTTGAGCAGCTCTTGGACCACCTGAGTCATGCGGCCCCGGGAACCTTTCTTGTAGCGCTGGCAGAGCTGCACTAGGCCCTGGGTCGTCACAAAGAACACATCGCGGTCCTTCTTCTGGAGGGAGGCGGCGTGGCTGAATGGGCAAATAAAACTTCATGTTAGACTAATGAACAAGTTAGATATTTTATTCTATTTATCTATCTATCTATTGTATCTATATACAGTACTCTGGCACTTACCCAATTTTATTTTTGATTTTTTTAAATATTTTTTTGTATTTTTATATTTTTTATTATAGGTCACCCAAGAGAAGACCCGGAGACCCAGGCCCATATGGGGACCGAAGCAAAAGATTCCCAGTTCCCAGATTATAGAGGTACAGTACACTATATAATTAGCTTTAAGATCGGGTAAGAACAAAATTGAGTCAATGAAGAGATATATACGAACATGCTGATAGTTATGCAAGTTACATAGAATACGTTTGTCAAAGTAACATATTAAGGGGGTAGTGCTTGTTTTTTGGCCTATGTATTTATTTATTTGTGTATTTTTGAGTTTCCTCGCTAGACTTCCATCAATCTTAAAAAAATACCCCCTTTCAAGATAAATTTGTACATTTTTCGGTAGAAAACTTCCTTCTAAAATTGCAGGCTCTCTATCGTTCGTCAGTAAAAAATTGACACCTAAATGGCACGAAGTCTTAATATTGACAAAGAACTGGGTAGAAAGGTCTCAAAATCGCCAAACCAATAGAACCAACGTCTTAAAATCTCAAAACAAATATGCTAAACATGAGGGAGAAGGGGGTGTAGTTGTTGTCGTTCCTTAAGATGCCTGGCCGAACAGCCCCGAGTCCCTAAGGAAGGCCAAGGTCGGGCTTTCGGGGGTCCAGTTAAGCGAGAACCTCCCCTCTTAAAATATTCCTCTTCTACTTACCTATCAACGGCACTTGCTATCTCTTGTGAAGGGAACTGTGCCAGCATGGACGTCACATTGCTGCCGTAGATCATCATATACTTGCGGATTTTCTTCTCAACCGCTTGGGGTATTCTTCCAGAGATAGAGCCAATGACCTCCTGCAAAATGAGAGCAAATACTGTAAATACCACAAGGTCAATGAAAGCACAGTACTGTACTGTACTGTATATTTACTGGTGATGGACTGGCCTATCAGAGTGAGAGTTGAGCGTTCTCTGCCATACCCATAGCTTACTCTGACTGTTCCTTTTACTTAAATATTTTCTAGATCTCAAGTGACGGCGTCTTTTCCGTGGATTGACCTCCCTACTGCCAACCTAGAGGTTGGCAGATTGGGAGCCAAAGCGTCACATTTTTCCTTTGCCCTCAACTTTCCCTTCATAATTGCTGAGGGGCACAGGGCCTTGGGTGGGGCTTTGGTTTCCTGGGCGTTTCCACACACTCCTCAGCTCCCCGCCTTTGAGTGGCTTCGGTCACCTGGGCTTTATTAGTGGTAAGCAGGGAGGGTTCTGTGAGGGCGCTAGGTTATGGCCTTGGCCTTGCTCGGGACCTTGGGGCTGTTGGGCCAGACAGCCTGGGGAACAACAACAGTATATTTATCTTATACTGGTATCACTCAAGATTATATTCTACTTTTTATTGTTAACACTTCTCTGTATAAGCTTGTATGTATGTATGTAATGTATATACTCAGGCACATACCCCATAGCTGGGGGTGGCCGACTTGAGAAGTCTGTAATGGGTATATATAAACTACGGTAGATAAGTCCTACCTGTAACTCCAGCAGGGGAAGGTTAGGGTCACGTAGAACACTCATCAGCTTCTGCACCGTCTCCTTTACCATGGGGGTGAAGTGTTCGTTGGGGAGGCAGTAACCTGGAGTACAATGGAAAGGTTGGCAAAATTAGTAAAGACCCTTAAAATGAATTTGATGCATAATCTTTCTTTCTGTATGCCAAGTGTATTAATCACATTCCACTATGCTATCATGCTACCAAAAAACGATATAATCTGATATATAACACCCCGTTCTTAACATTAACCATCAATTACAAACCCCAATGCACTTAAATAAACTAATGAAAGCAGATCAAGTCTGATAGGCCTACATCAGCTGCATGAAGTAACCGTATGTGGAAAGCAAACTTAACCGTATAAAGTTATGATAAAGTGGACACCAACCATTGAGTACATTATCTATGACAGACCGGCAAGTCTGATAGATGTAATTTAGCTTCTCGTCCTCGCGTGGCAGGAGGCCCTTGCTGTGGGCGAAGCCCCCATCGTGCAGTTGGGCTTTGGTCACGATGGAAGAGTCATCTAGGTCCATGCGGCCTATCACATCCCCAGCGTTGAGCACCGCACCGGGACGCTTCAGGTGGTACACACAGCCGGATTCATTCACCGTCAGGGTCATTACCATTTTCATACTCTGGAAAGGAGAGGAAACATTATAAGGTCAATATTTGTATGTATGTATGTATGGACAGTATGTATGTATGTACTGTATGTACTGTATGTACTGTATGTATGTACTGTATGTACTGTATGTATGTACTGTATGTATGTATGTACAGTATGTATGTATGTACTCTGGCACTTACCCCATTTGTCCCTAGGATTGAAAGAGCTATGCTCATGGCTCAAAAACAATTCTACTGGAAAATCATGATCACATAAATGCGTGTGAGATTTGAGCTAGAACAAAGTCAAAGCCGACACACAGTACTGTATTGGTAATTCCTCACTTTTATAAATTAAAATGTAAAACTTGCAAACTAAACAGCCAAAACTGGGACAAAGACAATGTAAAGTCAAAACAACCTATCAAAATCAAATTAAGTAATATGGATAGAAACACCATGTGAAGAGGAGCACTTTATTGATAACTTTTCACTCAATAGCTTTCTCAGGTCAATAGGTATATTTTCGTAAGATAATGTACATACATACATAAAATTTTAAGACAGAGTGTTCCACACATAAGTGCAGTTTCAGTCTCTTGTCCTAATGGCGGCGTTCCAGGCAACCCTGTTAAGGGCTGCTTCACTTGTCAAGTTCTTGGATTTGAGATCGGCGCGTATAGTCCGATCCCAGGTCTTCCTCGGTCCACCCCTTGGTGCAGCTCCCTCCACAATCACAGACCTGCATTTTTTCACCCAATTTTGTTAATCCATTCTCTCCACATGTCCATACCATCCCAGTCTACTTGTACGCATCACCTCGCTAATACTCTTTATACCTAAACGTCTCCTCAGCTCAACATTTGTTATTCTATCCTGTAGCCTGGCCCCACATATCCATCTCACCATTCTCATCTCATTACGCTCCATTCTGTTGACATCCTCTACTTTAACGGCCTATGTTTCTGAGGCATATGTCATTGCACTTCTAACACATGAGGCATACACCTTTCCATTCAGGGGGAGAGGCATTCTTTTCATGGTCAGGATTGGCATCAATTCTCTGAACTTCACCCAGCCACACCTAATTCTAGCAACAGTGGCAGCCTCGGCCCCACCACCAGCAGAGATGGTATCTCCTAGGTAACAAAACTTGTTCACCAGCTCCAGACTCATTTTTAAAATTCACAGCCACAGGATCATAACTTAACACAAGCTCGCCTTTGCACACTACGCACTTAAATTTCTCTATTTCTGACTTATCCTTCGGCAGGGGCCCCTTTATTCTACTACAGCGCTTACTCCCATGGTGTACCCAACATCGACAGATGCTACATTGAATTGAGTTAACGCCCACTCCCTTTCCACACACTGCACATGGGTATGCACCGCTTTTTTCCACATTGCATCGTCTCAATCTACAATGCATAACCTTGGTTTTGTTAATATTGACTCTTAAACCCTTGCTCGCCATGCCCTCTCTCCACTCTCTGAATTTGGCCTCAGCATCCTGCATACTGTCAGCTGTTAGGACTAAATCGTCTGCATAAAACAGTTCCAACGGGAGTCCGCCTCTAAAAACTCTAGACAGCGCCTCCAAGACCCTAATAAAGAGGAGGGGGCTTAACACTGAACCCTGATGGACTCCAACACGGACTGCGAACTCATCACTCAGTACACCCTTCACCCTCACCGCACTTCGCGAATCCTCATACATCTTCATTATCACACGCACCAGCCACTCTTCCACACCAAGTTTCCTCATAGCCCACTGCACAACATCTTTAGGCACCCTATCAAAGGCCTTCTCCAGGTCTACAAACACAAAGTAAAGATCCCTGCCTTTTAGTAAGTATCTTTCCTCTATCTGCCTGACTATGAAGATAGCATCGGTTGTACCACGTCCTGGCATAAAACCAAACTGCATATCATCAATAGAGATGCTTTGCCTGATCAAACCCTCAAGGACTCTCTCACAGACCTTCATGATTTGGTCAAGCATTTTCAGGCCCCTATAATTTCCTCTATCTAGCGCATCCCCTTCTCCTTTGTATATACAGTCCATCCTCCTACAACGCGAGTTTAGGGGCGGCACTGCGCCTCGTGTTGTAGGTATTTCACATTGTAGGAATAACACTTTAAATGGAGATAATTCTATATGGGACTGGGCCCCCCAATTTTGCCACTTTTCCGTATTTTTTTAGCTTAATAAATATATAGGCTAGGCTATACAACTTCCATTTCATCGGAATAACATTCACCGCCAAGCATAGTCACAGCTGGGGTTTGTTGTTGTTTCGTGGACAAAATCTAACCAAACGTACTGTCCGACATTAATTTATTATCAACAATTGGATATTCGTTACTGTGGGCTCTTATTAGTCTACTTCCTAATAATAGGCAAGTAAATTATAAGATCATGTTTGGATAAACAAATATACCGAATTAAATTAGAATGAAGAAACAGTACGTTGAGTGAGATGTTTCAGCTTGCTGTCAACCCAGCTGGGCCAGCTCCGAAGCTCGCTTGCCGTCGCGCTGTAGGTGGGGGGGGGGGGGGGGTTGCGCAGTAAGAGGAGGCGCCGGATTTGAAGCACTCGGCAAGGCCATTTCGCGTTATATGTTTTCGGCTCGGGTTATAAGAGGTTTAGGTAATTCGGGACCCCCCCCTCGTGTTGAAGGAGGATCGCATTGTAGGAGCTCGTGTTATAGGAGGATGGACTGTATTTACTATTACACTTTTGAGCCAATCATCTGGGATTTTCTCATCTTTAATAATGGTGTTTATCAACTCAGTGACTAAGTTTACACCAATCTTCCCTGAGGCTTTTATCATCTCAGCGACAATGTCGGAGCAACCTGGAGCTTTACCGTCCTTCATTTTATTGATTGCGTCGCTCACTACAGCTGGTGCTATCAAAGGAGGGGGGCCCAGATATTGGTTTTTCGATACTAAGCTGTTCCTTATCCCATTCAAACTCTACATTTAGCAATCGTTCATAGTGTATATACCTTCCATGCTTCTCTGATTTCATTTTCTGCATACACAATCTTCCCATTATCATTTCTAACTCGCCTAGCTAGGTTGAAGGTCCCATTGGGATTGTCAGTGTTACACACTTGTTCGAGGACCAGGTCCTTAATGCGATTTTTAGCATTGTAAATAACTCTTTTGGCAGTTCGTTTAGCTGCCTGGTATTCCTCCCTGCTGCCTCCTTTCTTCCATGCTTTGAAGCATCTCCATTTCTCTTTCACAGCATGTTCTACCTCATCGTTCCACCACCAAGAGGTCTTATTCCTGGGGTGACCCTTTGTTTTCCCACAGATTTTGTCAGTGGCAGCGATAAGGCTATGCTTAAGAAAGTTCCATTGGCTATTTACATCGTTAGGCCTAGCTTCCTTATTGCTATTCATTTCCTCCAGTTTACTATGAAACCTATCCCTAACTTCCTTGTCCTTCAGCAGCCACACTTTCCTTTTGGCTATGTAAACCTTCTTGCGTTTAGGATCTCTGTATAAGCTCATGTCGCACACAGCTAGCTTATGCTGGGGGATACATTCTTCGCTCGGGATGACCTTTACATCTCGAACTAGTTTCCAGTCTTTCCTGTTAACCAAGAAGTAATCTATCTGGCTACTGGAGACCCCAGAGTTATATGTGATCAGGTGGCTCTGTCTTTTCTTGAACTTTGTGTTACACACAACCATGTTGAGTGCAACGCAGGACTCCAATATATATTCGCCTTCTAGATTTCTCCTTCCGTAACCATTTCCTCCATGTAGCCCCTCGTATCCATCTGCAGATGCTCCCACGTGACCATTGAGGTCCCCCCCCCCCCCCCCCACGATTGTTATTTCATTCTCCGAGAGGCCTGAAATGACACTGACGGTGTCATTCCAGAAGTCCTCTTTTATCTCTTTCTGTAAACCAGCCTGTGGGGCATATGCAGATATCACATTCAGAATTCTTTCACCAACTTTCAACTTCAAAACAATCAGCCTTTCACTAACTCTCGTAATCTGAAGCACACTTTCCGCCAGCTCTTCAGCCACCAGAACACCCACTCCTTTCGCTTTATCAGTCTCCACACCCATCCAGTATATCCTATATCTTTTCCTCCTTCCGACAATCCACTGTACCCCATGCCTCTTCCAGAGTGTTTCCTGGGTACAGCAGACGTCCACTCGCCTCCTCTCACACATCTCAGCCACTTTATTCGCACGCAGATTCAAACTACCAACATTCACACTAGCAAGTCTGAGTTTGTGGGGGCATTTGTCATTGTCCTGTGCGGTTTTGATTCATCGGACTTACGTTTATTTTCTTTGATTTTAGTCATAGTTAGGTAGGTTTGCCCCCCCCCATTTCATTTGTCTCTCATTGGCCAGCCTGCCAGGGACTTACCTCCATCTCAGCATAGGGTTGACCAACAAAGACGTGGCTGCCGTCCTCCTGCAAGTAATTGATGAGTTTGCCCGGGGCGGAGGAGCGCAGGGTGGTGGGGTCGTTCTCCTTCTCAAACACACAAGTCTGGTGCCCGATCGTCAGCCGGTATCTGCATGTACAACATTTATCTATCAGAATATATTCACATCTTACTGGACTAACTTTGTTCACTTCTTCCTTGAAGTGTAAGACATGTTTTCTTGCTTTCTTGAGTAGTATAGTACAGGTAAGTTAATTGGTGGGTTGGTGAAAACAAATATGAATATGTATTATATGTACCGTTATGTATACAGGCACATACCCCATAGCTGGGGGTACATACATACATACATAACATTTTAAGACTGAGTGTTCCACACATACGTTCAGTTTCAGTCTCTTGTCCTAATGGCGGCGTTCCAGGCAACCCTGTTAAGGGCTGCTTCACTTGTCAAGTTCTTGGATTGAGATCGGCACGTATAGTCCGATCCCAGGTCTTCCTCGGTCCACCCCTTGGTGCAGCTCCCTCCACAATCACAGACAGTCGGGGGTGGCCGACTTTAGTTTATATCAATAAAAGATAAATACTACAACTATAAAACTTAAACAATAATAATCTGAAAACATTGACTGAATTGGTTGCCAAGATTATAATTATGAAAAAGGGTATCGCACAAGAGCTGTTACCGTAAATATTTCTAATATCATGGGAAGATAGAAGAACTGTAGAATTCAAGGTGTAAAGGCGAGACACAATTTCAAGTGTAAATACTAACTTGTCGACTTCTTCCTTGAGGTAAGAGACGTGGCTGACCCCATCCACCGAGAGTAGGAGTCCGGCGTCGCTCATGCGGAAGAAGTCCACCTGCTTGTTTGTGCCGTTCATGACCAGGAAGTACTGGGCGGGTCCCGAGCGCGTCACCTGCACATTGTACTTGGTCCCCTCAGTGATCAGGTCCACCTCCACCACGTTATTTAGGGACTTGAGGGGTTGCACCTGGCCTCTAAGGGTAACAGTAATACAAAGAGGATTAGTTCACTATATAAAATACAAAATAAATGCATAATTTAAATATGGGACTATTCATACAGTGCTATTTAATCAGGGAACAATGAGGGTATTTTGGGGGGGCTTCGGTGGGGTTTGTGGTAATGCACTGATACTAGGTACAGCACAAATTCCATCCCAATGATGTCTTCCCATTGACATATCAGGATTCGAACCCGGGTCCATTGGATTACCAGTCCAGTGGCAAGACCACTCCACCACATCTGGGTAAACACTGGTCTCAATAACCTATCTTAGTAAGCGTTGTTTCCACATAGCGATTTTGATAATTTAATTTGACTTTATATTGTCCTTGTCCCAATTTTGGTTTGTTTAGTTTGCAAGTTTTACATTTTAATTAGTAACATAGGTCCTACTTAAACTGCATAAAATCATTTAATTTTAGCCAGAACCAAAGGTAAACAGGCGTCATGTGCTGAGGGGGTTGGTTGGTTTATATATATATATATTTATTTTTATTGATTTTTTTTTTACATTAGCTTAAGGGGAGATATCCACTGGAGGGATTTTTTTCTTGACCCCTTTCTCCCTTATGTTTAGCCCCATTGCTTTTCTAATTTTAAGACGTTCGCCCCATTATTTTAACGATTTTAAGAACTTTCGACCCATTTCTGTCAATTTTAAGACCTTTCGTGCCATTTAGGTGTCGATTTTATCCTGGCGAGCGATAGCGAGCCTGTTATTTAAGAGGAACCGGCTTTCAGCCGGGACATTTTTCTACCGAAAAATGTACAAATTTATCTTGAAAGGGACTCAAGGGGGTGTAATTTTAAGCTTGATGGAGGTCTAGGGAACAAACTAAATACCTCCCCTTAAGGGGACCGACCGGATAATTACGCTACTTCCAGGTCTTACTATCAATTTAAATTAAATTTGGCACAGGTGTATATGACCATAAAACTAGATAAAAAAAAAAAAAAAAAAAAATTTGATTTTTTTTCTTGCAATTTAGGTAAAACAAAATTGAAAACCATAGCACTGCAGAAAATGATAAACTCCTACAGAAATCCCCATAGCACATGTTTTATGTGATCAAACAACTCACAAAAGGTGTATCTGTAGTTTCTATAAAAAACATTTTATATATTTTGTGTATTTGTTCGATTTAGGTGATGACGGATTCAGGCGAATATATTTATACAAAAATTACAATTTGACGACATATTGTGAAAAAATTTAAATTATTAGAGTAAACTTGGTTTATAGGCCTTTTAGTGTTTTTAATTACCTTTCCAATGGTATATACACCATTCCTATAGGTCCAATAATAACTGTAAAATAACATCCGATAGTGCGGCAATATAGGTTCTGAAAATAACAGGTGAAAGTCTAAGGTCATTAGGTGAACATTTTTACTTTTGTTTTTTAGATTTACAATATTTTATGCGGGAACATGGCAAAGTAGAAGATAAAGCGTATGGTAGGTTGTAGAGTAGCTTACGCTCTTTCGATTTATATAGGTATGCTCCTCGTACGACCAGTAGTTACTGAGCATGTTAATTTCAAAGTTCGCTATATAACGTTTTTAGAATTACAGGAAAAGTTTGGAAAACATAAAAAAATACTATTTCCAATGGGTTTTCACTAATAACATTTCACTGGCTTATGAAGGAATGTTGACTCTTGTTGAGTAAACACCTATTGGTGTTTTCAGGATTTCGAGTTTTTTAAGCCTAAATTAACCGGTCGGTCCCCTTAACCAGACCACTGAGTCAAAGGGATTTGTCAGTCAGACTTACTTTTCTAGGGAGTTGTAGAAGTTGTTGTAGGCGTCCTGGATGTTGTTGTCGGCAATGAGCACCGCGGCACACATGACCCCCAGCATGGTGTCCGGCTTCTTCCCCTTCACCTGTGCTGCTATTAGGTGGTCCAGCCAGCCCGTATCTGGGAAAAGGACCCAACAGATTTGTATACGGCAAAAAGGTAAGTATGTGAGCAAAAGAGTTATTGAAGGTCCCTTTTTTTTTTTTCTTTTTTACTCTTTAGTTTCAGGCGATTTGCGTAGACCAGCTCACCCAGATGGGAACCAGCTTTTCGTATAAAACAAACCAAAAACAATAACGATGAATGTCTGTAAAGATCCAGTTATAGATTACAGTAGATCTGGACTTGACACAAAAATGGAACTTTGTAGTAAGGGACCAAAAATCGGAAAACGAACCCCAAACCGCGAAAATTTATATTTGTGTGGTTTCGAGGTTCGAACTTGGGGGTTTGTTCTCTGATTTTGGATCCCTTACTGCAAAAGTTTAATTTTCGTGTCCAGTCCAGATCTGCTGTAGTCTATGATCCAGTATATAATTGAAAGAAAATTGAAGTCAAGAATAATCTACATATAGGTCTGGTTCCAAACAGATAAAAGAAAAGATATCAGGCACAGGTGTACTTGTATATGTACCATATGTACAGTATGTATGTACAGTATGTATGTATGTATGTATGTATGTATGTATGTGCAGTATGTAAGTATGTACAGTATGTATGTATGTATATATGTATGTACAGTATGTATGTATTAAAATGTAAAACTTGCAAACTAAACAAACCAAAACTGGGACAAGGACAATATAAAGTCAGTATATGTACAGTATGTATGTCTGTCTGTCTGTACCCAGGCACTTACCCCAGTTTCCATTTTTTTTAATTTTTCTTTTTCTTTTTTTGGTGTACTTACCAATGGAATTATTTTGGAAGGCTTCAGTTTCCAGCAGTGTGATCAAGTACTCTACAGTGGTCCGGAAGTCTCCTCTGATCGACAGCTCCTTCAGGGCTATGATCAAATTTCTGGAAAAAATTAAAATATAAAACTTGAAAACAAACCCAAAAGTTACTGTTCAGATTAATATAACAAACTCAATATAATTTCTATCATACACAAATTCAAGAGGTAAAGAAAGGTGACCGTATAAATCTACCTATTGTTTGATATATTCTTTGTACTGTAAGGTAGTTCCATTTGGGTACAGCCGGCTATGTAAGTGATGTCAGACTGGGTTGGCTTCGATATGTGGAGATGATAGATTCAGAGGACTATAGTACAGAAATCATAACCTCTAACCTCTGTAACTCAAAAAGGGCTAGAGCAAATGAGCAGTCAATTTATACACATATTCCCTAGCCAAGTCTTCCTATTTGGTAGATATATTAGCTGAATTACTCTAGTCCTTTTTGAGTTACATAGGTTAGGGGTTACGATTTATACCCAACCTAGCATGAACGGACTATAGGTGAAGCTCGTTAAGGAGAGATGGTTCACTTTTTGGTCGATTTTTTCATTTAGTTATTATTTTTCTAGTTTCTTCCCTAGACCTCCATCAAATTTAAAAAAAAAAATCCATTAGATCCCTCTTCTAGATAAATTTGTAAATTTTTCGGTAGAAAAATGTAGTTCTTCCAACATTACAGGCTCACTATCGTTCGCCAGGGAAAAAATCGACACCTAAATAGCACGAAAGGTCTTAATATTGACAAAGAAATGGAGTGAAATGTCATAAAATCACCAAAATAATGGACCGAACGTTATATAATCATAAAATAGTCGGGCTAATCATGAGGGAGAAGGGAGTCCAGAAAAATCAACAAACCCCCCCTCCATAAACCTGAAAAAATGTACTTACTCCCTGGCAGCCTCTCGATTTTCCCCCCAAGAGAAGCAGTGACCGAACTGTGAGTCGGCGTACTCGTGTAGACCGCCCGATGCCGACACACTGAAGTAACCCCAAACATTCTTGCTTGACCTGAAGTTCAACTCTTGCACCGTGCCAGAGCTGGGCTTGAAACCTAGAGAGATTTTAAGAAGCGCTGGTATTAGGAACGGATATATTTTAAGAAGCGCTGGTATTAGGAACAGATATATTTTAAGAAGCGCTGGTATTAGGAACAGATATATTTTAAGAAGCGCTGGTATTAGGAACAGATATATTCTCAAATTTTACTGCTCATTTAATTGATTTTGTAATTATATTATATACGGTACTGAACTCTTATATCATTTATACTGTATAAAACTGTAAAACTTGCAAAATAAACAAACAATATAAAGGCAAAAGAACTAATCAAAATCGCTATGTAGCAAAATAAAATACCACCAATTCAAGCAAATTATATAAATTTGACAAAAGTATAAATATATATTGTATAACACCAGTACTAAAATATATATTGTATAAATATGTACTAAAATATTCAACCAGATAAAAAAAAAAATTGTTTACAAATAGTATTGTTTTCAATTAAACATAAGGTAGCTACTGCCTTTTTTATTGAAAGTAAAATTGAAGATAGAAAATGTCAACTTCATGTAGAATCATATATAATTCATATTTTTTTCACCAACCCACCTTACTTCCAAACTCAATTAATGAAATCAACAAATACATGTGCCCTTCCAAGGACTTGAACCTAGACACTCACACCGAAATTCCGCACATTTACGCATTACGCTATCAATTAAAATGTAAAACTTGCAAACTAAACAAACCAAAATTGGGACAAGGACAATATAAAGTCAAATTAAATGATCAAAATCGCTATGTGGAAACAACGCTTACTAAAATAAAAATTATTAAATAAAAGAACATTTTTTTTTTTTTTTTTTTATTAATTTCACCACAACACCAAACACCTCCAATGAAATTAATGAAAGCATATAATATTGTGATAGAATAATAAATACCTTCATCAGGATTCTCGCTGGTAATTCTGGCCGCGATACAATTACCTCTGGGGACTGGCTTGGATTTTGGCATGTCAAAATCAATGTCAGTGTCTCCCCACGACGATTCTCCATACAACACTCGCACACATCGAATTCTGTGCAATGGTATACCCATAGCTACCTGCCATGGAAAAAGAACAGTGTTAAAGCACTGACAGGTTTAGAAAATAACCTAAAAGCTAAGTATATTGTAAAGTATGATATTGTATTAATCTTCATTGCCATTAGGTACAAGAATCTCGGGCTTAATGAAGTATCACAGTTTTCGTCACCAATTTTCGATGCTCAACATTTTCTAAAATCCTTAGCACTGGTACCGGCAACTAGATTGAAGACAGATGAATACATGTCACAAAATTATTAAGATGATTCGGCCATGTGGGACGTATGGAAAGCGAGAGAATGACTAAGAGAGTGTAAGAGAGTGAGGTGGAAGGACAGAGAGGGAGAGATAGACCAAATGAGAGGTGGAAGGATGAAGTTAAGAAGTATATGAGTGAAGGTGGTGCTGGATGGGAGGAAAGGGTGTCGACAGACTGGGGACAGAGGTGCAAGGGGCCGTTTCGTTCGTGACCACCCCTTCGGGGATCACGGCGTCCGGCAATAGATAGATAGATAGACCTGTACCGGCAGTTCCTCATAAATTGCAAAACGTGTGTTGATGATAAAATCATCAACATCATCAAATCTGACGCCCAGCTTCCGGAGGAAGCGCCCCAAAAGGGATGGCCATGGCAGAAACTGCCTCCAGGGTCCCAGACATGTCCCCACTGACCTACACCACAGTGCCATTTTCACTAAGTGAATTATGATTCTTAGCACTGAAGGAGCATACCCAGAGCAGTCCCTCACCTGGATGGCAGTTCCACCACTGTTTTGCTGTTTTATTTACCCCAGTGGGGCCCTGGCTGGAAGCATACCAAGCATAGGAATGTTCTGAAGATAGGAACCAGTGGTCCACTGCTACAGAAGCTGATTGCACCACCAAAGTGGCGGGCGGTGGGGTAGCCACATCCCTACGTCAAAATAAGAAATTGGGAAAAGTTAATTTAGTGTAGGGTGTGCAGCATTTGTGGTTGGTTAGTTAGTTAGTTAGTTATGTAGAGCAGATTAACCAGACCACTGAGCTCCATACGGAACTACCATAGGTCTGGCCAGCATTTGTGGTTTAATGTAAGAAAGCAATAGTGTGTATATCTTAAGATCAAGTTAGAAAAAAAAAATAAAAAAACTCCAATAATGAGAGGGATAAATCTATAAATTCCTTACTTGTAGTTGTGCCGCAGGGAGGTTAATGTCGGTGATCATCTCTGTACAGGGATGCTCCACCTGTAGCCTAGGGTTCAATTCCAGGAAGTAGAAGTTACCATCGTTATCGTACAGGTACTCCACCGTCCCAGCATTCACGTAACCCACCAGCTTCGCTAATTTGACTGCTGCCTGGAAAGTAACATTGTGCGTAAGAAACCGGCTAGACATACGTTGAAAAATTACATAGTTTTTTATAGTTTTAAATTTTAATGAGTTAGTTATATTAATTTGAACAATAACTTTTAAGTTCATAATTTGACAATTACCTGTTCCATTTTGTGAAACACCTCCGGGTTAGCTATGACACAGGGAGCCTCCTCAATAATCTTCTGGTGTCTACGCTGCACTGAACAGTCACGGCCGAAGAGTGACACAGCATGACCGTACATGTCAGCAATTATCTGAACCTCAAGATGGCGCGCACACTCAGCCAATTTCATAATGAAGATGGGAGACCCGGGAACCTCTGCTTGTACCTGAAATCAAGAGACACATTGGTTAAATAGTAGAGGCATGTACTGTATTCACCTATTTGTAGTTTACAAGAATTGAGCTGAGCTTGTGTTGTCCTGTCTCAGTTTCTAAATTGCTTATCCAGTTTACTTTTAAAGTCGTGGATATTTATTGCTTCTACAATCTCCGCACCCAAGTTATTCCACCTATCCATTGTTCTATACGGAAAGATAAAAACAAAATTTATTGGAGAAAGATTGCAAGAACACAGACAAACAGTTCCAGTACTGTCTCATCATATACTTAAGCTATGTATCAACTGGACACAAGATACAATATTGAACACCATATACAATATTTATTATAGTAAGTACCGGTATATAGCTACTATATATATAGCTTATTGTATATTGCTAAATTATGGATACAGTACTTGCATTTTGGAGGTTCGCTTACTCAGTGTGAGGGCTCAAAGTATGGGTTGTGGAGGTGAAAAAATCTCTAACTTCAACCCAGAATAACGAACTTCGACTCTTATAACACTGTTCAATACATACATACAGTAAGATCTCTGATCTAGCCATAAATAGGGACCAAAATATTATGGCGAGATTCACAATGACAAGATACAAATGTAACTTCTTAGCCAGTCGGATTGAGTCGGTTGACTGGCGGTTGATTCAAATTTTGTACAACATATTTCAGTGGGCGAGATTGGCAATTTGGGAGAGTTTGGGAAAGGTGGTGAGCTACGAAATAGTGAGGCGAGATCGGGCGAGAGAAGAGATCTTACTGTACAATGGTTTAATGTGTCATTTACCCTCAAGTCATTATTATCACAAAACTGCATTCACCCCCAATAAAAAAAGGAAAGAAGGAGATGGTTGCTAAATTATTGTCCGTGGGTGTACAGTACAGTATATAAAACAACAAACTCACTTGTCTAAAGAGAGCTGGAAAATTATCCTCTGACTCAGCCTTGCGGATGCCCTTACCACCGCCCCCCTCGGAAGCCTTGATCATGACGGGGAAGTTAATCTTCTGAGCCGCTGCTAGAGCATCTTCTACTGTCTCCACACAACCTTGTTTGTACAGCTCGTGGGGAATCTTTAGCCTTGGTCCGGATGGTGTCTCTGTGTACTCCGCTTTTAGACCTAAAATATTTACAGAAACATTATTAACATTTTCTGGACCTAATAAAATTGTCAAGCATTAGTCATACTAGCTACAAGAAAACAAGGTAACGGTATAGTATCATAGTTAATAAGGAGTTACTTGAGGTAGTTTAAATCCCCTTGACAGTAAGAAGAACAAAATGGATTCAAACTTTTAAGTCAACAGGTATAAATATAAGCCACTTTCAATCCTGGGAGGATCGCATGCTTTCATTAATTTAATTTGGGGGGTTTTGGTGTAAAGAACGATATTAATAAATTCTATTTTATTCTATTTACTAGAGGCATTACAATTCTTTATACAAGTTTACAATAACATGCCTGAACTATACTTCTGAATACTGACCTGAACCCGACCATGGTAGCGTAGGGATGTCTGCCGTCTGAGCCACAATACTGGAGGCAATCTTGTCTCCCAGCGCCCACATGGCCTTCTCCGGAGGTCCAATGAAGGCAATACCATTCTTGTGGAGCTTGGCTGGAAAAAAACAAAAAACATACAAGCAAGGATTCATAAAAGATAGTTGGAAAATATTTAACACTTACACTGCGGACCTATCCCCTGTAAGAGGGACAACCCATGCCAGTTTATTGAAGGACTTACAGGATTGACCACTCAATTTAGGGTCCGTTCGACTCCGAGGCCTTCTATGTATCTTATTAGCACTATTTTTCTACAGTGGTGTTCGGCTAGTCCATCCACTAACCTGCCTTACCCTTAGGAAAGCAGTACGGATTTGTATCAGGTTTACTCCCCTAGACAGGTTGCCTACCAAGGTTAACGAGTCCCATCCACCCGGATTTTTATAAGGTTGTCTCCCCTAGATGGGTTGCCGACCAAAGCTAACAGTCCCATCTGCCTGAAATACAAGATATACTTAAGGATAAAAGACAGATGAGAAACAGTTGGAGGTTCTACTCAACACTGTAAAACTGCATCTTTAACCCCTGCACCACCATGAAATAATTTTCATCATATTCTGGTTACCATTAAACAATTATCTTTAGTTTATAATGTACTTCTACGACTCAAATGGGTAAATCCCATCTCAGTAACATGGGCCCTTCATAAACTGCATAAAATCATAATTTTTTTGCCAGAATCAAAGGTAGAAAGGCATCATGGTGCTTTGGAAGGATATATGGTAGCAAAAAGGATTAATTGAGATAGTCTGTAGCCTTAACACGAGTAGACGTCCTTCCTAAGCTTAAGAAAGTCATCTAATAGTTGCCACAAACCCACGAAAAGTACATCACCGGTAAAGAAGGGGGGTTAAACTCACCAGGCAGTTCAGGATACTCGGAGGCATGACCCCAGCCGGCCCACACACCGTCCACCTCGTAGCGCGTGGCAATGTCCAGGATGAGCTTGACGTTGGCATAGTTGTTGTTGTTGGCTCCCCCAGGCACCCACACGGTTGTCTCCGCCAACTTGATATACTCCGCACCAGCTGTACATGTATATATTTCATTAAGAGGGCAGTGGCTATTTTGAGTCGGCCACCCCCAGGAAATTTTTTAAAAGAAGTTACCTCTAACCTCTGTAACTAAAAAACAACTAGAGTAATCAAGCTAATATTTCTACCATTTGGGAAGAGTCAGTCAAGGAATAGATGTGGAAATGTACAGCCAATTTGCTTTAGCCCTTTTTGAGTTACAGAGGATAGAGGTCATGATTTCTCGCCTACTTACAGCGAATAGACTATAGTAATATCATGAATTTGTCGCTTCAGAAGTTTCACTCAAGATGAGCTTTGGCTATGTTTGAGTGTGCTCTTGTTGACCCCACTGATGGTGGGTGTGACTGTACAGTACTTGATATAGCCTACTCTTCACCATTTGTGTAACATGATGATGAGATTTTATACTAGCCTTCTGAGCGAACGCCACTTATAAGGCTAGGAGACCAATGGTGTGTTGAGAAAGTGGGTAACAACATTTATATATTTCATTAACTGCAAACTATACTATACAGTACTTGATACACTCTGCACCTGATGTACTGTATAACAATATATACAGTATACTGTACATTTCATTTAACTGCAAACTCTACTATACTGTACTTGATGCACTGTGCACCTACTGTATAACAACATTTAGTACATTAATTTCTAACTAAATTAAAGTGTCAATTGAACATATGCTTCACTATTCAAAGAAATGTTTACACAATTGAATACACAAGTAAATATGCTTATACAGAAAAGAAGTAGCTAATGCCTAAAAATTATGCATAGCAGCTACAGTATAAATTTTAGAAACTCAATATAACTGAATTGCCTGTCAAACACAAACAATTCCCTTATAAATAATGCCACGATAAGGATGTACAGTCGGCATAATACGTGATGTCTCGTCACCCAGTGTATTTTGATCAATAAATGACATCAGCAATATCTAAGCCCGATTATAATATTTCGAGTGAGATATACAAACATGTTCCTACACTTACCCACTCTATCCAACATATGACAGACATGAGAGGCACCCAATTTCTGGCAGCAGCCTCTACGAACCAAAACCACCCACTACACTACATGGCAACACACCCACAGACACCAAGAAATATCAAAACAACACCCAGCACACGGTATCACACACAAATACTGTCCTCTCTCCCTCCCTGCCCACCCCAAACCAACTTCCGGAAGCACATCCATACTCATATCTCTCGCCGATCCATCCACTCACTCATAGACAACACGCAGCTGCAAGCACGACCTCCCGAAATCCATCCTTCCGAATCCTCCCTTCCTCGCGAGGACAGAGTCCACCTGGCCAGGCTGAGATGCGGACACCATCCAGCTCTTCTGAGCTATCAGAAGAGACTGGATGACTCCGTCGTCGACACCTGCCCAGGATGTAACACAGCACCCCATACCATCAAACACATCATAGAAGACTGCATTTCACTCAACCACTTACGCCAACAACACAATCTACACTCAATGAGAGCTCTGTGGGAAAACCCGATCGCGGCCATGGCCTTCCTCAGGGACTCAGGGCTGTTCGGCCAGGCAGCTTAGGGAACGACAACAAGAACATATGACAGACATCAAAACAGCATAGAGAGAGCCAAACGTAACGACAGGTGAGACATGACTTATTAGCGCCACTGTACGGTCGCACTAATAAGTCATTACGTTTGGCTTGCTCTGTGCTGTATTAATGTCTGTCAGATGTTTAATAGGGTGGGTAAGTATAGAAACATATTTGTATATTTCACTCGATATGAAGAAATGAAGCTTAGATATTGCTGATACCAATTATTGATCAAAACATACTTGGTGCCGAGACATCACTTATTAGCGTGACTGTACTTTACGTAAATTGAAAGTAAAATCTTCATTAAAACATACTTGGTGCCGAGACATCACTTATTAGCGCGACTGTACTTTACGTAAATTGAAAGTAAAATCTTCATCAACACTTTACCTTTGAGGTCCTCTGGTGTGACCATTCCAATAAAGTGGAAGGCTCTGTCATTCTTAAATACTTCGTAGGCCCACTTGCGGATACTACGCATGCACTTGACAGCAGCAATGCCATTGTTTGCAATCAGAATCTGGTGAAGGAAAAATATTACTGTACAGTACAATTATCTGCACAAGTATCCGGTGTACTACTAGCTAAATCAACAAACTAATGGGGGGAACGTTATAAAATCTTAAAACTAATGGGGTTAAACATGAGGGAGAAGGGGGTCTAGAGAAAACAATCACCTCCCACTTATAGGTAAATGAAAGAAGTTACATAATTGCTGTAGTGATAATCTTAGAAGTTATTTCAAAGTTCAAACACAATAAACTAACTCTTGATCATGGCTATATGAAGGTATGCTGCCTCAACATCTGTTTCTCTTCTACCACTGTACTATACCCTGTTCCAAATTAGCAGACCCAAACTTTTGAACATTAACCTCTATAACTCACAAAAAGGGGGGGATGGGCGTACTTCTTTGCTCATACAGTAGTCCCTCGAATTTTGCGTCTTTCAAATTTGCGAACGGGACCCAAGATTTGACCATTTTTGCGGGACTTGATATGTGCGATATTACTTGAGTTTTGCGGGTGGCGCCCAATGATACGGGGTTTCCGCATTAGTTTTCGGGGGGGAGGGGTATGAGGGTCGTGACGTCGGGCCGCCCTGCGGCCCATTGTTTACTGTTTATAGATTCTCCCACGCTCTCGCATAATCGACTTCCTTGGGCAAAATTGAAGTGTTACCTGTGCTCTGGGTCCCCTGAATCTGTATTTCTGTGTTTTTCTTTATTGTAGGATGTATAATTAAGTGTATGTGTCATAATGTGTGTACAAACAAGGACGAAAATCACCAAAAAATAGGCCCTCGATGATGAGGTTAGTTATTTGAAATTTGCGATTTTGAATTTTGCGGGCTGCAATGTCGACCATATTCTCGCAAAATTCGAGGGAGTACTGTACCTGTATATACGGTACTGTATCTTTTTAATATTTTTCTTATAGTTTCCTCCCTAGACCTCCATCAAGCTTAAAAAAACAAGACTCTCCTTCAAGATAGATTTGTACATTTTTTGATAGAAAAATGTCCCAGCTGAAGGTCGGTATCTCTTAAATTACAGGTTCGCTATCGCTCGCCAGGAAGAAATCAACACCTAAATGACACAAACAGTTTTAAAATCACAAAACTAATTGGCTGAACATCGTAAAATCTGAAAACTAATGGGGCGAAACATGAGGGAGAAGGGGGACCAGAAAAACGACCCATCTCCCCTTAACATAAATTTGAAAATATTCCAGTGTAATAGGGTAGGCTACCGTGTAATGAACTTACTCTTGTAATAACTTTCTTGCCGCCAAACTTTCTAACAAACTCCAGCGGTGTAGCGACGGTGAACTCTTTCTGGTCAGCCGAGCGGCCGCCAGGTTGATCTGGAGACGTCGCCATCACTTTATCCAGGGTGACCTTCCCACACGCCCCATATACTTTGATACCTGTAGATAAATAAAATACATTACAGTAAATATATACAGGCTCACATACGGTACTTTCTTGTTTCTATGTGTATGGAGGAGACAAAAGGCAGGTTGCCTGTAATGAGTGTCTCCCCCAATTTCCCTATTATTCATACTGTAGTCCTTCCCATTCTCGGGGGCCGTGTCTTAACATTGGTGGGCAATGTATAAATACTCATTGCCAGTAATAATCATTAGGCTATTATAGAAAGCTTATAAACCTAAAAAAAATAACAAATTTATAAATAAAAACTTTAAAATAGCTGTGGTCCGTCTCCTTAATATTGTCCAAATGATTTTACTAAGTTTATGTAGGATCTTTAGAAATCAAAAGGTTTAAGACAATCCCAATAATATGACTGAACTCTGACAGGTCCTTCCTAAGGTGAACACAAACTTCTAGATGAGGCAAAATAAAATAAAACATGAACTGATTTAAAGGGTTAAGGTCACAAACAGAACAAAATTACAGTACAGTAGGCTACAGTACTGTAGGTAGGAAAGACACTTGCCAAGAATATTCTTACCAAATAAAATGTTAGGCATTGCAGGTCTCTTACAACGTACAACAGTCCAATATAAAAACTTTAAAAAATGTAGGACACATAGGCCTATAACTAAATTCTTTAGACACTTTCCTAACAATGATACTTAAATGCATTCTCATCAGAGACTGAAGTGTATTTTTGTCTCGGACACTAGGCTACCAAGCAAAACACAAGATAATAGATCTCCCTCAAAGTTGCCAATATCGATACTTGCTAGATACTTACACAAATACACATTAAAGGTATTGCAATCCTAGACATATAGGCTAGGCTAATAATTTCATATTTGTTTTCACCAACCCACCAATTAATTTACAAATAAACCTAACTAGGCTAATGAAATCAATGCAAGTAATGAATACATGTGGTACTCCAAGGACTCGAATCTAGGATAGTAGTTAAAGGTTTATGCATATGTATTATGCATTCTCGAATACTGCATATTAATCTAAGCATGTGTACCTAGTCTAAGCCTAAGAAGAAAGACAGAAAGATTACCACCCAGCTGAAGTTGGCGGTACCGTCAACTGGGGTAACTTTGACCAGGAATGAACAAACACAGATATTTTGTAAACAAAAACACTTTATTTGGATCCTTGAGTTATCAAAGTTTGTATCCTTGATGGGGCTATCTAAGCATATATAAAGAAGATTTTTTTTTTCAATTTAATGAGCAATATATTTAAATGTTGGTGGTCAACTTTGCCCAACAGTTTGGGGTTAAGTTGACTTTACCCCACAACTCGTGGGGGGTAAATATGACCACTAACTTAAACATCACAGATCTGCTTCTGGCTGGAGACAGTGGGTAAGTATGACCACCCCCAACCATTTGGTGGTGTAATATTGACCTACACAGATACATCAGAAAATTTGACTACCCCACAACTCGTGGGGTAAATATAACCACTAACTTAACCCTCAAAGAGCGGGGGGTCTGTGGCCGTTTTGGGCCTTTTCAGGCCATTCTGACTGCTATATCAACCATCAGCATGAAAGGAACTGTATTGTGCCGAAAACTAGGCAGAAATCGCTACACAATGACACCACATACAGCTACGTAGCACTCGTGGAGCCCTGACAGTGTTACCTCAAAGATGGAAGTTTAGCTGATATTGCTACATTGTTCACTTTTCGCTAACTATTGGTCACACTGTCATCCACCCGTGCAGTGGGGGAACTGGAGTTAGTGTGGGCCGGGAGGCCACAGATGTCGGACGTATGGTTCATTACTGTTCCACCCATTTTCACTCGATCTTCACCCATTTTTCACCCGTTTTCTCCCAGTTTCTTTCACTCGACTTAAGTCGAGCACCGCTAGTTAAGGGTTAAACATCACAGATCTGCCTCTGGCTGACCAAGATATTTTCTGTGTCCCCCTTTGTTGCGTGGAACCTTTAGTCTATAATTGAATATTTCAACATACAGGTATATTTTTAGCCCGTACGAGGTACGTCATACGTGGTTGACGTCATCCGGGTTAAGGTGGTCAACTTAGACACATGGTGTTGGTCACATTTTCCCCCAAAATTTAAAGCCTGTCTCATGTTAATTATAACTTAAAATACGTTTTAGGTGCCAAAAATGGAAAATTCAGCATTTTTTTACACAGGAAAAAAGTCTCTTAAAATTAATTTAATCAAATAAACTTCTCTGTAGTGGCATGATATAATTTTTATCTTTTTTCCGTGGTTTCGAGCGCAACAATGCATATTATGTAGATTCGAAGCTTCATTCGTAATATACGAGTTCTAAAGCCTTGCCATATTTTTTTCCTAATTTTTCAATGTACTTTTGAAAATATTTCTTAATACTTCACACTTCAATCTTTCAAGATAACACCGTCAATATTTGTTAAAAGAAAACATTTAGACGCAAAAAAGTTGTGGTCAACTTTACACCACCAGTCAAAATTACCCCACGTGACGGTACTCAATTACGGTAGGAAAGACCAAAGTAAATATTTTGGGTTTAATGTTATTTTAATACCACAATTTTTTTGATATATTTGAAGATAAATATTGAATCTATATGCTCTAAAGATCATAAGAAAATTTGTTTTAACCCTCGGCAAAACCTAATAAAAAAAGTATGGTACTAAAATTTCTTTTTCGTAACAAGGATGTCAATACGGTACTTTCAGTCATCGATAGCTCTAAAGATCATATGAAAATGTGTTAAACCCTCGGAAAAACCTAATATAAAAGTATGGTACTAAAATTTAATTTTCGTAATAAGGTTGTCAATACGGTACTTTCCCGTTATCAATGTACAATCAAGCTGAAGATTGCAGAGTAAACACCATAGACTTCATCGACTTTTCTTTCACCTTCGTATAATCGACAGCCAATTTTTTTATTTTTTTTATTAAGGGATTAGTACTCAACCAGCGGGGGTGTGGGGGCGGCAGCCCCCACTCATAATACTAGGTTAGGTTAGGTAAGGTTGTTAGGTTAGGCTAATGTCTTTTCAAATCACTATCGGGGAGCGAGCGTGTCTCAACATCGATCGAAAGGCCTAATGGGGAAAATAGGTTTTCCCGAGATTTCTAATTAATTACAAACACTATATATTGATGCAAATGACCAATTTTGTTTATAAAAAACACTCGGAAAATTTGTGGTATTAAAATAAAAAATTTCCCTATTTTGGTGTTTTACTCTAGGCCTAGGCCTAGCCTAGAAAAAAAAAAAAAAACAACACATAGGCCTAGGGTAGGCTAGGCTAGGCCTAGAACATGCGAATATCGCCGCGGAAGTCTCCTTTAATATTAGCCTATCCTAGATTTAACCAAGTCTAGGCAGGGCAGTAGACTAGGCCTAACTTCCTAAGCTATGGATAATTATCGCGAATAGACTCGCAGCGTTATTATACATAATTTATTAGGGAAAGTGAAGCTCTATGGAATCCTTATAATATACTCACATAGATTCCGTTGTGGTAGAATAGTTTTGATAAGTTTTGTAACTCGATTTTTTCGATATAAATAGTCCCGCGCGTAAACAAACTCAGTCCCGCAATCTTGAGAGCTCTGCTACGGACGTGTTCATGTTTACAAAAAGTGTTCAAAATGGAGTACACTCGCTACGGTAAAGTGTTATGTTCTACAAAGATGTTACTGTATGTCTAATATATGAACCCACAGTAGCTGGCATGCAACTTGCAAGGGCTAGTGTCGTATCCCACGTACTGGGTCTAGGCCCTAGGGCACTCTAGGGTTAGGTTAGGTTGTTTGGTTAGGTTAATATACTAGGTCTCGGAAACAAGATTCGTAGTTGCGGTAGTATTTACATCAAAACTATAGTTAACTATCAAAACTATTCTTGGTAAAATTCTAGTTTCACGTACACAGCGACAAAAGGGAGGCGCCGTTGCAAAGGCATAGCTTCCCGACCAACTATGAAGATCAGGGAAATTGCTGGGTAAAAGACGTAATATAATGATAATAAACTACATTAACGACATTAGCCTAACCTAACAACCTTACCTAACCTAGTATTATGTAATAGCTATGGTGCCGCATATGGGGAGAAAATAGGCTATATTTTTTTTTTACAGTAGGCTAGGTATAATTCCTTAGGCCTATAATGCATTTCCGCCGCTTTGGACATATATAGGAATTAAGTAGGCTATGGTATATGACAACTCTAAAGTAGCCATAGAAATGTATGAGTATGCTGTGAAAGCGAAACTAGAATTAAACCCTATTCTTCCACAGTGGAATCTATGTGAGTATAGGCCTATTATAAGGATTCCATAGAGCTTCACTTTCCCTAATAAATTATGTATAATAACGCTGCGAGTCTTTTCAAAAAAATTACCAAGTTATGTAGCCTATCTGCATAGCCTAAGGCTTAGTAGGCTATAGTCTTCTAGGCCTAGGACTCTAGGAGGCTTAGCCAAGGCTGCCATGTACCTGTTATCTGGCCTATAGGATAGTCTAGGCTATGTTCAATTAATCATTCACGATTCATATTCATACCCTAGGCTATGGCTTATTATGCTGCATTGCTGCATGTAGGCTAGGGATGATGTGAAACAGTGAAAGTGATCTTGTCCCTCTTAAACAGTTAGCCTAATCGTCTCCACAATGAATATTTTAGCATACAAAGCAGCTTTCTAGAGATTGCAGGCTTTCTAATGAAAAGGACTTTACACAGTGCACACTGTTGTGTTGCTTCAAGCTTAGGCTATTATCAACTATTACTCTGACCATGTAAATATAGACAATTATACACAATACACATATTATGATTATCCTCACTTACACTCAGCTGTGGTAGTGACTCCTCAGACTGGTAATAATAACATGAAATCTGATGGGCCCTGGGGCCAACCCACAATCTTCTTTCTTTTCTTCTTCACCTACGACGAAATCATCTGAGAAATGCCGCAAAATATAATCGGGTCGTATAGTAGTGGTTATATTTTGGGGATATATTTAGTCTATGTTCGTGTATCTATCACATTAATAGTTCACGTGGTTTTTATTATTTACTTCAATCTATCAGGATAAACAAATAATATCCATAAATTCATTAGATAGTACATGTTACAAACTATGCTAACTTAACAATATGCAAATCGTACTTAGAATATGGACGAGGTGCCAGTAACTCTTTTCTCTTTTGGATAGTTTTAACAGAATTATGTCTGTTACTTATATTATTTTAACTGTTTTTGATCACAAATACGTAACTGAGGTTCATTTCAATATAATTTAACTATATAAATACTAATTCAGCTTGAAATAAATACTGAATAGGTAACTTTATTAGTGAAACTGCCAAACGGATGCGATATATATTTATTATCAACATATGTATATACCCAGTCAATTAAACTAATTTAATTAAGATGGAATAGCAATATATTACCATAATCAAAGTAGTTATACACTCAACAAAAACATTATATTGTTTTAAAATAGGTAAGAAAATAGTATGTGGTAGCTTATTATGTGAGGTGATGGTACGAGGTGAGGTGGGCGGGGCCTTTGACGCTCGGCACATGGCAAGATAATCGTACCAGATGACGTCATCATAATACTGTCTATTGACAGATAGTGGTCTCGTCACTACGAATGAATGATGTTGCTATGTTCCTGTGATGCTATAATAGTTGTCAAATTCAACATGGGATGACCCTCAGTAACATGACATGTGCACAACTTTCTATTTTCAATGTAGGCTAACGGAGATAGAATAGGAAATACCTCTCGCTCTTCGGTCAATAGAATGAAAAGAATGCAAGCATAAAACAAATATACACACATTATTGGGTTAGGGGAGGGGGAAGAGGCGAATTGAGCAAACTCTATAATTGAAGTAAATCCTTATATATTTCATCACATATAGCCTACACCAACACATGAACAGTAGCTTAAATTCCTATTATATTTATCACTAACCCACCAATTAACTTACAAATAACCCTAATTATTGAAATAAATGAAACTAATGAATACATGCAGAGGGGAAATAAATGGGGGCTGAGGCCACGGTATTCACCTCCGTATCATTATGCTCTGGAGCCTGTGGTGGATATCCCAGGTGAGTTATCCAGCCTGGTACACAGGGACGATTGTACTGTATATTATCAAAGTTGCCACAACTAACTTCCCCAGATAGAATGTCACAAATTGTCACTAACTCCAAGTTCCTATTACTACTACATGAAGAGACGCTATTATAATGTGTTAAGACTTTAAGGGGAGGTATTTAGTTTCTTCCCTAGAACTCCATCAAGCTTAAAATTACACCCCCTAGACCCCCTTTCAAGATAAATTTGTACATTTTTCGGTAGGAATATTTCCCGGCCGAAGGCCGGTTCCTCTCAAATTACAGGCTCGCTATCGCTCGCCAGGAAAAAATCGACACCAAAATGGCACGAAAGTTCTTAAAATTGACAGAAATGGGGCGAAAGTTCTTAAAATCGCCAAACTAAAGTGGGCGAGCGTCTTAAAATCTAAAAAACAATGGGGCTAAACATGAGAGAGAAAGGGGTCCAGAAAAAAAAATCCCTCAAGTGGAAATCTCCCCTTAATCCATTCAATAGTGGCGACGTCCTTTTCATCAGATTCTGGACACAATTAGACGATTTTATTCAGCTTAGGAAGGACGTCGATCAATAATTAAAAGGCTACATAATATCTCAAGCCGTTTACCTACCAAATCTCTCTCCTAAGCTTCATAAAATCGGCTAAATGTAGCTGAAACCAAATAAATGAAACGTCACCGGAACTGTATGGGTTAAGGGAAGGTTTTTAGTGTGTTTCCTATACTTCCATCAAGCTTGAAATTACACGCCCTTGACCCCCTTTCAAGATAAATGTGTACATTTTTCGGTAGAAAAATGTACCGGCCGAAGGCCGGTTCCTCTTAAATTACAGGCTCGCTATCGCTCGCCAGGAAAAAATCAACACCTAAATGGCACGAAAGGTCTTAAAAGTGACATAAACGGGGTAAAAGTTCTTAAAATCGCCAAACTAATGAGGCGAACGTCTTAAAATCTCAAAAGCAATGGGGCTAAACATGAGGGAGAAAGGGGTCCAGAAAAAAATCCCTCAAGTGGAAATCTCCCCTTAAGGGACGATTTCTGGCTTACCTATAGTGAACAAGGTATAATATCCCCCCCCCCCCCCCCCCCGACAACAAGGCCCACTCCACTTATCAACTCATTATAATAGATCACGTAACTGGACAACTATTATTATTATTATTATTATTATTATTATTATTATTATTATTATTATTATTATTATTATTATCCTGTTCCAAATAAGTAATCGAGTTAATATTTCTGCCGTCTGAGAAACATTGGCCAGAGAATAAGTGTGGAAATCTACCGCTCATTTGTTCTGGCCCTTTTTGAGTTACAGAGTTTAGTGATCACTATTTCTATAACCTACCTATAATGAACAAGGTATAATATCCCCCGACAACAAGGCCCACTCCACATAATTATGGACTTATTATAAAGCACGTGAGTCTAAACAGCTGATCGACGGGAGGAAAGTTTATATGTCGAGACCACACACCCTGTACAAATGAAACACTTAAGGGGAGGAAGACCGTTTGTTTGGTCTATTAATTCATTTATTCATATATTTTGTTTTAGTTTCCTCCCTAGACATCCATCAAGCTTAGAAGAACACCCGGCCCTAGACCCCCCCTTCAAGATAAATTTGTAAATTTTTCGGTAGAAAAATTTCCCAGCCGAAAGCTGGTCCCTCTTAAAATTGCAGGCTCGCTATCGCTCGCCAGGAAATAATCGACACCTAAATGGCACGAAAGGTCTTAAAATTGACAACGAAATGAGGCGAAAGGTGTCAAAATCGCCAAACTAATGGGCCGAGCGTCTTATAATCTCAAAACTAGTGGGGCTAAACATTAGGGAGAAGGGGGTCCAGAAAAACAGTCTTCCTCCCCTTAATTGTAATACAAATAGGTACCATGTTTGTACAATTATTATGCACCATAATTGTAAAACAAAATGGTAGGCCTACATACTTTGTTTCATTTGTACAGTTGCCCAAATAAGTGATGTCGCGGCACCAAGTATATTTCGATCATTAATTGGTATCAGCACTATCTAAGGTTTAATTCAAAGTTTTGAGTGAGATATACAGACATTTTCCTATCTTTACACACCCTATTCAACATCTGACAGACATTAATACAGCACACAGCGAGCAAAACGTAATGACAGCGGCGACACGACTTATTTGGCCAACTGTACAGTGTGTTTGGTCTTGACATTAAAATGTAAAACTTGCAAACTAAACAAACCAGAACTTTGACAAAGACAGTTTAAAGGCAAAATAACTAATCAAAATCGCTATGTGGAAACAACGCTTACTAAAATAAAATGTATCAAATAAATTAACACAATCCACCACATAGGGTGTACTGTACATTACTACGTGAGCAAGTTAATCTGTTTCCCAAGCAAACTAATCGCACACGTAACAACGCAATATCGTCACGTTCAAGGAATTAGTCAATTTGGGAAGTCCGGTAAATTTGACTAAACTCTGTATGAATAAAGAAACTACAATTAGTGTCAAAATGTTCTATTAAAATCAAATTTGCAACATGACAAGACATTAACAATAGTAAGCTTTCCTCCCGTCGATCAGCTGTTCAGAGTCACGTGATCTATAATGAGTTGATAAGTGGAGTGGGCCTTGTTGTCGGGGGGGATATTATACACTGTTCATTATAGGTAGGCTACAAATTACGATCCCCCAACCTCAGGTCCTTCCTAAGCTGAATAAAATCGTCTAATAGTGGCCCGAATATAATACAAAGGACGTCCCTGGTACTGAATGGGTTAATTATAAGGCCCCAGTCGGTTACACTCCTATAATATACCGGGCAGCAACTGTGGGGAAACCTTAGTACGGATAAGTAGATAAATAAGTAGATATATGGAGACACACACACACACACTCACTAACACACACACACACAGTCACACACTAGCACACACACACACCCACAAGGGCCACAACTAACGCACACACACAGACCCACTAACACACACACACACACTCTCACACGCACACACACAAACACAGTCACACACTAACACACACACACAGTCACACACACACCCGTAGCCTAGTAGGTAGAGCTCTCGTCTCACACACGAGGGGTCGGGGGTTCAATCCCCGGCCGGGCGGAGACACATTGGGCTTGTCTCCTTTCATGTGTTAGCCTCAGTTCACCTAGCTGTAAATAGGTACCTGGAATAAGTGGACGACGTTGTGACGTCCAATCTGGGGTTGGCAAAAATGGTACAAGGCGAGATGGGTATCATATGGTTCACCTAAGCTGATGGCTACCTAAGCCTTCGGGCGAGACGGTACCGTCTATAGTGAGAATGGTACCATACAGATCCACCCTAAGCCTTCGTTTCCGATGTCGCCAATTGGCTAAATACAGACTACACACACATCCACAGCCATTCCAACAGTACATAAAACACTTAACATGCATTTCACGCAATACATTCCCAGTTAAGGAGGCGCGATAATAATGAGCTTAGCTCGCATTGCGTGGATTCCCCTTGACGAACAAGTAACTGAGTAACACACAACTAACACACACACACCCACAACTAACACACACACACACACTCACTAACACACACACACACACACAAATACCCACTAACACACACACACTTAACCCCCTCATTATTCGGGGACGTGATTATTTCTATTATATTGGGTACCATTAGACGATTTTATGCAGCTTAGGGAGGGCTTATGGAAGCCAGAGGGTTAATTTAGATCATTTGTACTACGTCGGTTCCTAGATATCCTTCCTAAGCTGCCTAAAATCGTCTAAGAACAGCCAGAATATAATGAAAAACCGTGACATCCTATCCTGAAGGAGTCAATGGTGCCTTTTGTACAGTCGCGCTAATAAGTGGTGTCTCGGTACCAAGTATATTTTGATCAATAATTGGTATCAGCAATATCTAAGCTTCATTTCTTCATATCGAGTGAAAGATACAAACATGATCCTACACTTACCCACCCTATTCAACATCTGACAGACATTAATACAGCACAGAGCAAGCCAAACGTAATGACAGCTAGGACATGACTTATTAGCGCGACTGTACATGTCTCAGCTGTCATTACGTTTGGCTCGCTCTGTGCTGTATTAATGTCTGTCAGATGTTGAATAGGGTGGGTAAGTGAGGGAACATGCTTGTATATCTCACTCGAAACGAATAAATCAAGTTTTAGACATTGCTGATACCAATTGATCGAAATATACTTGGTGCCGAGACATCACTTATTAGGCCGACTGTACATGTCTCACCTGTCATTACGTTTGGCTCTTTCTGTGCTGTATTAATGTCTGTCAGTTGTTGAATAGGTTTGGTTAGTGTAGGAGCCTGGTTGTATATCTCGCTCAAAAAGAAGAAATCATGTGTAAATATTTCTGATACCAATTGTTGATCAAAACATAGTTGGTGCCGAGACATCACTTATTAGGCCGACTGTACTATTATTCTGGCTAACATTAGACGATTTTATGCAGTTTATATTGTAGGCACCAGTCGAGCAGGGCACTACTCAGATGATAAGGAGTTGCTGGAACTCCTGTTTCATATGTCTGGCATCCCTCACTGTTTCTATGTGTGCCTCAACTACACAGAGAGTAATCCAGCTAGCTCCCACAAACACCTCCTTCTACTCATTTCACTACACTTAACAAGCACACCACACTTCTTTCCAAGACACCTAATTTACCTCTAACGTACCTTGTATTTGGTCAATTTCAAGCTAAAGACAATCGTCTAATCGTAACCAGAATAAGATGAAAATGAAGTAATGGTGCTGAAGGGGTTACCAACATGGTTAACAGTAGAGGTGTACGTGTTGGTGTGGGGAAGAAAACGGAGTGTCATGGTGAGACTGATATCATGCACGAGAGACCCTATATTAACAGAGATCGGCCAACTCCTCCGCCATCTTGGTACAGTTGGCCAAATAAGTCGTGTCTCCGCTGTCATTACATTTTGCTCGCTGTATGCTAAAAAGCATTTATCATCCAATAACCTACTCTCAGATCGCCAGTATGGCTTCCTTAAGGGTTGCTCTACTGGTGATCTTCTTTCATATCTTACTAACTCTTGGGCATCCTCTTTTCGGGACTTCGGAGACCCTTTTTTCTGTTGCGCTAGACATATCGAAGGCCTTTGATAGAGTCTGGCACAAATCTTTAATTTCTTAACTAACCTCCTTCGGTTTCTATCCCTCCATCTGTGCCTTTGTCTCCAATTTCCTTTCCAGCCGTTCCATAGCTGCGGTTGTGGACGGCCATCACTCACTTCCCCATCCTATCAACTCCGGTGTTCCTCAAGGCTCTGTCCTATCTCCCATTCTCTTTCTAATTTTCATAAATGATCTTCTCAACTGTACCTCCAGTCCCATCCATTCATAGGCAGACGACTCTACCTTACACTACTCTATTAGTTTTCCAGAACACCCCAGCCAGCAATCCCTCAAAAACAAACGTAATGAAGCCATACAACACTTATCTTCTGATCTAACTACTATTTCCAATTGGGGTAGAGAAAACCTTGTTGCATTTAATGCTTCCAAAACCCAATTTCTCCGTCTTACTCGGGAACTCCCAGAGGACTATCCCTTATACTTCAACAATACAAAAATCAATCTTTCATCTTCTCTCAATATTCTCGGTGTCTCTTTTTCTCCTGTTCTCTTGGAAGGACCATATTACCAGTCTTGCTAAAGCAGCCTCCCAGAGCTGGGTGTGCTCAACTGCCTCAAGGGATTCCTTACCCCTGCACAGCTTGTTGCTCTGTACAGGGGCACAGTGTGTCCTTGTATTGAGTATTGTTCACATGTGTTGGGAGGATCCTCTCACATCGCACTCCTAGACAAAGTAGAAAGGAGAGCCTTTCGTATCATTAACTCCCATCCACTCACTAACTCTCTGCAATCTCTCTCTCTTCGCCGCAATGTTGCATCTCTCTCGCTATTCTATCGCTACTACAATAATCAGTGTTCCTCAGAGCTTTCCCAGTGTATGCCACTTCCTCTACACAGGGTGTGTAGTACCCGTCTTGCAACACAATCCCACCCCTACTCTGTACAACTCTCCAACCCAAGAATGAATCGTTATTCTGTCTTTCTTCTATTCAACAGCTGAGCTCTGGAACTCTCTCCCAGAATCAGTCTTTCCCTCTTCCTATAACTCAAACTGCTTCAAACTCTGTGTGTCCAGGCATTTTGGCTCGAACGTCCCTTGATTTTGGCCCTGTCACTCTTTCAACTATGGTGGAGGCGCTCGCTACAGGTAGTTATGCCTTTTGTCTCCCTCACTCACATACACACAAACATGCATGATATCCCGGAGAGGAACAGAACATATGTGGGCAAATGTATATCCCACGTGATCAACAATGAATTAACACCTATACCCTATTCCAAGTAAGTAGGCCAAAAGTCTTGACCATTAACCTCTATAACTCACAAATGACTAGAGTAATCCAGCTAATGATATTGCTACCATTTGGGAAGGGTCAGCCAGGGAATAACTGTGGGAAAACTCACAAACGACTAGAGTAATCGAGCTAATATTTCTACCATTTGGGTTGGATCAGCCAGGAAATAGCTGTGGAAACATACAGTCCATTTGCTCTAGCCCTTTTTGAGTTACAGAGGTTAGGGTTCACGCTTTTTGGACTACTAATTTGGAACAGAGTATAGTAGTTTGGTAATTGACCCCTGGCGAGTTTCAGGCTATGAGGAAGTTGGAGCCGTAAACATCGATATCAAACAGAAATGCAATTATAATGTAGGTTTCTGATGATGAGAAAGTATACTGAATTTAATTGTGTATGTTTATAGATGCACCACAACCATATTTTAGCTGGTAATTCTGCTAAATATCGATGCCTACAGCTCCAACTTCCTTATAGCTTGAAACTCGCAACTGGTTAAGAAACAAAATGGCGTCCACAGAAGAAGATGGCCTCTCTCTCATAATATAACCAACTCGACCTTGGTATTAGTGACTGCGTTATTTGTTTGACACAGACACTAGACTCAAATATAGATGGCCATTTACTGTTCTTCTATATCTGTCTGTCTGTCTGTCTCTCTCTCTCTCTCTCTCTCCCTCTCTCTATATATATATATATTTCTAACTAAAAAAGTTGCTAGAGAGCAGAGTTTTCAATACATTTTGAGGGATAAATTGCTCGTGTGATACCGACTGGAGAGAAAGGGAAAGTTGATTTAATGGCCGAGTGCTTGATAGCGTTGATAAGCAAACCAAGCGTAGTAGACTATCTGCCAAGGTAACCCGTTATGTAATTGACCGTGGAGGCCAAGGGTGATAAACGCGATACTAAAGATAAGACAAAACACAGATGATGCCAACGATAATTGACCACTTGCGAGTTTCGGGCTATAAGGAAGTTGGAGCTGTAGACATCGATATTTAGCAGAATTACCAGCTAAAATACGGTCGTAGTGCATCTATAAATACATACAACTCAATTCAACATACTTTCTATCCATCAGAAACCCACATTAGTATTGCATTTCTGTTTGATATCGATGTTTACGGCTCCAACTTCCTTATAGCCTGAAACTCAAGTGGTCAATTGAAAGCCGCCGACGTAAGTGAGCATTTAATCCTCCCTTAACCCATTCAGTACCGGTGACGTCCTTTTCATTATATTCTGGCAACTATTAGACGGTTTTAATCAGCTTAGGAAGGATGTCTACCCGTTGAAAGATTACAAACTATCTCAATTAATCGTTTTAGCTACCATAGATCCTTCCCAAGCTTCATAACATTGTCTAAATGCAGATCAAAGAAAAACAAAAATACGTCGCCGGTACTGTAAGGGTTAACATTAAGCCTAAGGGGAGATGGGTCGTTTTTCTGGTCCCCCTTCTCCCTCATGTTTAACCCCATTGTTTGTTTAGATTGTAAGACGTTCGGCCAACTAGTTTTATAGATGCACTACGACCGTATTTTAAATGCTAATTCTGCTAAATATCGATGTCTACAGCTCCAACTTCCTTATAGCCTGAAACTCGCAAATGATCAAATTACTTGCGTGTTTCAGGCTATAAGGAAGTTGGAGCTGTAGACATCGCTATTAACCAGAATTACCAGCTAAAATCCGGTCTTAGTGCAGTTATAAATACAGAAAACCAAATTCATCACACTTTCTATTCATCCGAAACCTACATTATTATTGCATTTCTGTTTGATATCGATGTTTACGGCTCCATCTTCCTTATAGCCTGAAACTCGCAAGTGGTCAATTAAGAAGCTTCCAGACCTTAGATGCCCTTAAGTATACAGGGATGGTTGCTATTTCTGGGCTCCCTTCTCCCTCATGTTTAACCCCATTACTTTTGAAATTTTAAGACGTTCTTTCTATTAGTTTGGCGATTTTAAGACCTTTAACCCCATTTCTTTGTCAATATTAGGACCTTTCGGCCTTTTGCAAATTTTGCAAATTTATCTCGAAGGGGGGGTCTAAGGGGTGTTTTTTTTTTAAGCTTGATAGATGTCTAGCGATGAAACGAAAAAAATATATATACTGTACAATCTTCCACATGTGTCAAAATATATATACTGTACAATCTTCCACATGTGTCAAAATATATATACTGTACAATCTTCCACATGTGTCAAAATATATATACTGTACAATCTTCCACATGTGTCAAAATATATATACTGTACAATCTTCCACATGTGTCAAAATATATATACTGTACAATCTTCCACATGTGTCAAAATATATACTGTACAATCTTCCACATGTGTCAAAATATATATACTGTACAATCTTCCACATGTGTCAAAATATATATACTGTACAATCTTCCACATGTGTCAAAATATATATACTGTACAATCTTCCACATGTGTCAAAATCCCCTATACTGTATACAATAAATAGGCCCTACATTACAAAAAAAAAAAAAACAAAAAAAAAAACCGCTTCCCCTTATTAACCCTTTGAGTACCAGCGACGTATGCTATATTATATTCTAGCTATATTTAGACGATAGTATGCAGCTTAGGAAGGACGTGTGGTAGTTAAAAGGGTTGCTTGAGATAGTTGAGACCATCATATTTTTGCTAGAGGTCCTTCCTAGGCTGAAGAAAATCGTCTAATAGTGGCTAGAATGTGATAAAAAAAAAACCCCCACACATTCCTGGTACTGTACGGGTTAAAAGAGGCCGGAAATATAGCTCATGGGTACAGTAAATTAACTCTTTCAATTCCCACTTACCGAGAGGGCCCAGACTTTCAATGGCAGGGTGGTGGGTGGGGGGGGGGGGGGATGACCTTGACCAGTGCCGCGACTATAGTGAGAGGAGGAGGAGGAGAAGGAGGGGGCACTGCTGTAGACCACGTAGACCTTCACAGGGGCTAGGTACTTGTGTTGGTACTGTGTTTAGTTGTTATAGGTCTGTTTATTACACTCTGTTTATTTGTTACACGTCTGTTTATACCACTTTGTTTATTTGTTTGGCATATTTAGTTATCTGTACTATTTGTTTATCTTATTTAGTTTTCTGTTAATCAAAACAAGTTAGAGGAGGCACTGCTGTAGACCACGTAGACATTCACAGGGGCTAGGCACTTGTTTGGCACTGTGTTTATTTGTTATAAGTCTGTTTATTACACTCTGTTTATTTGTTTATCTTATTTAGTTTTCTGTAAGTAAAAATAAGTTAGTTTAAGAATACACCACAAGACACAACGTAGCTATCAATTCACTGATACTAGGCACTTAATTGTTTTGGCACTGTATTTATTGATATTATTTAGTTATCCGTATTATTTATTTATCTTATTTATTTATCTGTAAGTAAAAATAAGTTAGTTAGAGGAGGCACTGCTGTAAAGTTCATAGACATTCACTGGGGCTATATAGGCACTTGTTTGGCACTGTGTTTATTGATTTTATTTAGTTATCGGTACTATTTGTTTGTCTTATTCCGTTCTCTGTAAATCAAAAGAGGTTAGTTAGAGAATACGCCACAAGACACCATGTAGCTATTAAGATGAGATTTCCACTTAAGGGATGTTTTTCTTGACCCCCTTCTCCCTCATGTTTAGCCCCATTGCTTTTGATATTATAATACTTTCGCCCCATTATTTTAGCGATTTTAAGAACTTTCACCCCATATTAAGACCTTTCGTGCCATTCAGTTGTTGATTTTATCCTGGCGAGCGATAGCGAGCCTGTAATTTAAGAGGAACCGGCCTTCGGCCGGGAAATTTGTCTACCGAAAAATGTACAAATTTATCTTGAAAGGGACTCAAGGGGGTATAATTTTAAGCTTGATGGAGGTCTAGGGAACAAAGTAAATACCTCCCCTTAATTCACTGATACTAGGCTCTTTTTGACAATTTTTAAAAAGTCCTCCGTCTACGTATTGTGAAAAACCTGTCATCCTCCGGTAAATTGAGGGAGTGAGTGAAATGAAATAACAATCAATTATGTGATGGATACATGGTTTTCATAATAAGTACGTGTTGCTAGCCCCAAACGCGCGAGCAACTGTGGCCTTTAACCATGGCCTTGACCTTGATCGGGGCCTTGGGGCTGTTCGGCCAGGCAGCTTGGGGAACAACAACAACAACAAGAACCATCCGACACATCTTTTATTCATGTACTGTACACATCAAACAACATGCAAAACAAATTTTTTTTTTTTTGCACTGTGTTTATTGATTTGACTCATTTAGCTTTCTGTATGATTTGTTTGTCTTATTTAGTTCTGTGTAAGGCAAAGTAAGTTAGTTAGAGGAGGCACTGATGTAGACTACGTAGACATTCACTGGGGCTAGGCACTTGATTGGCACTGTTTATATGTTACAAGTCATATTATTACACTATGTATTTATTCGACTGGCTTAAGGGGAGATCTCCACTTGAGGGATTTTTTTCTTGACCCCTTTCTCCCTCATGTTTAGCCCCATTACTTTTGATATTATAAAACGTTTGCCCCATTAGTTTAGCGATTTTAAGAACTTTCACCCCATATTAAGACCTTTCGTGCAATTCAGGTGTCGATTTTATCCTGGCGAGCGATAGCGAGCCTGTATTTAAGAGGAACCGGCCTTCGGCCGGGACATTTTTCTACCGAAAAATGTACACATTTATCTTGAAAGGGACTCAAGGGGGAGTAATTTTAAGCTTGATGGAAGTCTAGGGACGAAACTAAACACCTCCCCTTAATTAGTAGTGTTTGTAGAAGCCTGTTAGTAGCTGGAGGGCCTTTTATAACAGTAATATATCGTTTAATAATAGCCATAGTAAAGTTAAAACCCTTTTATAACAGTAATATATCGTTTAATAGTAGCCATAGTATAGTTAAAAGGACGGCACCGGTACTGAACACGTTAACCCCTTCTGTACCGAGACGTCTTTTTCATTTTATTTTAGCTACTATTAGACGATTTTATTCAGCTTGAAACGGGCCTCCAGCAATTAACAGGCTTCGACATATCTCACTGAACCATTTTTACTACCACAGATCCTTCTTAAACTGCACAAAATCGTCTAAATATAGCTAGAATAATATATAAAAGACGTCGCCGGTACAGAAGGGGTTAAGGGGTATTTACTTTGTTCCCTAGACGTCCATCAAGCTTAAAATTATACCCCCTTGAGTCCCTTTCAAGATAAATTTGTACATTTTTCGATAGAAAAATGTCCCGGCCGAAGGCCGGTTCCTCTTAAATCACAGGCTCGCTATCGCTCGCCAGGATAAAATCGACACCTGAACGGCACGAAAGTTCTTAATATGGGGTGAAATTTCTTAAAATCGCTAAACTAATGGGGCGAACGTTTTATAATATCCAAAGCAATGGGGCTAAACATGAGGGAGAAAGGGGTCAAGAAAAAAATCCCTCAAGTGGAGATCTCCCCTTAATTAGACAACACACCGCAGAACATTGACTGACACTAAATAATTGGCACTCTTTTTGTTTGCTTTATTTATTTCTCTGTATGTCAAATTATAAATAGTTGGAGAAGGCACGGCAATGCACCACGTAGGTTGCAACATTTAGCATTTGTTATTCTCATTTAGTTATCTCCTTGAGGATTATGACGCCTTTCGACAGTTTATTCTGGCTATCATTAGACGATTTTATTCAGAGTAGGAAGGGTGTATGGAAGTCAGAGGCTTGATTGGTCCAGTCTGAGCCCTTACAACTTCCACCTATCTTTCTTAACCTATATCAAATCGTTCAAAGATAGCCAAAAGAAACTTCCAAAACTCATCATGATCCTGAAGGGGTTAAACAGAACTTAATTTGTCTTTTATTGCAGTAATGCCAACCACACTAAAGTCGTCATTACACACACACCATTCACTGCAACACTCCCCTTGCAACTCTCCATGTGTTTGTTCTCTTCTTTGTGTGTCGAAAGATACTGTGTATTTAATTGTATTGCAATGTCAACAGTGCTATTAATTTTTCTTGAACTCGTCGTATTAACTTGTTTGTTTACCAAAAGGAAATTTACTTTTTATTGCAGTAATATACATACATACATACATACACATATTTATAAGCCGAGTGCTACACATGAAGTGTGGCACTCCAGGCAGCCCTGTTCAGAGCTGCCTCACTTGTCAGGTTCTTTGATTCAAGATCAGACCGCAAGGTCTGATCCCACGTCTTTCTTGGTCTGCCCCTTGGTGCAGCTTCCTCCACGTTCTTGGTCTTGCTTCTTTTTACCCAATTTAGTTCATCCATCCTCTCCACATGTCCAAACCATCCAAGCCTGCTATAGTCTATTCGCTGTAAGTAGGCGAGAAATCATGACCTCTAATCTCTGTAACTCAAAAACGAATTAAGTAATCAAGCTAATATTTCTACCATTTGGGAAGAGTCAGTCAAAGAATAGATGTGGACATTTACAGCCAATATGCTCTAGCCCATTTTGAGTTAGATAGAAATCATTATTTCTCGCCTACTTACAGCGAACAGACTATAGTACGCATCACATCACTGATACTCTTGATACTTAACCTTCTCCTCAGCTTTTCACTAGATATCTTATCTTACAGTTTGGCCCCACACATCCATCCCACCACTCTCGTCTCATTGCGTTCCATTCTGTTGATATCATCCACTTTGGGGGTTATCCGTCAAAGGGGGTAATTGACCACTTGCGAGTTTCAGGCTATAAGGAAGTTGGAGCTGCAATAATCGATATTTAACAGAATCACTAGCTTAGATACGATTGTTGTGCATCAATAAATACATGAAATCAAATTCACTATACTTTCTATCCATCAGAAACCTACAATAATATTGCATATTTGTTTAATATCTATGTTTACGCCTCCAACTTTCTTATAGCCTGAAACTTGCAAGTGGTCAATTGCGGACACCTGGGACAAATTAGGACAGTTAATTAAAACCTCAATTATAATTAATCATAATTTATGTCTTTATATAAATTATGATTTAACCCCTGGAAGATACAAGGGGAGATAGAAGGGCAGGAAGACCCCCATTGAGATGGAGAGACTGTGTAAGAAAGGCTTTGGATGATAGAGGAATGACTATAGATCAGGCAGGGGAAGTGGTGGTGGACAGGAGTGAATGGAGAATGCTTGTGAATAGTTGAGTGAACACGTGGTCATTTGGAGTAAGGGGTCGGGCGCAAGTTGGCCTAGATAATAGTCCATCAGGCGCCTGGCCCGGGGAGACGATTAATATGAAGGGTGTGCCTGGAAGTGTGGTGGGAGGGCTTGTGGCTTTGGATCCGCTGCATGTCTGCCTGCCGAGATCGGAACCTCTCCGGGTGGTCAGGGGCCGGGGGAGTGCTGGAGCGACCTTGGTAACCCTGGTCTCTGGGTCTTCTCCAGGGTGACCTGGATGTGTGAGAGTTTGTGTTTTTTATCTGTGTTTATTTTTTGTTTTATGTTGTTTTTGTGTTTTCCCTGTTCTTGCTCTGTCTTGAGTCGGCTACCCCCAAAATGGGGATTGGGCCTGAGCATATAGATAGATAGATAGAACCCCTGGAAGATACCATTACGCATTTATGTTCTGGTTTCTGGCTATTATTAGACGATTATATTCCAATTAAGAATGGTATATTGAAGTCAGAGGGTTAATTGAGATAGTCTTTACCCTTATAAATCAACAGATCCTCCCTAAGCTGTATACCTCGTCTAAAGATAGTCAGAATACACTGTCAAAATGCGTCATAATCTTCAAAGGGTTAAGGGGAGATCTCCACTTGAGGTATTTTTTTCTTGACTCCTTTCTCCCTCATGTTTAGCCCCATTGCTTTTGATATTATAAAACGTTCGTCCCATTAATTTAGCGATTTTAAGAACTTTCACCCCATATTAAGACCTTTCGTGCCATTCAGGTGTCGATTTTATCCTGGCGAGCGATAGCGAGCCTGTAATTTAAGAGGAACCGGCCTATGGCCGGGACATTTTTCTACCGAAAAATGTACACATTTATCTTGAAAGGGACTCAAGGGGGTATCATTTTAAGCTTGATGGAGGTCTAGGGAACAAAGTAAATACCTCCCCTTAATGGTTTTGTGTATGATTAAATTTATAGGATCCCTATATATTGAATAATTAGGGTTTTATGGACGGTTCCTCCTTAACCCCTTCAGTACCGGCGACGTCTTTTTCACTTTATTCTGGCTACTATTAGACGATTTTATTCCGTTTCAAAAGGGCCTCCAGCAATTAAAAGGTCTTAGAACTATCTCACTTAACCCTTTTTACTACCACAGATCCTTCTTAAACTGCACAAAATCGACTGAATATAGCTAGAATAAAATTAAAAAGACGTCACCGGTACCAAAGGGGTTAATGCTCTCTCTCTTTCTCTCTCTCCTATCTTTTTCCTTTTCCCCCTCATATACTTCCCTCCACTGCTCGCTATCCAACCATCCCCCCCCTCCCCCCCCCCTCTCTCTCTCTCTCTCGCTCTCTCTCTCTCCACAACACATCGCACTCATATGCCAACATTTTGATATCTGCATCACACATAGGATTCTGCGCAGGAATCTGGATCAGGGGTTAGGGGAGGATGGTTGCTTGTTTTGCACTCCCTTCTCCCTCATGTTTAATCCCATTGGTTTGGATATTATAAGACGTTGCTTCCATTATTTTGGCGATTTTAAGACTTTTTACCCCATTTCTTTGTCAATATTTGGACCTTTCGGACCATTTAGGTGTCGATTTTTCCTGGCGAGCGATAGCGAGCCTGTAAATTTAGGAAGAATCAGCCGTTGGCCGGGACATTTTCTATCGAAAAATTTACACATTAATCTCGAAGGGGGGTCTAAGGGGTGTTTTTTTTTTTTAATCTTGATGGAGGTCTAGAGAGGAAACCGACAAATCAATCAATCAATTAATATGATGGACCAAAAAAATAAATAAATAAATAAAAATAAAGAAATATCCATCCCCCTTACTCTCCTCTTGCTCCTTTCCTTTTTCTCTTGTTCATCTTGATATATGAAGTTTGCTATTGCAAGTAGTTCCAAGATTTCGATGTAGGAAAGGATCCATTGCATTAGCCGCGTGTTATGCCTGTTCTCCGGTTTTATTAGGGACACAAAATTGAACTCCTCCAGGATGAATTCCGCGATGTTGTTCATGGTGCTGATGAAGGACTGGGAATGGGAATGGTGTGGCCATTCCTGCCCTTTTGTAGTTACCAGATTCCAACCCAGACCTACGTGGTTGACAAAGACTGTCTTTGTCTGTGTTTGGACAGACGGGGTGTGCCTACGCTTGTCCGGAAACGGTCCACGTAAGTCCTAAACACTCCCAAGACGTACGGCCTCAGCTACGCAGGTCTTGTGGGGGCATGGCCATGGGCGTGGCCTGTGTTCCCGCAAATCGGGCAGCCCAGGCGGACTAACGGGGACATGCTTACGCAAGTCACAAGCACGTACGTAGTTCCATACGACTACATTACGTCTGACGTAACACTGGCCCCGTCACGGTACGTCTGTCGGGAAGTGCAATAGTCGTGCTCTATACGGGCATACACGGCCGGACTACGCCCGTCAGAACACTAAATTGGCGATTACGCCTGACGGGAGCTGTCGGGAGCGATATATGGGAATGTGTGACCCCAGCATAAGCCTTTGCTCTGATTCTGCTTACACGCGCCTTTCACTTCAGTTCAGGTGAGGTGAAGGTATTGAGGGATAAGCCTTGACAACGGTACAAGGTAGGTTTGTGGTGGATGGGAAGTAGGGTGAATTTGGTTTCATGTGTTTATATAATGACACGCCCTCATTTACGAATTCATCTCTTCTACGCACCTCTGTCCTTCGTCAGTCGCCGAACACACACACACACACACACAAAGGGTCCAGCTCACTTAGCCGATCGTTAAGGGGGCCCACCTCGTTTTTTTCTCTCTCTCTCCCTCTTTCTCTGGGTTGTACCCATTTTGCCCCATTCAGCCTTTTGTCTTAAGACGTTTATCCCCATCCAGGTGTACAATTTATTCCTGGCAAGCGGTAGTGAGCCAGCATATTTTTAAACAATATTTTTGAGAGCAGGCTAAATTTATAGCCTAATTTTTTTCGATAGAAAAATTTCTCCGGCGAAGCCGGATTACTCCATACAATGCTGGCTCGCGAATAGACACCTGGATGGGGATAAACGTCCTAAAACAGTAGGCTGAATGGGGCCAAATGGATACAAGCCAGATACAAGATACAAGAAGAAGAAGAAGAATGTTATTAAGACAAAAATAAGAATGTGATGAAGGTTAAGGACTTTTAGTATGTTATTCTAGACATATTCCTGAACCTATCCTGAACAAATCAGCTTGTTACCAGAAATGTCCATGTTAAAACTAATGCTCTTGGCCTATATAGTGGGATCTGCCTCAGGGTCAGGTCAGGTCAGGTGAAGGTATTTGTAGACAGGAATTCCCCTTGGCCTTCTCTTACTGACAAAACAACGTATATGTGAAAGTGGGAAGTTAACTGCTTGTAACAAAATAAAATAAATAAATAAATAAAATAACTTAATGCTTCCTGTTGTTTATATGAAACTACCAGTACTATCATTGATTGCTCAGGGGTTGTGGTTATTGCTCAGGCACAGTACTTGAAGGGGGTTGTGGTTATTGCTCAGACACAGTACTTGAAGGGGGTTGTGATTATTGCTCAGACACAGTACTTAAAGGGGGTTGTGGTTATTGCTCAGACACAGTACTTGAAGGGGGTTGTGGTTATTGCTCAGACACAGTACTTGAAGGGGGTTGTGGTTATTGCTCAGGCACAGTACTTAAAGGGGGTTGTGGTTATTGCTCAGACACAGTACTTAAAGGGGGTTGTGGTTATTGCTCAGGCACAGTACTTAAAGGGGGTTGTGGTTATTGGTCAGACACAGTACTTAAAGGGGGTTGTGGTTATTGGTTGGTTTATTTATTAATATATTCATATATTTGTTAGTTTCTTCGCTAGACCTCCATCAACCTTAATAAAACACCCCTAGACTCTCCATCAAGATAAATGTGTACATTTTTCGGTAGAAAAATGTCCCGGCCGAAGGCCGGTTTCTCTTAAAATTGCAGGCTCGCTATCGCTCGCCAGGAAAAAATCGACACCTAAATAGCACGAAAGTTCTTAATATTGACAAAGAAATGGGTCGAAACGTCTAAAATCGCCAAACTAATGGAACGAACATCTTAAAATATCAAATCTAATAGAGCTAAACATGAGGGAGAAGGATGTCCAGAAAAAACAACCATCCCCCCCCCCACCCCCCCACCTTAACCCTTTTAAGACCCGATAACACATTTCTTTTCGGTATCTGGGTATTATTAAACGATTATATTTAGCTTAGGGAGGGTATATGGAAGTCAGAGGGTTATATTGAGATGGTCTATATCCGTATAATGGCCTCGCATATATTTTGAACTGGCCGTCTGGGTGGTGTAATGGTTAAGGTGTTCGAATCCTGGTGGATCACATAATTATATGCTTTCATTAATTTCATTGGAGGTGTTTGGTGTTGTGGTGAAATTAATAAATTATAGATTGGCAGCCAGAAGAAACTGTTAAAATTCGTCGTAATCTAATGGGTTAATTCAATATCTGAGTATATTCTCTATATTAACCCTTTCAAGCTCCAATACGCGTTTCTGTTCTGTTTCTGGCTACTATTAGACGATTTTAGTCAGATTAGTAACGGTATGTGGAAGTCAAAGGGTTGATTGAGATGGTATTTACCATTTTAATACTCACAGATACTCCTTAAGTTGCATCAAATCGTCTAATGATAGCCAAAATAAACTGCTAAAACGCGTCAGAGCTTCAAGGGGTTAATATGGCCACGTACTGGTCGAGTTTGAGGTTTAACCCTTTCACGCATATATGACGCAGAGGTTGCCAGAATAGCAATAAGAAATAGAGTTCTCTCACTCTTATAATTACCTCTCCAAAATTAGTTTTCTGCCCACAGCTAACTCAAAGACAACTGCAGAGGTTGAAGTAACTAAACTAAAGGTTTCTAAATACCCCTGATAGTAACAAAGGCTTTAAAATATCCCCAATAGGCTCAACACAGCTAACTCAAAGACAACTGCAGAGGTTGAAGTAACTAAACTAAAGGTTTCTAAATACCCCTGATAGTAACAAAGGCTTTAAAATATCCCCAATAGGCTCAACACAGCTAACTCAAAGACAACTGCAGAGGTTGAAGTAACTAAACTAAAGGTTTCTAAATACCCCTGATAGTAACAAAGGCTTTAAAATATCCCCAATAGGCTCAACACAGCTAACTCAAAGACAACTGCAGAGGTTGAAGTAACTAAACTAAAGGTTTCTAAATACCCCTGATGGTAACAAAGGCTTTAAAGTATCCCCAATAGGCTCAACACAGCTAACTCAAAGACAACTGCAGAGGTTGAAGTAACTAAACTAAAGGTTTCTAAATACCCCTGATGGTAACAAAGGCTTGAAAGTATCCCTAATAGGCTCAAAATTGCGTCATATGTCGGAGAGGGTTAATATTTATATTATTTCACTGGAGTAATACTATAGTAGATTTATTTACAGCTGAGGGTAAATTGCCATGTCCTCATCATGATAACTCGGCTATGACGGAGATTTTGTACCGAAATATGTGGTTATTAATATTTTGTTTTATATCTATATGACGTAGAGACATTGTTGTTTCATATTATGTTTCCATGAAGTGTCGATGAATCAGTGGTTAAGGGGAGATTTCCACTTGAGGGATTTTTTTCTTGACTCCTTTCTCCCTCATGTTTAGCCCAATTGCTTTTCTAATTTTAAGACGTTCGCCCCATTATTTTGACGATTTTAAGAACTTTCGACCCATTTCTGTCAATTTTAAGACCTTTCGTGCCATTTAGGTGTCGATTATTTCCTGGCGAGCGGTAGCGAGCCCGCAATTTTAAGAGGAACCGGCCTTCGGCCGTGAAATTTTTCTACCGAAAAATGTACACATTTATCTTGAAGGCGGGTCTAGGGTGTGTTTTTCTAAGCTTGATGGAGGTCTAGGGAGCAAACTAAAACAAATATATGAATAAATGAATTAATAGACCAAACAAACGGTCATTCTCTACTCCACTCCACTTTATAACTCCATCAATATAATTAGCACCGGGCCAGTTGGAAATCTTGCTTGGTGTACATAATTTCCCCTACATTTGACCACATGATATCAGGTCAGGCCAGGTGAAGATATTGAGGGATAAACCTTTACAACGGCACCTCGTATCTACTTTTCGAAGAGTGTGAGAGGAGAGAGAGAGAGAGAGAGGAGCTGTTGGAGTGGCTTTGTTATGTGTGTTATCAGTCTCTATTCGTCGTCATCCAGGTGTCCTCCGACTGGGTTCGAGCATGTGAAGCACACTAGGACATACTACCACACCCACTAAGCATGTCCGCCTTGGCTGGGATCGAACTCAGGTCAAGCAGATTATTTCCAGTGCCAGTTGGAAATATTGCTGGGTGTACAGTCGGCCAAATAAGTGATCGATGTCTCGGCACCAAGCATATTTTCATCAATAATTGGTATCAGCAATATATGAACTGGATACATTAATTTCGAGTGAGATAAACAAACATGATCCTACACTTACCCACCCTATTCAACATCTGACAAACATTAATACAGCACAGAGCGAGCCAAACGTAATGATAGCAGAGACAATGATGACTTGTTAGCGCCACCGACCGTAAATCAGTTGTTGCTACATTTGCTTACACGATATTTCCACTTCACACAGCCGCGACTATTATGCACCTCAGTCAGTAAAGGAGCCACAAGCTAAACTGGCCGAGTGGTGATGATGATGGTATAAGTTTGGTAAGAGTGGTGGTGGTGGTGGTGGAGGTCAACAGTGGTGGTGGTGGTGGTGCAGGGTTACCAAATCGAGTCCGCTAGATTGTAAGTAAAAGCCGAAAATCGCTAGAATAATGCCACAATCTCTAGAATATTACTCTAAAATGGATCTAATTTCCAGAATATCGCTACAATTCATGTCGCTAGATGTAAAGATCTGCCGCTAGATCGAAGTAAATACCTCTAGATCTAGCGGGAAAGTGGCTACATTGCGAACCCTAGCTGCAAGGATGGGTGGGGTGGGGGGGGGGGGGGGGGTTGTTTTTATGCACAGATCAACTCATATGTACTCATGACCTTCAAGTAAATAGGGACATGGACAACTCGATTTACACATTTACACTTAACCATAAATAAATAAATAAATAAGTGATAATAAAACTATAATTATTATTAATAAGATAGAAGAGTTAGCTAGCTGACTCACACAAGTTAGTCCAGCCTATTTATAATTGGTTAAACGCAACTACTCAATCGCTAGTGAAATTAGTAATTTTTTTGTTTCAATTGTTAGTGAAATTAGTTATTTTTTAGTCAATTGCTAGATAAATTAGTTAGTTTTTAGTCAATTGCTAGTGAAATTAGTCAGTTATTGGTCAGTTGCTAGTGAAATTAGTCAGTTTTTGGTCAGTTGCTAGTGAAATTAGTTAGTTATTAGTCAATTGCTAGTGAAATTCACCAGTTATTATTCAATTGATAGTGAAATTCGTCAGTTATTAGTCAGTCGCTAGTGAAATTTGTCAGTTATTAGTCAGCCGCTAGTGAAATTCGTCAGTTATTAGTCAGCCGCTAGTGAAATTCGTCAGTTATTAGTCAGCCGCTAGTGAAATTTGTCAGTTATTGTCAGCCGCTAGTGAAATTTGTCAGTTATTAGTCAGCCGCTAGTGAAATTTGTCAGTTATTAGTCAGTCGCTAGTGAAATTCGTCAGTTATTAGTCAGTCGCTAGTGAAATTTGTCAGTTATTAGTCAGCCGCTAGTGAAATTCGTCAGTTATTAGTCAGCCGCTAGTGAAATTCGTCAGTTATTAGTCAGTCGCTAGTGAAATTCGTCAGTTATTAGTCAGCCGCTAGTGAAATTTGTCAGTTATTAGTCAGCCGCTAGTGATATTCGTCAGTTATTAGTCAGCCGCTAGTGAAATTCGTCAGTTATTAGTCAGTCGCTAGTGAAATTCGTCAGTTATTAGTCAGCCGCTAGTGAAATTTGTCAGTTATTAGTCAGCCGCTAGTGATATTCGTCAGTTATTAGTCAGCCGCTAGTGATATTCGTCAGTTATTAGTCAGCCGCTAGTGAAATTCGTCAGTTATTAGTCAGTCGCTAGTGAAATTCGTCAGTTATTAGTCAGCCGCTAGTGATATTCGTCAGTTATTAGTCAAGCTCTAGTAAAATGCATCGGTTATTAGCTAAGAGCCAGTGAAATTACTTTGCGGACTAACTGTGCATTCCTATATTGTGCAATTAGTTCATACAATTTGTCAGACTTTACTCAGGTCATTCAGGTAATTAACAACAATTGAGCACTTCCGAGTTTGTGGCAATAAGGAAGTTGGAGAAGTAAACATTAATATATACCAGATTTTCCAGCTATAATACGTACTGATCTAATGCAAATGCAAATCAATCAATTTCAGCAAACTTTCAACCCATCTCCCATTGTTGTATGGTTGTCACATATCGATGCCTACTGTATATATGGTCCAATACTTCCTTACAGCCCGAAACTCATAAGTAACAATTCTACCATGTCATGCAACACTATAGTCCGTTAATTTTAGGTTGGGCAGAAATTGTAACCCCTAACCTCTCATAACTAAAAAAAAGGACTAGAGTAATCGAGCTAATATTTCTACCAAATAGGAAGGCTTGGCTAGGGAATATGTGTATAAATTGACAGCTCATTTGCTCTAGCCCTTTTTAAGTTACAGAGGTTAGAGGTTACGATTTCTGCCCAACCTAGAATGAACGATCTATACAACTATATGTTCAATTTTGAAAGTTGTTTTTATGTCGACTTTGATTATACATCAGTGTGGCTTAACAACAGGTATAGTCGTGAGTATTTATAGAAGAAGAAGAAGAAGAAGAAGAAGAAGAAGAAGAAGAAGAAGAAGAAGAAGAAGAAGAAGAAGAAGAAGAAGAAGAAGCAGAAGAAGAAGAAGAAGAAGAAGAAGAAGAAAAAGAAGAATACAAAGAATAAACAATAAAAAGGAAGAATACTAAGAAGAAGAAGAAGAAGAAGAAGAAGAAGAAGAAGAAGAAGAAGAAGAAGAAGCAGAAGAAGAAAAAGAAGAATAATAATAATAAGAAGAAGAAAAAGACAAAACAAAATAATAATAAATAATAATAATAATAATTATAAGAAGAGCCCCCAAATGGCGTATATATTGGTAACCATTTGTCTGGTCACTGTGTGCTAAAGGGCCGGCAATTTAGCGCACTGACCCTCGAGTGCTAGTTTTTGTAAGGCCTTCATCGCCTTTCTCTCTTTTTCATATGTATATTTTGTCTTCCTACCGATTAATTTTTGCATTATTTTCTGGAGTGACGGCGGCGTATAATTGAGAGTAGCCTCTTGTTATGCACTTTACTTTGAGTAGGTGTAAGCTTTGAGATTGGTAAATATATACTTGTTATATACAGGAATACAGCCGTGCGTAGAGGTATAGGTGCGTTTTTTGTGTTCTCCGTTTTTTATCGTTTTCACGTTTTTATGATTCTGTGTAATTTTAAGTTTTTAGTCTCTTCCTTTGTTATAATATACAATACGTGATTCAATTGTTTCAGTCTTGGTCAATAACACAAAATATGTTGAACGTGATCCAGCAAGGGACTGGGGTTCTCGAAAAGAGGCTCCAGTTCTGAAGCTATTCTTGACTTAGGCTACAGTGTGCTGGCTTAATAATCTAGAAGGGTTGATAGCCTCTGAAGTCCTATTTTAACTAAAGTGATCCAACGTGCTCAGATCACCACCTAGAGCCCCGGGGATTTGATTAAAGAACATAATGAGATGGATGGGCAGTCTCCTAACAACCAATATGCCTCTATAAACCCTTTGAGGTTCATGACCCGTTTTCGCAGTTTTTATAGCTATTTCTAGACAATTTTATTTAGATTAGAAAGAATATATGGAAATGAGTGGTGTAATTGAGATAGTATTTACCCTTTTGATGTCCGCAGATCCTTCCTAAACTGTATAGACTCGTCTAATGATAGCCAGAATCGACTGTCAAAACGCGTCATATTCCTCAAGGGGTTAACCTATTTGCCAACTAATCTCAAATACCATCTGGGATTATTTTGTTGGATTGAATCTCTTTTCTTTATGCATGCATATATTATAAATATATAAATGTACAGTATATATGCATACATGTACTTATAGATGTATGTATATTGTGTGTGTTTGTTTGTATGTATGCATGTATGTACAATATGCATGTTGTGTATGTATCCAGGGCCAGATAGTATGAGAGTGGACATTGATGCCTTGACTTGGTTAATAGGCCTACTTCGTGCACTAATACATGGACTGTGTCAGACGCTCAATACATGCATAGTGTATATAACTAGGTTGCTGTGTCATCCGTTATATACTGTGTGTGTGTGTGTGTGTGTGTATACAGCATATATATATATATATATATATATATATATAGAGAGAGAGAGAGAGAGAGAGATAGAGTTACCTACAGACAACATGCATTAAATCAACAACAACAGACACCCTTCAACAAATTTATAAATCTAGGACACGGTGTTAAGGGGACCCTGACTGCTTTTTTGGCCCATAAATTCATTCATTCATAAATTCTTAGTTTCCTCGCTAGACATCCATCAAACTTAGAAAAACATCCCCTAGACCCCCCCCCCCCCCCCCTCAAGATAATGTACATTTTTCGGTAGAAAAATTTCCCGGCCGAAGGCCGGTTCCTCTTATAATTACAGGCTCGCTATCGCTCGCCAGGAAAAAAAATCGACACCTAAATGGCACGATAGGTCCTAAAATTTATCACGAAATGGGACGAAAGGTATTAAAATCGCCAAACAAATGGGCCGAACGTCTAAAAATCTAAAAAAATAATGGGACTAAACACGAGGGAGAAAGGGGCCCATGAAAACGACCGTCTCCCCTTACATTCACAGGCAAACAACATATCCAGTTTTTATAGAGGCTAAAAACACACCACCTCCGCCACATCCGGGTCCCTGCCTCTCCCAAGAAATATCCCATCACTATCAAACACACATAGAGATTTAGTATTATTTTGTTTTTTGCCGGCTGTATCGCCGGTGTAGTTAGGTGTATATTCGTGTCTAGATGGAGAGGAAACTGGTTGTGATTAACATGTTTCTTTGTTGTGACTTTTGGGTATTTGGCAGTTTTCTTGTGTAGGCCTACATTTTTCGGATTGTATTTTCTACTCTCACCATCTTTCTCTCTCTCTCTCTCTCTCTCACACACACACACACACACAAGTACACTATTAGGAATAGTACCTCAGAAATATTGATTATCCTTGAACAAAACTACGTCCTTCTCTCTCAAAGAAAGGGAAAAAACAAAGGAAAAATACTATTACCCATAGCCTTCTTACTTATATGCATTTTTTCCCAGTCTTCCGAATGGCTTATCCAATATTTCTTGTTCATATCTCAGCTTGCTGCCCTGTTTTTTTTTCGTAATAATACAAAATTAACAGTACATTAAAGGCTAATACTGATCCTGGGATAATATTTAAAGAAATAAAATGCCTGAGTAAAAGGTTTGGTTAACAGAACACTATTAACCCTTTATATAACTCCATTGGTTGGATAGCTTTTAGGACGCTTCATCCCATGAGACTGGCAATTAGAAGACGATTAGCCCCATTCAGGTATATGCGTGTTTACTGGGCGAGCAATAGCTAACCTGTAAGATAAGGAAAATCGGTCTTCGGCCAGGTTAGTTGTCTACCTTCCTTGCAGGGGATGGGGGGGGGGGGGGACGGGGGGGATTTTATCTTCATATTAACTTGTGTATTATTAATTAGCTTGACGATAGTCGAGGAAAGCGTTATAATATTGATATATATTTTGTATTCTTCTTTATTAGTTTAGGGGCAAACTATAAATTGTTCCACAATGACAATAACAAACCTTTAAAGTGTTAATAATAATAATAATAGTAATAATAATAATATTTATTCAGTTAGCAATTTACAGAGTTGGTACCACATAGTATGTTACAAATATGACGTGTACCAGCTTTGCATAATTACAACTAAGGATAGCCCAATAAGGCCGTTAGGCGTATTTCCATTGTTAATTACTGTACTGTACAGTATATAAACATTATTATTATATATATATATTTTTTTTTTGGGTGGCCTGTAGCGACATTGGTAGAGCGACCGAGTTCGCTTCTCGGCAGGTGGAGATGTTTGGGCAATCTCCTCACACCCCTTACCTCTGTTCTGATCGCCTAACAGTAAAATAGGTCTAGCCCCATAATGCCCGGGTAAACAGGTTCCTTTCCTCGAAACCTCGTCCCTTAACTACTACTACCAAAAAAAAAAAAAAAAAAAAAAAAAAAAAATCTTCAGAACTGCGCTTTCTCTCAAGACCCCTCCCTCCTACCAACCCCCTACAACCCACTTTTTAATTATTAGACTAACTTGACTTAACTAACCTATGCGAACCTAGTAGGCTAAATTGTGACACCCTACTAACCTTTACCTAACAGTTGCTATCCTTTACCTAACAGTTGCTAATCTTTACCTAACAGTTGCTAACCATTATTATTTAGCAGCTTCTAACCATTACCAAAATGCTACTAACCTTTACCTAACGGACACTAACCTTTACCTAACAGTTACAACCTATATATTATAACAAACAAAAAATATAGGCTATATATAAAACAGCTAGGCAGAAATATCACGATCGATAATCAAAACGTTCTATCTGGTAAAAATATACATTTCCGATGTAGCCTAATAGCATATCTATATAATATTTTCGATTGTCTGTCTGTCTGTCTGTCTGTCTGTGTGTTCTTTATAGGCGGCCGCAGTTTTGGACCTGGGGAGCTGAAACTTTGCATGTGGGTGTCAATTGACCTGGGTCAGGTCATAGAGGGGGCGAGGCCACGATCGGAGGTCGTTTGGAGGCCGAAATTGAAAACAAAAAATGAAATAATGGCAGTTTGGGGCAGAAGGAGGCCTCTGATCGAAAAGTTGTATGGAACGAAAGTTGTTCGCAGCCCCCCAAAATGGGGGTACGGATGAGGTCAGATCCAAAATCGGAGGTCATTTAGCGGCCGAAATCGAGGTCGCCGTTTAATGAGGCACAGGGAGGTCGAGGCCGGTGATTATGGTAGTATTGATGATGGTGATTATGGTAGTAGTAGTGGTGATAGTAGTGATGGTGATTATGGTGATTACCCGGGCAACGCCGGGTACCCCTGCTAGTATTTAATAAACAAAATGTTTAAATTTATTTACAATAACGCCTTAAGGTTAATTATATCTTATTTATAGTAGATTAGTACAACAAAATAAGCTCAGAAAATATCTCCAATACTCCATATCGAAGGCTGAGATTTGACACTCAAATATGCTAAGGTTAGCCATAAATAACCGTTTTCTTTATTAAGATAATTGTAGAATATGGTTAGTAATGCAGTAACTTATTAAAATTGTATAGAACCCCCTGGTTTTACATAGTGATATTTATCTTAGAAACCACTATTTTACTATAAAATAGTTTGTTTTTAGCAAATTATATAATATTGCGTATTTTTTATTAACACCAACTGCTATTATATAAAACAAAAACAAGATTTTCAACTAGATAAAACAGTAAGACTTCACTGATCAGAAAGTATCTTTATAGATATATTATTTATTTTAGGTTATTGGAACTGCACTAAGTTAAAGCTAATAGTCGAGTGTTTTTGGTATATTCCATTATTGTCTTGTAACATATGTTTTCACATCACTAATCTAGTTGTAAATACTGTACTTAATTAACCTCTTCAGGATACCAGGACACATTTATTCATTATATTTTTGGCTATTAGTAGACAATTTTATGCAGTTTAGGAAGGATCTTTAGGAATCAAAAGGGTAAACATCAATCTAATTCATTCCTCTGACTTCAATAATTTCTTCCTACACTGGATAAAATCGTATATTGATAGCCAGAATAAAGTGTGGAAAGCGTCCACGGATACTGAAGGGGTTAAGAGTGGGTATCTTGACTATCTTCGAATGTTTCTCTTTATTACCCCCCAAAAATCTAGAGGTACAACATATTATATAAATACAGTTACTAAAGGAATACACTTATATCTTTAATAATAACATCCATTTATAATTGCATTATGCATATTGTATGATATCACAATGATTACCCCTACTACTATGCCCCTTGACGAGGTTGCGGGGCTTCGGGGCCGACGACTGGAGCTTGATGGGGGAGGGTTCTGGATATTTCCATTTCCCTCTCCCCCCCCCCAAGCTTTCCCTCTCCCCCCCCCCTAAGCTTTCCCTCTCCCCCCCAAGCTTTCCCTCTCCCCCCCCCCCCACGCTTTTATCGTCGATTTGACTAATTTTGCGTAGTTTTTAATTCCTCTGTCTATGTTTTTCCCCTTTTGTTCTTATTCTGTCTCATTCAGTTGTCCTCGGTCAGCCTATATAACATATGCCTCCCTGGCCTGGCTAGGTAGTAGGCTCCTGACCTGATTTGTCTCTTTGGTCTCTGATGCGGCCGGGCTGACTCGATTCCCCTCAGTAGTACATTTTTTTTTTTTTTTTTTTTTTTTGCATCTCACTGTGATTTTGTTCTACCTTAGTCCTGATCTCTCATTCTTCACCATTGATCACTTCTTCGTTGGTGCTGCAGTGTAGCAGTTCTTGTCTCATCTTTCGGCCCTGCCCTATAAGAGCTCTGCTGTGGAGCTCATGTGGTCAGGCTGAACTGGTGAAATGGCGAGAAATGACTGCGTGTCTTCACCTTCCTGGATTTGTTCACCTCCTGCCCTTCCCTATCTATCTTGACTTGATTGGTTGTCCATCTTGATCTAATCCTTCGGGCCAGCCCTATGAGTTCTTTTGTGGAACTCAGGTCTGCTTAAACTAATTTTATAAAAAAACAAAGTAATAATAATAAAATAAAATCACAATAATTCTATTTGGAATAAATAGGTTAACTCTCATACATTTTCACTTATATTGTCTTCCTCAATTCTTTCTGTACCGGCGACGTCTTTTTTATTTGATTTCAGCTACATTTAGATGATTTTATGAAGCTTAGGAAGGATTAATTGAGAGAGTGTCTAGCCTTTTAAGTGGTAGACGTCCTTCCTAAACTGAATAAAATTATCTAATAGTTGCCAGAATACAATGAAACGGACATCACCGGTATTGCATTTATTTTAATCCATTCAGTACCGGTGACGTCCTTTTCATTATATTCTGGCAACTGTTAGACAATTTTATTCAGTTTAGGAAGGACGTCTACCACTTAAAAGGCTATATATGCATAGAAACCCGGGGATGTCAGTTTGTCGCCAGCTAAAGAAAGAACAAAAATAATATAAAATAAAATATAATAAAATTATAAAACATACAGTATGTACTTAACACATAATTTTTTTTAATACAACACGTACAATATACTACATAACATATTATACTATTGACTCACTCCATACTCTCGTATGGAAGCGAGACATGGACGGCAAGTGACGAGGACCTCTTCAAACTAAGAGCTGTGGAGATGAGCTTTTTCAGAATGGCAGCTGGCATGAATAGGCTAGATGGGCCAAGTAATAGGGAAGTGTACGAGTCCTTTGGAATGGAAGAGCAGGCTTTGGGCATTGATTGTGGTGTGGTTGAGTGGATAAAGAGAAGTACTTTGAGGTGGTATGGTCATGTTCAGAGAATGGATGAAGACAGAATGCCAAGAAAGATATATGGGAGTCAGGTGAGTGGAACCGCTAGTAGTGGAAGACCACCTATGGTATGGGAAAAGAAAGTGGAAAAATATATTGAAGAAAAACTTCCACGTAGTGGAAGGGGCATTGTGGCACGGGCAAAGGAGGCATGTCTTGACAAAGTAGCTTGGAGACGTTTCTGTCATGGCCATCCTCTAGTGGGGGTTTCCCAGGGGGAAGCAAGGCGTCGGAGATGATGATGATGATGATGATGACTCACTATTATCAAAAGAAAACAAAGGAGAGACAATAGCAGTAGACACTAGCCACAGATAACAGTGCCACCAAGATGACCATAGACTTCAGCACACTCTCACTGTTCCCGTCCTTTGTAACGGCGTGCCCTTTATCCTGTAAGTACCGCACCACCTCCGTCTGATCATTGGGGCGTGTGGGGCGGTAACCCAAACACTCCCGGGCCATCCTACAGCTGAAATAGTTACTGGTGCCCGCTTTGTACACCTCACTGGGGGTCACGAAGGGGTTGAAAGGGAAGAAGGTATACACTAGTTTGTAGACGGCTTGCTGGATGTGGGCAAAGAGGAGAACGATCCACAGCGGCAGATTGAAGATGGGGAAGGTGTAGCCCAAACCGTCAGCCCAGGGGCGGTAGTACTCGAAGTTGTTGATAGGGGCCCCGTCGTTGATGAAGAATGCGTTACCGGAGACTTTGGAAGCTGACGATCCTGCTGGCAACGACTCGGAGGCGTGGTTGGCGGTGCAGGTGGAGGTATGGTTGGTAGTGTGGTTGGAGGTATGGTTGGCAGTATGGTTGGCGGTGTCGTTCGGAAGGTGACCATTGAGGGAAGACACTGCTGGAGTAGTTGATTCGTCTTTCTCCTTTAGCAGCGCCATCAAAGCCTTCACGTGGGCCTGGGCAACGTTCTATTTGAAAGGATAAATAATTAACTTTCTCAGTACTATAAAGTGCTATATAGTACTAAATGTGCCGGCCGTAGTTTGGTTCATCCTAAGTTACAGGTCCGCTATGGCTCGCCATGAAAAAATTGACACTTAAATGGCACAAAAGTCTTAAAATTTACAAAGAAATGGGGCGAAAGATATACAAATTGCTAGATTTAGCACTACATAAACTAGTGACTTACCTGGATTCCCACGTAGTCGATCTTAGCGTCTTTCTTGCCGAAGGAGCAGCTCATGACCCCGAACCTGTAGGAGGAGAATACACACTATAAAGCCGGTGTCACAGTTCTTTCCGGCAATCTTTTATGAACAAGTTTTCCCTCGCACTACTTTTTGGTATATTTGCATTGGCCTAATTATGGTGAAGAGACTATAGTATGAACTGACCTGAAGAACGTGAGAAGCCTCGTGGTGTGTCGCCGTTCAGCCACGCCCATCACCCCGTTCAGCCGCAGGGAACAGGTCCTAAGGGCGCCGGGGGAGGGGAACGAAGGAGGCGCTGAAGGGGTAGGGCAGGTGCAGAGGGTAGGGGCAGCAGGAGAGGCGTCATAGCAAGTGCAGGAGGGGGTGAGGGAAGTAGGAGAGGAAGTAGGAGAGTCTGGAGAGGAAGTAGGGGAAGTAGAAGAGTCTGGAGAGGAAGTAGGAGAGTCTGGAGAAGAAGTAGGAGAGTCTGGATAAGATGTAGGGGAAGTAGGAGAGTCTGGATAAGATGTAGGGGAAGTAGGAGAGTCTGGAGAAGAAGTAGGGGAAGTAGGAGAGTCTGGAGAGGATGTAGGGGAAGCAGGAGAGGAAGTAGGAGAGTCTGGAGAAGAAGGAGAGTGTGGATAGGAAGTAGGAGCAGTAGGGGAATCTGGAGAGGAAGTAGGAGAAGCAGGAGAGTCATGGGAGGAAGAATTAGAATTAGCATGAGAGTTATCACAAGAGGACTTAGGATCAACAGGTGACGGTGGAACAGAGGGAGCTAAATAATGACAGGAACAGGAACATGGAACAGGAGAGGAATGGAGCGAGCAGAAAGTAGCAGAAGAAAGGGACTCACAGGAACAGGCAGCAGGGGAGGAATGGAGCGAGCAGGGAGTAGAAGGAGTAGCAGCTGGAGTGGGAACAGCAGACGAAAGGGACTCACAGGAACAGGGAGCAGGGGAGGAATGGAGCGAGCAGGGAGCAGGAGCAGCAGCAGAAAGAACAGCAGACGAAAGGGACTCACAGGAACAGGGAGCAAGGGAGGAATGGATCGAGCACGGAGCAGGAGCAGCAGAAGGAGCAGACGAGGGTTGGTATATAATGGATGGTTGGTGGGGCAGGCACTTCCCGTTGGCCATAAGAACCAACATCTCCGCCACAGCCTTGGTCCTGTCACAAACACACACACACACACACACACGAATAACAAAATTATAGAAAGAATACATGAATAAAGGGAGGCGCCGATGGAAAGGCACATAGCTTCCAGCAGATCAACTGAACTGAACTGATCACACACATTAATCACATTCACTTATATTTTCTTAGTTCTGTTTGTATATTTTTTCAACTATTTCTGTATATTAAGACAAAATTTTACACTTTATTTTGGTATATCATTAGACGATGTTATGCAATTTATGATCTTCAGGCATCAAATAGGTAAGAACTATCTCAATTACTACCAAACACAACATCTCTCTCTCTCTCACACACACTAACCTGGAATAGTGATCACGATGACTATATAAAGGAACCATAGGTAAGATTTCATCTCCTCCCCTCATCTCCACACTACCAAACACCACATTATAAGTGGAGGTGTAAACAAGTGCTGCCACCTGGGGGGGAGAGACAGGTACGATGGATCACATTTATCATTATGGAAGTCGATACTATACCCTATTCCATGAAAGTAGGCCAACACTCTTGCACGTAAACCTATATAACTCACAAACCATTATAGTAATCGAGCCAATATTTCTGCCAGTTGGGAAGGGTTAACCAGGGAATAAGTGTGACAAGTAAGAGCCGATTTGGTCTAGTTTTTTTTTAATAACATATGTTAGAGTTCACGAGTTCTGGCATACCTACTTGGAACAGGGTATAAGTAATTTATCCAGAGTTATTTGCGGATTAGATCTTACAATAATATCTTAATATCAATAATAATACGAGAGTTATTGGTTTATTTACATTTTCAGCTTAAGAATGCTGCTGTATGTATGTACCTATCTTCTAATCTCTCTACTATCACTCAATTCCTGGCTGCAGCCTCCACAAACCAACACCACCTACTACACTACATGGCAACACACCCACAGATACCAATAAATATCAAAACAACACCCAGAACATGGTATCATACACACATACTGTCTTTTCTACCTCCCTGCCCACCCCAAACCAGCTTCCAGAAGCACATCCATACTCATATATCTCGCCATTCCATCCAATCTATCATAGATAACACGCAGCTGCAGGCACGACCTCCCGAAAGCCATCCTTTTGAATCCTCGCGAGGACAGAGCCCACCTGGCCAGGCACCATCCAGTCTCTTCTGAGCTATCAGAAGAGACTGGATAACTCCTTCGACGACGCCTGCCCGGGATGTAACACGGCACCCCATACCATTGGACACATCATAGAAGACTGCATTTCACACAATCACTTACGCCAAAAACATAATCTACACTCCTTGAGAGCTCTGTGGGAAAGCCCGACCGTAGCCATGGCCTTTTTAGGGACTCGTGGCTGTTCGGCTAGGCAGCTTAGGGAACGACAACAACAACAACAACAACCCCTTAACGATCATGACGCACTTTGACAGTTTATTCTGGCTATCATTAGATGATTTTATACAACTTAGGAAGGATATGTGGGCATCGAAAGGGTGAATACTAGCTCCATTAACCCTCGGACTTCCATATACCCTTTCTAATCTGGATAAAATCGTCTAATAATAGACAGAATAAACTGCCAAAACGTGTCAAAATCCTCAAGCTGTTAAGGGGAGATTTCCACTTTAGGGAGTTTTTTCTTGATACCTTTCTCCCTCATGTTTGGCCCCATTGCTTTTGACATTTCAAGACATTCGCCCCATTAGTTTGGCGATTTTAATAACTTTCGCCCCGTTTCTGTCAATTTTAAGACCTTTCGTGCCATTTAGGTGTCTATTTTTTCCTGGCGAGCGATAGCGAGCCTGTACTTTAAGAGCAACCGGCCTTTGGCCGCGACATTTTTCTACCGAAAAATGTACAAATTTATCTTGAAAGGGGCTCAAGGGGGTGTGATTTTAAGTTTGATGGAAGTCTAGGAAAAGCACTAAAAACCTCCCCTTAATACCCCCCTACAGATTCCCCAACGGGCATACCTGGTTCCTGACGACAGCGGCAATGATCTCCCTGGTGCCCGTAACGTTAACCTCTTCTGTCATAGGGTCGTGGGGGCTTAACTGCTGACGTCCGGACACCCCGTACGACGCTGACGGAGGGAGGGGGAGTCAAAGGGTTGATTAAGATAGTATTTATCCTCGTAATTTCCACATATCCTTCCTAAGCTGTATACAATCGTCTAATGTCAAAATGCGTCAGGGTCTTCAGAGGGCTAAGCATTTTTGTTTTAACCCATACAATACCAGAGATATTTTTTTCATCATATTCTGGCAACTATAAGACGATTTTACCCAGCTTAGGAAGGACCTCTAGCAGTAAAATAGGCTTCAAACTATCTCCACCAACTTTTTAACTACCACAGAACCTTCCTAAGCTGCATAATATCGTCAAAATATAGCTAGAATACAATATAACGAAACGTCGCTGGTACTCAAAGGGTTAAAGAAATAAGAGCACAACACAGGCACAAGGAGAACACACATACAAAAATAAAGTCAAATAAAACTGCATAGGGAAGTGCCGTTACAAAGCCGTTTAAGGGGAGATGGTCGATTTTTCTAGCCCCCTTCTCCCTCATGTATAGCCAAATTTAGTTTTCAGATGAAAACGACATATGACGCAATGTTGAGCCTATTAGGGATACTTTAAAGCCTTTATTACCATCAGGGGTATTTACAAACCTTTAGTTTAGTTACTTCAACCTCTGCAGTTGTCTTTGAGTTAGCTGTGGGCAGAACACTAATTTTGGAGAGGTAATTATAAGAGTGAGAGAACTCTATTTCTTATTGCTAATCTGGCAACCTCTGCGTCATATGAGTCTGAAGGGGTTGAGACCCATTAGTTTGGCGATTTTAAGAGCTTTCGCCCCATTTCTTTGTCATATTAAGACCTTTCCTGCTATTTAGGTATCGATTTTTTTTTCCTGGCGAACGATAGTGAGCCTGTAATTTTGGAAGAACCGGCCTTTGGCCGGGATTTTTTTTTAACGAAAAATGTACAAATTAATCTAGAAGTGAGATCTAACGGATGTTTTTTTTTAAGGTTTGATGGAGGTCTAGGGAGGAAACTAGGATAATAATAAATAAATAAAAAAAAACGACCAAAAAGTGAACCATCAAAAGTAAACTTCCCAACCATCAACAGAATAAGATTACTGGGGAAATATTGAAGTATTGAATATAAAGTATTGTCTGTTACTAACCCGTGTGTATGATGCCCGCAGCCCCTCTCATGGCCCGGTCCAGGTCTCCGGTCCGGGTTATGTCCCCCTTCATGTATTGTAGTGGTCCAGGGGTTATCTCATTCTTACCCCAGTACCCTGAGTAAAGAGAAGAGGGTTTAATTTTACGCACTCTAACTCTAACAGTCTCTCTCTCACTCTCTCTCACACACACTCACACTCTCTCTCTCTCTCACACACACACATTCGCTATTTCTAAAAGTACATACGACCTCCCACACACACACACACACACACACACACACATATTCTCGCTCTCTCCCATGGATAATAGACAGAAAATAACAGATGATGATGACGAAAACGGTTTTTACCGCGCAAAAAAAAAAAAAAAAAAATATATATATATAAAAATAAAATCAATGCAAATGATTTCCTAGACAAATAATTGACCAGTTTATCTAGACATTTATAGCCTAATTAATAGTCACCCCCCTAAAAATGATAATCCAAAACCTGTGTTATCTAAATTAACATCCATGGACTATATTGTCGCGCTAAAATAGTCGAGTTAGAGGTTTTAATAAGTTAAATTATCCCTTCAATGTTCCTCTTATCTATTTCAATTTCACTATTAATATTATTTTAATTTCTTTTATTCATGACAGTATACCCTATTAAGTTATATTATATGTATGGCCATTGTATCTCCCCCCCCCCCCCCCACCAACAACAACAACAACAACAACAACAACAACTCTGCGAGAGGGCTGGTTATCACACAGAGGCCCACGTCTCTTCAACAAACTCCCACGGCGAGTAAGAGACATGAGGGACATCTCGTTAGACAACTTCAAGAGAGCCCTAGATGTCGAACTGCAAAAAGTGCCAGACGAGCCCATCCTCGCAAGGGAGCGAGCTGTCGCTTCAAACAGTCTACTGCACCAAATCACCACTCATAACGAGGGGCGTCGCGCTCCTTGGTGCCGGTAGAAGAGCGGCGAACACATCCAAAGGAAAAAAAAAAAAAAAAAAAAAAAAAATCACACGGCACAAGTCGTGTGATATGACAGAACACATCATATTTCAGCGCTGTTGAATCTCGAAGGAATTATTATTATTATTATTATTATTATTATTATTATTATTATTATTATTATTATTATTATTATACTATCTACTCTCGCCATGACTGACCTTTTGGCAGAGCGTCCCAGAGTGCCAAGGGAGCCGTGACCTGCCATTCGGGGTCAGGTGGGATAAGGTCAAACAGGGTAATGTGGTGACCTCCTCTTGACAGCAACCACCCCACATGGTACCCCACATACCCGCCACCACCAGTAATAACCACATGCAACATACTGCAAAGAAAATATTAATAGTCAATATTAACCTCTTCTGTACCGGAGACGTCTTTTAAATTTTATTCTAGCTATATTTAGACGATTTTGTGCAGTTGAAGAAGAAGGATCTGTGGTAGTAGAAAGGGTTAAGTGACATAGTTCGAAGCACATGTTGATTGCTGGGGGGCACTTTTTAAACTGAATAAAATCGTGATAGTAGCCAGAATAAAGTTAAAAATACGTTGCGGTACAGAATGGGTTAAGGGAGCTCAGACGGTATTGTGCAGCATAATTTACTGGTTCGCCTCAATGGTTTAAGGAAGGAGTTTAGTTTGCTCTCTAAACCTCTATCAAACTTTAAACAAAAAACTACAATACGATACAAATTTGTACATTTTTCGGTAGAAATATGTCCCGGCCGAAGGCCTGTTCCTCTTACGATTACAGGCTCGCTATCGCTCGCCAGGAAAAAATCGACACCTAAATGGCACGATAGGTCTTAAAATTTATAACGAAATGGGAAGAAAGGTCTTAGAATCGCCAAATAAATGGGGCGAACGTCTAAAAATCTCACAACTAATAGGGCTAAACATGAGGGGGGAAGGAGGACTCGACAAACCAACTGCCTCCCCTTAACTTACATCAATCATATCCACCACCACTTGCAATATACTGCAAAGAAAATAATTATAGTGTCAATATTAAGGGAGCCCACCTCGCTTTTTTTTCTCTTTCTCTCCCTCTCTCTTTGGTTTGCATCCATTCGGCCCCAGTCAGCTACTGTTTTAACACGTTTACCCCCATCCAGGTGTCAATATTTTCCTGGCGAGCGGTACGAGCCAGCATTAAATATATTTTTGTTTTGACAGCAAGCTAAATTTGTACATTTTTCGATAGAAACATTTCTCCGGCGAAGCCGGATTTCTCCATACAATGCTGGCTCGCGATAAATCGACACCTGGATGGGGATAAACGTCTTAAAACAGTTGGCTGAATGGGGCCGAATGGATACAAGCCAGGGAAAGAGAGAAATGGAGAGAAATATAAAACAAAGCCGGTGACCCCCCCCCCCCCTTAACTTACATCAATCATATCCACCACCACATGCAATATACTGGACATAATATAATGATTGCCTAAATATTAACTCTTTCATGATCCAGTATGCATTCCTTATCTGTTTTCTGGCTATTATTAAACGATTTTATTTATATCAGGATGGATATATGGAAGTCAGAGGGTTAATTGAGACCGTCTTTACTCTTTTAATTCCCGTAGCTCCTTCCTAGATTGAATAAAATCGTCTAATGATAGCCAGAATAAAGTATCATGATCCTCAAGGGGTTAACTTATAACAATAATATTCTTCACCAACTGTCAACACCACTTGTAACATACGGTAAATATAGTATTAATCATGCTTTAAAATATCAACTTATATTAATCTTATATATTACCACCAGTCACCATCACATACACACACACACACACGCACACACTCACACATACACACATATACACACACACACACGAACCTACTTTAACGGTTATATATACATAGAAGCTATTAACTGGAGCTCTTTACACAAACATGCAACACACACACACACACACACACACACACATACCTGTACATACATATACACACACACACATATACACATACACACACATACATACATACATACACACCACACACCCACACATATACCTACTTTAACGTTTATATACACATAAAAGCTATTAACTGGAGCTCTTTACACAAACATGCAACACACATACACACACACACACATACCTGTACATACATATACACACACACACATATACACATACACACACATACATACATACATACACACCACACACCCACACATATACCTACTTTAACGTTTATATACACATAGAAGCTATTAACTGGAGCTCCTAAGGGGAGGTTTTTAGTTTGGTCCGTAGATATCCATCAAGCTTAAGATTACACCCCCTTGAGCCCCTTTCAAGATAAATGTGTACATTTTTCAGTAGAAAAATGTCCTGGCTGAAAGCCGGTTCCTCTTAAATTACAGGCTCGCTATCGCTCGCCAGGGTAAAATCGACTCCTAAATGGCACGAAAGGTCTTAAAATTGACAGAAATGGGTTGAAAATTCTTAAAATTGTCAAAATAATGGGGCAAACGTCTTAAAATTAGAAAAAACAATAGGGCTAAACATGAGGAAGAAAGGAGTCCAGAAAAAGATCCCTCAAGTGGAAATCTCCCCTTAACAAGGACACACAAACCTACTTTAACGCTTACATACACAGAACAACAATTAACTGGGAGGACACTAATACACACACACACACACACACACAGACAGACACACACACACACACACACACACACACACACACACACACACACACGCACACACAGTCACACACATACACACAGTCACACACATACACATGTTAACATACAAAACATAGTATATATATATATATATATATATATATATATATATATATATATATATATATATTATGTATACAGAGATGAATAAACAATTATTTAAATCAAACACAATCATATCCAATATAGGCCTACTGTATATACTCAGCATTCCTTACACACACACTACAATGCCTTACACACTCAATGCAATACTTCTACTCACTCACTACAATGCTTTACACAATCACAACAATGCCTTACTCACTCACTACAATGCTTTACACACACACACAACAATGCTTTACACAATCACAACAATGCCTTACACACTCAATACAATACTTCTACTCACTCACTACATTGCTTTACACAATCACAACAATGCCTTACTCACTCACTACAATGCTTTACACACACACACAACAATGCTTTACATACACACACAACAATGCTTTACATACACACACAACAATGGTTTTCACACTTCACGCTCCACACACCAGCCACAACAAAGACATTATTGCCCCCCCCCCCCTCACACACACACACAAACACAAACACACACACACAAACACACACACACACACACAAACACACAAGCTAGCACAGTACCTTCTTCATAGCCTGACACAATAGGAACGTCTTTGATCCTAACATACTAGCCCTAATATATCTGAAGAAGGCTTTACGGTATTATAATAATGAAAGTTTGACTATACTCTTTTGTTTCATAGTAAGAAAGCTATATCAGATTCCCTCCGTCTCATTTGTTAGGAAAGGCATTGATTATGGTAAATAGGAGTTAATAAAGAGCTGCTACTTTAATCTACTTATTTATTTGTTTTGTTTTAACTCCAGAAATAGGGTGGGTGGATTGTATTCCGGATGTTGTTGTTGTTGTTGTTGTTGTTGTTGTTGTTGTTGTTACTGTGGTTGTGGTTGTTATTGTTGTTGATGTTGTTGTTCTTATGTTGCAGTTGCTGGTATGTGTGTGTGTGTGTGTCAGTGTGTGTGTGTGTGTGTGTGTGTGTGTGTGTGAGTGTGTATGCGTGGTTAAAAACAAATCAAATCAAATAAAACATTTGATAGATAAATGTCCCGACAGTGGGCCGGTTACTACTATATTACAGACTCGCTATAGCTTGCCAGGACAAAAATCGACACCAATTTAGCCCACCAGGAAAATATGGACACCTAAATTGTACGAAAAGTCATATTATTGACAAAGAAATGGGTCGAAAGTCTTAAAATCGCCTAACTACTGGGGCGAACGTCTTAAAATCTGAACACTAATGGGGCTAAACATGAGGGAGTAGGGGGGCCAGAAAAAACACCCATCGCCCCTTAACCCACCCCAGACCCACCCCAGGAAACCATCCCAGCTATGTCAAGAACTCTATGCCCACAGCAAAGGTCTCTCGCTCTCGCTCTCTCTCTAACTCACTCACTCACTCACTTTCATTCTCACTCTCACTCTCTCTCTCAAACATTATAATTCTAACTCTAACACACACACACACACACACTCTCTCTCTAACTAACTCTCTCTTTGTCTCTCTCTTTAATTTTAACTCTAACTCACACTCTCACTCTCTCTCTCTAAATAATTCTCACTCTCTCTCTCTCTCTCAAACATTCTAACTCTAACACACACACACACTCTCTCTCTCTAACTCTGTCTTTGTCTCTCTCTTTCTTTCTCTCTAACTCACTCTCACACACTCTCTCTGTCTAACTCACTCTCACTTTCACACACACTCTCTCTCTCTAACTCACTCTCACTTTCACACACACTCTCTCTCTCTCTCTAACTCACACACACTCTCACTCTCACTTTCACACACTATCTCTCTCTCTCTAACTCACTCACACTCTCTCTCTCTCTCTCACACACACACACACTCTCTCTCTCTCTCTCTCTCAACCCAACAGAACAACATGGTCTCGGTACTAATGGGCCACTAAAGAGAACCTAACGTAAGGGAGAGACCGGCCAACTTATTCTTTGGACGCCCTTTCTAAACTGAAAAAAATCGTCTAATAGTAGCCAGAATAAAGTTAAAAGGACGACACCGGTACTGCAAGGGTTAGAGCCCCCAAAATGGCGGCCGAAGAAGAATGAGATGGCCGTTCTTTCCTACCACGACCACGGACAACAACACCAGCAGCAGCTTTGTCTCCAGCAAGCAAAATAGAGGGCTTCAATTAGTCACCCCCCCCCCCCCTCCCCACCCTGCCAACCATCCTCACTCTTTCTACACAATGCCCCCCGCCAAGAATTTTCTCTCTCTCTCTCTCTTTCTCTCTCTCTTTCTTTCTTTCTTTCTTTAACACCCACACACACACACCCACACTTTTACTCTCTCCCTCTCTCTCTTTCACACACACACACACGCACACATTCACACACTCACTTTTACTCTCTCTCTCTCTCTCTCTCTCTCTCTCTCTCGCTTCGCCTTATCTCAACGGCGGTAAGATAGGCACAAATATTTAAGGCATATATTTCCTCCAAATTCCTCCCTCCATTAATTGATCACTGTTGGCTCGCTAGTGTAGATTTATAGGACGGTTTAATATAGCGACGCGCCTATGTAAGCGCTCTTGTGGCAGCCAAAGTCAATCTGTTGACCATCCACTAGAATGGGGGAGGTGTGGTGGAGTGGTTATGCCACTGGACTGGTAATCCAATGGTCCCGGGTTAGAATCCCGATGTATCAATGGGAAAATATTATTGGGATGGAATTTGTGCTGTACCTAGTATCAGTGCATTACCGCAAAGCCCACCGAAATGCCAAAAAGATACCCCCATTGTTCCCTGATTAAATAGCACTGTATGAATATTCCCATATTCAAAATATGCTACAGGGGGGCAATGTCTAGTGAGTTCATTGCTCAATAGGTGGCGTTCTGAGAGTGAGGGTCCGAGTCTATGGGGTAACCCGGGAGAGACAGTGAAGCGCATAAGGTGAAGCAGCTTCAGAGATGGGGCTGCTTTGAGCCGTGGGTAGAAAACCGGGCCCCGTGCATCTTGCGAAGGCAAGATGGCGGGGGCTGGTTGCAGCTCAACACGGTTCACATGTCTCACTCCCTAGACTGGAACGAGACATCACGGGCTTCACCGAATAATGTACAGTCTCTCAGCCTATGCCCGGGAGGGAGTAGTTGGAATAAAGGAAAAACACAAAATAAATAAAAATCTAAAGCTAATACCATGAATTTCAATGATTAACCCTTTGAAGATTATGACGCACTATGACAGTTTATGCTGGCTATTATTATACAATTGTATACAGCTTAGGAAGGATCTGTGGGAATGATCAGGTTTTAGAGTTAGACTATCTCAATCAACCCTCTGTCTTCCCTATACCCTTCCTAATCTGAATAAAATCGTCTAATGATAGCCAAATTAAACTGCCAAAATGCGTCTTAGTCCTCAAGAGGTTAAGCAAGTGTAGAAGGGTTGAGAATGAATGCCTCGATGAATTTTACGAGTACATTATTTTTTTTAGATTCTTGATTCACGTCTTTAGCTCAGGTGAAGGTAGTGAGGGATAAGCCTTTACAACGGCACCTCCTCGTATGTACTTTTTGAAGAGTATTGAGAGGGGAATAGGGATGTTGGAGAGAGATGAAGCTGTTGGAGGGCTATGGTGGCCAGGACGCTCTATAATACCCATTCACAAAACCTACCTGAGTTTCTAGTTCCCTAATTCACGTCTTCTTTGTAAATTAAAGGGCTATGATGATCGTAACGCTCTAAAAAACCCACTCACAAAACCTACCTGAGCTTCTAGTTTCCTAATTAACGTCTTCTTTCTAAATTAAAGGGCTATGATGAATGGAAAGCTCTATAAAACCCATTCACTAACCTACCTGCGTTTCTAGTTTCCTAATTCACGTCTTCTTCTGTCTAAATTTAAGTGCTATGATGAATGGAAAGTTCTATAAACCCAATTCAGAGACCTACCTGAGTTCAGTTCAGTTGATGGGCGGGAAGTTTAGCCTTTACAATGGCGCCTCCCTTATGTCGTATCTTTCTAGCTTCCTGATTCACGTCTTCTTCCTTCTAAATTAAAGGGCTATGATGACCGTAACGCTCTAGTCCTCCACGTCCTTGCAGAATCAGAAGCCGGAGTGTTGTGACGATCTTCCAGCCCGAACCGGAATATATGGGTTTGTCGTGGTGGTCGTCAGCAGGTGTACTACTTTGGGTGCGGGTGTACTGAGCGAGTCCACCCTCACATTGGTACACATTTTTTTTTAATCGCTTGCTTGCTAACGCGCAGCTCTCACAAGACACAGGTTATCTCGTTTGATAGGGGAGGATACACACGAGCGCCTTCTGCAGCAAATTTTATCAACAATTCTGATTAACTGTGTTGGTGGTGTAATGGTTTAGGTCCTTAAGATCTAGGTGTGGTGTCCCGAGTTCGAATCCAAGGAGGGCCATATGCTTTAATTAATTTATTCAAGTACGTTGGGGTTTGTAATGGAGGATCAATGTTAAGAACGGGGTATATTTTCTTGCTGATCTAGAAGCTTCTAGAATATTTTGTTTTGTTTTAGAATTTTACCACCTATAATCATTGACCTTCAGTTTAGTTACCGATGCCAGTCCAGATTAATCGAAAAATGTTGTATGAATATAGCTACGAATAAAAAGTTGCGATGAGAAGTCCTCGTGTAAATTGACTTACGACAACCTCTCGGCTCTTATCGGTTATTACAAAACTCTAAACTCGTTATCTCTGCGACTCTAGTTTGTCATTATCTTTACCCCCACAAACGATGTTATAAGACAGATGATGTGTAGGTTAATGATGTACTAACTGATGTTTATTCACCTGTGTATTAATACTATTATACTATACACTATGTTCTGTTTATTCACCTGTGTATTAATACTATTATACTATACACTATGTTCTGTTTATTCACCTGTGTATTAATACTATTATCTATCTATCTATCTATTGCCTGACGCCGTGATCCCCGAAGGGGTGGCCACGAACGAACCGCCCCCATGCACCTCTGTCCCCAGTCAGTCGACGCCCCTCCCCCCAACCAGCACCGCCTTCGTTCATGTAGTTCCTCACTCCATCCTTCCACCTCATATTCGGTCTACCTCTCCCCCTCTGTCCCTCCACCTCGCTCTCATACACCCTCTTAGTCATTCTCTCGCTTTCCATACGTTCCATATGGCCGAACCATCTCAAGTTGTTCTTTTTCACACTTTCCAGCACATCTACCTCCACACCACACCTCCTTCTTACTTCCTCATTAGTCTGTCTATCCCTCCATGTAACTCCGCATGCACTCCTTAAGTAATTCATTTCCACTGCTCTCACTCTTGATCTGAGTCTCTCAACCAACGTCCATGCTTCGCTTCCGTAAGTCAGTGTCGGGATTACCACACTGTCATGCAAGGACTTCTTCACTTCCATACTGACCACTCTATTTCTTGTTACTGCTTTTAGCGTTCCTACAACCCTCTTCCCCTGTTGTACCCTCTCCCGCACCTCTTCATCCATAGTCCCATCTTTACTCAACACACTGCCCAGATACTTAAAAGAGTTGACGATCTCCATAGCCTGACCGTTCAGCTTCACCTCACACTCTGTGACTTCACCCCTTTCGAAGACCATAACCTTGCTCTTCCCCGTATTTACCTTCAAATTCCGTTTTTCGCACACTGTTCCAAACTCATTTACCAGACCCTGCAACTCCCATTCATTATCACTCATCAGAACTGTATCATCCGCAAACAGCAGTATAGGTAGCTTCCACTCAATTCCCTCCCTTTTCAGCGATACACCAACATCCACTGCTCTTGATAGTATTTCTTTCATAACTCCATCCATATATACAGTAAACAACCACGGGGACATCACACACCCCTGTTTCAAACCAACATTCAGGTCAAAGAACTCGCTCTGCTCACTCTCCACACGTACTGCCGCCTTTGCACCCTCATACATGCTCTTCACTGCTTTCAGCAACTTGCCCTCTACTCCGTATATTCTAAGTACTTTCCACAAACCTTCTCTATCCACTCTGTCATAGGCCTTCTCCAAGTCCATAAAGGCAACATACACCTTTTGTTTCTTCTCCAGATACTTCTCCACAACACAATTCAGGGTAAAAATCTGATCTACACATCCTCTTCCCTTCCTAAAACCTCCCTGCTCGTCGCCTATCCATTTCTCCGTTCTCACTCTCACTCTCTCAATCACTACCCTACTGTATACCTTCCCTACTACGCTTAGAAGACATATTCCTCGGTGGTTACCACACACTCCTCTTTCCCCTTTGCCCTTATATAGGGGGACTATTATGCCAGTCTTCCAGTCATCGGGTGCACTCCCCTTCTCCCATGCTAGTTTGCACATTTTCCATACCCATTCTATCACTATCTCACCACCATACCTCAACATTTCCCCACACACTCCATCTGTTCCTGGTGCTTTCCCCAACTTCACTCTTTTCATGGCTTCCCACACTTCTGACCTCCTGATCCCCACCTCCTCCTCCACTACTTCTATTATACTATACACTATGTTCTTATTATTTCATCCAGACAGAGTTAAGGGGGTAGCGCTTGCTATTTGGTCCATATTTATATTTATTCATATATTTTTTGAGTTTCCTCGCTAGACCTCCATCAAGCTTAGAAAAACACCCCCTAGTACCCCTTTCAAGATAATTTTGTACATTTTTCGGTTGGGAAAAAAAAAGTTAGTGGGTTCTTTACCTCGCACCGCTTCTTGCTCTGTACAGAGGTAGGCTACTGTGCGTCCATGTACCGAGTACTTTTCTTATGTGTGGGGTGGTTCAACCATACCGCACTTCTCGAAGGTGTAGAGTCAACGCATTTCGTCTCATATACTCACTTTCTCTTACTAATTATCTACAATATCTTTTTACACGCCGTAATGTTGCATATCTCTCTCTCTCTCTCTCTCTCTCCTATCGATATTACAATCACCAATGTTTTTCCTCTCTTAACGTCTAACCCGAATGTGAACCGTTTTTCTTCCATTTAACAAGTAAGCTCTGGAACTTTCTCCTGCACTCTATATTTACCTCGTCCTATGATTTAAGCTACTTCAAGATTCGTGTGACCAGACATTTTGACTCTAACGTACCTAAAATTTGGCTCTCTGTCACTCTTTCAATTAGGGGGGGGGGGGAGACTCGTTACAGGCAGCTTTACCTTATATCTACGTCTTGCTTTATATCTACGTCTTACTTTATATCTATGTCTTACTTTATATCACGTCTTACTTTATATCTACGTCTTACTTTATATCTACGTCTTACTTTATATCTACGTCTTACTTTATATCTACGTCTTACCTTATATCTACGTCTTGCTTTATATCTACGTCTTGCTTTATATCTACGTCTTACTTTATATCTACGTCTTACTTTATATCTACGTCTTGCTTTATATCTACGTCTTACTTTATATCTACGTCTTACTTTATATCTACGTCTTACCTTATATCTACGTCTTACTTTATATCTACGTCTTGCTTTATATCTACGTCTTGCTTTATATCTACGTCTTGCTTTATATCTACGTCTTACCTTATATCTACGTCTTGCTTTATATCTACGCCTTACTTTATATCTACGTCTTACTTTATATCTACGTCTTACTTTATATCTACGTCTTACCTTATATCTACGTCTTACTTTATATCTACGTCTTGCTTTATATCTACGTCTTACCTTATATCTACGTCTTGCTTTATATCTACGTCTTACCTTATATCTACGTCTTGCTTTATATCTACGTTTTACCTTATATCTACGTCTTGCTTTATATCTACGTCTTACCTTATATCTACGTCTTGCTTTATATCTACGTCTTACCTTATCTACGTCTTGCTTTATATCTACGTCTTACCTTATATCTACGTCTTGCTTTATATCTACGTCTTTACTTATATCTACGTCCTTACTTTATATCTACGTCTTACTTTTACTTACTTTATATCTACGTCTTGCTTTATATCTACGTCTTACCTTATATCTACGTCTTGCTTTATATCTACGTCTTACCTTATATCTACGTCTTGCTTTATATCTACGTCTTACCTTATATCTACGTCTTGCTTTATATCTACGTCTTACCTTATATCTACGTCTTGCTTTATATCTACGTCTTACCTTATATCTACGTCTTGCTTTATATCTACGTCTTACCTTATATCTACGTCTTACTTTATATCTACGTCTTACTTTATATCTACGTCTTGCTTTATATCTACGTCTTACCTTATATCTACGTCTTGCTTTATATCTACGTCTTACTTTATATCTACGTCTTACTTTATATCTACGTCTTACTTTATATCTACGTCTTGCTTTATATCTACGTCTTACCTTATATCTACGTCTTGCTTTATATCTACGTCTTAGTTTATATCTACGTCTTGCTTTATATCTACGTCTTACTTTATATCTACGTCTTACCTTATATCTACGTCTTACTTTATATCTACGTCTTACTTTATATCTACGTCTTACTTTATATCTACGTCTTACTTTATATCTACGTCTTGCTTTATATCTACGTCTTACCTTATATCTACGTCTTGCTTTATATCTACGTCTTACTTTATATCTACGTCTTGCTTTATATCTACGTCTTACTTTATATCTACGTCTTGCTTTATATCTACGTCTTACTTTATATCTACGTCTTGCTTTATATCTACGTCTTACTTTATATCTACGTCTTGCACATGAACGAAAATAAATCAAAACAACAATTACTCCACAAAGGTGAACATGTTTGGTTATAATGCGAAATATTATGGAGTTCGAAATTAATTATCGGCATTGAAGGAGGCAAATGACCTGAGTACAGAGATGGCAAGGTTAAAGGATCCATGTAAATATTATTGTTATTTTCATGCGGTCAGTTTTTGTTAAATGTACCAACCACTTGTAGCACTATCTTGACCACACTCCATACTGACCTCCTTCAACTGGACGTAATCTATATTCCCTTAATCTCCCTCAACCCTCAGCACTTATTAGAGACCCTATAGCAACAGAGATCGACCAACCTCCGCCATATTGTTGACCCTATAGTAACAGAGATCGGTGAACCTCCGCCATATTGGTACCCTATAGTAACAGAGATCGACCAACCTCCGCCATACCTATAGTAACAGAGATCAACCGACCTCCGCCATATTGTAACCCTATAGTAACAGAGGCCGACCAACCTCCGCCATTTTGGTACCCTATAGTAACAGAGACCGACCAACCTCCGCCATATTGGTACCCCTGAGGTCATTATCCTCCCTCTTTACACTCATACACCCAGATTTTCCAACGTGCAGTCGTCGGAATAAGATCTTTGCCACCAAGGGATTTTCATTATGAAGCGGCCTTAGGCCGGAACATTTTTCTACTGAAAAATGTACAAATTTATCTCGAAAGGGATCTTGGGAGTGTTTTTTTGTAAGTTTGATAGAGGTCTAGGAAAAGAAAAGGTGTAATATATATATATATATATATATATATATATATATATATATATATATATATATATATATATATATACAGTATAAGGTGTATGAAGCCCAACGAGCTGCTCCAACTTCCCAACATGGAGGCTAAATTGGGCTTCACTGCCTCAAATAATTCTAACTTTTTTGAGGAACTTTTAAGCGAGAGAGAGAGAGAGTGTGTGAGTGTGTGTGTGTGTGTGTGTGTGTGTGTGTACAAAGGAAAGGAAATCAAGCAACAACAGAACTAGTGACCCTTCTAGGTTGCTTGTCCTCCAAAACACTGAGGATCAAGTGTCCAAACAGTGGTTTAGAGTGGGTAAGGGAACATTGGAAAGGGAATTACTGCCCTGGAACTAATGTCCGTGGCAGGATGTGTGTCGGGAAGGTCACTATATTATTTTATTTGTTCTTTAGATTGCTTGTAGGTTCTTCTTCTTCTTCTTCTTCTTCATCTTCATCATCTTCTTCTTCTTCTTCTTCTTCTTCATATTCATCATCTTCTTTTTCTTCATATTCATCATCTTCTTCTTTTTTATCTTCTTCTTCTTCTTCATCTTCATCATCATCTTCTTCTTCTTCTTCTTCTTCTTCATATTCATCATCTTCTTCTTCTTCATATTCATCATCTTCTTTTTCTTTCTTCTTCTTCATCTTCTTCATCTTCTTCTTCTTCTTCTTCATCTTCATCATCTTCATCATCTTCTTCTTCATCATCTTCATCATCTTCTTCTTCTTCTTCATCATCTTCATCTTCTTCTTCTTCTTTTTCTTCTTCTTCTTCTTCTTCTTCTTCTTCTTCTTCTCACTATTTTTAAGGGGATATACGATATTGCCCGAACTATACTCTGTTTCTTTTCAGTTGACGACAAATTGCTTCCCTCAGCAGCTAATAATGGACAAATATGATACTAGTAAATCTCTTCATCATATTTAGACCAAGTTTGCATAATTATCACCATATTTCACCACCAAAATATTTAAAATGTCTAAGAAATCTTGATGGGAACTTTGCAATTTACCGTCAGTTGAAAAGAAACAGAGTATAATTATAATACAAATGATATATTGTGTAGAAACTTACTCCTATCATCTCAGAAAAGTGTGACGAGTTGTGTATATATTTATTGAATATTAAGTATTAGGTTGAGTGAAATCTTTATAATTGAGATCGTATTTACGCCTTTGAGTCCTTGGGGTAGATTGTAAGCTAAACAACATTATCTAGTGGTAACCAGAACATTAGGCATATGACGTCATCGTACTGAAGGGGTCAATTATTATCTATCTGACATTTGGATTTCCGAGGATCATTTAAGGTGAGATGGGTAGTTTTTATGGTCCCCCTTCTTCCTCATGTTTAGCCCCATAATTTTTCAGATTTTAAGACGTTCGCCCCATTAGTTTGTCGATTTTTGAAAACTTTTATCCCATTTCTATATCAATATCAAGACCTTTCGTGCCATTTAGGTGTCGATTTTTTTCGTGGCGAGCGATAGCGAGTCTGTAATTTCAACAGAAACCGGCCTTCAGCCGGCCCTTATCAATAGATGTCTCAATATAATACCCCATGCATTTCAAACACTTGTATATTGCCGCCTCTGCACAGACACAAACACACACACACTCTATCTCTCTCTCACACACACACACACACACACACACACATTCTTTCTCACACACACTCTTTCTGGAACACACACACATACACACACACACACTCTCTCTCTCTCACACACACACACACTCTCTCACACACACACATAGACACACACCACACACACATTCTTTCTCACACACACACACATACACTTTCTCTCTTATCTCTCTCGCACACACATTCTTTCTCACACACACTCTTTCTGTCGCACACACTCTCTGTCTGTCACAAACACACACACACACACTCTCTCTCTGTCACACGCAGACACACACTCTCTCTGTCACAAACACACACACACACTCTCTCTCTCTGTCACAAACACACACTCTGTCACACACACACACACACACTCTCTCTCTCTCTCTCTGACACATACTGTACATACCATAGAGGTACATACACACATACAGAGAGAGAGAGGAGTATATAGCCATTAACAAGGAACATATGGGCCAAGAGTGACGTGTATGAAATGGACAAATCAGCTGGGTAAAACATGGCAGAAGGGGGGGCAGGGGGGGGGGGGGGGGGGAGGGAAGGGGGGGGGGGGGGGAGTGTAGGAGGAGGGGGGGGGGTAGGGGAAGGACAGGGGGTGAGGGGGGAGTGTGTGACAAGGAGGAGGGGGGGAGGAGGTAGGGGAAGGACAGGGGGTGAGGGGGGAGGGAGGTAGGGGAAGGGCAGGGGGTGGAGGGTTAAAATTAGGGTGAGATGCAGGACAGAGAAGGGAGGGGGGGGAGGGAGGGGGTAGTGTGTGACAGGGGGGGGGGGGGTGTGTGTGATCTAGTATAGGTCATGTTTATATAATTATGAGGCAGCGGTGAGGTAGTGTCCAAGCGGTGATGGTTGGGGTAGGGGGGGGGGGGGGGGGGGGGCGGTCGGGACGTTTGCCAGGGTATTTTGGTAGTGTGGGCAACCTTTCCTCATACCACCCCCCTCCTCTCTCTCCCCTCCTCCCTCATACCCCACTCCCTCCTCCCTCCTTCACTCCTCCCTTTCCCCTCCTTCCCTGCTCCTTCTCCTTCCTCATCTCTTTCCTTCTCTCATATCCTCCTTCCCTCCCTCTATCTATCTATGAAATCTATTGTATATATATCTAGTGTATCTATCTATTGTAACTATCTATTGTATTTATCTATTGTATCTATTTATTTATTGTATCTATTGTATACAGTATATCTATTGTAGAGTTCACCACCTGCAAGTAGCACCGATGAGCGTGCCACCCTTTGGTATTTTACATAAGGTTAATTCCCCTAGACAGGCTGCTGACCAAAACTGACGAGGCCCATCCACCCGGAATTTTATAAGGTTGTCTCCCCTAGATGGGTTGCCGATCAAGGCTGGCGAGTCCCATCCTCCCATCTTCGTCCATGCTCTTTCTCCATCATCACTCTTCCTTCCTCTTACTTGGAATTCTTACCTAATCATGATTAGGAATGGCTTTCATTCTTGTTGATTCCATAATTATCAATCCTTACATTATCACCCATAGTTGATTGCAAACCCTAATATTGTAACGTCACCCTTTCAAGATACGATGAAGCATTTCTTTTCTATTTCCTGGCTATTATTAGAGGATTTTATTCAGATTAGGAAGGGTATGTGTAAGCCAGAGGGTTACATGAGATAGTCCTCACCCCTTGCATTCCCCCAGATCCTTCCCAAGCTGTATAAAATCGTCTAATGATAGCCAGAATAAAGTGTCGAAACGCAGCATAATCCTTACCATTGCATCCTCACTCTATATGCCATGGCTGTACCTTAAAGGAGTGATTTTTCTGGACCCCCTTGGACATTTTCCTACCGAAAAATGTATATATTTATCTCGAAGGGGGGTCTTGGAGGTGTGTGTGCGTGTTTTTTTTTTTTTTTTTTTTAAACTTGATGAAGATCTAGGGAAAATAAGAAAGACAAAATATATATCATTTTCACCTTAATCACGATATTCTCACTTTAGTTTCAATGATTTCATTAATTAGGTTTATTTGACATTTAATTGGTGGGTTGGTGAATATATTATATGAATTTATCCCCTTTGGCTATTTCTCAATCAAGATATTGCTACTAATTCACCCCCTATCTGTTCAGCATACTATATGACCTCCCTTGACTCACCTGGATCCCGTTCAGTACCGGTCACGTCCTTTTTAGTATATTCTGGCAACTATTGGATTTTTTTGTCTATGTTTTTTTTTTTTTTTTTTTTAAGAGACAATGAACGGAGGAAGGAAAAACACAGATAAAACAAAAAGGTCCACGTGCCTAAAGGCATCCTCCATTCATAAATTTTTTGTAACAACTGGATTTAAAAATGTGTAGATTGTAAGTTTGTGGAAAGCAATTCGAGGGAAGTGAATTCCAAAGAGTAGTAGCTCTGGGGATAAATGAATTCTGATAAGCAGAAGTTCTGCATTGTGGAGGAGAAAGTGTAAATTCATGGGCGCTCTCAGCTGCCCTAGTTCTACGGGAAAGATGTGGAGAGGCGGCACAATTGAAGCAAGTTCCTCGGAACAATTGCTGTGAAAATATCTGTAGAATAATGCAAGGGATGCAACGTTTCTTCGTATGGATAATGTAGGAAGGTCCTGTGTGATTGCAGGGTTATTGATTAATCTAATAGCTTTATTTTGAATTTTGTCCAACTGCCTCAATGCAACCACTCCACTTCCACCCCACAGAGGTGAACAGTAATCCATCTGAGAACGCACATGACTTTTATATATCACGGCCAACTGCTCGTCAGTGAAGAATTCTCGAACTCTGTACAGGAGTCCCAGTTTTTTAGAGGCATTCTTAGCAATGCTTCTAACATAATGTGTCCAGCTCAAGTTAGTAGTTAATGTTACACCGAGAATGTCAATACTAGGGGAAGTGGGAATATTTATATCATTAAAAAATATATGGGAGTCAGTGAGATTCTGTCGGTTAGAAAATTGAATGTACTTGGTTTTCTGTGCATTAAAGGAAACTAGATTCTTTTGTCCCCATCCATTAATTCTAGATAGGTCCTGGTTCAGAGAAATTGCAGTGTTTATTTTTGAATTTATAAGATCGGGTTGGGTGAAAGAATTGGTAAATGTGAAGGAACTGTGGAGTGTTGAGTCATCTGCGTAGGAAAGTATTGGATTATGAGTGGTAGATATGAGATTATTGATATGAATGAGGAACAGAATTGGGGCCAAAACTGATCCCTGGGGAACACCAGCATTTATTGAGTGAAATTGAGAATAAAGGATATCTACCATTACACGTATTTTTCTGTTATGAAGATAAGAAGAAATTAGTGGAACTAATGATGCAAGGCCGTAGTGTGACATCTTCGACAATAAGGATTGATGCCAGACTCTATCAAATGCCTTTGATATATCCAGTGCTATTGTATGTGTTTCACCATGTTGGTCTGTAGCTTGGTTGATTTGATGCGTAAGAAGGCAAAGAATGTCTGCAGTTGATCGACATCGTCTAAAACCATATTGCTTATCACTGATTAATTTATTATTCTCAAGATGCTTAATTATGTGATTATTTAATATAATTTCAAAGACTTTACCAAGAGTGGAAGTTATAGCTATTGGTCTGTAGTTTGATGGATCTGAAGAGGCACCTTTTTTAGGAACTGGATGAATGTTTGCTTCTTTCCAGGGTACTGGGAAGCATGAGGTATGAGTACACAGACGGAAATTTTTTGCCAATACAGGAGCGAGCACCAAGGAGCAATTCTTAAGTACTATTGGAGGAATTTCATCTGGACCAGGAGCCTTATCTACTGAGAGATTCTGATGTGAAAACAAAATCAGCTTAGGAAGGACCTCTAACAATGAAAAGGCTACACACTCTATCTCATTAGTTTATTCAAGTACATTGGGGTTTGTATTTGATATTAATGTTAAAGAACGGGGTGTTACTTACTTTTTCTACCAAAAAATGTACAAATTAATCTACAAGGGGGATCTAATGGATGTTTTTTAAAGTTTGATGGAGGTCTAGGGAGGAAACTAGACAAATAATAAACACTTGATATAATCCACCAAGAAGTGAACCATCTCCCCTTAAAAAATAATACTATATTTCCTTATAGCTCTATGCCAATCACGATATTCTCATTGCCTTCAACCTCGGCGATCTGTCTCTCTCTTGACACTTCCTCCCCCCCACCCACCCCTCCCCCTCCCCCACCCTTCTCCCTCTGGCAGTGCCCCAGTGACAGGCGTGGCATTACCTATAGAGTGCCAGTGCCAGTTTTACCCCTGTGCCAGCGAGTGAGAGTGCCTTTCTTTCCTTGGTTCAAGACCCTCTGGTGGCGATCTTCCCCTTCCGTCTCTCCCTCTCTCTCTCTCTTAACCCTTTTCCATCTCTACTTCCGGGTGGTGATCTGGCGTAAAATGTAAGCAGTGCCGCAGTGAATTGGATAAGCGTAAGGTGTAGATTCATCATAATGCTATCGTGATATAGGCCTGGGAGAGAATGAGGCTTAACTCCCCTTAACTTTATCCCAAGCTTTTCTGGGTAACGTTAATAAAAGATTATAATATTCAGCTTGAGAGAGAAGTAAAACCTCGTAGGCAAGTGCTCACAAAGTCCTTCAGGGCCATGATACCTGGTTTCCACGCGTTCTGGTTAACCCTAGACGATTTTAGAGGGCTCAGGAAAGGACACATACAGTTTTAAGGGTGCCAATCTCAGGGGGCCATCGGATTACCACCAGCATCAACCACCACCACACGCCCAACAAGGTAAATACAAAACTTGGCTCTTTACAGGATTTTATTATTTGATGGTGTATCGCATTTTCCACCTTGGCTTAAGAGGATATTTTCACTTAAAAGATTCTCGTTCTTCCTCATGTTTAGCCCCATCATTTTTGAAATTTTAAGACGTTCGCGCCGTTAGTTTGACGATATTAAGAAATTTCGCCCAATTTATGTAAATTTTAAGACCTTTCGTGCCATTTAGGTGTCGATTTTTTCCTGGCGAGCGACAGCGAGCATGTAATTTAAGAGGAACTGGCCTTCGGCCCGGAAATTTTTCTACCGACAAATGTACAAGTTTATATCGAAGAGAGGTCTTGGGGGTATTTTTAAAAAGCTTGATAAGGGCCTAGGAAGCAAACTAAAAATCTCCCCTTAAAGAGGGTATATTAATAACACCCGTATAATTTTTTTGTAGTATTTTATAGCATATTTAAATTTACATCTTAGAATAAAGAAGAGATATTGGGGGTAACAAAGTAGATAGTCGTTTTATTTAAGCCTCTCTCTTATTATGTTCGTCAATCGTTTTATTTAAGCCTCTCTCTTATGTTCGTCAATCGTTTTATTTAAGCCTCTCTCTTATTATGTTCGTCAATCGGTTTTTCGCAATATAAACCTACGAAAAAAATATGACATTTTGGCAAATATAGTAAAATAGAAACCCATTTTCTAACCCTGAAAAATAGTACATACAATATTTATTGTATGATCGCCTGCATCAAAAGGTGGTAGGCCTACACATTTCACTAAATAATTTTGACCGATGAAATATTATGGAAAATTCCCTTTAAACACATACCTGCATCAGTGTGTTCATAATTTAAGGGGAGATTTTTAGTTTGTTTCCTACTCCTCCAGCAATCTAAAAATGTCACCCCCTTGACCCCCTTTCAAGATAAATTTGTACGTTTTTCGGTAGAAAAATTTCCCGGCCATAGGCCGGTTCCTCTTAAATTACAGGCTCGCTATCGCTCGCCAGGATAACATCGACACCTGAATGGCACGAAAGGTCTTAATATGGGGTGAAAGTTCTTAAAATCGCTAAACTAATGGGGAAAACGTTTTATAATATCAAAAGCAATGGGGCTAAACATGAGGGAGAAAGGGGTCAAGAAAAAAATCCCTCAAGTGGAAATCTCCCCTTAAGGTTACCTATTTCAAGTTTAACATACTTACTCACTACGTGCACAGGTGATTGTACGCCATTGTAATCTCAGCTCACAATGCATGAGTATAATACAAATAAGAACAAACCAATTAAAGATAATGGATGTGCTTATGTATGTATGTATGTGTGTATGTGTGTATGTATGTATGTGTGTATGTGTGTATGTATGTATGTATGTATGTGCTTATGTGTGTATGTATGTATGTGTGTATGTATGTATGTATGTATGTGTGTATGTATGTATGTATGTATGTATGTGCTTATGTGTGTATGTGTGTATGTATGTATGTGTGTATGTGTGTATGTATGTGTGTATGTGTGTATGTATGTATGTGTGTATGTATGTATGTGTGTATGTGTGTATGTATGTGTGTATGTATGTATGTGTGTATGTATGTATGTGTGTATGTATGTATGTGTGTATGTATGTATGTGTGTATGTGTGTATGTATGTATGTGTGTATGTATGTATGTGTGTATGTGTGTATGTGTGTATGTGTGTATGTGTGTATGTATGTATGATATATATCTCATTATATTTCCTCGAGTATCTCCCAACATGTTTCAGTCAGGTCAGGTGAAGGTATTGAGCGATAAGCCTTAACAATGGCACCTCGTAACTACTTATCGAAGAGTGTTGAGAGGGGATCAGGGGTGGTGGAGAGAGAAGAGAGAGGAAGCTGTTGGAGTGGCTTTGTTGTGTGTGTGTGTGTGTGTGTTATTAGCCTGTATACGTCGGCTCAGTATCGTTATATACAGGTTGTGTCCATGTCCTGTTACTCCACCACCACCACCACCACCTCCTCCTCCACCTCCTCCACCCTCCTTCTTCTACGTGATCAAAGGGCCGCGGGTTACGATGTGTTTTTGTTTTGTTTTTCTAGCTGGCTGACTGTGGAGGGATGAGAGGCGGTGGTCGGATGGAGGGTGTGGGGTGGGGGGGAGAGAAGAGGGGTTAAAGAAGGTGGGGAGAGAGGGGTAGGGTCGGGAGAGGAGAGAAGTGGGTTAAAAGAGAGAAGAGAAGTAGAGAGAGAGATGAGGGTATGGTAGATGAGGGTATGGTAGATGAGGGTATGGTAGATGAGGGTATGGTAGATAAAAAAAGGGAAAGGGGGGGGGGAGGGGGGGGGAGAGGAGAGACAGGGAGGAAGTGTATTAAGAGAGAGATAAGAAATAGAGCGGAAACAGAGAGAGGGACGAGGCAGAGAGAAAGGGGCACCCAGTCAGGGAACATCCTGACAACGTATACAGACTAAACACACATAACAAAGCCACTCCAACAGCTTCCTCTCTCTCCAACACCCCTGATCCCCTCTCTACACGCTTCAGAAAATTAGGAAAAGTAGAATGTAAATACGAGGTGCCGTTGTCAAGGCTTATCCCTCAATACTTCATCTGATCTGATCTGAGGGGGGATGGGAGGGGGTAGAGAGAGAGAGAGAAGGAGAGGAAGCAGAGAGAGGGAGGAAGGTATGACAGAGGAGGGGGTGGGGGGTGGGGGTGGGGGGGGAGAGAGAGAGAGAGAGAGAGAGAGAGAGAGAGAAGAAGAAGAAGAGGAAGTAATATACAAATTGAAGCAGTATTTGTGTGACTGTAATTAAATATTTACTTTTCAGCACTAACAAAGAAGGCACACCCCAATAGGCGCCTGCACAGATGCCAAACATTTCTCCCCGATTAGTTTGATTTATGGATAGATATTGGCCACCATAGCGTCTAATCCTAAATACCTTGGCAGCGATCATCATTGTCCTTAACGCCTTCAGCACGATGACGTCTTTTTGCCCGTCCATCTGGCAAACATTAGACGATATTATGCCGTTTAAGGGGGGTGACCTGCTTTTTGTTATTTCTGTCCTTTTCTCTCTTTCTCTGGCTTGTATCCATTCGGCCCCATTCAGCCAACTATTTTAAGACGTTTATCCCCATCTAGGTGTCGATATCGCTCGCCAACATTATATGAAGAAATCCGGCTTCGCCGGAGAATTTTTTTTATCGAAAAATTTACAAATTTAGCCTGCTGTCAAACAAAAATTAAAAATATGCTGGCTCGCTACCGCTCACCAGTACAAAATTGACACCTGGATGGGGATAAACGTCTTAAAACAGTAGGCTGGATGGGGCCAAATGGATACAAGCCAGAGAAAGATAGAAAAGGACAGAACAAAAACAGGTCACCCCCCTTAACAAGAAAAACACGTCATTAAGGTGGTTCAAGGTGCCTGGTAGTGAAGTAAAGTGCTGCCATAGAGTAATAAGCTATAGGAGACGTTATCGGAGGCTGGGGGGGGGGGGGGGGAGGGGTAGAAGATGAAAAGCAAACCCAGAAAATTATGGGCACACCGAACCATCAGTATCATAGATCAAATTTACATCACTCCTAATTGTGAGCGATAATGAGATCAAACTCTATTGAAGACATATTTGCATACTGCGTGTGTGGGTGTGGGTGTGGGTGTGGGTGTGTGGGTCTGTGTGTGTGTGGGTGTGTGTTTGTGCAGAATGTGCGCGCGTAGTGTGTGTGTTAATAGTGTGTGCGCGCGTTTACAGTGTACTCGTATATGTGTGTACGCTTACAACTAAACAATTGAGTTAGAATTTCTGATAATATATACGTGAGAATTACACAAAGTTATGTAAGCATATATTTGTCTACAATTATATTAGCTTAACACACACAAATATACTAGTGTGTCCGCGCGTGTGTATGTGTGTGTGTCTGTGAGTATATATGACGGAGGTCACATAAGATCCCTGGTGACAATATGAGGTTGACATTGATTCATCCTTCCTGACAGTAATGTGGACTAGGTCTCCGGTGGGGCACGATTAATGGCCATGATAAAGTTTATACCTACCTTCCCTTATATAATATTAGACTGGCATACAGAAAAAATGGGTTTACACACACACACACACACGCACACTATCTCCCTCTCCCTCACCCCCACGCTCTATCTCTCTCTCTTCTCCCTCCTTCCTTCACTACCCCCCCCCCTCTCTCTCTCCCTCCCTCTATCTCTCTCTCGCTCCCCTAACCTCTCCCTCCATCCCTCCCTCCCTCTATCTCTCTCTCTCCCGTTGCCTCTCCCTCCTTCCCTCTCACCCTCTACCTCACCCCCTCTCTCTCTCTCCTTTTACCTCTCCCTCCTTCCTTCCCTCCCTCTCCCTCACCCCCCTCTCTATCTCTCCCCTTACCCCTCCCTCCCTCCCTCCCTCCCTCTCCCTCACCCCTCTCTACCTCTCTCTCTCCCCTTACCTCTTCCTCCCTCCCTCACCCCCCCTATCTCTCTCTTCCCTTACCTTACCCTCCCTCCTTCCCTCACATAATAACATACTAACAAAGAAAAAATGAACTTTCACACACACTTGACCCTCTCACTCAACCTCAACCTTTCTCTCTCTCTCTCTCTCTCTCTCCTTACCTCTCCTTCTCCCCCCCCCCCCCCCTCCTTTTCTCTCTTACAGTAGTTCGGTGTCTTCTACTTGCCTCTATTCTAAATAAGACCAAACTACCTCGCTGAGTTGCAAGGTCTGTGTGGTTAGCCTAGCTCTCTCTCTCACCCTCACTCACTCTCTCTCACACACACACCCACATTCTCACTCTCACACTCTCTCTGTCTCTCATACACACACTCACACACTCTCTCTCTCTCACACACAGGCTCACCATTCTCAAGTCACGTCTCTCTCTCTCTCTCTCTCTCACACACACACACACACACACACACACACACTCTCTCTCTCTCTCTCTCACTCACACACACACACACACACACACACCATTCTCAAGTCACGGTCAATAACCCCAAGAATCATGTCCCCAACTTTTCCCTCACTCATTATTTTGGAAGATTATGTTTCCGTCTGTCTGTCTGTCACATTATTTTTATTTTTTATTTTATTTGCTTTTATTATTTTTACTGTTATTATTATTATTATTATTATTATTATTATTATTATTATATTAGTTGTATATTATTACCTTGTTGTTCAAGTTTAGAGATTAAATATATATATAGATATATATATATATATATATAAATATATATAATCTATATATATATATATAAGTCTGCTAGCAGCTTTGCCCCCTGTTTTCCACCTCCTCTGATCTCCACCCTTTTTATACCCTCCTGTACCTTTTATATCATTCCTTCCTTACTTGATTATCTTCATGTACTTTAATGTAACCCTGTACCACCATGAATTTATTACCGGGCTTTACCAACATATATATATATATATTATATATATATATATATATATTATATATATATAGTAATATATATATATATATATATATATATATATATATAGATATATATATATAAAATATATATATATATAATAGATATATATATATATATATATATATATATATATATGATGGAATTAACTTACCAGGTGATTTTGAACTTGTCACACCATCTTGATAACGTGTAGATATAATTACATTAAGGGGGATGGTTCACCTTTTGGTCGATTATTTATAATTGTTATAGTTACATCCCTAGGCTTCCATCAAACTTAAAGAAAAAACATCCATTAGATCCCCCTTATAGATTCATTTACCGAAAAATGTCCCAGCCGGTTCTTCCAATATTACAGGTTCACTATCGATCGCCAGGAAAAACAAATACAGTACACCTAAATAGTACGAAAGGTCTTAATATTGACACAGAAATGGCGATAGGTTTTAAAATCGCCAAACTGATGGGCCGAACGTCTTAAAATCTGAAAACTAATGCGGCAAAACACGAGGAAGAAGGAGGGCCAGAAAAACGTCCCCTCTCCCCTTAACCTTGACATATGATCTGTCAATAATAATATATCAGTGTCACATTATGGTGGTTCAGTTGGAAGAGTAATGTGGCAGCGGCTCCTCGGTATAAACACAGTTATATTTACCCCTTCATGACGTAACACTTACTTTGTTTTTTTCTGTAGGGGCGCTCGGTTATGGCCTTGGCCTTGCTCGGGGCCTTGGGGCTGTTCGGCCAGGCAGCTTGGGGAACAGCAACAACAACAACAACAACAACACTTACTTTTTTCATATGTTTTGGCTATTATCAGACGAATTTATGCAGATTAGGAAGGGTTTATTTGAAGTCAGGGGATTCGATTGAAATAGTCTGTACCCTTATCATCACCACAGATCCTTCCTAAGCTGCACAAAATCGTCTACTGATAGCCAGAATACACTGTCAAACCGAGGCATGATCCTCAAAGGGTTCACGCTGGTCTTATTGCGTAGTATACATGACGGTGACCACGGGATTGGGCCCATACGGGATTGGGCCCACTTAGGTTAGGTTAGGTTAGGTTAGGTTCCAATCCCGTGGGCCCAATCCCGTATGGGCCCAATTCCGTATATTCCGTATGGGCTCAATCCCGTATGGGCCCAATTCCGTATATTCCGTATGGGCCCAATCCCGTATGGGCCCAATTCCGTATATTCCGTATGGGCCCAATCCCGTATGGGCCCAATTCCGTATATTCCGTATGGGCCCAATCCCGTATGGGCCCAATTCCGTATATTCCGTATGGGCCCAATCCCGTATGGGCCCAATTCCGTATATTCCGTATGGGCCCAATCCCGTATGGGCCCAATTCCGTATATTCCGTATGGGCCCAATCCCTATGGAGCCATAAATGACACACACACACATATAAGTCGTATTTTGCACTAATGTAAGATCATCAATTACCCTAAGCCTTATATATGACACCTAGCGTTAAGGGGAGATTTCCACTTGAGATATTTTTTTCTGGATCCCTTTCTCCCTCATGTTTAGCCCCATTGATTTTGAGATTTTAAAACGCTCGCCTCATTTATTAAGAACTTTCGGGCCATTTCTGTCAATTTTAAGACCTTTCGTGCCATTTAGGTGTCGATTTTGTCCTGGCGAGCGATAGCGAGCCTGTAATTTAAGAAGAATCGGCCTTCGGCCGGGACATTTTTCTACCGAAAAATGTACAAATTTATCTTGAAAGGGGGTCTAGAGGGTGTAATTTTCAGCTTGATGGAAGTCTAGTGAACTAACTAAAAACCTCCCCTTAAGGGGGGGGGGGTATTTATTTCCTCATTTATATATATTTTCATATATTTGTTAGTTTCCTCCCTAGACCTTCATCAAGCTTAAACACCCCCCCCCCCCTCCCCCCCCCCTCCACCACGACCCTCCTTCAAGATAAGTGTGTACATTTTTCGATATAAATAAGTCCCGGCCGGTTCCTCTTAAATTACAGGCTCGCTATCGCTCGCCAGGGATAAAATCGACACCTAAATGACAAGAAAAGTCCTACTATTGACAAAGAAGTGGGGCGAAAGATGTTATAATCGCCAAACTAATGGGGCTACACATGAGGGAGAAGGGGAACCAGAAAAACGACCCATCTCCCTTAACTGGAGTAAAGTAGCAACGAAGCGACCGTAAATGTCAAAGGTTAGATATTTGTTTGTGAGAGACCATCTGTTTGTTGTGATAACGAAAGGGTTATTGAGAGAGAGAGAGAGAGAGAGAGAGAGAGAGAGAGAGAGAGAGAGAGAGAGAGAGAGAGAGAGAGAGAGAGAGACGATTATT